>CM050530.1:5808562-5926062 GCA_027563665.1 Antrozous pallidus
TGTTCTGAATATCTGTTTGGCACATGCGATGTTAGACATGTTCTGAATATGTTTTGCACATGTAGTGTGCACCCTTCCCATCACATAGAAAGCTGTGTTCTGAATATCTGTTTGGCACATGCGATGTTAGACATGTTCTGAATATGTTTTGCACATGTAGAATGTGCACCCTTCCCATCACATAGAAAGCTGTGTTCTGAATATCTGTTTGGCACATGCAATGTTAGACATGTTCTGAATATGTTTTGCACATGTAGAATGTGCACCCTTCCCATCACATAGAAAGCTGTGTTCTGAATATCTGTTTGGCACATGCGATGTTAGACATGTTCTGAATATGTTTTGCACATGTAGAATGTGCACCCTTCCCATCGCATAGAAAGCTGTGTTCTGAATATCTGTCTGGCACATGCGATGTTAGACATGTTCTGAATATGTTTTGCACATGTAGAATGTGCACTCTTCCCATCACATAGAAAGCTGTGTTCTGAATATCTGTTTGGCACATGCGATGTTAGACATGTTCTGAATATGTTTTGCACATGTAGAATGTGTACCCTTCCCATCGCATAGAAAGCTGTGTTCTGAATATCTGTTTGGCACATGCAATGTTAGACATGTTCTGAATATGTTTTGCACATGTAGAATGTGCACCCTTCCCATCACATAGAAAGCTGTGTTCTGAATATCTGTTTGGCACATGCGATGTTAGACATGTTCTGAATATGTTTGCACATGTAGAATGTGCACCCTTCCCATCGCATAGAAAGCTGTGTTCTGAATATCTGTTTGGCACATGCGATGTTAGACATGTTCTGAATATGTTTTGCACATGTAGAATGTGTACCCTTCCCATCGCATAGAAAGCTGTGTTCTGAATATCTGTTTGGCACATGCGATGTTAGACATGTTCTGAATATGTTTTGCACATGTAGAATGTGCACCCTTCCCATCACATAGAAAGCTGTGTTCTGAATATCTGTTTGGCACATGCGATGTTTCCATCAAAAGGTGCCTACCTTTTCCCTGCTTAAAAGCTCGGGGGCAGTGCCCCGAAGCAAAAGTTTATTCTTGCAACGAGACGGGGGGCACCTGCTTTCAGGCGATGGGCTTGGAAAAGAAGCGTCCTTTTCAGAACTCCTGAGGCCGAGAGGAGGGATGGGAGCGGACGGACAGAGACCGGGAAAAATGATGTCTCGAGCCAGGTCGCCCCGGGGCCAGTGTATCATCCCAGCGCCGTTTTGGCAACCGAAGGTCACCCCTGCCTGCCGTGTCCCCTCCTGCACAGGCTCAGGGTCACCCATTTCCGCCAGGGGGACCAGTCAGTCCCGCCCGGATGCTGATTCATCGGCCTCTGAATGCAAAATGGTTCTGAGAAAACAGCGGCGTGGTTTGCTTCGTGTCTGGAAAATGCTGCCTGATCGCGCTTCAGAAAGCAGGTGGCCTTCTTGCCCTGGCCGCTACCGGCCCTAAGAAAACGAAAGTGGCTTTAAAAGAGCAAGAGGCGTGTCGCTGAGGTGTGTTTTATATCCTTCCCTGGGCAGAGGGAGCAAAGGGAGGAGAGAAAGGACATAGCTGGATGCATTGCCTTTTCAATACCTTATGGAAGCAGCGTAACAGTCAGTACAGGAAAATGGGAAACGAACTGAAAGAAGCTGAATAATCCCAGCAAGGATACAAGAAAACACGCCCATCAATGAAATGCATGCACATTTCATTCTGGAATTGTCTCCATGCATGCTTAAATACTTCTAAAAGTACCTTTGAACCACATGGTTTTTTGTTTTTGTTTTTTTTCCCATGTAGTATGTCAAAATAACTTTTTAATATTAGTAGAGACTAGGAATCCATTTTCATAACTGCATAATCGTCATTGAGGGGATACACGATTTCCTTTCACACATTCCCCCGTTGTTTGGGCATTTAGATTTTTAGTAAAGTAAATAATACAGTGAGGGACATGTCAAGGCAAAATTCCCATATATTACAGTATTGATTTTTTAAACAATTTTTAATGGAATACATAGCTGTGCTTTATAAACATTTGATATTTTTATAATGGTTTCCAAGCTGCTTTACAAAGAGAATTGTAGCCTTCGTCCTACCGATAAGAAGACATGGGATTACACACTTTACAGTAGCCTCAGTGTTGTTCAGAATGCCAAAAAAAAAAAAAAAAGCAAATACTATTTGGTAATGTAGCAGGTGGAAAATATTTATTTTGTTTTCATTTCCTTTGATTTTTAAAGAGGTTGTCCTTTCCTTTTTTTTTTAAACTTGATTCCCGTTCTCCTCTCTTGAATTGTCCATCCCCCCCCCCCTTTTCTTTCATTACTGACGGGGTCTGAAGCCAAAATACCCAGATTTAGCATTTCTTACAAACCCGCCTCTTGCGGTTTCACTTCGAAGGAGGCTGAGCTGCAGTCTGAGCTGACCTAGTGACTGAAGATTTGCAGGTTTAGCTCCCCGCTTCCTCCTGGTCCATGAGACGCTCCCATCCTGTGTGAGACACCCCAGAAACTTGAGGGATGTTAGCAAATCGCCATGTCCCGTTAGGAGACTGAGTCGCTGATCCTTGCCCCAGCGTCCTCTCTGGTCTGCAATGTGTGCCGTTTCCTTTCAGACTGCCCCGCTGCCCAGTAAATAAAGCAACAGCCCGCGTCCCCTTTTAGCAAGAGCCATATATCTGCTCCGACTTGCAATCTGCTCCGTTTCTATCCTCTGCCCTTGAACTCTGGTTATTAACGCAGCGTCTCTCCAAACGATGCCGTGCAGCTCTGCTCCCAGCACGTTCGGGGTGACACCCCGCAGACACGGCCAGGGCCGAGGTCGGGGGGACGGGAGAAAGGGCCGCCGAGGTGGGGGAGTTGAAGGGCACTGCTCACAGGAAGGGCTGTAAAAATATGACTGTTAATATTCAAATTGCCACAGATGCAGGGCAGGGCTCTGCCAAGACCCGCAGGTCTGGTCCGAAGGCAATTGAGCGGAGTCGCTCAGATTAAAAAAAAAAAAAGAAACAGCCAGAAAGAGAACTTCTCCCAAGAAATGAACCAAAACACCCATCAAAGGACTTGAGGCAGGTGTCCTAATGATACATCTTTAAAAAATGCTTTATAGTGAGTTGTTGTGTGTGTGTGTGTTTTTTTTTTGGCGGGGGGGGGAGGAGAGTGGATTTTTGTTCAGTTATAAAATGCAGATTATATAGCCGAGACCGGTTTGGCTCAGTGGATAGAGCATTGGACTGTGGACTGAAGGGTCCCGGGTTCGATTCTGGTCAAGGGCATGTACCTTGGC
The DNA here is from genome assembly GCA_027563665.1 of Antrozous pallidus. NCBI lineage: Eukaryota > Metazoa > Chordata > Mammalia > Chiroptera > Vespertilionidae > Antrozous > Antrozous pallidus. Next base: position 5,811,857 of record CM050530.1, read on the forward strand.
TGTGGGCACATCCCCGGTAGGGGGCGTGCAAGAGGCAACTGATCAATGTCTCTCTCATTGATGTTTCTGACTTTCTATCCCTCTCCCTTCTGCTCTGTAAAAAATCAATAAAATATATTTAAAATAAAAATTTAAAAATGCAGATTATATGTAGGGAGCTACACATCATATTCTTATGAGTGGTTTGTCATGAAATTTGGGGTTGGAAGTAGTTTGAATCACTTATAGAAGACAATCAAGTATGGGCTGTGCTTAATACTGGTTTCATTTTAAGCATAACCATCTCCTAATTAGTATTGGGTGGACTTTGGGACAGGGAGTGGGACAGTCTCCCTCACCAATATCTGTGAAGGGAATTACTGATTAAGGAAATGGATAATTTAAGCTGATGGCAGAGGCTGCGGTAGAATCCACTTTGGAGCGGAAATGGCTCCCCCACATTTTCCAAAAGGCGCTTACAAAGAGCTGCCTTTCTTTTGAAACCAGAAAGGCATCCACATGGGATCACCTGCCCCATGCAGGCCACTGCAGAACATCTTTCTTCCAAAATAACGTTTTGCCAAGTTTACCTTCGCGAAGCTCTTCATTTGAATAGATTTCAGTGGATTCCTAGCAAAATGACTTCACTACAAAAGTGATTTTGGGGGGGGGGGGGGGCATTTTATCTCGAAGCAAATTGTTCACAGTAAAGAGATTTGATTGGCACACCACCTCCCCCAAATCCTAGGCTATGTCTAATGCAGCCCCTGCAATAATAATAATAATAATAATAATAATAATAATAATAATAATAAAAACAAAGCAAAAGTGGGTAAGAATGAGAAAATAACATACCATCCAATATTGAATCTCATGCTGAAGTATAAGCCACCGGGAAACCTCTGGGCACACATCTGTATTCTTAGTACTCAGTGTATGTCTTTAAAAACACTTCTAACGGCTCAATTGGACCACCTTATTATTTTGTAACACACAGAACATGATTTGAGCATAGTTGTATGTACCCGGTCACACACGTGAATATGGTCAATAGCAAATAAAGAAGCCACAGTTTCCAAGATTGCCATACACACTTGGCAAATGTCAGCTGCTCTCCTTTTGCTATTATTCCAGAGGAAAGGGGATTGTAGGTGCCAAGTACGATGCACTAAGGGTACTTTGTTAAGCAGGGCACAGAGCTGTTCATTTTATTTCTTTTGTCTCTACATCGTACCTACATTAAAGGAGGTTTTTCGGCCTTCATTAAAGAGACGAATGATTTCTTTAAAACAGTATTTTTATTGATTTCAGAGAAGCAGGGAGAGGGAGAGAGACACAGAAACATCAATGATAAGAGGGAATTGTGGATCGGCCGCCTCCTGCATGCCCCACCCTGGGGATCGAGCCAGCAACCCGGGCAAGTGCCCCAACCAGGAATCGAACCATGACCTCCTGGTTCAAAGGCAGATGCTCAACCCCCCACCACATGGCGGCTGGGCGTGTTGTAGTGACCCCCCTAATTTGAGGACATGGTCTGGCCGAGGAAGATCAAAATATAAATAAGTGAATTTTGAAAACTTTGCAAGAGCTGGAGAATCCCATGGTTACTTACATGAGCAGACTCATGAGACAGATACTTTGGTTAGTCTTCACCTCGGAGTCCCTACCCAATTGGAGTCCCCGCTGTGGGTCCCCAATCTAGTTGCTGAATTAAACCCAGAATGACTGTAGTTGATGGTTTGTTTTGTACATTCTTTGGTTGAAACGTAGTGCCCTTATGGTGCTTTCTGATGTTAAGTGTTTTGGATTAAACTGGATCTTGTGTTAAGACGTCCTGTCCAAAAGCGAAAATGTTTCTTCCTCTGTATTTCACTCAGACAACTGTGATTCCATAGCGCTATTGAATCTGAGTGTGAAGAATCTGGCTGTCTGATTGCTACAAGGCACGGTACCCGAGCCTGTGGCCACTGCGAGATTGGGATTTCCTGCCATTGCTAAGGGACGTTGGCTGTTGGACAGAGAGCATATGTTTTGTTCTGGATAGAATGAGAGCAAATCGTACCGAAAATTCTCAATACCTGGAAAGTGGACGATTCTCCACAGACTAAGCTTTAAGTTTTCTACCTGCCCTTCAGAATAAAACACATTTATAAGCAATGCAGAGAATAATATAGTTAGACCAGTCATTTACATAAAGGCTTACATAGTAAACATTTAACTCCCAGATGCTAAGACGTCTGCTACATCCCTGGTTCTGTCTTCCATCCCATTCCCCTTTTTGTCTAAAAGCAGCTACAACTTCCAACATTTCTAGCGTCCTCCTTCAGAATTCATTGTTGCCTCTTCTAACATCTTTCTCCTCTCTTTCTCCTTGTTAGTATTAGCATTGTTTTAGTCTTGGGAATCACCTACTAACTTTCCACAAAAGGAGACAAGGGTTGTCTCTCTTTATTACCCCTGTCCCATGTCCTTATTTTCTTAACACAGATATATTGTAATTAAAAAAAAAATAACTTTCAGTTTGGCCTGTGTGGCTCAGTGGTTGAGCATCAACCCATGAACCAGGAGCTCATGGATGATTCCCAGACAGGGCACAGGCCAGGGTTGTGGGCTCCATCCCCAGTAGGGGGCGCGCAGGAGGCAGCCGATCAATGATTTTCTCTCATCATTGATGTTTCTCTCTCTCCGTCTCCCTTCCTCTCTGAAATTGATAAAAATATGTTAAAAGATTAATTTTTGGTGTGATTAGTCCCAACATTGGTAGACGGTGGCCCACTATGAAGTATGACAACTGTGATAAAGGATTGGGTTCTGGTTTGGCAACAAAGCCAAGAAACTGCTCAGCAAAGCAGATTAACTTCTATTCTGAGATTATCAAAAGGTGCAAATTAAAAAAAAAATAGATGCAACAGTGTAAGGTTTAGTTAAAGTAAGTCATTCTAAAGTTCTACTTGCATATGCAAATTCTAACCAACTGAGTGCTGGGCCTTATCATTCTTTAAAAAAACCAAAAAAAAAAAACAAAACAAAAAAAAAACAACCTGCTGAAGCTGGTTTGGCTCAGTGGACAGAGCGTCAGCCTGTGGACTGGGAGGTCCCGGGTTCGATTCCGGTCAAGGGCATGTACTTTGGCTGCGGGCACATCCCCAGTTGGAGGTGTGCAAGAGGCAGCTGATTGATGTTTCTCTCTCATCGATGTTTCTGACTTTCTATCCCTCTCCCCTCCTCTCTGTAAAAAATCAATAAAATATATTTTAAAAAAAACAACCTTAAAATAAAATCTACTCAGTATCAAAATGTGAAGGACTCTATTCTCTTGAATGTTACTCCTCATTGCATTTGAATATTCTACCTTTATGGGGATTTATTGAATTCACCTCGACAAATTCTAATTAACAAGAAAATGGGTAGCTTGCACAGAAAGCTTCCTAATAGCATTGCTTTCAAGAGCTGGAGACAGGGAAGTAAAAATCAGAGCGGATATAAATAAGATTAAAAAATATGACCAACTTTAATACCATTCTCGTAAGCTTCCCAAGTCCAGTAGGATGTATTTCAGGCCCGTGAAGGTCAATACCGAATGACAGATGGAAATACTGCACGTGACTCGCAAAAGTCATGTTTGGGCAAGCTGTTTTCCAAGACGTAAATTAAATTAAAGCAGCCCGCCCCTCGGACATTTTTATTTTTACTGGCTTGTGGCTTCGTTTGCTAAGAATATCACTTTTATCCCTGCCTTGACAAATAGATAGAGCCATTACGGGGACGAGCGTGGTAGCATGTGGGAAATGCTGATGATGAGCTGGCCCCATTCCTTGAAGGAATGATTTTATTTATTTTTTGATCATTGGCCATAAACTGCCAAGGCTTTTCCTCATCATTTGCAACTTCTTCCCGAGGTTGCGGTTGGTGGAGGGGGGCTGGCCCAGTGTTCGTGAACACAGGATCGGAGCCAGACACCACCGGCTGCAGATCCCACGGCTGCCGCTTTGTAGGCGGCCACGTAGCCTGTTGGTGGTAACTGGTTATTTCATGTGTGAAATGGGGTTAATATTGGTGTCTGTCACAGTTCAGCATGGTGCCTGGCTGGTGGGGAGCACACACCCCATCTAGTAGTTATTGTCACTGTAGGTGACTTTCATCATTGGTCTTACCTCTGTATTGTTGTTATTAGCTTTTGCTGGTGGCCTGGTGCACAAATTTGTGCATGGGTGGGGTCCATTTGTGTTGGAATGGGGGAAGGGGGGAGTGGCTATTGGGGCAGGGCTGGCCAGGGGAAGGGCTGCAGGCAATTGGCCAGCCCCAGGCCTGGTAGAACTCCCTGTGGAGGGGACAATTTGCACATTAGCCTTTTATTAGCCTGCATATTACTCTTTTATTATAGGATTATACAGGGCGAGGCAGAAGTAGGTCTACAGTTGTATGCTAAACCATTTATTCTTATATGATTATTTATTAATTATTGAGTGGTTTTCCATGTGAGCCACTGTAAAGCTACCTTTTCCCCACCCTTAGCTTTTTATTCACTTTTCCTCCAAATGGCATTAGAAATTTAGTGCTCTCACTTTCGCATGTCCATGATCCTGAAATGACATTTTTAAAAATATGTTTTTATTCATTTGAGAGAGAGAGAAAGGGAGAGGGAGAGGAATATATAAACATCGGTGAGAGAAGAACATTATCATTCGGCGGCCTCCTGCACGCCCCACTCTGGAGATCAAGCCTGCAACCCAGGCATGTGCCCTGGTGGGCAATCAAACCAGTGACCTCTTGGTTTCTGGGTCGATACTCAACCATCGAACCACACCACCCAGACAAATGACATTTTTTTAAAACCATATCAGAGTTTTCACTATTGTAAGTTTGCAACTTAATTGATTAAGGTCCCATTAATATTCTTGTCTTCTAGATTTTCTGACTATCTTTGTATATGTTTCCTTACTTGTCAGTGCCATTAAATGTTGTACTGCAATCTGGGTTTGAATTCTATTGAATTCCCAAGTATATTTAAGAAAATTTATATCTTTATACTGAGAATTTTTCTATATTACTTCTCCATTTTTGAATATATATATATATATACATATATACACACACACACACTAGAGGCCCAGTGCATGAACTTTGCGCACCTGGGGTTGTTCCCCAGCCTAGTCTGCACCCTCTCTAATCTGGGACCCCTCAAGAAATGTCTGACAGCCCATTTAGACCTGATCCTGATCCCATGGGCTGTCAGACATCCCTCTCACAATCCAGGACTGCTAGCTCCCAATTACTCGCCTGCCTGCCTTCTTGATTGCCCCTAACCACTCCCCTTCCAGCCTGATTGATGTCTAACTGCTCCTCTGCCAGCCTGTTTGCCCACACCTTCGCTCCTCTGCTGGCCTGGTCACCCCTAACTGGCCTCCCATGCAGGTCTGATTGCCCCCAACTGCCTTCCCTTGCAGGCCCGGTCCCTCCCAACTGCCCTCTTCTGTTGGCCATCTTGTGGTGGCCATCTTGTGTCCACACGGGGGCAGGATCTTTGAACACATGGGGGCAGCCCTCTTGTGTGTTGGAGTGATTGTCAATCTGCATATTACTCTTTTATTAGATAGGATATTCTTTTTTATTGATTTTAGAGAGGAAGGGAGAGGGAGAGAGAGAGAAACATCCATGATGAGAGAGAATCATTGATCAGCTGCTTCCTACACACCTCTCCCTGCCGGGGAATCCAGCCTGAAACTGGGCATGTGCCCTGACCGGGAATCTAATCATAACCTCCCGGTTCATAGGTGAATGCTCAACCCCCGAGCCACACCGGCTGGCTCCCACCTCAATGAAGTATTCTCTTACGTTTTCCAGGAAAAGTCTATCTTGTTTTGCTCACGTAGGTTCTGCAGGGTAATACACATTCTGTCTGTATGCTCGTCTGTACTGGAGCAGTTGGTCACTTATAACCTATCCCTTGGAAACAGTGGAGGAACCCTGGGACTCAATATGGTTGGAGGAGAGGGTCCCCCCCAGCCCCACCCCGAGGGAGTGAGCCCACTGCACCGCTCAGAGCGCCGTCTAGCCGTGTAGTCCTACACGTCAACACAGCATTTTTTTAAAATATATTTTATTGATTTTTTTACAGAGAGCAAGGGAGAGGGATAGAGAATTATTAGAAACATCCGAGAGAGAGAAACGTCGATCAGCTGCCTCCTGCACACCTCCTACTGGGGATGTGCCCGCAACCAAGGTACATGCCCTTGACTGGAATCGAACCTGGAACCCTTGAGTCCACAGGCCGATGCTCTATCCACTGAGCCACACCGGTCAGGGCAATCACAGCGTTTTTTAAAGGTAGAAATCTCTGAAGCTCCTGTCTCCTTCAGGCCCAGCCCTCTCCAGTGTCCCTTGAGTTTGTGAACTCTTGCCTCATAAAGACGAGATCTGTGCAACACACACTGATGTCATCCACAAACGTGTCATCCACAGACATGTGATCCACAGACACGTAATAGGATCACACAGTCACTCACCAAACACTCCCCAGGGCAAAGGTCATCATTTTCTGTATTTTCCCAGGAGGGTGTGCTCACGGGCCCTTGCTCCCTGTCCCTCCCGGAGGGAGGGGAAGAGGTGACATGGAGAACATTCCTGTTTGTCTCAGCAACACCCTTGGAACAGGTCCTATGGAGAGACACGTGACCTTATCTAGATAAAACATCCAGTCCTGCCCTGACCGGTTTGGCTCAGTGGACAGAGTGTCGGCCTGCGGACTGAAGGGTCCCAGGTTCAATTCCGGTCAAGGGCATGTACCTTGGCTGCGGGCACATCCTCCGTAAGGGGTGTGCAGGAGGCAGCTGATGGATGTTTCTCTCTTATTGATGTTTCTAACTCTCTATCCCTCTCCCTTCCTCTGTGTTAAAAATCAATAAAGTATATATAAACAAACAAACAAACAAACATCCAGTCCTTGGGAACCCCCATCCGCCTTCCTCCTCTCGGAGTTGGGATCTGGACGGTTACTCTGTTTTCAAGGCTCAAGGGCAGGCGATGTCCTTGTGTCCTCAGCGTGTCCATGGCCTCTTCTACCACGTGCTGCTCTGACGGGAAACACCAGTGGGAAGGCTACGTCCCTTAGCCGTGCTTGCTGTCTTCTCTGACTTAAGGTCTGCTTAGCCGGCCGTGGTGGCCCAGTGGTTGTTTGTCGACCTGCAAACCAGGAGGTCCGGGTTCCATTCCTCATCAGGGCACATTCCTAGGTTGCAAGCTCAATCCCTAACGTGGGGCGTGCAGGAGGCAGCCAATCAACCCATTCTCTCTCATACTTGGTGTTTCTATCTCTTTCCCTCTTCCTTCCTCCTTAAAATTAATTTAAAAAATAATAATTTTTTTTTAAAAAAAAAGCTGTTTCTTGCCCTAGCTTAGTGGTCGGCAAACTGCGGCTCGTGAGTCACACGTGGCTGGCTCTTTGGCCCCTGAGGGTGGCTCTTCCACAAAATATCATCGCCTGGGCGAGTCTATGTTGAAGAAGTGGCGTTAGAAGTTGAAGTTTAAAAAATTTGGCTCTCCAAAGAAATTTTAATCATTGTTACCTGTTGATATTTGGCTCTGTTGACTCATGAGTTTGCTGACCACTAGCTTGACTAGTTTTGCTCAGTGGATAGAGCATCGGCCTGCAGACTGAAGGATCCTGAGTTCAATTCTGGTCAAGGGCATGTATCATGGTTGCAGGCTCGTCCCAGGCTCAGGCCCTGGTTGGGGTACATGCAGGCGGCAACCAATCAATGTGCTTCTCTCACATGGAGTTCCCTCTCTCTAAAAAAATAAAAATAAAAAATCAATGCAAAAATATCCTCAGGTGAGGATTAAAAAAATAGAGAGAGAGTTTCACTAGCGAGGCATATATATTTACTGTTGATTTTTTAAAATATATTTTATTGATTTTTTACAGAGAGGAGGGGAGAGGGATAGAAAGTCAGAAACATTGATGAGAGAGAAATATCGATCAGCTGCCTCTTGCACGCCCCCTACTGGGGATCGAGCCCACAGCCCAGGCCTGTACCCTGACTGGGAATCACACCGTGACCTCCTGGCTCAGAGGTCAACTCTCAACCACTGAGTCACACTGACCAGGCTCGTTGGTGACTCTTATAATACCTAATAGGAACCCTGCATGTATTAATTGTATGAACTGGCAACTTTTTTTGAGCCTCAATTAAGGTTTATTTATTTAGCAAATAAAAATCCAAGGTGTTGACTAAAACGTGAGCTTCAGATAAATAACACATAATTTTTGAGGGTGGAAAATGTGTCAGGAAATATTTAGGACATAACTTATACTCATCAGGCAGCCGCTGTTGATTTGAAATTGAAATCCAACCGGGCATCCTGGGTTTTATCTCGAACCCCCTAGCCTCAATCCCCTTGTCTGATAAATGAGTATATTTATGCTTTCCGTTAACTTATATTAGAACTTGCACTCGAGGGTGCCCGAGAGACGACGTAGAGAAGATGCACGTGACATGTTTGTGGGTTACAGTGTGCGATGCGGACGGGGAAGGGGGGGAACACGGCCATTATTCGTGTGGGGATGTAGTCAGGTCCACAGTAGGCTGCGGGATGTGGAGAGAGGATATGCCGTAGGTTACAGACCAGTTAACCGGGCCACCTGTTCTCAGAGGCCCAGAACCTCTGCATGTGGCACACAGACTGTCCTTTCTCATGAACATGCATGTGTGGGTCTCGCTGATGAGTACTGTCTGTGTTTGGAGAGAGGAGGGAAGAGGAGGAGTTTAAGAAGGACAAGGAAGGGGACTGCCAACACTTTATACAGGGAGGGCGATTCCTTTTTAATGAAATTTCTAGACGTGCAATTTGCCTTTTCTGATGTACTAGGTTTTTCTTTTCTTTTTCTTTCTTTCTTTCTTTCTTTTTATTTATTTATTTTTTTGTAGTGGCCAATCCCAAATGGCTTATTTCAGGGACAATCACAGGAGGGGCCGCTCTGGGCTGCATTGAAAGGTAAGAATGCCTTCACCAGAGAATTAGAATCAGGGTGCTGAGAAGTCTCCCGGAGACCCTAGTTCTCACCTGTCAAGGGCATTCAGGAAGATGAAAGCACTCACTTTCATTTTCAAGGAAAAGCACAGAAGGCATTTCCCACCCCTTCTCCCGGGCCAGAACTTGACCCTGAACAAAATGGGTTCCCTGCGTAACGCAGGCGATTTCTCACCATGTGATAAATAAGGAGGGAACGTGACCTAGCTGTCTAGAGTGCCTGGTTGAGCTGCTTATCCTGTCTCTTTAGTAAATGCATAATTTATTACATCAAAGACTTAATAAATATTTGGTAGGCTGTCTTCGAAGGGAGTCTGAGTCACATGACCAAAGTTGCATTTTAAATCAGTCTTTTCAGCTGGCGTGGCTCAGTGGTTGTGTGGCGACCTGTGAACCAAGAGGTCAAGGTTCAATTCCAATCCGGGCACAGGCCCAGGTTGCTGGCGCAGTCCCCAGTAGGGGGCGTGCAGGAGGCAGCTGATCAATGATTCTTTCTCATCATTGATTTCTCTCTCTCTCTCTCTCTTCCTCTCCCTTCCTCTTTGAAATCATTAAAACTGTGTCTATATTTAAAGAGCTGTTTCTTGCCTTAGCCAGTGTTGCTCAGTGGATGAGCATCGGCATGCAGACTGAAAGGTTTCAGGTTCGATTCTGGTCGAGGACACGTATTACAATTGCAGGCTCCTCCCCAGGGCTCGGGCCCTGGTCGGAGCGCCTGCAGGAGGCAACCCGTCGATGTGTTTCTCTCACATCGATGTTTCTGTCTTTCCCTCTCTCCTCCACTCTCCCTAAAAACCAATGGGAAAATGCCCTCGGGTGAGGATTAACAAGGAGAAAACCAAGCTGTTTCTTTAAACCAGTCTTGCGGGACTCCTATAAGCAGAGCCTCCCAGAAAGAAGATGGCTGGCCTGAGGAATGGGAGTGACTCACCCAGCCATTTCCTGCCAGAGAGAGAGAAATAAATCTCCAGGGACCCTTGACCTTGAACTTGGATGCAAAAGCCTTGGGTGAAGAGCAACGCATGCTGAACACCTGCTACAGCACCCGCCGACACCAGCAGGTCTACCTCCTGGGTGAAATTGACAATGTTCCCACTGGGGAGCCTGCCTCTCAGCTGGCAGGCTGGGCAGACAGGCCAGAGCTCTCTGGAGAGACCCTCAGGTGGTCACACTTCATGGCACAGGGTGAGGAGCGGCTTGGCGATGGGGTCATGGTCACAGCGTGGAACCAGCCCGTCAATATCAGTTCCCTGAGCACCTGATGCGGCCACTCTGCAGTGGCCTGGTGGGGTCAGCGTTTCAGACTCTCCTTTACCACAAATGAAGATGATGGGAAGCGAGCTGTGAGGTTTCCAGGCTAATCCTATCTAATAAAAGAGTGATATGCAGATTGACCATCACTCCAACACACAAGATGGCTGCCCTTATGTGCTCAAAGATGGCTGCCTCCACGTGGACACGAGATGACCACCACAAGGTGGCCAACAGGGGAGGGCAGTGAGGGGTGACCAGGCCTGCAGAGGAGGGAAGTTGGGAGCAATCAGGCTGGCAGGCAAGTGGTTAGGGGGTGACCAGGCTGGCAGGCAAAAGCGGTTAGGGGCAATCAGGAAGGCAGGCAGGCAAGCAGTTGGGAGCCTGCAGTCCTATATTGTGAGAGGGATGTCCGGCTGCCCATTTAGGCCCGATTCTACTGGACATTCTTCGAGGGGTCTCAGATTGGAGAGGGTGCAGGTGGGGCTGAGGGACAAACACCCCTGTGCATGAATTTTGTGCACCGGGCCTCTAGTTTTATATAATAAAAGGCTAATATGCAAATAGACTGAATAGTAGAACAACCGCTTGCTATGATGTGCACTAACCACCAGGGGGCAGATACCCACCGCAGGAGCTGCCCCCGGTGGGATGGCTGATGAGGGCAGAAGCCCACCTCCTCAGACGCACTAAGGATGTCCACTGCGGCTTAGGCCTCTTCCCCCGAAGCAGCAGGCCTAAGCCTTCAGTGGGACATCCTCCAAGGGCTCCTGGACTGTGAACGGGTGCAGGGGAACCCCTTCCCCCGCCCCCAGTGCACGAATGTTGTGCACTGGGCCTCTACTATTTAGACAATTGCAATTGATCTCAAGGATCCCGCTGATTGACCTGAGCTGACTTGGGCGTGAGGCTGTGTTTACAGGGCCTCCTCCCTCAAGCCAGATGTTTAAAGGGGCAAAGAAAAGCCAGAGCTGGGGTTCCCGGCTGACCTTGGACCCAAGAATGACCAGTCCCGAGGAGACCAGTGAGAATACACAATCACGAATGTTGCAACGGCACCCCCTCCATGCCCAGAAGATTAATTTGCCTTTTGCACCTCATTTCATATCCCCTTAATGATGCACTTACCCCCACGGACTCCGTTAAAAATCTGACGTGTACGCGCTATCTGGGCCAAAGGCAGGCGTCTTCCATTTAATCGGTTGCTGTAATAAACATATAAAATGCGTGTGTGAGTGTGTGTGTGTGTGTGTGTGTGTGTGTGTGTGTGTTTCCACGAGAGGACAGAGCAGTGGCTACATAAAAGGACATCAAATGACACATCCTCCATCTCCTAGCAAATAAAAAAGCCATCAGCTCATAACAAGGCGGTGATAAAAGGTGCTGGGGCCAGCAAGATTAAGACTCTGTAATAAGGTCCGGGCGCCCAAACTGACAGCCATTTTCTTTTATATTTATCATGTCCTCACATTGGGGTGAGAAGCCGCGCTCTGTCCCACTGCAGGCCGGGATTTATAGCGGCTCCGTTATTAGGAGATGCGGTGAAATGGGGTAGAGGGATGGTTTTCCGAGGACGTGCCGATCGCCTCCTACATTATCCGCCTGACAGGTTTGTCAGCTCTTCGTAACAAGCCTTGTAAAGCGCTTGAATATCATTAGCGCTATTTTCTTAATGTGTCTGCTCTCCTCGCCGCCTGCAAAGCTCATCTATCACTGGCCGGAGGGAGGCGTGAACCGCTACCTCCCCTGCCTCTGGCTCCTTCCGTGCGACTTCAGAGTAGCACGGGGAGTGGGTATTTTAATCAAAATAATGCAACCGTTTCCCCCTTATTGATGACCAACTAAATATGTATAAATACGTCGTTAGGGGTGGGCTAGCCTTTTAGAGGAGATTGCAAGAACATAAGGGATGGTGTTCTGGGGCGCTTGCTCAGCTGCTTGCCACAGGCATGCTGCATGCAGGAGGTCTTCCCTTCTGCACCCCTTGCCCAAAGATCTGTGGGGGTCCCTGTGTAGGGGAGAGGGGTGCACGGGCCAGAACCAAAACTCTGGAAGAATATTCCAGATAGGCAGAGCCTAGGCCAAATGCCTTTCCCATTTTTGCTTATGCATAGCTCCCATTTGGTTATACATCCCTGTGTATTCTCCAGTACACGGTGCGTTCCGAGGGACCCGCGTTTGGTTTGAAATCCAGGAATCCTGCGAGGCTCCGTTCTTCCTTCGGGGGAAGGGAATAATGGCTCAGGCACGCCCCTCTGTAAGGCTGATGTAAACCCAGAGACCCAAGCATGCAAGAGTTTTATAAGTGTCTTACATTTCAAAAATAAACACGCATTGCTTTGTGAGCGTCATAAAATCATAAACTTGGCTTAGATCTCATGTTTAAAGAGGACATACGTCATAATAGGGGGTCATGTTTATTCTTAACGTTGTAAATGCTCTTGTATATGACCCTGGTCATAAAACTTTAATTATCGTCAACAATAGCATGAAATCTATACCAGAAATGAGAATGGATATACACACACACACACACACACATATGCGTGCGCACACCCTCTCAGGGTAGTTCTATCACCTCCAATAAAATCTCAGTGAAATTATTCTATGACTTAAAAGAAGGTTCATGGGGAACAGACAGTTCAGTTCTGTGCTGCGGGGTTCAGAACACATGTAGGCAGCATCAATAGCATGGCATCCCCTGCACATTTCCCCGAATGTGCATTTACCTAGTTCCCAACCACCCCCATCTCAAATGAGACATGAAGGGGTCTGTGGAGTGATACTTCCTCTCTCAGTCTGCTCAGAACCTAGCACTGTGGTCGGCAAACTGTGGCTCCTTGGCCCCTTGAGTGTGGCTCTTCCACAAAATACCACTGCCTGGGCGAGTCTATTTTGAAGAAGGGGCATTAGAAGTTCAATTTTTTTTTTTTAAATGTGGCTCTCCAAAGAAATTTCAATTGTTGCACTGTTGATATTTGGCCCTGGTGACTGATGAGTTTGCCGACCACTGGCCTAGCACATAGGTCATCAATAAATATTGGTTGGCTCAGCCAGCACGGCTCGGTAGTTGAGAATTGACCTCTGGACAGGGAGGTTATGGTTCCATTCCCGGTCGGGGCACAGGCCTGGGTTTCGGGCTCGATCCCCAGTGTGGGGTGTGCAAGAGACCGCCGATCCTTGATTTCCTCTCATCACCGATGTTTCCGTCTCCCTCTCCCTCTTCCTTCCTTTCTGAAATCAATGAAAACATATTTTAAATGAATAAACAGGTATTGGTTAGAACAGTATGTAATTGAATTTGTAATCTCCCCCAGCTTTCCTGGAGATGTCTGTTCTGCCTGCCCATGGCCATCCCAAAGGGTTACTTTGAAAAAACAAAGCATGCCCTATCTTTCTCTCCCTCTCTCTCTCTCTCTCTCTCTCTCTCTCTCTCTCTCTCTCTCTCTCTCTGTCTCTCTCTTAATATATTTTATTGATTTTTTTACAGAGGAAAGGAGAGGGACAGAAAGAAGTTAGAAACACTGATGAGATAGAAACATTGAATAGCTGCCTCTTGCACACTTCCTACTGGAGATTTGCCCGCAGCCAAGGTACATGCCCTTCACCGGAATCGAACCCAGGACCTTTCAGTCTGCAGGCCGACGCTCTAGCCACTGAACCAAACCGGTTTCAGCTGCCCTGTATCTCTTGATCTGAGATGAATTCCATCTCCGCTTTTCTTCCTTAACTACTGCCTATGCTCCTGCATTTACAGGGAGACCATCTGCAGACGATCTCAAGGAAGTAAGACCTAAATACAGAGACATCACTCAGAAATGCGACATGCTTGCTAACAAACTATTTCAATGCAGCCAAACTATTTATCATTAACCATTAAAAAATATTGTTTCGGCCCTAGCCGGTTTGGCTCAGTGGATAGAGTTTAGCTTGTGGACCAAAGGGTTCCGGATTTGATTTCAGTCAAGGGCACGGGCCTTGGCTGCAGGCTCCTCCCCAACCTGGTCAGCGCACCTGCAGGAGGCAGCCAATCAATGCGTTTGTCTCACATCAATGTTTCTCTCCCTCTGACCCTGTAGTTTGCCCTCTCTCTAAAAATCGACGGAAAAATATCCTCCAGAGAGGATTAACCAACACAAAACCAAAATGTTATTTTTAGAGTAACCTAAGAAGAGCTAGAACCATTATTTCCATCGCTACACATGGTCTTTCTGTTCCCTGTGTATCCAGTTATTTCAAGATACATTTCACTAAGTGGAACTGTCAGCTTATAGTTTGTCCCCTGAATGGTCTTTCTTGTCTTGGAATCTTCAGAAATCCCTTCCTAAATTCTCAGTTCCCATTGCCTTTGCCTCATTCCAGTGAGAAGAAGACAGTGGACAAGAAGGCAGGGGAGGGTCAAATCCATACTCTGTCAACTTTTATAGTTAATACAGTAATTGGTGCTGATGGATTAATTACATAGTAACTACCGGCTGATTCTTCCCATGATTCAATCGTGTATTTTTCAGCGGGGTCTGGTCACCACATGAGGACCTACCCTAACCTTTTAGAAGTATTTTACGCCTCTTCATCTGAGGGAACACCATTAATCTGATGTGCTGAGAAACCGTCCTATGGAAATGCACCATTCACACAGCCTAGTTCATGAATACGTTTTTAATATCTGTCGATATGGGACTTGTCCCCATCAGTCACATGGCTGGTCATAAAATCATTTAGTCCATGTATTGCTAGAAATCATTAAGAATTAGACTTGTGTAAGTCTGTAAATTTCCCACGCTGAAGACGTCTGATCCTATCTGAGAAAGTATCTCTGGATCGAGTCTCTGTGTGTAAAACATGAGAATAATTAGTTGAAATCGTTGACGGAGGATTTATGGACTGTCATTCGCGTGTCGAAACAGCTCTGCGGGGTCTCTGTGTGTTTGCATTGGCATCAAAGACTCAGAGCTAAAAGGAAATTTTGACATCACCTGCATGTTCCCATTCTTTAACTCCTAGAATAAGAACAAGTCAGAATTTAACCATTTGCGCTCTCCCTTCTTTGACATAACTATTGAGCTAGAGTTGTCATATTTCTCCTCGTCCATCCCCAACTTCAGCATATAAGGAGAAGGGTGGGGTCCCTATTGTCTGCATGTCTCATGGTATAATGTATCTCTTCACCACAAACTTTTTTTAAAAAATATGTTTATTGATTTTTAGAGAGAGAGAGTGGAAGGAAGAAGGATACAAATAGAAACATCAATAAGAGAGAAACATCATCAATCATCTGCCTCCTGCATGCCACATTCTGGGGTTCAGGCCCATAACCCGAGCATGTGCCCTGACCAGGAATCGAACAGTGACCCCCTGATTCATAGGTTGATGTTCAACCACTGAGCCACAGGCGCCTGGATGACGATTATGATTTTAAGTCAATCACTGAGATGCTGAAGTTAGCCAAATGCAGTCCATTCAAACGCCCACTGTTTTATGTTCCTACCTCCCTTTAAGACAGTTTTCAAAGGCTAACCCATGCACTTAAGGCACCATCACCTCACTCCTCCCAGCTGTGTCCATGACACCACTTTTCAGTCACCTCCGTTGTATACTCTTGGGAGATTTCGACAAATCACGTTCTTGCATTTCAAACTAGTAGATGCTATTGGAATAGCTTTTACCTTTGTCATCATCTCCAAAAAGAAATACAAGAAGGTGGCAGGCAACTCAGTCCTGTTCACTGAAGCACTCAACAAGAGCCATGCAAGACAGAGTGCCATATCTCAGTTTACCCTCTCTCTGGAAGGTTCACACGCTATTAAGTATTCCCTCCTTACGGGGGACAAAACTGATGATGTACAAGGGAAACAGGACTTGCCCAAATCAGTGTTATGCACAGGTGTGACCTTTGATGGTTTGGCCTCTATCCCACGCTGATAAATCGCCCTCCCCCATCGACAGATGGACAAAGAGTGTATGGCGGTAATCATGCATATGTAAATTACAGTGATACATATGCATGCAGGAAAAAGACTTGTCTTATAGTGCTTTCTGTAGTTCACATACATCAGGACATATTTATTTTGCAGCTTCAGGCTTAATAACACTGTGGGTGAATTATGTCCACATCGGGCAAATTTCTCCATCGCTGTAAGTTAAAGAAATCAAAGGGGCCCAGCCGGTGTGGCTCGGTGGTTAGGTGTCAACCTAGGAACCAGGAGGTCAAGGTCAATTCCCCGCCAGGGCACATGCCCGGGTTGTGGGCTCCATCCCAGTGGAGGGTGTGCAGGAGGCAGCTGATCCATGATTGTCTCTCATCATGGATATTTCTATCTCTCTCTCTCCCTCTCCCTTCATCTCTGAAATCAATAAAAACATATTTAAAAAAAAGGAATCAAAGGGAGTTCAACAGGAACTGTGAAATGCTGCCTTCAGAGAGTGTTTTCAGCTCCCACTCTTGGAGCGAAATGGACACTCCCTGGAGATGACTGGCAGGTGCTGATTTCCATTTCCCAGCGTCGATCATGGGCGCCCCAGCCTGGGAGTCGGTGCAGATAAAAATCGCTATTGGCTAGCGCGCCATCTGAACTGCCATCCTCCCAGGCTCGGGGGGAGTCGCCCTGTGGAACCGGAGCCCAGCAGCGCCGCTGTATTGACTTTTATGTCATGTTTGTTTCGGCTTACCAGTCAAAACAAGTTTCCCGGCCCAGAAGGTTCCCTTCGCTGTATGAAAATGAAGCTATCTTGTTTTCTGGTTCATAAATCATTGTCAAGCGAAGCTAGATAACAGGACCAAGTTCAGATTCCAGAATGATTATCCTGAGAGATGATGTATTAAATATACGGAATACAGCTTGATTTTCAACCGGGCGTGTTGACTTTGCAGAAGGAAGGCTACGGGGGGGGGGGGGGGGGGGGGGAGGGGGTTTGGTCTCATGAGAGGAGGTGTGAGCGCTTGCATGACTGCACTGGATGGGAATAACGGGAGGAGCATCTCTGTTTTCTCTCCGTTATTGACCTGCTGTCATTCTCTCAGGCACGTGCGCATCTTTCATCAACAATTACGGAGACCTAGCTGGTGTTGCTCAGTGGATAGAGCCTCGGCCTGCAGACCTAAGGGGCCCGGGTTCCATTCTGGTCAAGGGCATGTATCTTGGTTGCAGGCTTCTCCCCAGCCCGGGCCCTGGTTAGGCTGCAAATAGGAGGCAACCAATCGATGTGTTTCTCTCATATCCATGTTTCCATTTGGCTCCCTCATTTTCTTCCAGTCTCTGTAAAAATCAATGGGAAAATATCCTCAGGTGAGGACTGATTAATCTCCTATATAATAAAAGCCTAATATGTAAATCGATTCAACAGCAGAATGACCAGTTGCTATAATGCGCACTGACCACCAGGGGGCAGACACTTATACAAGAGTTGCCTCTAGCCTGCAGGCCCCAGACCAGCCAAGGAGGGTGCCTGTGGCAGTGGGGAGGGGGGTGCCCTGATTGCCCCCACTGGTCGCCCCACAGATCAGCCTCATCTCCGGCCAGACCTAGGGACCCTACCCATGGACGAATTTCATGCACTGGGCCACCTTATATACATATATATAGTAAACATCTCTAAAAGAGACTTTCTTCTCCTCTTATCTGCCCCTTCTCTTCCATCCTGCTTTCTGAATATCCTGCTATCTTGCAAAGTCATTCTTCTACTTCTTTATGTCATCACTTCCTTCTCCCTGAAATTAGCCTAGTTTGAGTTCTACCTTTAAGGGGGTGGGTCCCATAGCTCTTGCACAAGAGGCTTTGTGATGTCTCCTCTGAGGAGTTCAGGGGCCATGGACGTGAAATCTGTAGAAAATAACAGCCCAGTCCCAGTCCCAGGAATGCCCTTGGATTAGACGTATCCCTGTAGCAACTTGAAGAACAGGGGTGTGTGTGTGTGTGTGTGTGTGTGTGTTTAATATTTTTATTGGTTTCAGAGGGGAAGGGAGAAGGGAGGAAAAAAATAGAAACATCCAGGATGAGAGAGTCACTGATCGGCTGGCTCCTGCACGCCTCCCACTGAGGCATGTGCCTGGAACAGCGACCTCCTGGTTCATAGGTGGACGCCCACCACTGGGCTGTGCCAGCCGGGCGCACAACAGGTTTCTTACACTTACCTGGTCCTGAATGCTCTCAGGCTGGCTTTTCCATTGAAGGAAGAGTCCCCACCTCCAAGGGCACTTCCCTGAGAAAGCGGTTCCCGCCATGAGATGTGTTTGTCCTCCTCCAGTGAGTGCTTAGTTCCTATTGGACCTCCAAGTCTCATTTCAGACAGGGCCAACCCCAGTATCACCTGGGGCCGTTTATCCAGACACTGCCTCCGAGTCCACCCTCCCTGCCTCCCCCTCCTCCTCTCTCCAGGGGATAATGAAGAATTAATTACAATAATATATATATATTTTTAAGGGCAGATTGTTCTTCCTTGGTAAGATGGTAGGTCCATGAAAGTGGTGTGCATGCTCGTGCACGTATGCTAGCCAGGGGCAAGCCACACAGTAGGTCTGCATGAAGTCTTCGGAGGCAGAGCAGAAAGAGAAAGAGGCATGGCCAAACCTTTGGCTCAGTGGATAGAGTGTCGGCCTGCGGACGGGAAGGTCCCAGGTTCGATTCCGGTCAAGGGCATGGACCTTGGCTGCGGGCACATCCCCAGTTGGAGGTGTGCGAGAGGCAGCTGATCAAAGTTTCTCTCCCATCGATGTTTCTGACTTTCTATCCCTCTCCCTTCCTCTCTGTGAAAAATCAATAAAATATATATTTTTTAAAAGAGAGTGAGAAAGAGGCATGCACCCGAAGCCATTCCAAATTCCGAGTAAAACTTCCTCCAACAGGACATGTGGGTGGAGGTTAAGGGATCCAGGCAAGATGGACTTCTACTCCCATTGCGTTTTCTTGCTCAGGATGGAAGGCGACGTTCTCCAAAGAGCGCATCCACAGGAAATGCACAGAGGCAGCCAGATATGTCCTTTCCTTTCAGAGAGAACTTCCTCCGCCGTCCAGGAAAAGTCTTTGATTTTCTTTTGTAAGAAGCTGCTGGGAAGGTAACGTTTTACAACTAAAACCATAACTACCACGAACCTCCTCTCTACTTTGGGATTCCAGAAAGCCAGAGCCTCAGTGATTTATCATCTCACGTTACTTCTGGTCGCGTGACTTCCGGTTGTAATCTCGCATGACTTCTGGTTATAATCTCGCGTTGTTTCAGGTTATAATATCGCGTGACTTCAGGTTATAATCTTGCTTTACCTGGTTTATTTGATTGATTCATTATTTCTTTACAGACCTCGTCTTCTTATTTATTTAGCAGGAAGGGAAAGCGAGAAATTGGGAAGTAGCTCCAAAATTTTTGATAAATGCATGTGATCGTGTGGGTCTCACCTCAGTGTGTACTCGCCACCATGGGATTCAAAACCAACATGTTCTGGACAATGGCCTCAAATCATCCTGTCACCATAGTTGCCAAATAGATAGGTAGGTAGGTAGGTAGGTAGGTAGGTAGATAGATAGATAGATACATATACATATACATATACATATACATATACATACATATATATACATATATATATATATATATATATATATATGCATATCTCCAGCCATTTGCGTTTGTCTTTATAAATATTTGGACGTGGGTAAACAAATACGCTCGTGCTGCAGATACCGCCGGTGTACACCACAAGTGCCTGGCTCTGCGGGAAGAGTGAGTTCCCTCACAGCAATCATTAGAGAAACCCTGCATGGCTTCCTCTCCGTTTCGTGTACCTTACAGGTCATGGAGTCAAGTCCTGTGGCAGGGTTTCTGAAAGACGGGCGATTTTTAGGAAAGATCGTCAATACCATATGTAGCCAAGCAAGCAAAAATAATTACAATCGAACGTCATGCTTCAGGACATAAGCTGATTTGCTGCAAGGGTCAGGGAGGAAGTAGGCTGCCTTCACCCATGTACACCGTGTCGGGAAAGTGACCCACCAACTTCTGTTTGGTTTTGCCCTTTTTTTCTGAAACTAATATATTGATCAGTTTGATGAAGAATGTAGATCAGGCCCAGCTGGCAGTGGCTCCGTGGTTGAGCATCAACCTATGAACCAGGAGGTCACGGTTCGATTCCCAGTCAGGGCACATGCACAGGTTGCAGGCTTGATCCCTAATAGGGGGCATGAAGGAGGCAGCCAATCCATGATTCTCTCTCCTCATTGATGTTTCTATCCATCTTTGTCTCTCTTACTTCCTCTCTAAAATCAATAAAAATATTTTTATAAAATGAAATATAAAATATAAAAATGAATGCAGGTCAGGTGACATCATATCTTATCTAATAAAAGAGTAATATGCAAATTGATCTTACCTCCAATCAAGCCACACCCACAAGTCACACCCACAAGCCAATCAGGAGCAAATAAACTCCAACCAAGATGGCTGCGGCCACTGAGAGAAGGTGGGAGGCTTGGGTTTCCTTGGCAATGGAGGAAGCCAAGCTTTCCGCCTGCCGTTGCCACCCTAGGCCTCCACTCAAAATTACAAGGTTTCAATTATAGAAGATACATAAATCCCAACAGAAATGGCAGCAGCCATGGAGCTGGAGAGAGCAGAGGCTAGGGTTGCCCGGGTGATGGAGGAAGCCAATCTTCTGCAACCCTAGTGCCTAGGCTTCTACTCTAGGCTACAAAGTTTTAATTATAGAATTTAAATAAACCCAAAGAGAAATGGCTATCACCATGAAGCAAGCAGAAGGCTTGGCTCTGCTTCAGGCTACAAAGTTTCAATTGTAGAACATAAATTAATCCCAGATCCCAGGGCCACTGCTTGGGTCACTGGGGGACGTGGCCAGCCTGCACACCACCACAGGTCTCTCAACAGACCGCCCCATGCCCCAAGGGAACCCCCACCCTGATCTGGGACACCCTTCAGAGCAAATCAGTCGGCCCCCACCCATGCACCAGGCCTCTATCCTATCTAATAAAAAATAATAATAAGCAGATTGACCATCACTCCAACAGACAAGAGGGCTGCCCCCATGTGGTCAAAGATCCTGCCCCCATGTGGACACAAGATGGCCACCACAAGATGGCCAGCAGGGAAGGGCCTTTGGGAGGTTTCACGCCTGCAAGGGAGGGCAGTTGGGGGTGATCAAGCCTGCAGGGGAGGGCAGTTAGGGGTGACCTGGCTGGCAGAGGAGGGAAGCTGGGGGCCAACAGGCTGACAGGGGACCAGTTAGACATCAATTAGGCTGGCAAGGTAGTGGTTAGGGGGTGATCAGGCTGGCAGGTAGAAGTGGTTAGGGGCAATCAGGAAGGCAGGTAGGCGAGCAGTTGGGAGCCAGCAGTTCTGGATTGTGAGAAGGATGTCTGGCTGCCCAGTGGGATCGGGCCTAAAAGGGCAGTCGGATATTCCTCGAGGGTTCCCAGATTAGAGAGGGTGCAGGATGGACTGAGGGACATCCCCCGCTTCCTGTGCAGGAATTTTGTGCACCATGCCTATGATTTCAGAGAGGAAGGAAGAGGGAGGGAAAGATAGAAACATCCATGATGAGAATCGTTGATGGGCTGCCTCCTGCACAGCCTCCACTGGGGATGGAGCCCACAACCTGGCATGTGCTCCTGACTGGAATCAAACCCAGGACCCTTCAGACCACAGGCCAAAGCTCTATCCACTGAGAGAAAACCGGCGAGGGCTGCTTGCTTCATTCATGATGCTCAAGAAGTTTCCTCTGGTCCAAGACACAGGATTGAGTGCTGGTTGGGAAAACGCTGCCTAAAAATAAATGTAAACGCTCCTCCTTGGACCTAATTTCTAAAACTTGAAGGTCTACACGATGAAAACTGGACTGAGAGAAAACCACAGTTATTGGATTTTGCATTCCCCACATGTAGTCTCCAACATCACCGAGGCCTCTATTCCTCCGGGAGGCCCTCTAACCCGCCTGCTTCCAGCCCCGGGTTTTATTAAGCTTGCCGCTCTCCCCAGATCGCTCT
The DNA here is from genome assembly GCA_027563665.1 of Antrozous pallidus. Classification (NCBI taxonomy): domain Eukaryota; kingdom Metazoa; phylum Chordata; class Mammalia; order Chiroptera; family Vespertilionidae; genus Antrozous; species Antrozous pallidus. The sequence continues at coordinate 5,834,104 of CM050530.1, forward strand.
TGCCGCAGGCTCTTTTCATTCGAAAATCTCAACCCAGCCCTGGCCAGTGTTGCTCAGTGGATAGAGCAGACTGAAGCCTCCCAGGTTCGATTCCAGAGGGCATGTACTTTGGTTGCAGGCTCCTCGCCGGCCCGGGCCCTGGTCAGGGCTCATGCTAGAGGCAACCAATCAATGTGTTTCTCTCTCACATTGACGTTTCTCTCGGTCTTTCCCTCTCCCTTCCATTCTCCCTAAACATCAATGGGAAAATATCTTCAGATGAGGGCTAACAAAAAAATATAAAAAATTAAAAAAAAATCTCAACCCCAAAATCATGCATTTGCTCTTCTGAGAACAGCTTCAGCACTGTGAACCATAGATTTTATACTATATATATATTTGGTTTCAGAGAGGAAGGGAGAGGGAGAGAGAAAGAGAGAAACATCAATGATGAGAGAGAATCACTGATCTGCTGCTTCCTGCACCTCTCTACTTGGGTTGGAGCCCACAACCAAGGCATGTGCCCTTGACCTGAATCGATCTTGGGACCTTTCAGTCTGCAGGCCAACTGAACCATTGATTTTTAATGTTGGCACCATTGGGGGAGGCGGAGGAGAGAGGCAGAATAGGAGGGCAGAGGGGCAACTGGCTGTTCTCAGCGCTCCTTCCAAGACACACTTACACGGAGGCCCCGGAGCTGAAAACATTCTGTGTCTCTCAGCCAACTCACAGGCCTTCCCTCGGACAGTGGACACATCTGGGCTGATAACAATTGCAAATACTCAGGGCACGCTTTAACAAGGAACTAATGTTACCATGCGTGTTTTACAGCCCTCGGAGCAGTCAGATAAATAAAACAGCTCCCATCCCCTGAGTTTGTTGCAGGGGGAGGGGTTGGGGTGGGGAGTAGGAAACTGTATTTTGTAGCATTTCACTGAGAGCAGAAAAAATCGCCACCGGAAATGGGCACGGGAAGATGGGGCTGCCTTGGTTGAGGGGGCCCTGAAATGACAGTCACTTCCCATTCAGGGGACGGCTTTCCAGACTTGGGTTTGATGTGAGAACAGAATGGAGACTTTATAAAAGCGACTTCTGCTCAGACTTCCCCAGGACATGGGGCAGGAGTGAAGAGGGTGTACACTTTAGACTGTCCATCTAGATGCTGAAAGAATCATCTGAGTGGCCCATCAACTCGGGGCTCAGTGGTGGAGTGTCACCTTATGCACCAGGAGGTCATGGATGGGTTCCCGGTCAGGGCACATGCCCTGACTGTGGGCTCCATCCCCAGTGTGGGGTGTGCAGGAGGCAGCTGAGCCATGATTCCCTCTCATCACTGATGTTTCTTTCTATCTCTCACTTCTTCTCCCTTTCTGAAATCAATAAAAAAATATATATAGATCTTTAAAAACAAAAATAACTTGAATTAATTCAGGAGATGTCTAGGGGGCAGGTTCAATTGGGGAAACACCAGCTAGGTGACTCCAAAATGATCACTCAGGCTTGGGGGTGAAGCTGGACTTGGGGAGCAGAAAAGGAAGACAAGTCTCAAAGCCAGAGTTTTGCGTAAGACAGTAACGTAGTCACCTGGCAGGGAGCCCCAACGCTGTGTCCCCTCTGCTAACACATGCCATATGTCAACGGCCGTCCGTCCTTCTCCGGTGGAGAACTGCGATGTCGTAAAATAGAGGGTCTCGCTGACTGTAAACTGGCAAATTTCCTTGTGTTTGCTTTTCTGTATTTTTTCTTAAGTGTAGTTTTGATACCTTGATATTCTTGACCTTCCATTCAACGATTCTGTGGTACAAACACACTTGCCCACCATATTCATTTGATGCATCTCAAGCCCCTGCTCTTTGAAACATTTAAAAAATATGTTGTTATTGATTTCCGAGAGGAAGGGAGACGGGGGGGAGAGAGAGAAACATCAATGGTGGGAGGGAATCGTCGATCACTGCTTCCTGTACGCCTCACCTTGGGGGACGAGCCTGCAACCCAGGCCTGTGCCCTGACCGAGAATCAAACCGTGACCTTTGGGTTCCGGGCTCAATGCTCAGCAACAGAGCCGGACCAGCCAGAGTATTTTTATTTAAATATCGCCTACAACAACTGTGTCGCAGAGAATAAAAAATAACACGAGATCTCCCATTTCCAGAGCATGTTGGGTTTCACTCAGTTTTGCTTATTTTCTTTCTTCATTGATTCTCAAGCTACCATGAGAGAGATGTGAAGTCCCGCCTTTGACAGATGTGGCCATTGAGGGTCAGACACGTGTAGCATGTCGCCCCGCATTCCACAGCAGAGCCTAGCTCAAGCCCACACCTCCCTGGCATCGAGAACTAAAGAAAAGTGCCTTCCTTCATCATACCACCTTTGCATTGCATAGCGATTTCCATTCTCAAAAGCACTTGCCATTCTTTCCTGCATCGTCTCCTCTAATAACTCAGCGGAGCCCACCCATTGTGAAATCACTCAATTCGCAGGCACGGGGGTAATTAAATTTATTATGGGAGATAAAGTAACCAGTGCAATGTGACTGTGGATATGTGCAATATAGACTTTTATAAACACGGATAGTCACTATCCCTATGAACATATGTCATTTTAACATATTTTTTTAATTCTTTTCAGAGAGAGGAAGGGAGAGGGAGAGGGAGATAGGAGCATCAATGATGAGAGTGAATCATGGCTCAGCTGCCTCCTGCTCACCAGGGACAGAGCCCCCAACCCGGGCGTGTGTCCTGACCAGGAATGGAACCATGACCTTCTGCTTGGCTCATGGGACGATGCTCAACCACTGAGCAACACTGGCTGGGCGAACAGGTATTATTTCAATGATTCTATGCCCTGTCTGCCAATGTCTTTTCTTAGGGAACAAAATAAATCTAGATCAGCCTAAATGAAATTAACGTGTTGAGAGACCACACTGTAAGTCTTACTGAATCACCCACTCGCTCAGTCTTAAGGCCGCCCATCTTAAAGACAAGCCCCCCTTTATGGTGAGTTGTACGGGGGTTTTGTTTGTTTATTTGGGGGCGGCGGGGAGCCCCGTTTCTCTGGAAAGCTGGCCCCTGTGTTCTCAGGGGCTCTAAAAACGGGGATCATTTGTATTGGCAGCCCCTGGAAGAGTGCTGAGCCAAATGGAAACTTGCAGATAAGGCTCCTCGGAGGTGAGAGCGTCCAGCTGTTGGGAGGTGGAGAGAGCCGGACCAATAGAGGAAGTGGCTATTTTTCCAGGCCGGAGGAGCTGGGGGGCCAGCCGGGGGTGCATATTTGTGTAAGGCAGCGGCCCGGAGCCCAAGCGGGCCGTATATTGCTGAGAGAGCAGCGTTCACATTCAGGCCGAGACAAAAGGTGGAAATGAAGCAACATCCTGGCGGACGGGGCCTCCGGACAGAATAATAACGTTCCTGAGAGCGGCCATGTGCAGGCCGCGGGCCGCCTCCCAGTGCGGAAATGATCAAGGTGCCGTGTCAGGCCTTCAGACACAGCTACATGCACTCTCTCTCTCTCACACACACACAATCACACAGACACACACCACATACACACACACACACACACACCACACATACATACACACTCACACACACACACACTCACACACACACACACACACACACTCACACACACACACAATCACACACACACATACACACTCACACACACACACTCACACACACTCATACACTCACACACACATACACACTCACACACAAACACTCACACACACACACACACACACACTCACACACACACACACACTCACATACTCACACCCACACACACAGCACACACACACCCCACACACACTCACACACACACACACACACACTCACATACACACACACAGATATACACACTCACACATACACACACACACACACACACTCACACACACAGATATACACACTCACACATACACACACACTCACACACTCATGCACACACGCACACACACATGGAGTGAGGCCGGCCAGCGTCCTTGGGAGGGAAGGTCATTTATCTTTCCCAGGGAACGCGGACATAATTACTTGAAACCTTCATCAGTATCGTCAGCAGAGATAGGTTTGCCGAAAGCACCAGGAAAAACATATGTCAACGCACATATGACAGCGGGGACCCCGTTTGGTGGCTGCTGTTATCAGGGGCTCTGGCGTGGGTGTCCCTCAGGACAGCAGGGGAAGGAGGGAGGGGGCCCGGCTGCTCTGCAGGCCAGCCTGGCGGGGGAGGGCACACGGCCTTATCTCTGTTTATTTATCGTGTCCTTTTGTTTAGGGGAAGTTGGATGCAGGAGGAAAGGGTCATGAAATTACACTCCTCTAATGACAAATGGGGAGAGGGAAGGAGAGGACATCCCTTGCAGGAAAAGGATCAAAAGGAGGAGGAGAAGGGAGCTTGAACATTCGCGAAATCCCTGCGGCTAGTCCGGGGTCTCTGCAGACGCTGGGCCTCTGTGCAGGGTGCATGCAGATGCTTGCTAAGACGCCAACATTTTATTTTATTTTTTAATATTTCTATTGATTTCAGAGAGGAGGAGAGAGATAGAAACATTATTGATGAGAGAGGGAACCTGCCTTCTGCAGGTTGGACTGAGTCCGAAACCCAGGCATGTGCCCTTGTCCAGAATTGAACCTGGGACCCTTCGTTCCCCAGGCTGACGCTCTATCCACTGAGCCAAACCGGTTAGGGCAAGACGTCAACATTTTAACGGTGACATGCGTATTTATCTCAGAAACTTGGGTCATTTTAGACAAACAGACAGACAACAAATATCACCACAAGGTCAAGTATTCAAAAATCAGCATCTTCAGTCACCAAAGAGAGCTTTAAATGAAAACAAAGTTAGAAGGCTATTCAATCCCGAATCAATCACAGCAAGCTGGGTGCAAACAGTGCAGCTTATCCTTGAGGTGTCTTTATTTGTGCAACGGATGTGAGCATAAGGAGGAACTTCAGGAAAAACTAGCTGTGTTCATGGGAGACGGCTCCTCGGGGGCCTGGAGCTGGGTGTGAGGACTTCCTCAATGGGACAAAGAGCTGTGACGTGCCAAAATGATCACATACAAGGAGCACCTACCTGAAGACACAATTTTCATTCACTTTTACCCGCTGCCTTTTTACAGCTGAATGTTAAGCTGCTGTTTCGAAAGAAAGAAAGACAGGAAGGAATGAAGGAAGGAAGGAAGGAAGGAAGGAAGGAAGGAAGGAAGGAAGGAAGGAAGGGAGGGAGGGAGGGAGGGAGGGAGGGAGGGAGGGAGGGAGGAAGGAAGGAAGGAAGGAAGGAAGGAAGGAAGGAAGGAAGGAAAGGAAGGAAGGGAAAGAAGGGAAGGAAGGGAAGGAAGGAAGGAAAGAAAGAAAGAAAGAAAGAAAGAAAGAAAGAAAGAAAGAAAGAAAGAAGAAAGAAAGGAAAGAAGAAAGAAAGAAAAAGAAAGAAAGAAAGAAAGAAAGAAAGAAAGAAAGAAAGAAAGAAAGAAAGAAGGGAAAGGAAGGGGAAGGAAGGAAGGAAGGAAGGAAGGAAGGAAGGAAGGAAGAAAGGAAGGAAAGGAAAGTGGAGGGAAATGACTTAATTTCCTCCATCAACCCTTCTTCCTAAGGGTCGACCCTCCTGGCGGCAGCGAGGCCCACCAGGTTGCACTTTATATCCGAGGTAATCAGGTTTTAGTAGTTAGCAACCTTCTCCATAAGAATAAAAAATAATATATTAAAAATAATATCTTTAATAATGTATTAAATAATCAAAATTAAAATAAGATGCACTGAGTGGCCACATTGTTATGATCTCTGAACGCATAATAATCTGGCCACTCAGTGTATGTCCTATATAATAAAAGGCTAACATGCAAATTGTCCCCTCCACCAGGAGTTTGACCAGCAGGCAGGCCGGCCGACTGCCCATGTCCCCTCCCCCTGGCCAGCCTGGCTGGACCCCACCCATGCACAAATTCATATATGTATTATGATCTCTGCTGATATGGCCACTCAGTGTATATATCTCTCTCCCTCTCCTTTCCTCTCTCTGAAAAGAATAAAAACATATTACACACACACACACCACAGAAACAATGAGAAATAGACCTGAGTTATATTTCCCACATCACACTGTGTCCAGCTCTACTGTGTTATAACTTCCTGTGAGCTGACACTGTGCACTTTGACAATTTCTGTTCCCATGCCGAAAGGCCAAGCTCCCCGTGGCCCTGGGTGTGCAAGCCATCGTGTGTGTGTGCATGTGTGTGTCCCCTGCACACGTGAACACGTGTAAGTTCATCTGTCTTTTCAGAACCCCCTCCTCTTCTCTTTCAGTTTCAACCGTGGTGCAGTGCGCCTTCTTCAAAGTTCCCTATCTTTTTTTAAAAAACTAATTTCCTGTCGTTGTTTTTTCCCTTACTCTCTCCTTTCCTCCACTTTCGGTGAAATTTCACATTTAGGGGCTTATGTCCCTGTGAAAACCAGCCGTGTGCGAATGGGAACATTCCATACAGCATCTGCAGGCCGCCCTCCCTGGCACAGAGCTGAGGATTCCCGGGACCCACAGCTTAGCACATCCCTGAAACCACCCCCCCCCCCTTCCCAAGCTGCTACTACCCACGGGGGCCCTTCTAAGGGCCGGGGTTCTGCAGACTCATTCCTGGCTCCTAGCCTCGGAATGGCCCATCAGGACTTAGTAGTTAGCAACCTTCAGGCAGGTCCCCATGAGCCCTCTGTCTGACCCTCTGTGGGGAGACCTCCTATTCCGACCACTCACCCCAGCTCACAGCCTGCCTGCCTGGCACTGAAAATGCATGGGAGGAGAATATGCTGAAATGGGGTGCTCCCTGAGGCATATCTGAGAAGTACTTTCAGGAAAAGAAAGACATTTCCACAGAGTTTGAGCTCCAACTGAGAAAAAAAATATCTTAAAGACACTGTTTCGCCTCTAAGCCTATATTTAAAATATTCTTACAATCCCCTAGCTGCATGAATTTCCTCAACTGAGAATTATTGGTCACAGCCCAGCCGGCGTGGCTCAGAGTGCTGACCTATGAACCAGCAGGTCAGGGTTCGATTCCCGGTCGGGGCACAGGCCCAGGTTGCAGACTCCATCCCCAGTGTGGGGCATGCAGGAGGCAGCCAATCCATGATTCTCTCTCCCCATGGATGTTTCTCTCTCTCTCCCTCTCGTTTCCTCTCTGAAATCAAGAAAAAAACCATATTTTTAATAGAAGAATTATTGCTCACACCTGCAGCAGTTCATACACACACACACTCACACACACACACACACAGACACACACACACAGACACACACAGACACATACACACACACACATACACACACAGACACACACACACAGACACACACACACAGAGACACACACACACACAGACACACACACAGACACACACACACAGACACACACACACACACATACACACACACAGACACACACACATACACACACACACAGACACACACACACACAGACACACACACATACACACACACAGACACACACACACACACATACACACACACACAGACACACACACACAGACACACACACACACACAGACACACACACACACACACACACACAACCAGTTGTGCTGGGCAGAAAATGTGTCCACTCTGGTCCTTTATTTGCGAAAGAAACCCTGGTAACAGCTGCAGGCGTCCCTGTGTTGTGCTGAGGCGAAGAAACCCCCATTTAAACATGGTTTTTAACCTTTCCACCCCAGCCTCTTCCATTTTCTTTCCCTCCACTCCGGGCATTTAGGTAAATTAGGCTGAGGGCCCACCATAAAAATGTGGGGGGACCCGTTAAACTTTCATCTCTAATTTATTCATGAAGGAGCAGGGGCCCGCCCGGCAGGCTGTGCATCATGCTGTCAGGATGACTTTGTCTCTCGCGGAGCAGGGAGGAGGAAGGGCAGGGGATCGGGGGATCGGCTTGCCGGGTAATTGCTGAGGGGCTGACATGCTGGCATCTTCCTGCTTGGCTCCGTGGACGGGAGCGCAGGTTTCAAACCTGAGCGCCGGGCCTGAATTAGCACCTGCATGTGTGTGAGTGTGTGAATGAACACGTGTATCCTCGATATACATATTCAGATATCAAGAATACACACACAATGAGTGGCCAGATTATTATGATCTCTGAACACACACACACACACACACACACACACACACACACATATATATATATATATATATATATATATATATATAGAGAGAGAGAGAGAGAGAGAGAGAGAGAGAGAGAGAGAGACCAGGTGCATGAATTTGTGCATGGGTGGGTCTGGCCAGCCTGGCCAGGGGGAGGGAACATGGGTGGTTGGTCAGCCTGCCTGCTGCTCAAACTCCTGGTGGAGGGGACAATTTGCATATTAGCCTTTTATTATATCCTAGTGACCCGGTGCACGAAATTTGTGCACAGGGTAGGGGTGGTCCCTCAGCCCAACCTGCCCCCTCTCACATACTGGGAGCCCTTATGTGATGTCCAACTGATGGCTCACCCCCAGCCTGCCCAAGGCCTAAAGCCTCAATTTTTTAAAAAAACCATCTGTAAAACACAGTGTAGTTCAGGAGTTTTTCATTACAGATTGGGTTCACCAAGAAGACCATGTTGCATTCAGAGATCATAATAATCTGGCCATTTAGTGTATATATGTATATACAGATTTTATAGACTGTGTGTATAAGACAAATATGTATTCCATAGATCCAAACCTGTTTATTTATCATTATTGAATCAATGCACCATCATTTCAGTGGATACAAAGGATTTACAATACTGGAAAATAGCCCTGGCCCATTTGGCTCAGTGGATAGAGCTTTGATCTGTGGACTGAAAGGTCCCACGTTCGATTCAGGTCAAGGGCATATGCTTGGGTTGCGGACTCCATCCCCAGTAGGGGGTGTGCAGTGGCAGCCGATCCATTGATGTTTCTATCTCTCCCACCCTCTCTCTTTCTCTCTGAGAGAGAGAGAGAAGAGAGAGAGAGAGTCCAGGTGCATGAATTCATGCATGGGTGGAAATATGTTTAAAATTAAACACACAAAAACAGGAAAATAGACCTGAGTTACATTTCCCGCATCACACTGTGTCCAGCTCTACAGGGTTACAACTTCCTGTGTGAGCTGACACTGTGCACTTTGACGATTTCTGTTCCCATGCAGAAAGGCTCAGCTCCCCATGGCCCTCAGTGTGCAAGCCATCACATATGTGTGTGTGTGTGTGTGTGTGTGTGTGTGTGTGTGTGCGTGCGCCATGGACACGTGAACACGTGCAAGTTCATCTGTCTTTTCAGAACTCCCTCCTCTTCTCTTTCAGTTTCAACCGTGGGTGTAATACTCTCTCTTAACATTTCCCTCTCTCTCTCTTTTTTTTTTCCTTATTTTTAACTCATTTCCTGTTTCCTTTTTTCCTTACTCCTTCCTCTCCTCCACTTTCAATTATACTCCACATTCCGGGGCTTGCGGGAAAGGGAAGGGAGTCCCACAGTGCGAAAGACCTTATCCCAGTTGATGAATGGGTTCCTCGGGTTGGCCGTTCCCACCCCAGCATTCAAAAATTATCATCTTTTATACACGCGGCCTCCGTTCCTTTTGGTGTCAGGAAATTACAAAAACGTACACTTGCGAAGTAAGCAATTTTTGCTGCCCGCCTGCTCATCCATCTTTTTAATGAGCCTTGTTTAGACGCCGACGCCACGCTTCTCGTCACCTCCCCTGTTTACGTCGTTGGCCCCTTTAATTAAGAGAAGAACCAGTTAAGAGAGAGTGAGAAGAAATATTAATATGATCTGATTAATTCAGCTAGCAGGAGGTGAGGGGGGACCAAGGTTATTATAACCTATAAAGGCAGTGCGCAGAGAGCTGTGTTCATTTGTAATTTTATTAGGCGGAGCAAATTAGTGAGTCTGCGGAGCTGTGACAAATGCCCCGGTCCCCCTTCTCCCTTACCCCCCACAGCCAGGGCCAGGTGCCCAAAGTTAGGCCCCATATTAGGCAAATGAGGGCTGATCAATCTCCCCTGCACCTCTCTAATGAGAGCCGCCAGGCCCCGGCTCTGCTCGTTTGGAAAGATTAGCTGGGATGTTTGTGTCCGGCTGCTTCAGGTCCAAAGAACTCAAAGCAAAACCCCAGGGAAGAGGTAGCGAACCCCAGAAAGGGTTCAAGACAGATAGATGGGCAAACTGTGAGAAACCAGCTACCCAGGGGGCAAGCCGAAAGTACTATTTCCAGCCCTAACCTGTTTGGCACAGTGGATAGAGTGTTGGCCTGTGGACTGAAAGGTCCCAGGTTTGATTCCGGTCAAGGGCATGTGCCTTGGTTGCGGGCACATCCCCAGTATGGGGTGTGCAAGAGGCAGCTGATCGATGTTTCTAACTCTCAATCCCTCTTCCTTCCTCTCTGTAAAAAATCAATAAAATATTTTTTAAAATAAAGAACATTCTATTTCCAAAGCAATGGCAGCGCTAACAGCTCCCTTCTGAAGGATGACAAGCGAGAAGGTCCACCTGTGTGGCCTTGCCCTCCCCTGACACCCCCCCTACACCCCAACTCTGGCACTCTGGCTTCAGAAACCAGGCTTCTGCCCCCTTTCCCGTAGTCACAGGAAATGGCAGGTTTTGTTTCCGGCCAGGCATGGAGCCCCAACAAGGTAAGAATTTCAAGTAGAAGAAACGAGACACGGCAGGCAGTTTTTAAAACACAAAGATTCCAGTTTCCATCAAGAGGTCCTTCGTCCCGGGCTGCGCTGAGGATGGTGAGAAAAAGGCTTTCCTTATTCCCCAAATCCTGTCTAGACAAATTTGCTCTGGCTCCCCTCTACAAATTATAGTTTGCCTTGTCTTGCTTCATCTCATCAGTGCGCTCCTAAACTCTCATTTCAGACCTGCTACACAGCAGGTGCTTGTTCAGGCTTGTCTCCCGCCAGTGGTACCGATGCTTGCCGGCTGGTGCCTGACTTTGCTGATATGAGAACAACGTTGGGGGCCTCCCATTCCACTTTGGTCTAAAACTAGGATTCCATCTAGTCTGTTTCCATTCTGGAACTATATTGTGATCGCTCCCAGTGTGATGTCTATCCCAAACAGAGTCTTGAAGAGCCCATGTGAGGTGCTAACCAAATCCAAGTTTGAAAGGTAGACTTGCCCAGTTGGCTTGGCTCAGTGGTTGAGTGTTGACCCGTGAACCAGGGAGGTCATGGGTTCCCAGTCAGGGCACATGCCCTGGTTGCAGGCTTGATGCCTGGTAGCGCGTGTGCAAGGAGGCAGCCAATCAAGGATTCTCTCTCATCATTGATGTTTCTACCTCCCTCTTTGTCTCCCTTCCTCTCTGAAATCGATATGTATATACTAGAGGCCCAGCGCACAAATTCATGCCTGGGTGGGGGCCGGCTGGCTCCGCCCCCAACTGGGAGGGACCCATCTGGTGAAAGGGCCATGGGTTGTTGGCTGGCATGCCCCGCCCCCAATCAGGGTGGGGGGGTGATCGGAGGTGGGTCTAGCCAGGGGGAGGGGCTGTGGGCAGTTAGCCATCTGGCCCCACCCCCTGGTCAAAGTCCTGGTCCAGTCAGTGGTCAGTAAACCCAGCTCAAGAGCCACATGCGGCTCTTTGGCCCCTTGAGTGTGGCTCTTCCACAAAATACCATGGCCTGGGCGAGTCTATTTTGAAAAAGTGGCATTAGGAGAAGTTTAAGTTTTAAAAAAAAATGGCTCTCCAAAGAAATTTCAATTTTTGTACAGTTGGTATTTGGCTCTGTCGGCTCACGACTTTGCCAACCACTGTCCTGATCGAACTCCCAGTAGAGGGGACAATTTGCATTTTAGCCTTTTATTATATAGGATATAAAAGATCTAATGGGAAGTCTCAGACCTCCCATCATATCAAAGACATGTTGAACACATATGATACCGTGAGGCTCTGTGACATCAGTAATGTGATAGGAATATATCTGTGATATCTAGATGACAAATCATAGGTATTGTTAACACTGTTCTGATGTGTCCTCCACGTTCATCATGAGAGGAATGCGGCCTTTCAGTTAAATGAAGGTGCAACTTCCGTCCACCCAGTTTCCTGGGCCTGCCGCCCTGAAGCCCCAGGTGAAGAGCTGTGCTGGAACCCCAGGTTACATACCCCTGGTCTGATAGCTAGGGACCTCTTTTTATTTCATCAGCTTGGGGTGCTCTGTTTTTCCCTGATTGTGCTTCCCATGTTCCCTTTAGTACATAGCCATTCACCTTATGAAGTTTGCCCCAACCTTCAGAGTTCAAGTCTAAGGAATGTTTATGTACACTTAGAGTGTCTCCCTTGTGTACAAGGGCTAATTTCATAATCATCAGGGAGTTTATGTTGCTGGTGGATTGGCAATTTGGGGTGTAAATGTTAGATCGAAGGGATGATCGAGTTTGAAGGTAGATACAAGAGAATTCATAGTAAGAGGTGCCACTGGCCCCGCCAGGCTTGGTGGTGGTTGAGGGGCGACCTATAAACATGAGGTCATGGTTTGAATCCCACTCAGGGCACATGTGCGGCTTGTGAGCTCGATCCCCAGTGAAGGGCATGCAGGAGGCAGCTGATCCACGGTTCTCTCTCATCATTGATCTCTCTCTCTCTCTCTCTCTCTCTCTCTCTCTCTCTCTCTCTCCCCCCCTTCCTCTCTGAAATCAATAAAATATATTTTTAAAAAATACACGACGCTCTATTAAGTAATGAGCTAGTTTGAAAACCATCATGGAATAGGACATGCCGTCCCCCTTGAGAACCCTCCTATCCATTTGTGCTCGGTGAGAAGATTAAACTTTGGACGAGTATGCAGGTGATGGGATACTAACTGCCACCTAAACCTAAAAGCTTTTTGGCATTGGCCCGTACTCTTAGATAAATGGAATAATTCATTCTCCTAGATATAAAACAATTCTTCCCACTGTTAGACCCTCAGAGTGTAGATATACCCTGAGTGTAGATATTGCTGAGTATATCATACCATTTGGGATGGGCTGATGTGTATCTGTAAAAGAGGAAGCACAAGTAGATTAGGAATCCATTGTTAAGACAGGATGCGGGCCTAAATCCGTACTTTGGGCATTTGCAAATGTTTGGCATGTCATTGGCTCCCCATAGAGGTACCCTGTCCCAATGAATAGGGCTAAAATAGAACCCTATCCACTGCCCTCATATCTTAGTGCTCACGGACAAAGGACTCCAGGATGGGAGTCCACCGACCTTGACCTTCCATCAGCAGACAGACACCGGGTGGCTCCTCATTGCTAGTTTATATTTGCAGTACTAAAAAAGATTAATTGATTGTTCAATGAATTATCACTCTACAGATCGGGTTCCTCTCTTAAACAAATCACCAATCACCTTGTTAACACGTAGCTATAAATTAACTGTTTTCAATAAGATGAACATTATCCCCCATGTAGGTGTGGCGATTAGATTATTGATTTTAGGTAAATGACTAGTTAATTATGCAATAGGCCTCATTTCTTCTGTTAATTAAGCTACTGGTCTTTTAAGTCAATACACTATAGCCTCTGGAGAAATGAGAAGTCTCCCATTAGAAGGGTCCGACTACTTCCTCCCACAGCGGGCAGTGTATGACCGGTCTTCTTCTGACAAAACCAAGAGTCCAAGGGGAACAACTCTTGAGAGCGAGCTGTCTTTCCAGCTCATTCACTCACTGTCCATTTCTAGAATCCGAAAGGAAATCTAAATAGAAATACTTACTTGAAGGGAATTCTCATTTATTTTTGGTGAAACTCTGCCTACAGGACATCCAGCTCTCTCCATCTCATTTGGTCTCACAGGGACCAGCTTTACTGTTCCCTCATCTCCACCCAGCACCCAAGGGCTCCCAACCTGGTGCCATGCCATGTGGGTGGTAGGTATGAACCTGATCTAGCCGGGAGAAAGGACCATCTCCTGAACTGTCCTGGGAACAGAGCATGCAACTCACCAAGTGTCCTCACCCACCTGCCCCACCCCCCTTCTTTAGTCTTGACCGAAGATGAAGCCATAAATGAAGACTTTTGTCCTGCTCTAATTGGGACATTTCTTTCTATTTCTTATATATTTTTACTAGAGGCCCGGTGCACGAAATTCGTGCACAGGGAGTGGGAGAGAGTGTCTCTCAGCCCAGCCTGCTTCCTCTCAATTTGGGACCCCTTGATGGATGTCTGACTGCCCAGGATCAGGCCTAAACAGGCAGTCGGACATCCTTTTCACAATCCAGGACTGCTAGCTCCAAACTGCTCACCTGCCTGCCTCCCTGATTGCCCCTAACCACTACCCTGCCAGCATAATTGATGTCTTACTGCTCCCCTGCCAGCCTGTTTTCCCCCAACTTCCCTCCTCTGCTGGCCTGGTCCCCCCTAACTGCCCTCTCCTGCAGGCTTGATTGCCCCCAACTGCCCTCCCTTGCAGGCCTGCTCCTTCCCAACTGCCCTTCCTGCTGGCCTGATGGCCCACAACTGCCCTCCCTTGCAGTGTGGAACCTCCCACTGTCCTCCCCTGGTGGCCATCTTGTGTCCACATGGGGGCGGGATCTTTGACCACATGGGAGCAGCCCTCTTGTGTGTTGGAGTGATGGTCAATCTGCAAATTACTCTTTTATTAGGTGATGGAGGTGGGCCGGGGGATCTACTTGCCTTGGCTGCACACCTGGCATATAAATGTGGCTAAACCTCTCATTCGTGTTTCCCATCTGGGTGAGGCATCTGACCCATTGATTGATTCCAGACTTTGCTTTGTATATGATGGCTTCGGGGCCAGGGTCTCCCATGTGGCCTCTTCTGCAGATCTGACTTTGGGTTGCACATAGTAGAGGCACGGAAAGGTGGGAGCCATGCAGTGTATTTGGAGAAAGCCCAGGGCCAATTCTACGCAGGAATGTCAGCAGCTCCCCAATAATAACAAATGGGTTACTTTTCATGTTAGGCATTACCCTAAGGGTGGGCCACAGACAGAATAGCTACAGTGCTCATCATTACTTTGATTGAGTGCTGACTATGTTTCAGACATCATTCTCAGATAAGCGGCTTGCATTATCTTATTTAGTCTTCACAATCACACTTTTTAACACATTTTGTATGCCTCTTGTTATAGTTGGGGAAACTGAGTCCTGCGACCCAATGTCACAGAGTAGCTAAGCTGTAAAATTAGGATTCAAACCCAGTAAATATGACAATAGAAATCCGTGCTTTTAACTACTAGCCAAGCACCAGAGTGCAGACAACATGACCAGCCAGGGCCAAAGGATCAATAGTGTGTCCACCTGGCTCAGCTGACCTGAAATCTCTTGGGTAAAAATAACAGCCAATCCTATCTAATTAAGACAGAATATGCAAATGGACTGTGACTCCGTGGCAAAGATAGTGGCGCCCACAGCCAATAAGGAGGGAATATGCAAATTGACACGACAAGGCGAGAGGCGGAAAGGGGGCTCCAGGTCAGAGTGAAGGTGGAAAGGCGGCTCTGGCTGGAGCAAAGGCGGTGCTGGCAGCCAGGGAAGGAGGGCCTGTTCTTGCACAAATCTTCATGCATCGGGCCTCTAGTATTTAGTAAGAACGTACTTCATTCGCTCAGTTCCAAAGTGAACATGCAGCCTGCCATGTTGTCAGTCACAGCTCAACCATTCACGAACGGGGCTGTGCTCCATGAAGCAGAATAGATACTGAACTTCAAAACACTTGTGAGCCCAGCCAGTGAACTTCAGCGATTGAGTGTCGGCCCACGAACCAGAAGGTCACGGTTCAATTCGCAGTCAGGGCACGTGCCCGAGTTGTGGGCTCGAATCCCAGTAGAGGGTATGCAGGAGGCAGCCAATCAATGATTCTCTCCCATCATTGATGTCTCCATCTCTCTCTCTCTTCCTGTCCCTTCCTCTCTCAGAAATCAATTTAAAACTATTTTGAAAAACGAATGCTGTGAGTCCAACATCAGCGTCCCTCTTCCTGCTAATGATTTCAGTGCCAGACGTGAATAACGCATCAGTACAAATATCTTTCCCCGGACCGAATTACTTGCTTTTAGCACAGAAGTAGCTACAGAGCTCAGACAACGTTCTGGTTTTCTTTGAATGTTCCCCAATTAGTTTACAATAGTTGGATGTAGTCCCACTGACCATAGGATGAGTTGGGCTGCTTCTTTGGAACCAGGATATTCCCTTTTATGGTAAAAGTGATAATTAGCCGAAGAAACTGTACTCATTCAAAATCATCCCCAAACATGAAACCTGGTAAAAGTTGCGCTGGTGTTTGCAGGAAGCCTGTTACCCGTGATTTTTCGAAAGCTGTTTTCAATCATGCAAATGATTTTTTTCCTTTGCAATATGCTAATGCAATCTGATTTATTTCAGTTGTAAAAGTTAATTACAATGTGTTTGTGAGTCCCTAAAGATGATGTATTAAATGTTTATAACCAGGATTATTAAAATGTCCTGTCTCGATTACAGAGCTTCTCTTTCAAACACTAGAACTAATTGTAGCCCTAAATCACAACAACCTCACCGTTAAAATTAACACCAGGGCAACACTGCATAATTTTAATTAATTTTAATTTGGCCAAAGCAAATTAATTTTTGTTTTCTAGAAGGACAACTAAACTCTTTTGCAGCCTGCCCCCACTGAACCTGGAGTTCATGAGCTTCGTTTCTTTCCAGGGATTCCATCCGTCTGAGGCTTGCTCCACGGGATGGAATCCTTGTTTAATGTCTTGGTTCCAATTTACATATTTTGTCCTTTTCACTCCTCTTTGCACTTCGGTAAGGAAGTGAAACCAGAGTGGAATGTGTGGGAGACAGAGAGACACATTTTTTTAAAAAAAACATTTTATTTATTTATTTATTTATTTTTGTTTATTTAAAAAAAATTTTTTTTTTTTACAGAGAGGAAGAGAGAGGGAGAAACGTTGATGAGAGAGAAACATCCATCAGCTGCCTCCTGCACACCCCCTACTGGGGATGTGCCCGCAGCCAAGGGATATGCCCTTGACCAGAATCAAACCTGGGACCCCTCAGTCCACGGCTGACACTCTATCCACTGAGCCACACCGGTTAAGGCAGGGAGACACATTTTTCACTGAGTTACACAATCTTCTGATTCAGGTCTTTGCAAATAGTGATGCTCAGAGGTCAAGAGACTTCTTTTTTGAGACTCCCATCACTAGCACCCTTTCAAAAGCTGCCTACACTTTTTTCCAAGTTTGCAAAACAATTTTTTTTGTGAATCCGCGCCAGCAGATATTTTTCCCATTGATTTTTTAGTGAGAGAGGAAGGAAAGAGAGTGTGAAAGAGAGAGAAACATAGATGTGAGAGACACGTTGATTGGTTACTTCCCTCATGAGCCAGGGCCAGGGATCTAATCTGCAACCCCAGTACATGTCCTTGACCTAGAATTGAACCCACAACCCTTCAGTGCACAGGCTAAATTCTAACCACTGAACCACACCAGCTGGGGCATAATTTCATATGGATTTGCTAATGCTAAATCTTCCATTGTTATATCAGGCTGTGCAGGACCTGAAGAATCATAATAGACAGGCTGAAATTCATTTATTCCTAAAACTAACACATTCTTCCCTGGATAGTTTCATCTCCAGTTCCCATTTCTCTGGAGAGCATGGCTGTTCTCTTTATTCAAAGGAGAGTTGTTTAAAAATTAGGGCAAGTCCTAACCAGTTTGGCTCAGTGGGTAGAGTGTCAGCCTGCAGACTGAAGGGTCCCAGGTTGAATTCAGTCAAGGGCATGCCCTGGTTGCAGGCACATCCCCAGTAGAGGGTGTGCAGGAGGCAGCTGATCAATGTTTCTCTCTCATCAATGTTTCTAAATCTCTATCCCAGTCCCTTCCTCTCTGGAAAAAATCAATAAAATATATATATTTTTAAAAAATTAGGGAGAGCCTTGATAAAGAAGCATGAACATATATCATAGAAGGTCAGCATGGCCCCATGTAATCTAGAAAATCAGTGATACTATATAGAATTCCAGTGCCTTATCTTATTAATTACTAGAAGTCCAGTGCATGAATTCATGCATGGGTGGAGTCCCTCATCCTGGCCAGCGTTTGGGGGGGATCGGGGCTGGCTGACCAGGGGGAAGGACTGGGAGAGGTTGGCCAGCCAATGGAGATTGGCTGTAGGAGCACACTGACCACCAGGGTGTAGCTCATGTGTTGAGCATCTGCCCCCTGGTGGTCAGTGCACAACATAGTGACTGGTCCATTCAGTCATTTGGTCACTTAGGCTTTTATATATATAGATAAATTCTAGATGTTTTGAAGCACTAGGTAAGTCATTTATATATTTTTTTAATTAATTTTTTACAGAGTGGAAGGGAGAGGGATAGAAAGTCAGAAACATCGATGAGAGAGAAACATCCATCAGCTGCCTCTTGCACACCCCCTACTGGGGATGTGTCCGCAGCCATGGTACATGCCCTTGACCGGAATCGAACCCAGGACCCTTCAGTCCACAGTCCAACACTCTATCCACTGAGCCAAACCGGTCTTGGCTAGGTAAGTCATTTTTTATCTCAATTTACATGTAGATATTTGGCAATGATATGAATATATATATGCATATTTGCTGATCATTTAAAACTTAACCTGCCTACTCATACTTCCAAGCATTCCTTATGCACTCGATAAACTACAGCCTTAGTCTTATTTTGTGTGACAAAAGTAATAATCATAGCCAAAATAAACCATAAGGTTAGTATTAAAATGTTAATTTATACCATATAACGAAAGCTTGAACATATTAAATAACTCCAACACATTGTTTTGAAGAGTGAAAGAGGAAGTTGTTGATAATTACATGAAAACAATACACATACCACTGGAATCCCTGGGGCAAACCAGAAAATTTGCTCACCCAGAACAGAAATGATGGAGGAGGCTAGAAACAAAATTGGAGCCATAATGTTCACACTCTCTCTGTTAAAACAAGCAAATAAACAACAATAAGACAAATCTTAAAGCCTTAACCAAGTCCCTAGGAACTCTTGGCTTGTCATTGGGGAAGTTTCTCTGAAATGAAAGAAAATTCAGTCAGGGAGAATTAGCATGAGCAAGAGAAATAGAAGATGCTCAGGCTCATAATGAAAACTCAGAGGGAAGAAAAAAAACAACCTTTATTATTTTTCCTGTTATTGATTCTGAACATTGTGTTCAGAGATTATTTACATAATTTGAATTTTAAATTTTATGTTGAGGCTTGTTTTATGATGCACTGAATGAACAAATTTTGTCAATTTTTTTTCAAATTTTTGAGTAATTTAACTCAAACTCTTTATATTTTTTATATTTCTGACTAGAGGCCCGGTGCACGAAATTTATGCACAGGGGGAGGGGATGTCCCTCCACCCAACCTGCATCCTCTCCAATCTGGGACCCCTCGTAGGATTGGGCCTAAACGGGCAGTCAGACATCCTTCTCACAATCCAGGACTGCTGGCCCCAAACTGCTCACCTGCCTGCCTTCCTGATTGCCCCTAACCACTTCGGCCTGTCAGCCTGATCACCCCCTAACCACTTCCCTGCCAGCCTAATTGATGCTTAAGTGCTCCCCTGCCAGCCTGTTTGCTCCCAACTTCCCTCCCCTGCAGGTCTGGTCACCCCTAACTGCCCTCCCCTGCAGGCTTGATTGCCCCCAACTGCTCTCCCTTGCAGGCCTGGTCCCTCCCAACTGCCCTCCCCTGCTGGCCATCTTGTGGTGGCCATCTTGTGTCCATATGGAGGCAGGATCTTTGACCACATGGGGGCAACTGTCTTGTGTGTTGGAGTGATGGTCAATCTGTGTATTACTCTTTTATTAGATACGATAGAGGCTTGGTGCATGGGTGGGGGCCAGCTGGCTTGCCCTGAAGGGTGTCCAAGATCAGGCTGGGGGTTCTCCTGGGGTGTGGATTGGCCTGGGCAAGGGGCCTGTGGTTGTTTGCATGCCAGCCACGCCCCCCAGTGACCCAAGTGGAGGCCCTGGTATCTGCAATTTATTTATGTTCTACAATTGAAACTTTGTATCCTGGAGTGGAGCCAAGCCTCAGCCTCCTGCTCACGCCTGTGGCCACAGACATTTCTCTTGGGATATTTATTTACCTCCTGTAACTATAACTTTGTAGCCTTAAGCAGAGGCCAAGGCAGGCCAGAGCTATGGAAGCTTGGCATCCTCCATCGCTAGGGGCAACCCTAGCTTCCTCCTCTCTCTAGATCCTTGGCTGCCACCATTTCAATTGGGATTCTACAATTGAAACTTTGTATCATTGAGCGGAGGCCTGAGCCCGCCAGGTTTGCAGAAATCTTGGCTTCCTCCATCACTGGGGAAACCCAAGCCTCCCTCCTGCTCTTTGTGGCCATAGCCAGCTTGGTTGGGGGTTAATTTGCATATTGCTCTTGATTGGCTGGTGGGCATGGCTGGCGCAAGTAGCAAAGGTACGGTCAATTTGCATATTACTCTTTTATTAGATAGGATTTCTTTCTTATTGTTCTTTCCTGCTTTTGTTGTCAGTTATTAAGAAAAAATTATTAAATTCAATTACTTTGATTCTGGATTTTACATGCAATTCTTATAGGTGTACTTCTGATAATTATGTCATCCTCTTTGACAGACACTTTCCTAATTATGAATTATCCCTCTTTAGCTCTATTATACTTTTCTGTAAAACCTCCTTTGTATAATAGTAATATAGTATTATAGTTTTATTTTAGTGTTGGCATGGTGCATCTTTTTCTCAATCTTTGTGTTAGCTTCTTTAGATGTCTCTTATTCTTTAGATGTCTCCTGTACAGAGCACGAGATTTTTTTTGTTTGGTGTTTTTGTGTTTGTGTGTGTGTTTTCTTTTTTTTTTGGGGGGGGGGGTCCAACAATTTTTTGTATTTTAATTAAATAATTTAGTTGATTTATATTTAGTATAATTTCTGATACTCACTAATTCCATTTTCCTTTTCCTCTACTCCTGTGTCTCTATTTGTATTAATCATCACTCATCAATCCAGGTTTTCTCTCAGTTTGTTTGAAAATTGTAACTTTTATCATTGTTTTCATAGTTGCCATAAATATGACAGTATGACTGCTTGATTTTTAAAAGGAAAATATTTAATTCTGCTATGCTCTTACAGGGCAATGCAAGAAACTTTTTTTAAAAATATATTTTATTGATTTTTTACAGAGAGGAAGGGACAGGGATAGAAAGTCAGAAACATCGATGAGATAGAGATATCGATCAGCTGCCTCCTGCACACCCCCTACTGGGGATGTGCCCGCAGCCAAGGTACATGCCCTTGACCGGAATCAAACCTGGGACCTTTCAGTCCTCAGGCCGACGCTCTATCCATTGAGCCAAACCAGTTTCGGCAGAAACTTAAAACATCTTATTTTTCTTTTCCTACCTTTAAAATTGTATATGTATTTTTATGTATTTTAATAGCTTATATTTTAAAACAACATATTATTGTTGCTTAATGTATTATAACTAGAGGCCCAGTGCACAAAATTTGTGCACTTGGCGGGGGTGGGGGGCGCTCAGCTGGGCCTGCACCCTCTTATAGTCAGGGAGCTCTTGGGGGATGTCTGACTCTCAGTTTAGGCCTGCTCCCCACAGTCGGACATCCTTAGCACTCCTGTGGAGACAAGACAGGATCCCCCCACACCCCGACTGTTGCACTTGGCAGCCAATCTCCAAGAACCAATTAATTGTCTTATTAATCTAACTCATATTTTCACTTTTATTCTTTTTTAAATGCTCAGCTCTTTGCCTATATTTTTCATTCTGTCTTTTTTTTTTCTCCTCAAACATAGTAGATATAGTTACATTTTAAACCATGTGCCACATAACATCAATACTTGGAACCTCGGGAATAGTGTTTGTGTGGTGAGTTGTTTTTGCTGTTCTTTTCCTCACATGGTGTTGTTCCTCCATGTGCCTATTCGTGTTTTATTGTGTCCTGGACATTTGAGAGAGTCCTGGGTTCTTCACCCGGATTTCAAAAGTGAGTCTCCTGCCTCCTTACATGCACTTAATTATTCTGGTGCAAGTAGTGAAGGTGCGGTCAATTTGCATATTACTCTTTTATTAGATAGGATTTCTAATAAAACGTATGAAACATAACCCAAGCAGAAATAACCATAATTTTCCCCAAGTGTTTTGTCCTTGGTGTACTATGGAAGACCTCTTATTTTCTGAATGGAGTCATTTATAAGAGTGGAATCTTGTGCGGAGGCCCTTGAAGCTAGCTGTCTTGTCACTACATCCAGAGATTCTGAGAAATAAGGCAGGAGTAATTAATCAAGGTTAAGAAATGAAGAGAGTGTAATTCAACCCCGATTTTATCCTCTTAAATGGTAGCTTGAAAGCCATATCTGTATGAACCATTCACATTCCCCATTTGCATGGCTCAATAAGTCCCTTTTATTAGTTTAGATACTTTTAAATTGGATTTTTCTAACTTTTAATTAAAAATTTTCTCACTAATTTGTCGAGTTAATTCAGGCACAGGAAGAGGGCTAGTGGTGTGGTGATAAAAAGATCTTGGAAGGTTTGACTAAAAGCAGGGAGGCAAGAGAAAAGAGATAGCAATAAATGGTAAAATTCGC
Organism: Antrozous pallidus; assembly: GCA_027563665.1. Taxonomy (NCBI): domain Eukaryota; kingdom Metazoa; phylum Chordata; class Mammalia; order Chiroptera; family Vespertilionidae; genus Antrozous; species Antrozous pallidus. Next base: position 5,856,666 of record CM050530.1, read on the forward strand.
CTGGTTGGTGTGGCTCAGTGATTGAGCATCGACCTATGAACCAAAAGGTCACCGTTCGGTTCCTGGTGAGGGCACAGGCCCGGGCTGCAGGCTCCATCCCCAGTGTGGGGTGTTCAGGAGACAGCCTATCAATGATTCTCTTTCATCATTGACTTTTTTTTTTTTAGCTCTCTCCCCCTTTCCCTTCCTCTCTGAAATCAATAAAAACATATTTTAAAATATAACTTTTAAAAATGGCCAAATTCTACACCTATAGAGTAGAAATGGAGGAAGAAACGGGGTATGGGTTGGAGATAGACAGTACCAGTAAGAATAGAAAGATCACGTTAGCTGTGAAAAACTTGCTTGTCATATTTTATCCACGATAGCATCTCCTGCAAATTAAGGTCAGCACATTCTTAGGACTTCTTTGTGCTCCCTTGAAGTCAAACTGTGTTCAAAGGCTAGCATCTTAATTCAGAGTATTTAACCTCTGGATATTTCACTTGCTTTAGCAACTTTAGTTTTAACATTTCCCCATTGCTTTATCTGGGCGATGAAATCATGTGAATGGGCCACCCAAGACATTTTCAATCCCAATCCCAGCGGTGAGGTGACAATTTCATTTATCTTCATCTTCGTGGGCAACGACATAAATACAATTCGCATTGTTCTGCCGAAACTATTTTAGTTAAAATACGCAATCGGTTGCCTTCCTCTGTGGCTTAAGGTACGTGTGACCACAGAGACCTTTCCAGAAGGTGGTAGAAGTAGTTAGATAACAGAGAAGGGCTATTCCACCCACATTCATATGCCAGGAGGGGGTTGATAGACATCTCGCCGGAGCCTCATGCTTCCAGATAAACATTTCTGGCCATGGATGATTTTGAAAACACATATCTGCTTTCCTGTGTTTCTTCTCTTCACGCTGATTGTTGAATCCAGCTCTAAAATTGGAGTTGTTGTTCTCCGTGGAGGGTTATCAAGGCCAGAATAGACCGTTTTCCTCTTTCCAGAGTCTTAATTGTACTAGTAATCTCCACATTGACTTTGAATTGTGAGACATTGAGGTGGGGGGCTTGGGGGCTGGTGAGGACCAAGACAAGCAAGTTGGGTTGTGAAACATGGAATTGTGATGTCATAACCACAGGGTTTCTCATCGGAAAAAAATAATCTTTTTTCCCAGCTCTTGGGAGCGGGGGGGAAATAATACCTAAAAATTGCTTAGAGAAATCCGAAGCAATGAGATATTCCTCCTCTCATCCTGTCACATTTGCACAGAGCACAAACAACAGAGAACTCCCATGTCCAGGGTGACTCACCCAGGTGGAATTCACACATCACACAGGACAAGGGGGCTCCACGCTGCCAAATGCCAGATGCAGAGGTTCCCGTCCCAGCACATTTCCTCAAACACAACCGAGCGTCACCCCCATCCCACTCACTCCTTCCCGATCCTGGTTTCTGTCTGGTCCCCTCCCCGGTAAGCAAAGCGGGGATAAACAGGGAGAGAGGGGGCCGAAGCCAGGGAACTGGGAAGGAAGCCACCAGGCGGAGCAAGCCCGAGTGAAGCCAGGCGTGGAAAACCTCAAACTCCGCACGTGGAGCAGTGGGATGATGCCCCGCATCTTGTTAGAGTGAGTTAAGCTCGCACAGTGCTGTCAGCAGTGCTCCTGAGCGCGTTCCCTATCATAGCGCATGGCGCTGTTTGCTTCCCCAGCGGGGCTGCTCTGCAGGCTGAAGGGGAGACCGCAGAGCTACATCTGGCAAGTGTATAGCAGAGCCCCAGGAGGTCTGTGCACAGGTACCCACTTAACTAGCAGGTGTCCCCGCGTTCCCATTCACTCACTCTTAACTCTGAAGTGTTTTATGCCAACAGAACATGCGTGTAGGTTCCATTACACATTATACGCTGTTGACTGCCTGGTGTTGATTTTGTTTTGCACATGTTTTCCCTATTGCAAATGTGATAAAAAAAACGTAGAAAATGCAAATGCATACTCACACGAGAAAGAGAGAGAGAGAGAGAGAGAGGAAAAATGAAGGTTCCCCAATAGTATTATTCATTTTTAAATTTGTTTAATGTAAATACATTTTGTTGATTTTTTTACAGAGAGGAAGGGAGAGGGATAGAGAGTTAGAAACATGGAAGAGAGAGACACATCGATCAGCTGCCTCCTGCACACCCCCTACTGGGGGTGTGCCCACAACCAAGGTACACGCCCCTGACCGGAATCGAACCTGGGACCCTTGAGTCCGCAGGCCAACGCTCCATCCACCGGTTTGAGCCAAACTGGACAGGGCGGTATTATTCATTTTGTAAAGATCAATCTGTTTGTGATTTTTAAAAGTGAAATTGGGCCCCAGCCGGTTTGGGGTCAATGGATAGAGCGTCGGCCTGCGGACTGAAGAGTCCCAGGTTCGATACTAGTTCAGAGCAAGGACTTGGGTTGTAGGCTGATCGCAGGCCCCGGTCCGGACACCTAAGGGAGGCAGCCAGTGGATGCGTCTCTCATACATCAATGTTTCTCTCTGTCTCCCCCTCCCTTCCACACTCAAACAATCAATGGGAAAATATCCTCGAGTGAGGATTATCAGAAAATAAAAAATAAAATTGGATGCATGATTGCAATAGCCCAGCTGAAATTATTTTAAAATAGCTTTGGGAGAGGGGTTGCCAAATGGAGTAATAATGTGATTTAAGCTCTGAAAGAGGGGGAAAGAAAGGAAGTATTTTCATAAGAAATTATCTATTAAGTGGGGGGAAATTAGTGAAAACATTACAACACACCAGAAAGACTTTGGGCTCTATATAATTATCTTATTTAACTCCTCATGAGAGTTTTAATAAAGCTAGGTTTTTTTTTTTTTCGTTTATCTGAATTTATTTTTATCTGACATAATAAAACTTTTTTTTAATTTGAGCTTTGAACTTAAAAGCCTCCAATTAGCCCGAGGCGATTTAGCTCAGTGAATAGAGTGCTGACCCACAGACTGAAGGGTCTCAGGTTCGACTCGGGTCAAGGGCACATACGTGGGTTACAAGTTCCCTGGCCCCGGTCAGGGCGTGTGCAGGAGGCAGCCCATATCTGTGCTTCTCTCACATCGATGTTTCTCTTTGTCTCTACCTCTCCATTCCATTCTTCCTTAAATCCAATGGAAAAATATTCTCGGGTGAGGATTAACAAAACAATAAAAGGGTAAGGATATACATTTTTTTAAAAAAAAAACCTTCAATGAGAGCCTACATTGTAGGTGGGAAAAGACGTTTGAAAGATAACATGAATCATCAAATGCAAGTCCTTGAACTTGACTGAGCTGTGTGTGGGACACTTTGGTGAATGGGTAGGAGTTTAAGCTAGTGAAGTAGGGAGCAGTGTTTAATCTGAGGGGGCCCTGTACACTAGGCTGAAAGTATGGGCATGTGAAGCATTAAAGGGATTCAGGCAAAGGAGTGACATGAATGTGTCTGACTTTCAGAAGCACACCCCGAGCATCCAGATAATAGTGTACTAGAAAGTGGACCCAGTCAAAGGAGATAAACTGTAATGACTAGGTCCCCATCCCTCCAACATTTACCATACTCACATCAAAGCTGTGGATGGACTGCTCTACCTGGTTGGGCTCAGTCGATAGAGCATCAGGCTGTGGACTGAAGGGTCTCGGGTTTAATTCCGGTCAAAGGCACATGTTCAGGTTGCAGGCTCAATCCCCAGTGTGGAGTGTGCAGGAAGCAGCCAATCAATGATTCATCATTGATGTTTCTATTTCTCTCTCCCTCTTTCTTCCTCTCTAAAAATCAATAACTATATATACACTGAGTGGCCAGATTATGATGATCTCTGAATGCATAATAATCTGGCCACTCTGTGTGTGTGTGTGTGTGTGTGTGTGTGTGTGTGTGTGTGTGTGTATTAGAGGCCCAGTGCATGAATTCGTGCATGGGTGGGTTCTGGCCAGCTTGGCCAGGAGGAGGGGACATGGGTGGTTGGCTGGCCTGCCTGCTAGTCAAACTCCTCAAGGGTGAAATTTGCATATTAGCCTTTTATTATATAGGATATACACTGAGTGGCCAGATTATTATGCGTTCAGACATCATCATAATCTGGCCACTCAGTGTAGCTAGATATTTGAAAGCTCTGGATGTACCTACATTACCATGGTGGGGAGGAGGTGGGGGAAGAGACAAGCATGGGGGAGATTTGATAGTGGAAATGGCAGGGCTTGGTAACTATTGGGGCGGGGAGAGGAAGGAGGGAGGGCGGTCTCAGCTAACAACCAGATTCTGGCTTCTTATCTGGAAACAGTGATATAAATCTCTCAGAGAAAGCAGCAAAGGGGAAGATTTTTGTGGTAAGAAGAAGAACTCAGCTTTGGATAAGATTTCAGGACACCCCTGGGACATCTGGGGACAGTAGGTGATTTTAAATATAGAACGGAATTTCTGGACAGTTACTGAATAATAGCTGCAATTTACTCAATGTTAGTTATGTTCTGGACATTTCTAAATACTTTCCATATTTTAAGCCTCAAAATAACCAAATTAAACTTATCTTAAGATGACTAAAAAGTCAAATAGCACAGTTAAGTGGCTTCACCATGGTTGCACAGGAATAACATAATAAATTAGATATGAGTAGAAGAAAATAAAAATAAAAGGAAGAAAAACAGAAACCAAAGGAACATCGACAAATTTTTTAAAGTGAGGACAAGGCCCAGCCAGTGCAGCTCAGTGGTTGAGCATCGAGCTGTAAACCAGGAGGTCGAGGTTCAATTCCTGGTCAGGGCACATGCCTGGGTTGCAGGCTTAATTGCAATAGGGGGCGTGCAGGAGGCAGTGGTTGATGTTTCTCTCTCATCGTTGATGTTTCTATCTCTCCCTCTCCCTTGCTCTCTGAAATTAATTAATAATAATAAAAAAAAGTCCTCTTCAAATCCCACACCATGAACACAGCCATTTCAGCCTCCTATTGCAGGGTAGACCAGTTGTCTGTTGGAATCTCTGTGTCTCTCTTCCACTGCGAGCTCACTTTCACACTTGGGCTGTTCATCTTGGAAACCCCAGGACCTGCTGGGTAGTGGTGCTTCTTAGCGGCCTGCTAAAGAAATTAATGAAATCAATGAGAGATTGCTTCCAGTGCTTGGGTGAAGAACATAGTGATGATAGAAGAAAGGCATTTCTTTGTTATTTCTGCTTACCTCTTCAACCAAGAGTCATAGTCTGAGCCTTAGTTTAATTTTGAAAAGAGGGCAATAACCAGTATTCTGGGGATCATTCACTTTTTAAAAAATATATTTTTTATTGATTTCAGAGAGGAAGGGAGAGGGAACAATAAAAACATCAATGATGAGAGAGTATCATTGATTGGCTGCCTCTTGCACACCCCTCTACTGGGGATCCAGTCTGCAACCGAGGTATGTGCCCTTGATGGGAATCAAACCCGGACCCTTCAGTCCACAGGCCGACACTCTATTCACTGAGACAAACCAGTTAGGGCAATGATTCACTTTTTAAAATACTTAGATTTATGAACATTAGACTCAATTACGGCTACATGTTTTATAGCGCTACTACATTTCCATAAAACTGTATATTCAGAGGCTGTAAAATGATCATTCTGGAGCAACCAGGACAAAATCATGGGGATGGAATACGCATGCATTTCTGGGGTGTCTGCGATTCTGCTGAAGGACAGCTGGGGTCAGCGCTGCAACCAGTGAGGACAGCTGGGCTTGGCTTTCCATCCTGATGGCTTGGACCCTGGGCTGCTCCCCGTACAGTCCTTCTGGGGCCAGAAGGAAGGGGCAGAGACTCCTTGGGGGAGGCCCTCAGGATGCGTGGGGGAAATGCAGGCTGGCAAACCCAATGACGCAAGCACACTCAGTCCCCACTTTCTCTGAAGACTGCTACCATGCAAAGAAGCCACGTGATCAAGTCCAGAGTCAAGGATGGGGGAAGCCCAGCCTATGTCTGTGGGAGGGGCTACAAGCTTACTTAACAGAGGGTATGGACTTGGGGAGGGATAGAAAACTGCGCCTAATTCTTCTGTCTGTCCCAGGCCTGGTCCTGTGCTACCGGTAGATGCTAGATCAGCAAAGAAATGTTAGACACAATTCGCTGCACTGCAGGAGAATGAGAGAGTGCGTATCAGGGTAACATTTAACATGTCATAGAGAACCTTCAGGTCAGAAATAAACAATGGCGAGCTGAGTGAGACTGTTCCATCCTCTAAGGCCCTTTGAGTGCTGAAGGCCCAGATTCTGTGCTGGCTTATAGAGCCCAACAGTAAACATTGAACCTGCTTGAGTTTTCTCAAATCTTTAAAATAAAGGATAATGCCTGGCCGATATGGCTCAGTGGTTGAGCAACGACCTATGAACCTAGAGGTCATGGTTTGCCCCGGTTGCAGCCTCGGTCCCTGGTCAGGGGCATGCAGGAGACAGCGATCAAGGATTCTTTCCCATCATTGATGTTTCAAGCTCTCTCTCTCTCCCTCCTGTTTCTCTGAAATCAATAAAGAAAATATATTAAAATAAGGGATAATCTACATCAAGTCTTCCTCAGTACAAACTGCAAATCATTATTACTTAATTGACCTGAATTACGAATAAAGACAAATACAGGTATTTTCAAGTACCAGGGCCACAAATGCGATACAAATAAATACATATAAAATTATTATTACATGAAAATCATAATCATACCTTATATACAAGATTAATGTGTAATGTGTACATATATATATATACACTGAGTGGCCAGATTATGATGATCTCTGAACGCATAATAATCTGGCCACTCAGTGTATATCCCATATAATAAAAGGCTAATATGCAAATTGTCCCCTAGACCAGGAGCTCAACCAGCAGGCAGGTTGGCCAACTGCCTATGTCCCCTCCTCCTGGGCAGGCTGGCCGGACCCCACCCATGCATGAATTTATGCACCGGGCCTCTTAACACACACACACACACACACATACACACACACACTCACACACACACACACACACACACACACACACACACACACACACATATACACACACACTCACACACTCACACACACACACACACACACACACACACACACACACACTGAGTGGCCAGATTATTATGCGTTTAGAGATCGTAACAATCTGGCCCCTCAGTGTAGAGCACATTGAATAAGGCCTCCAGCTCTCTAACAAGCACACAGAAAAGAGTGGCCCTTTGACAGCCTTCCCCTTTAAGGACGCAACTGAAAACCAAAGTAGATGTGCCCCAAAACTTCATTTTTCTCTCCTCATCACTCAGAGGAAAGGAAATCCCCTTTTTTATATTTATGCCTTTCCAAGTGCAAATTGGCAAAATCATATTCTCAAGACATAAAAATATGCATTTGGGGGCACTTTAAAAGCCAAAAGATCAACTATGGGGCTTCTCCCGTCTGGGGAGAGGAATGTGATGGGCTCCATCCCTCTGTGTCAGAAACGGCAGGGACAGGCCTGGGGCGCAGGAGACGGGCCCTGGGGAGTGAGTGGGCAGGAGAGGCAGGATTGCTAGGGCAGTGACTTCTGACGGCCTTGGAACTTGGAACTTGGAACTAGGGCATCCTGATGGTCGTGGGTTGGTGGACTTTTCCACATTCTCCTTTGAAGTTACCATAGCTGGGCCTGTCTATTGATTTTAAGCAAGTGACTAGAAAGTAGCACTATTTTGTGAAAGTTGTTAGAGATTAGTCAACTACCATTTCTCTCTCTTTTTTAAAAAATATATTTTTACTAGAGGCCTGGTGCATGAAATTCATCCACTCAGGAGTTGGGGGGGTGGTCCCTCAGCCTGGCCTGCACCCTCTCACAATCTGGGAGCCCTTGGGAAATGTCCTGTGGGGAGAGGACCTAAGCCAGCAGTCAGACATCCTTAGCGCTGCCGTGGAGGTGGGAGGGGTTCCCACATGCCAGCCTTAACCCCAGCTTCTGGCTGAGCAGTGCTCCCCTGGTGGGAGCACACTGACCACCAGGGGGAAGCTCCTGCATTGAACGTCTGCCCCCTGGTGGTCAGTGCGTGTCATAGTGACTGGTGATCCCGTCATTCGGTCTATTTGCATATTAGCCTTTTATTATATAAGATTGATTTCAGAGAGAAAGGGAAGGGGAGGGAGAGATAGATAGAAACATCAATGACGAGAGAGAATCATGAATCAGCTGCCTCCTGCACGCCCCCCACTGGAGATCAAACCCACACCCCGGGTATCTGCCCTGACCAGGAATCAAACTGTGACCTCCTGGCTTAGAGGTCACTATGCAACCACTGAGCCACACCAGCTGGGCCATTTCTAACTTATTTTCAACCACAGCTTTGGATCTTCCGTTATAAGAGAGTCAAATGAGGACAAAGCTGTTTTCCCAAATACCTATCCTGTTTTGGGCACACATATGTGTCATAAATTTTGCTCACCTTTCGATGGGAGATGTAACATTTGAGGAGGGGAAGCAGGCACATGCCTCAATGCACTCACTCGGTAGGTAGAACGGGGACCTGAGCCAGGGAGCGTGTCCTGCCTCCACCTGGCCATACCGTGACTGGTAGGGGGAAGGCACTCCGCACATGTATGTGAAACAAGTGGCAGACTGCAGCTCAGGGGATCCGCATGGGAAGAGCAATGGTGTGCGCAGACTGTCAGTCCTTTGTGAATGTCAGTTTCTTCCTAGTTGCAAGGGGCAGACTTCCTTTGCACCTTGGCTAGAGAATGAGTTTTTGTTTTGTTTTTTTTTCCTGTATGGGAAGACCCAGCACAGCTCCTGGCAAGCAGGAGACAGGTCAGAAGAAGAATGATGACGATGGGGACAATGATAATGATGATGATGATGATGTGCTTAAATACAGCCCCCCCCCACCTGGTTTGGCTCAGTGGATAGAGTGTCAGCCTGCAGACTGAAGGGTCCCAGGTTCGATTCCAGCCAAGGGCACATGCCCAGGTTGCGGGCTCGAACCCCAGAAAGGGGGTGTGTAGAAGGTAGCTGATCTATGATTCTCTCTCCTCATTGATGTTCTCTCGCTCCCTCTCCCTTCCTCTCTGAAGTCAATAAAAATATATTCAGGAAAAAAAATACTTGTTTACCTAGAAGTGGCTTCCATAATTCTGATTTGGGATCAGACTCAATTTTTGGACAGCCTTTGCATGGTGCGTTGGTAAATTAAGACTGGGTGGCGGAGAAGGCGAGGTTCCCTAATTTTTTGTTGCATCGCTCCCATCATTAATTCTACCCTCCATTTCCCATGCACCATGTGTGTTATGGCCCCTGCTACCTCGACCAGCAACCTCCCCAGCAGATGGAGAAACGCAGCTAATTGCATCTACCGCTCTGAAATCACTGGAACCAGCTGGCTTGCCCATAGCGAGGGGCCTGTCTATTGTTTTTAAGCGAGTGCATAGAAGTTAGCCTCGGGGCTGGGGCACTGGAAGCTGAGGTCACCTGGATCTCCGAGGACTACACAAAAGCCCTGGTTTCAGGTGTCACCTGGCTATTTAAAACATTTCTCTGAATAAAACGTATAGGGCCTTCTGCAAATGCAGGCCCCAATTTATTTTATGCGTGTATTTTTTTTTTAAAGAAAGAAAAGATGGAAAGCAGATGGCTTGACTCATATTTTATCGGCCTTTTATTTGAATTTGGAAATATACACATGTTCGTACAGTAGTATCTCAACAACGGAAAAATGTGCATTAAGCGTGATTACATGGAAACTAACTCCGCTCCGATGAATCATTGTGTTTAGAGGCTGGCTGGAACTAGCCGGGGCTGCTATTCTGCTACCTCGAATCAAAAGCTCTCTAAAATTTATACCTGAGGGCTTTTCTAGTTGGAAAAAAAAAGGGAGTGGTCCTTTTTTTCAGAAATTAAATAAATATTTTACTCATTTTTGCTACAGTGCAATTAAATGGCATCTTCTCATTACTCCAGACGGATTCTGTCACCCACGAAAGCTGCCATTGTCCCTACATCGATGATGACTTTTGTGTCCAACTACTTAAAATAGAGGCCCAGCGTTCCACCTGAGCCTGTCCTCTTGCAGTATGAAAATGGGGACTGATGGGTATTAATATTCATTTAAAATGGGGACTGATGGGTATTAATATTCATTTAAAATGGGGACTGATGGGTATTAATATTCATTTAAAATGGGGACTGATGGGTATTAATATTCATGGCAGTCTGGCTGGTGCGGTTCAGTGGTTGAGCATCCATCTATGAACCAGGAGGTCAAGGTTTGATGTCTGGTCAGGGCACACGCCTGCATTTCGGGCTGGATCCCCAGTGAGGGGTGTGCAGGAGGCAGCGGATCAATGACTGTCATCATTGATGTCTCCCTCTCCCTCTCCCTCTCTCTATCCCTTCTCTCTCCCTATCCTTACCCCTATCCCTATCCCTATCCCTCTCCCTATCCCTCTCCCTCTCCCTCTCCCTCTCCCTATCCCTATCCCTATCCTTATCCCTCTCCCTCTCCCTCTCCCTCTCCCTCTCCCTCTCCCTCTCCCTCTCCCTCTCCCTCTCCCTCTCCCTCTCCCTCTCCCTCTCCCTGTGCCCATCGCTTCAGTCCAGCAGAGTTACGTCAGGGTTGGCGCTGACTGTGTCTGTGTTTCTCTCTGGAAAAAACAAATGATCCGCTGCTTTCATCAAGTTCTCAAAGGAATCTGCGTCCCTCAGAATGTGTAGACCCCTTCACTAAACACCTTTACAACTTTTCCTCCCAGTAATAGCGTTTGATGATTCCGTGAGTGCAAAATAGTAAGATACTCGGGGATGGCCTTTAAAGGTTGCCACCGTTAAATTAATTTCCCTATCAAATACTTTTAAGATAAACCAATGATTTTTTTAGAATGTAATCAATCTCTACGGACCGGAAGAAACTGTGTGCAAAGAGCATCATGGGAAGTGTGGATCCCGATAAAAGATGCGACGTTGTGTGTGTGTGTGTGTGTGTTTCCGAGGAGAATCGATAGCTTTCATCATGTTCTCAATCCCTAAAAGGTCAAGAAGCACTGATTTAGTGATTGGGATTTGACCAAGATATTTTTACAAAAAAAAAAAAAACAAAAAAACAGGTGGTCAGTAAATTAAGACAGATCATCTTGACTACAGGACTTGATTGGCTATTTTATCTGTGGACAGATATGCATGCCTCAGGATTCATTGTAAAGGGGGATGATGAATGTGAATGCTTAAGAAATTCAAACACTTTCAGCTTCTTTCTTTCTTTTTAATGCTCCCCCTTTCCCTTTCTTCATTAGTTGAAGCTCTGGAGAGCAGGGCCATTGATTCAAATATTTTGAATATTTCGTATAAAGTCTTTCTCCCAGAAATAATTATTCGTACACCTGACATTACTTAGTTTTTGTTGAAAGCAATGTAGAATTATTCATCAACGGCCTTAAAATCTTCATACTGTTTGGCCGAGTAATTCGATTCCTAGGAGTTTATCCTAAGGAAACACCTAAAATATAAATAGCAGAAATGCCATTAAAAATTTCTTTCCTTCTAGCATAATTTATGAAATCAAATAACAAACAAAGTATAAGTTATGGATTAAATAAATTATGGTGGCCTGGCCAGTGTTGCTCAGTGGTTGAGCATCAACCTATGAAATGGGAGGTAGTTCGATTCCCAGTCAAGGCACAAACCCGGGTTTCGGGCTCCATCCCCAGTTTGGGTCCTGCAGGAGGCAGCCAATCAATAATTCTTGCTCGTCCATGATGCTTCTCCCCCTCTCCTCCTTTCCTCTCTGAAATAAAAAAGATTATATATATTATATATAAAAATATATATATTATATATATAAAATATATATATTATATATATAATATATATAATATATATATAAAATACATATTTTATATATATATAATATATATTATATATATATATATATATATATATATATATAATAAATTATGGTGTCTCCATACAATGTTATAGCATGAAGCAATTAAAAGGAAGCATGTTCATGGGGCTGTCAGAGTGGAAAAAAATTGGGAAACATTATTTTATAGTCTGTAGGAGAAAAGCTAAAATTAGTGGCCATCATCAGGTATTGGAATAAAGGCTAATGTCGTGCCTCACTCTATTTTATTTTTACTCATTCTTACAATGATAATTTATGACTAGAAAGATACGATTTTTCTCACGCTTTTGCAATGCTAACATTGCGCACATTTCTACAAGGCTAATATCCTATTGTATAGATTGTCAATCTGTTCATAAATATAGAAATGTGTAGATGAGAATGTCCATGTCGGTAGCTCTGATGTTCAGTGTTTCTGAATGTTTAAATTATTGCGGAATGAAGGATACATTTTCAAGGAAGTTTATAATTTGTCATCTTAGCTAAGTTCTAAGTTTCCTTGATGCCAGTACTCCTCCCTTTTCTTTCCTCTTTTGTTCCATGGACCAAACAAAGTCCTGGCGCTGCTTACTTTGCTCGTGTAGACTGCAGCTATTCTACATGATTTTACTTAAAAAATATATTTGTATTGATTTTATTGATTTCAGAGGGAGGAGAGGTAGAGAGTGATAGAAACATCAATGATGAGAGAGAACCATTGATCAGCTGCCTCCTGCATACCCCCCACCCCCCACTGGGGATCAAACTCGCAACCCAGGCATGTGCCCTGACTGGAACCGAACTGGTGACCTCTTGGTTCATGGGGTGATGCTCAACACCAACTGGCCTATTCCATAGGATTTTTTAAAAAATATATTTTATTGATTTTTTACAGAGCGGAAGGGAGAGGAATAGAGAGTCAGAAACATCGATGAGAGAGAAACATCTATCATCTACCTCTTGGACACCCCCTACTGGGGGTGTGCCCGCAGCCAAGGTACATGCCCTTGACCAGAATCGAACCCGGGACCCTTCAGTCCGCAGTCCGAAGCTCTATCCACTGAGCCAAACCGGTCTCGGCTAAGCCAAACGGGTCTCGGCTCCATAGGATTTTAAATGCATGTCTTTGAGGAGGGAAAACGCAAACACATTTACTTAAACCCATCCTAAGATGGCTGAAGGAGCTAACATGCTATCATTTACCATTGCCCGTAAATACAGTTGGGCTAATTTTGCAACCTTGGGGCACTGGTGGTGTAGCAGATAAAGGAAAGCCACAGTCAAACTTATGGCCTGTTCTGAGCCACATTCAGAGTCAAAATCCCTTAAAGTCACTCTTTCTTTATTTAGCATATTAGATTTTTATTATATAGGCTATTTATAGTGTAAGCATTTCTCAGTGTTTCCAGAGTCTCAATAATACCACTTTTAAATTTTAACCAAGGAGGTAAAAGACACGTACACTGAAACTATGACATTAATGAAAGAAACTAAAGAAGACACAACCAAATGGAAATATCCTATCGAATAAAGATCATATGCTAATTGACCTTCACGCCATCACAAAGACAGTGGTGCCCACAGCCAATAAAGAGGGACTATGCTAATTGGTTGCCACGCCCTCAAAGATGGCAGCACCCATAACCACAAGGTGACAGTGCCCAGTCCCCTCAGCCCCACTGGGGTGCCTGCCTCCAGAGTCCCCCAGTCCCCTCAGCCTCCCAGCCACCCAGGGCCAGCCCAAGGCACAGGCAAGCCTGGAATGGTGGCTTCCCAACTACCCAGGGCAGTCCAAGGCTCAGGTAACCAGGGCCAGCCAAAGCAGCTGACAGCAATGCCACCCCACCTCTTAAAGCAGCTTGGTGCAGGCAGTCTGAACCGGTGTAAGGAGACTGGCTGAAGCTCTGCCCAAAAATCTGTGGCTGGAAAAGCTCCACTTGCTATGGGAGAGGGTGATGATGATGATGATGATGATGAAGTTCCAGATCTTGTGGAGAATTTAGATGAGGCTCCCAAGAATGAAGCAAACTGAACTGAGTCAACTTCTGAAGGAGATAGATAAGCTTGGAGAAGTGTCTGGAAGTTGCTGTTTTATATTATGACTGCTTTTTCCTTTCCCACCTATGTGCACTTGTGCCTGCAGCTTGGCGAGTTTCTCTTGGTACATGGTAGCTTCTTTCATTTTGTTGGAGAGGAAATGGGGGGACTAGGGCTGATGCTCAAGGGGTCTAGGGCAGACCGGCTGAGAATAAACGCACACACGCGGGGACACAAGATGGCAGCTAGCTGGACCTAGTATTTGATTCCTTTGCAGCAGGCACCTCTGATGATAGGACGTCCCCTCGTGTTGTCCCGGGAGCATGTCCGTTTCCCTGGGGCTCTCCCCTGCCATCCTGAGCATTCAGCCTCACACCAGTACCAGCTGATGTCCGACGAGGCCTGTCTTCCCATCTCAGAAATCAACTCTCTGAGACTTGTTAGTGCTATGGCCAAGAGTGGACAACTGGGAGGCGTTTGGGCCAGGGAGAAAAAGGACACATTTCTGAGCTGGAAGGAGGGCTTAGAAAGCCCACCGATGTCTGTGCATTGTTCCTTTCTGGGTGGAAAAAAACAAATACCAGCCACTGGCTGCAACCAGCCAACAGTGGCGCCCCTGGGCCGCTCCCCCACGCCATACTCAAGAGGAGAAAGGGAAGAGGTTGCAGGCGAAATGCCACCGAGACTCAGGAGGCAGTGGGTGGCACAGCCTCAAGGCGGACACCCTCTGCCCTGAACCCCTCTGCTCTCAGAAGTGAGGAACGTTAACAGACATCCCCTCCCAGGAAGATGCTAAGGTGGTGTGCGCTGAAGCTGGCCCTGGGAACCGCCGTGCGGGAGGGAGCATGATCTGCAGGAGCCAGACAGAACGCAGTAAGCAAGGTTCTGGAAATGCCACCGGCATGAAGCATCGCTCCGGCTCTTAGAGCAGTGGTCGGCAAACTCATTAGTCAACAGAGCCAGATACCAACAGCACAACGATTGGAGTTTCTTTGGAGAGCCACGTTTTTTAAACGTAAACTCCTTCTAACGCCACTTCTTCAACATAGGCCAGGCCAGGCCGTGGTATTTTGTGCAAGAGCCACACTCAAGGGGCCAAAGAGCCATGGTGTGGCTCGCGAGCCGTGATTTGCCGACCACTGTCTTAGGGGAAGCTCTAAAACCAGGATCCCTAAGATGTCTGCTAAGATTTTTTGGGCTCAGTCTGGGGAATAATTGGGTAAGTTAGTGATATAATCGAATTACTCATTTAATTATGCAATAGATATCTATTCAATGCCTACTAGATGATAAACATTCTTTAAAATATATTTTTAATCATTTCAAAGAGGAAGGGGGTGGGGGGAGAGAGAGAGAGAGAGAAACATCAATGATTACAGAGAATCATTGATGGGCTGCCTCCTGCACACCCCCCCACTGGGGATCGAGCCCACCACCAGGGCCTGTGCCCTGACCGGGAATCAAACTCAGGACCCTTCAGTCTGCAGGGCCGACGTGAGGCTCTGCCCACTGAGCAATACCAGCTAGGGCATCCACACACCTGCCTCTCTTGTCAGCATTACAGGCAGTCAGGAGCCAGTGCCTGGCTGCATGCTACCCTTTACCCGCCTCTTTCCGGGCTTCTGAATAAAGGTTGGTTCCCCTGATTAATTTTACCGGCCAGCATTCGCTTAGCATTTGCTTTGAGGCATAATTGACTGGTAGGGTGACACCCGCTTGAGAGGGAGGCATACATCAGAAATACTTTGCAAAATTGGCTGAGGGGCTGAAGTGTTGAATAGGCAAACACAGGGAGGAGCCTCTCTGGTAGGGCCGACAGGGACAGCAAATGCCAGGGAAGTGTTGCCTAATGAACCAGGGGAGATTAACTCAGGGGGCCCCTCCTCTCCCCCTCCTCTCTCTGTCCCCTCCCCCAGTTGAAGGCCTGTTGCGTACCCCCTGAGGGGTGCCCTGCCCTGGGAGGGGAGTGGCGGGCTGTAATACAGAAGGAGCCAGCTCCTTTAAGGCAGGGAGCTCTGTTTCCCTGACACCCCCTTTCCTGCCCAATCGCTCCACTGCCTTAGACTCTATTTGCATTTTGCTTCTTTCATGGAAGGAGCTGTAAGTCGTGACGCAAAGAACTTGACATTGTATGAAGCCCAACACGGTGTTTGGAAGGAAGATACGGGGACCTGGGAAGTAGACTGAAAAAGTGTGTCATCTCCCCCAGTAAAATAATAAAATAATAATAGTAGTAATAGTCGCATTTTCCTCTTCTATTTCATTTTCTTTTTTTTAAAAAAATATATTTTATTGATTTTTCACAGAGAGGAAGGGAGAGGGGTAGAAAGTCAGAAACATCGATGAGAGAGAAACATCCATCAGCTGCCTCCTGCACACCCTCCATCTGGGGATGTGCCCACAACCAAGGTACATACCCTTGACCGGAATCAAACCTGGGACCTTTCAGTCCGCAGGCCGACGCTCTATCCACTGAGCCAAACCGGTTTCTGCTCTTCTGTTTCATTTTCATGGAGATTTGGGCCTAGGCCTCTCCAATTCAGCTTCTTGGACCTCGAGTAAAAGGCTAAAATTTGGTCATTTGGGGAACTGTGTTCACAGGCGCTTGTGCTATAAATTTTCTCAAAAGGCAGTACTTTCACCCTACCCGCAAAGTATATTTCAAGATGTTTCCTAAGTTATAGCTGAAAGTAGCACACTGACAGAAATAGAAAATAGGGTAAAAGTTAGGAGCTGGGAAAAATCATACATTAGTACATTCTATACAGTAGCAAAATCTGAATCCCAATCTTGAGAGGTTGTTCTCTTAACAGTTCCTAAAAGAGATCAGGCCAAAGACTTTAATATGTAGATGTCATTACGAAGGTTTGTTTTTATTTATTTTTATTTTTTTTAATATATTTTATTGATTTTTTTACAGAGCAGAAGGGAGAGGAATAAAGAGTCAGAAACATGGATGAGAGAGAAACATCAATCAGCTGCCTCTTGCACCCCCCCCCACCGGGATTGTGCCCGCAGCCAAGGTCCATGCCCTTGACCGGAATCGAACCCGGGACCTTTCAGTCTGCAGGCTGATGCTCTATCCACTGAGCCAAACCGGTTCCGGCAAGAAGGCTTGTTTTTAGATCAGTTAGGAATGAAGATATTTACTAGCTAGCATCAGGAATGTAAATGATAGTTTTGAGAGCTGCCTCATTAGGCAAAAAAGTGTCCAGATAAGAAATGCTGGGCCCAGCTGGCGTGGCTCAGTGCTTGAGTGTCGTCGACCTATGGGCCGGGAGGTCACGGTTCAATTCCCAATTGGGGCACATGCCTAGATTGCGGGCTCCATCCCCAGTGTGAGGCGTGCAAGAAGCAGCCGACGGACGATTCTCTCTCAGCACTGATGTTTCTCTCTCTCTCTTCCTCTCCTTTCCTCTCTGAATTAAATAAAAATATATTTAAAAAAATAAAAATTGCAGAGTGGCTGCTAATGTTAGACATCAATTCTATGCCAGACCCTGAACTAGGCACCTTGCATATTTGATCTTTAGAAACCCTGCAAGACAATCATTTGAATTAAATTCAGTGCGAGCAATAGAAACTCAATATACTTATCTCATATAATAAAACCCTAATATGCAAATCAGTCGAATGGCGGAACAGCCAGTCGCTATGACATGCACTGACCACCAGGGGTAGACACTCGATGAGGAGCTGTCCCCAGGTGGTCAGTGGGCTCCCATGGAGAAAGCACTGTTCAGCCAGAAGCCTGGCAAGCTCAGCAGTCTCTCCCACCTCGGCTGCAGGTGGGAGGTAAGGAGCGAGGGGTCCTGAATGGAGAGAGAGCTGGACTGCAAGAGGGATATCTGACTGCTGGATTAGGCCAAATCCCTGGGGAATTGGGCCTACGCTAGTAGGTGGACATCCCTCAAGAGGTCTTGACTGCAAGAGAGCACGGGCTGGGCTGACCGAACCCTCTCTGCCCCTTCAGTGCATGAATGTGATGCAATAGGCCTCTTGTTATTTAAATAAGATAGACTGTATATTTTTGAGACAAAAATATTTTGAGGTGAGCAGCCCAGGACTGAGACTGGACTGCTCCTCAAACTGCCACCAGATGGGATGGGCCTTTCAGCCCATTGCTCTGCTCCCTGAGGGTGTGGTGTTTCTCTCTCCTGTGGTCCAAGCCCTCTAGCATCTTGTCTGTTCTGCACGTCAAGACGAGGAAGAGATGAAGAAGGAAGGCAAGGATGTGTGTAATCAGGAAGATTCTGGGAAGTAGTTATGTGACATTTACATCTCATTTGTCTGCCAGGGAGTATGGGAATTACAGCTTTTGATTCTCAGCAGCCATGTGACCACCTAACACCAGGGCTTGCCTTACTGTAGAAGAAGGCAAGAATGAATACTGGGGGGCAAGTGACAGTCCCTGTCATAATGTTATTTCTCCTATTTTGCAGGTTAGAAAACAAAGTCTAAGAGAGGTAATATAGCTTCCCCTAAAATAAAATAAATAAATAACATCTGGGAAGCAACTCTAAAGCCTGCATTCTTCTCATTTTGCTATAAGGCGTGCAAAGAATAAGAATCACCCTGATGACAGATTTTACATTGCCAGTTAAATTCAGTCCAATCCAAATAACTCCCAAAGCTAACATCTTGTGCTTATCATAAGTAAAAACAAAAACAAAAACAAAAAACTCAATAATTTTAGGTCTAGGGCAGTGGTCAGCAAACTCATTAGTCAACAGAGAAAATATCAATAGTACAAAAAGGGAAATTTATTTTGAGAGCCAAATTTTTCAAACTTAAACTATATAGGAAGCTGCATTGTCATTAACTTAACTAGAGGCCCAGTGCATGAAATTCGTGCAAGGAGGGGGTTATCCCTCAGCCAAGCCTGTAACCTCTCCAATCTGGGGCCCCTTGAGGTATGTGCAACTGCCCGTTTAGGCCCGATCCCACTGGGCAGTCCGACATCCCTATCACAGTCCAGGACTGCTGGCTCCCAACTGCTCCCCTGCCTGCCTTCCTGATTGCCCTTAACTGCTTCTGCTTGCCAACCTGATAACCCCCTAACCACTCCCCTACCAGCCTGTCTGATGTCTAACTGCTCCCCTGCCAGCCTGTTTGCCCCCAACTTCTCTCTTCTGCTAGCCTGGTCACTCTTAACTATCCTCCCCTGCAGGCTTGATCACCTCCAACTACCCTTCTTTGCAGGCCTGGTCCCTCCCAACTGCTCTGTCCTGTAGGCCTGGTCACCCCTAACTGCCCTCCCTTGCAGGCTTGATTGCCCCCAACTTCCCTTCCTCGCAGGCCTGGTCACCCCTAACTGCCCTCCCCTGCTGACCTGATCACCCACAACTACCCTCCCTTGCAGGCCTGGTCTCTCCCAACTGCCCTTCCCTGCTGGCCATCTTGTGGTGACCATCTTGTGTCCATATGGGGGCAGGATCTTTGACCACATGGGGGCAGCCATCTTGTGTGTTGGAGTGATGGTCAATTTGCATATTACTCTTTTATTAGATAGGATAGAGGCCTGGTGCATGGGTGGGGGCCAGCTATTTTGCCCTGAAGGGTGTAATGGATCAGGGTGGAGGTTCCCTTGTGTCGTGAGGCAGCCTGGGCGAGCGGCCTGTGGTGGTTTGCAAGCCAGCCATGCCCCCTAGTGACCAAAGTGGAGGGCCTGGTATCTGGGGTTTATTTATCTTCTACAACTGAAACTTTGTAGCCTTGAGTGGAGCCAAGCCTTCTGCTCACTCTGTAGAGGCAGCCATTGCTGTTGGGATTGAAACTTTTTAGCCTGGTGTGGAGGCCTAGGCCAGCCAGGGCTGTAGAAGCTTGGCTTCCTCCATCACCCGGGCAATCCTAGCCTCTGCTCTCTCCAGCTCCGTGGCTGCTGCCATTTCTGTTGGTATTTATGTATCTTCTATAACTGAAACTTTGTAGCATTGAGTGGAGCCCTAGGCAGGCAACAACAGGTGGAAAGCTTGGCTTCCTCTATTGCCGGGGAAACCCAAGCCTCCCTCCTGCTCTCAGTGGTGGCAGCCATCTTGGTTGGGATTTATTTGCATATTTGCTCCTGATGGGCTTGTGGGTGTGGCTTGTGAGTATAAGGGAGGTACTGTCAGTTTGCATATTACTCTTTTATTAGATTGGATTAGGATACTCCTAAGCTGGCCTTTGCTAAAAACTCAGAGGGCCAAAGAACCTCATGTGGCTCGTGAGCCACAGTTTGCCAACCACTAGTCTAGGGCACTGTGTTGGCTATGAGAGGATTTGTGGAACATAAATCTGGATGAAAATATACCTATGTCATATCATTTCAGTCTGTCTATAGATGACGGTGTTGATGAAAACATGGAAACAGGCAAAATCAGAGGCTGATTCATGGGAAGCTTAGGAACCTCACACCTCACAACCTCTCCCTTCAGCCACCAATATGGGAGAACATTGTTGGGTTGCATCTGAGTTTGTAAAATTTGCAGAAGAGATTTTTCATGTAATGGGTTATCTTCTTTCCTTTCTTCATTTGTTTTCTATAATAGCATTCTTTCCCATTCCGTATTTCTACAATTCAAGGATGGTTTAAGATTCCCACCTTCCTGTGAAATTATTTCCCAGGTATATACACACACGCCCACCTCAGACAACCTTCTCCCTCTCGGACACAAAATTATTCACCATCTCTATCCCTCCTTTGTGTTTTTTTTAACACTGCTTTGTGTAGTTATGTTTATATTTAATATCCACAGTACACGAACATTAAGAATTTCTGTCCAAACAGTGTTCTGTGTCCTTGAATGTTGGGACTATGTTTTTTTGTTTGTTGGTTGGTTGTTATTATGTTGTGTTTTTTTTTTATTATTATTCCTGGCTATTTAAGAGCTAGCAGAGTGACCGTGAGTGAACTGGTTTGAAGATAACAGTGAACATAAGAATGACAACAATTCTCTTGTTGGAAATGGTAAAAAGAAATAAGAGATAGGCGGTTGTCTTTTCCACATAAATAAATCTTCTTTGGTTCAATAAGAGACGTAATGAAGCACTGTCCAAATACACATATACTTACTGTGTATACATTATTATAACATAAACACGAGTATCTATAAACACAGAGTCAGGATGTCTGACTCTGCCAAACATAAATATACTCACATGTATTGATAACCTTCTGTGCCGCAACCATTTATTTTATTCTATGTTGGGGACAAGTGTTTAATATAAGCTTTGGGCATTTACAAACTGTGATACAGAAAACAGAGAATCGCAGAACAACTGAATTCAATTCGGGAGATTTAATCACCACCATAAGACCCACTAAGGACATTTCCAGTGATGGAAACTTTTTTTTAAAAAATAATACAAAAGGCAATTCTATACATCTTTCTACGGTAGGAAATTTCCGCTTCTCCGATGCCCTTTTCCGTATCCATTATATGTGCACTGATTCTTCTTCCAGGTTGGAAGTGCTATAAGAATGTTGTTTTTGAGAATGAATGTTCATGAACATTGGCCACAGATGAGGACGTCACTTACATTTTTGAGATATAGATTTGTATAGGCATTAATTGAGAAGTATAAAGTATCATTTGGGTGGAGGGATAGTATATCCTAGATAAAAGTCTCCTGCAGATGCTATGTAAAAATCATTCAGCACAACGGGGGGGCAGAATTTAGAGAAAATGGTTTGAGGGGATCCATGGTCAAGGGTCATGGCCTAGGCCAGTGGTTCTTAACCTTTCTAATGCCGCGACCCTTTAATACATTTCCTCATGTTGTGGTGACCCCCAACCATACAATTATTTTTGTTGCTACTTCATAAGTGTAATGAGAACCACTGCTGTACAGCCTAAGACTGTCAGAAAACACAGATATTTACATTAGGATTCATTAACAGTAGCAAAATCACAGCTACAAAGTAGCAAGGAAAATAATGTTAGGGTTGTGGGTCACCACACCATGAACTGTATTCAAGGGTCCTGGCATTAGGAAGGTTGAGAACCACTGGCCTAGGGTATGCACCCTGGCAAATGTTTGGACACCCAGGGTTTATAGTCCAGGCCTTGGGCAATCACTGTTTATGCCAGGAATAAAGCTTCGAATGAAACCATCTTAAGATGGAGTGGCTGTATGTATGGCTACGATTACCTCAAAGATCCACCAGCTCTCCCTTTGCTCATTTTCCTCGTACTTCATTGTTTTACTGGATCTGTTCGGGCCCCTGGGAGGACGTATCATTCACCCATTCCCCTATCCCACCTCTCCCTCTGGTTCTTTAAGGCTGAGAAGATCGGAAGTGAGACTGATAAAGAAATCAAAGAGGCCTTTTGTTGCTGTTATTACATCTTGGGTTTAAAGAGTTTGCTTCTAAAAAAATAAAAAGTTAAAGAACTGTAATTAGGGTTTTGAAAATCAGACCCAAGAAATGTTCTCAGTGCACTGGCAATAAGTGAAATTAATATTTTTAATGTTCGCCTTCCCCATCGCATAGTGTGATGTTACAAAAGGAACTGAGGGATACCTTACTCATAAATGTGTTTCCAGCACCTCACAAGTCATGGTTAAATTCTGGCTTAATTAACTGGGGGAGGGGGTGTTGTGTGTGTAGACAAGGGTGGCAGGTTTTTAAAAAAATTCAATGAGAGCCCAGCTAGTGTTGCAAAGTGGTTGAGCCTCGACCTATGAACCGGGAGGTCAAGGTTCGATTCCTGGTCCAGGGCCCATGCCTGGATTGCGGGCTCCATCCCCAGTGTAAGGCGTGCAAGAGGCAGCTGATCAATGATTCTCTCTCATCATTGATGCTTCTCTCTCCCTCTCCCTTCTTCTCTGAAATCAATGAAAATATTGAAAGCAAATTCAATAATGAATTGAACAACTTGGACTTGAAATGTGCGCTAGCCTCAATCCTAGAGCACAAATCATATATTTAAGTTCACAGAGTTTCACCCATTCTCTCGCAAACCCTTTTAGGGCTTGGTGGAATCTCTCGCTAATAGGACTTGGCTTCTGTGGGAATCATCTTGCGCACCTAGACCCGTGGTCGGCAAACTGCAGCTTGCGAACCACATGCGGCTCTTTGGCCCCTTGAGTGTGGCTCTTCCCACAAAATGCCACGACCTGGGCGAGTCTATATTGTAGAAGTGGCATTAAAAGAAGTTTAAGTTCAAAACATTTGGCTCTCCAAAGAAATTTCAATCATTGTCCTGCTGATATTTGGCCCTGTTGACTAATGAGTTTGGCGACCCCTGTCCTAGAGACACACCTGCGGGTGTTGTACAGATGGAATCCTAACTGGCATTTTGGTATGTCATTATCTCTAAAAATTTCCCCTTTAAAAGCTTTCTCCCCACATATCCCTCCTTGTAGGGAATCCATCATCATCCGTAGGACCTCTTAGAGGAGGGATCTAGCCCAACCAGAAAGCAGAAACACGATTTGACCTTGTTAAGTGCTAACAGAAATGTCCAGAACTGAGAGGGGGCTTTAAACCGTTAGAATTCTCTGCCATGCCACCCAGAAGGGCTTTGTCTATCCCAAATGGACAGAATCTGCTTCACCTGTGACTTCAGATTGGCAGTCACCAAATCCAAGGTCAACACCCTTCCTCTCCTATAATGAGAGAAACCTGGATTTGAGTCTATTTAAACACACACACACACACACACACACACACACACACACACACACACACACACAAATAAGAGAAAGGTGAGGAAGTGGAAACAGTGATTGTGGACAAATCCTTGGCTGTTTTGTTTTTTTGTTTCTCTCTGTAAGGGAAGCAGAGAAATGAGGTGATAATTGGAGGGAGCTGTGGAATCCACAGGAAATAAGAGAATGACTTGCGCATGATGATGATGATGATGATGGTGGTGGTGGTGGTGATTTTTCCCACAGAGTTGGGCCAAAGATAACTTGTTTGAGCATGTTTTCCTGTGTTTCTGCACCGCTTGTATTTTTTCCTGTGAACTACCTGTTCTCTGCCTGTCTTCCTGGCTTATTTATCCTCACTTATTTTTTTTTATACAAGTTTTCTTTTCCTCTGCATATTCCAGAGATTTTTCCGCAGACTGTTAACTTATTTTTAAATGGGTGTTTTCCTGTAGAAAATGATGAAGGATGAAATCAAATTGCTGCGCTTGGGGAGGATTCAAAGCTGGTCTTACATCAATAACCTTTCACCTAAAACACTGATACTGAAACTCAGGAGGACAGCATGTAGTACAAGATGCTCTTCTGCTGCTGTCCGTTTCTTGGGACACTCAGTGAATAGCTACTCTCTGTTAAAGGTACAGCTAGAGCCAGACACCATGTCTCAAAGCTGCATCAGCCCTAGCCGGTGTTGTTCAGTGGGTAGAGCATTGGCCTGTGGGCTGACTAAAGGGTCCTGGGTTTGATTCTGGTCAAGGACACGTACCAGCGTGTGTTTACTTCTCATTAGAAACCTCTCTCCCTGCCCACCCCTGCTGTGTGTCTCTCTCTGTCTTTCTCAATTCTTCTCTCTCTTTTCTTCCATACACCTCCCACCCTCAGTCCCTCTGTAAATCCTGACCTTTTCTATTTATTTTTTAATTTGATTTAAATTTTTTTATTGATTTCAGAGAGGAAGGGAGAGGGGGCGAGAGAGAGAAACATCAATGATGAGAGACAATCATGGATCGGCTGCCTCCTGCACACCCCACACGGGGATGGAGCCAGCAACCCAGGCCTGTGCTCCGACCGGGAATCGAACCCTGACCTTCTGGTCCATAGGTGGATGCTCAGTCCCTGAGCCAGGCCAGCTGGGCATCCTGACCTTTTCTGTATCATCATTTTGATACTCAAGTGGCTCCCCAGGTCCTCCCCATCCTGCCCTGGTGCTCTGGCATGCCCTCTTCTCACTCAACCTCCTGCTGATAACGGTCCCCCATGTTGCTCTGTTAGATTCCATACTTTAGAAAAGGAGGGAAAAAAGCCAAAACCGGTTTGGTTCAGTGGATAGAGCGTCGGCCTGTGGACTGAAAGGTTCCGCGTTTGATTCCAGTTAAGGGCATGTACCTTGGTTGCGGGCACAACCCCAGTGGGGGGTGTGCAAGAGGCAGCTGATCAATGTTTTTCTCTCATCGATGTTTCTGACTTTCTATCCCTCTCCCTTCCTCTCTGTAAAAAAATCAATAATATATATGTATATATATTTTTAAAGAAAGTAGTGGGGGAAAAAAGTGTTGGATTTTTTTGTCCCCGCGCATCATAATTACAGCAAGGTATTTCTGCAAATGAGCTCCCAGCAGAAAGACAACTGGTCTTAGTTCGGCAAAGCCAGGGCCCATCCACTTGGCCTTGAGAGCCGAGGTGTTCGGGAAAGGCTTTCCCAGGTGGCTGCGTCCCACACACTGAGGGCAGTTCCTCTCTCTGAGCGCTCACCCTCCACCTGGAGGGACAGCAGGGCACACAGACACTCTGGAGGGGGGGGGGGGGGGTTGAGGCCATAAGGTGATTACAAGCAGAGCCTCTCCTAAGCCATTCCACATCTGCAGGCAGAGCGAGCGAAATTACAGCGCTGGCCCCAGTGCATTGACCCCCCCCCCCCACTGGGTGTGGGCTCCCCAGGCCCTTACAGATCCTCGCCAAGGATAAGTGAAGTCATTTTGGCAACGTTTATTTTAGCAAGGAGGACTCGCCAAGTTCAAAGAGGGGGGTTCCAGGAGGGAGCCCGGACGCCCCCAGTGCTGAGCTCTGTTGTCTGCGTAATCTTTCTGGGTGAGTATTTCCTTACAGCCTGGGAGAAGCGATGGGGGAGCATAGGATGAAGCATGGCCCCTGCTTCTCAATGACTTGCAGGTGTCTCCCGCAGTCTCCCCCTCCATCCCCCCCACCCCGTCCTACGGGCCAGAGAACATTGCCACAGATGACATCCATCCTTCTCACTGTGGCTATTCAAGAGGAAGCATTGCTAACGTCACATTACATGTGAGGTGCTTGCTCTGTTCTGATTGGTTCAGGAGATACCAAGTTTTGTCTGGCCGATGTGGCTCTGTGATTGAGCATCATCAGCCCATGAACCAGGAGGTCCCAGGTTTGATTCCCGGTGGGTCAGGGCACAGCTTGTCTCTCCATCCCCAGCAGGGGGCGTGCAGGAGGCAGCCGGTCCATGATTCTCTCATCATGGATGTTTCTCTCTTTCTCTCCCTCTCTCTTCCTCTCTGGGACATCAATTAAAAGCTACTTTTGAAAAGCCAACACAATGAAAAAAAAACCAGTTTTGCTTTTTTGTTTTGTTTTGTTTCTCTTGTAATAAGTGCCAGTTACCCCCCCATGCAGCCTACTTACCTTACCACAGAGTTTAACAGAAACGTAAATTCTTTGAATGGTGTTGATCATCCAGTCTTCCTAAGAATAAGACCAGCCATTTTGAGGCTAAACCAGTTTAAAAAAAAAAAAAGATAAATCATTAGAAACTCTTAAAAATTCTGTGTGTGACACTCTTCTTTATTAAAAAGACCCATTGTAAATTGGAAAGTTCCAGAGTCGTTGTGGTGAAGGAGAATGAATTATAATGACATCACTGGGCCGTCAACTAGGCCCACTGGCCACTTTCCAGAATGAAATTGACCGGGAGGGATCAGAGGAGCCCATCCGTAGCCCCAGACATCTGGGGAGGCAGCCAGGGAATGGAGGTCCAAGCCCCCTATTTTAGGGCGCACTTCCTCGTCCGCTTCATCATCAGCTCCACCACCTTTGACTCCCAAGGCAAGGCGTCTGGCCTGGCAAGGCGCTGCGATTCCTATTCTATAGAGACGCCCCCCAAAAGTTCTTTGTCCTCCTTCCTCAGTAAAAGAGCTCATGAAAAATATTAACCTGTCAACATCTGGCTGACACCTTTGGTACATTTTCATCATCGCGCTGATGGGAAGCATTTTGCCTTCAAATAAGCATCATTTGCCAGTCTTTCCCATCTCCTGGTTATTTTTTTTTTCTTTCTTTTCTTTTTTTTTTTTGGTCTCTCTCACCACGTAATAAATGGTGTCTGAAGCCCCAGAGAAACTCATTTCTGTTAACAGATCATTTGTAAATCTTTAAGGGCAGCTGGCGGGGAAACAGGCATTTTTTTTTTCTTTCTTCTGTCTTAACTTCCCTGGTTGTCTCTCTAAATGCAGAATGACACCTCATTCAAAGCTTTCTGGTGTCATCTTAATCTCCCTTATTTCACACTTTCTACCTTTCTGATATTGCTGGAGACTTATTGGAGGCCTTTTTCCTCTAATACTGTAATACCTATTATCTGAGGCATTTAGGGATAGAGGCTCTTGCCAGCTAAGAATAATGCAGATCAATTGGATGTCAGCAGCCCAATAACGTCAGATAGTATATATATTTTTTCAAGGTAGAAAAAAAAAAGAAAAAAGATGGCTTTCCACCTGACCTTAAAGCCAGCCCATTTGCCTGTGAATATATTTTATGCATGCATGTGCTAAGGTTTTCACTTCCTTATGGAGCTGTAGGGAAGTCTTGCTATTCCTGTGGAATATTATTACCTATTCTGAGGATGTGACGACTATAGATACTTACTAAGATAAGAATAATTGACCATAAAAAACCTTTTATATTCCCACAATTATTTTTGCATTGACTAAGAGTGTCAAGGAAATCAGATTTTATTAGCCGGTGCCTAATTTTTGACTCCATTTTATTTTATTTTATTTTATTTTATTTTATTTTTTGAAATCTGGCTTTTTCCCCCCAATATGTTTTTAGTCCACAATAGTTGGCAATCGGACAAAAGAACAATTTGTTACAGAACCTTTGCTGCATGCAAGTCCTAGAATCCAGGCATCCCATCAAGTATCAAATCAAATAAAAATGTATGAGCTCGGCAAAGGGAGCGTGCTCCAAGGTGAGGCGTGGGCCTGGAACCCAGAGAAAAAGAAGTTTAAATCAAAATGTGACTGCTCAGCTCTGAGCAGGGGAACAGAAGGTCAAGTGCAGCTCTGACCCCTCACTCCCTTCTGCCCGCCAGAGGCCAGACCTGTCAGCACGGAGCCTGTTCTCAGGAAGGCACGAGAAGGCACGGAGGTGCTTGCTAAGGGCAGTATGGGCCACTCTACAGGGCACTTGCCGGGAAGGAAGAGGAGGTACCCCTCCTTCAGTCATTGGGGTGCAGCTGGCAGGAGGGAGGACAGCGATGGGGAGCCCATTTGACCCTTGCGTGACACGTCCACTGTGTTTGCCACAAGTGCTTTCGTTCATCCCATTTGCTCCCCAAAACACGAGAAATGAGAACCGTGCAAGCAACATGCGTGGACGTGGTGTGAGAAGCCTGACGTCTGGAAAGAGAACAAGAGAAGGAGGCTCCGTGGACCAGGGTCACTGCCCAGGTGGAGGATGCGTGGCCGCGCCCTCCCAGGACTGGTCAAAGCATCGGCTCACTGATTTGGCTCAGTGGAGACAGCATGCGAGCACAGACAGAAAGGTCCTGGGTTCAAGTCTGGTTCAGGGCATGTACCTGGGTTGTAGGATCAGTCCAGGGTAGGGAGCATGCTGGAGGGAACCAACTGATGTGTCCATGTGTCTCTCTCTCTGTCCCTCCCTCTCTCTTCCACTCTCACTAAGACTCAATGGGAAAATAGCTTCGGGTGAGGATTAAAGACCCCCACACCCAAAAGAAAAGATAATAAAAGCAAACATCAATATGTTTGGGAAAATAAACGCAAAGTAACCAAACTCTATGTTAAATAAACAAATGAATGAGTGAATGAATGAATGATTGGCTTTTCAGGTGGTAGAAGATGCTAGACAATGGAGAAGTGGAATTGACATGGTACCCATTTAATCCTTGGAAACAAAACTCTTGGAAATATATTTATTATATATATATAATATAATAAATATATATATATTATATATAAAAATATATATAAATATATATAATTATTAATAAGTATATATATAAATATATAGAAATAATATATATTATTTATATATATTATATATATAATATATATATAATACACACACACACACACACACACACACACATACACTAGATGCCCAATGCACAAAATTAGTGCATAGATGGGGTCCTTAGGCCTGGGCAGTGATTGGGGCTGACCTGCAGAGGCTAAACTGAATTTTAAAGTCTGAGAAAACTTGAAAAGTCATAGGCCTTGCCCAGGAAACTATAATAAAAAAAAGTATAATATGCTAATTAGGCCAGAAGTCCTTCCAGACAACCTTCCAGACACAGCCTGTGCTACAAGGGAAGCTCAGGTCCTGGGCGCCAAAGGGAAGCTGGTGCCGGCAGCCAGCGGAAGGAAGGCCTACTCTTGCATGAATTTCGTGCATTGTGCCTCTAGATTTTGTTGTTGTTTTTTTCTTTTTAATATATTTTATTGATTTTTACAGAGAGGAAGTGAGAGGGATAGACAGTTAGAAACATCGTTGAGAGAGAAACATTGATGAGCTGCCTCCTGCACACCCCCTCCTGGGTATGTGCCCACAACCAAGGTACATGCCCTTGACTGGAATCAAACCCTGGACCCTTGAGTCTGACGCTCTATCCACTGAGCCAAACTGGTTAGGGCAGGGCCTTTAGTTTTTATAGAATAAGAGAGGGGGGATTTTGACTTAACAAGCCCAGGATAGGAAAATAAAGTAAAACAACTATATATATATATATATATATATATATATATATATATATATATATATAACAACCTGTTTTGTTTCTCACCCAGTTTGTTAAGTTTCCTTAACAAACCAGTTATACGGCTCAGAGTGTAACTATACTCTCTGCCAATCGGACCACAATAATCCCCTTCTGACCTGTTTGATAATTTAATGTAAACAGCAGAGAGCTCTGAAGAGATTGCGGAGGGTTTATTTGTCATAGAACTAGTTGTTGATGGGTACAAAGCACACCATGACTGCTTTGTCAAAAGTGGTTACTTGAGCGAGGAAGGGAGTCCCTTGCTTCCATACAACCTCGCTCATTTAGGAGCGCTCACTGCCATTTCTCGCAGCCACTTCCAGCTGTCAGGTTTCATTTAAGAAGGACGGCTGCAGTCACCATCTACAAATAAGCACACATCACTGGTCTCGCCCTCAAAATAGTAAGAAATCATACCTTGCACTCCGCCTTCTCTGAGATCAGGGAATGAGATGATACCGGACAATATTACTGTATAGTTGCTTGAAGGAAAGACACCCACAGGATAGATATTTCAGGTTAGTTAGCAAAGTTTGCTGTGCTGATCAAATTCGTTAGTCCATTCTCAAGAATCTAAAGATTTGGTGGACTATAAATATAATAGCTATGATGAAAGAACAGGGACTGACCATTTGTGATTCCACATGGTAAATTTCAATGGTAGCAATGGGTCATCGACTTTTTTTTTAATGTATTTTTATTGATTTCAAAAGGAGAGGGCGAGAGAGAGGGGAAAAAAAAAACACACATCAATGATGAGAGAGAATCATTGATCGGCTGCTTCCTGCACACTCCCTAATGGGGATAGAGCCTGAAATCTGAGCATGTGCCCTTGACTGGAATCAAACCCAGAACCCTTCAGTCCTCAGGCTCATGCTCTATCAACTGAGACAAACCAGCAAGGGATCAACTACTTTTTACTTAGCGTATTTCCTACTCTATTCTGAGCTGACAGTCTGGGGCAGACTTCATCTCCACTTCTCTGCCGAACCTATTCAAGCTTCTACTTGACTTGTCTGGTGGACTCAGGTACCAGGCCAGCCTTGACTCAGTGCAGTCAAGGCTTGTATCAACTCCACATTTCAAAAGACGCTCATGATCATCTTTATTCCTTTGGCATATGTTCTTCTCACTCTTTGACCAGGATTCTTGACTCATTTTTGTCCCAAACCATAGCCTCAAGGCTAGACCCTAACAAAATGGAGTGAAGTGGCGACGGTTTTTACTGCAAAGTGTAATTGGATTAGTCATCTTCAACAGGTCCTGTAGGATTAAGTTCCCAACATTTCAAATATCCTGAAATTAATTCATTCATAGTCACCAAATCTTACTTGAGTTGACTTCAGTGACTACTATACAAGTGTCAAGAAGTCACCTTAGTTGTATATGTATTACTAGACGCCTGATGCACGAAGATTCGTGCAAGAATGGGCCTTCCTTCTCCTGGCTGCCAGCACCACCTTCACTCTAGATGGAGCCACCTTTCTGCCTTCCCCTGCTGCCCAGAGGCCCAGAGTGGCTGAGGTAATGCAGAACACCTGCATCATCGCCATGGTGACAACACAAGCATCCTGACGGCTGGGCACCCACTTATGCAAATTAACCCGCCATCTTTGTTGGGCTTATTTGCATGCTCACTCATGATTGGCTGTGGGCATCACAAAGGTACAGTCAATTTGCATCTTACTCTTTATTAGTATAGATTGGTTTCAGAGAGGAAGGGAGAGGAAGAGAGAGATGGAAACATCAATGATGAGAGAGACGAGTGCCCCTCATTGTACATTGAGCCCGCAACCTGGGCATGTGCCCTGACCAGAAATTGAACTGGTTCATAGGTCAGTACTCAGCCACTGAACCACACAGGCAGGGCAGAAAGCCAACTTATTATCTTTTCTCCTAAGAAACTATCATCTGAGAGAGCCCATAAATAAGGAAAAGACCCTCTGTAGTGGTCACCAGAACTATTGAAAAGCTTGACCCCAAGTGGGAAGCCTAGAGGACTAGGCTCAGGATTTTGACGTGGACTCGGTAGGCTCCAAATCCTGGCTCCACTGTATCCCAGCATGTGGACTTAGGATCAAAGTATCTGCACCTAATTTGTCAAATAGACAATACTGTTTTCTTGATCAGGGGGATTAGTAAATGGCATAAAAGCTCAGCCTCCAGATCAAATTGTTCTGGATTTAAATCTGGGGTCACCAGCCAAAACAGGTTTGGCTCAGTGGATAGAGTATCAGCCTGCGGACTGAAGGGCCCCAGGTATAATTCCGGTCAAGGGCATGTACCTTGGTTGCAGGCACATCCCCAGTGGGGGATGGGGGTGTGTGCAGGAGGCAACTGATTGATGTTTCTCCCTTATCGATGTTTCTAACTCTCTATTCCTCTCTGTAAAAAATCAATAAAATATACTTGAAAATAAATAAATCTGGGGTCACATTTCTTAGCTGTGATCCATGGACAAACTCTGAATATTTAAGTTTGCTATCTACTAAATGAGGATACGAACAGCAACTAAGTCACGGAATCCCTCTGTGTATGAATTTAGTTAGCAGTGACAGTGTGTGTAGAAAGTGCCTGGCTATGGTTGATGCTCAATGAACGCATGAGTGACATTGTAATGTAGTATTATTCTATTACTACCTGTAATAATCAAGGCAAGGGGTGCATATTAATCATACACATTGAGGTTTGCCTTGGAGCCAATCATAGCCCATTAGTGGATTGAAGGGGTCTGAACCCCAAATATTGAGAGACAGAGAGTCCAGGAAGTGGCCACACAACCCCCCAGGTGCACTGCCTCCCAATGTTAGTTCCCAGTCTTCATCTCTGCTGGGAACTTAGCAAGTCACAATCTTCTGGGGGTTCCTTGTCAGGCCCCTGCCTTTGCCTGATGAGCTAGCTCTCAGTTCAGTAGAGAGAAGACATAGTTAGTTCTGTCTGTCTATTCTAGAAGAATCAATAGTATTAGAACAAATACACTTCTTTGATAGCAGTTTTCATGGGTAAAGGGGAAACTATTGCATATCTATATCAATGCTTAATATGTGACAAGTTGTATAACAAAAAAATGTCTCTTTTCACCAATATGAGTTCCATAAATGAAAGGATCAAGAACTCTAGGATAAAGAGAGTGAATGTGAAATACACTGGTTTTCATTCTTTAAAAAAATCCTATGTAATAAAAGAATAATATGCAAATTGGCCATACCTCCACTACACCCACCAGCAACACCTACCAG
Source organism: Antrozous pallidus (assembly GCA_027563665.1). Lineage (NCBI taxonomy): Eukaryota > Metazoa > Chordata > Mammalia > Chiroptera > Vespertilionidae > Antrozous > Antrozous pallidus. Next base: position 5,889,454 of record CM050530.1, read on the forward strand.
CCAATCAGGAGTGATATGCAAATTAACCAGTATCCAAGATGGCTGCTGCCCAGGCTGGGGCTGAGGCAGGCTGGGGTTGGGGTGGAGCCAGCCATTGGCCCTTTTTGCAGGGCAAATGCTGCGTGCCCAATGCTGAAAGCCTTGGCCAGAGGCTATTAGCCTTGGGCAGGCCAGGGGTAAGCCATCAGTAGGACATCCCCTGAGGGCTCCCAATATGTGAGAGGGGGCAGGTTGGGCTGAGGGACCACCCACCCCCAGTGCACGAATTTCGTGCACCGGGCCCCTAGTCTTATATAATAAAAACCTAATATGCTAAGTGTCTGGTTTTTCAGTTATCCATTCAACCAATCAAAACCTAATATGTTAATGATATGCTAAGGCGATTCAACTGCTTGCTATGACATACACTGGCCACCTGGGGGCAGATGCTCCAACTAGTAGGTTAGCTTGCTACTGGAGTTCAGCCAATTAGGACTGAGTGAAATAGCCTGGACGTGCCCTGCAGCCCTCCTATGGTCCCTCCCTGGCTGGCCAATCTCCTGTATCCCTCCCTGGCCCCAATTGTGCGCGGTGAGGTCCCTTGGCAAGGCCTGCACCCTCTCACAATTTGGGCTGAGGGGATGCCCCCCAACAAGTGTATGAATTTTTTGCTCCAGGCCTCTAGTATGTGTGTGTGTGTGTGTGTATAAAATTATATAAATATATATACACACGCAAAGTATATATATTTTTAATATCATATATATATACACACATATATATGTGTGTGTATCCTATCTAATAAAAGAGTAATATGCAAATTAACCACCACTATGCTACACCCACAAGCCACGCCAGCCAGCCAATCAGGAGCAAGTATGCAAATTAACCCAATGAGATGGCTGCAGCCACAGAGTGAGCAGGAGGGAGGCTTGGGTTTCGGGTGATGGAGAAAGCCAAGCTATCCACACACCCTGGTGGGCTCAGGCCTCCACTCAAAGCTACAAAGTTTCAATTATAGAAGACCAATCCCCAACAAAAATGGCGGCAGCCACAAAGCTGGAGAGAACAGGAGGTTAGGCTTGCCCACAGCAATAGAGGAAGCCAAGCTTCTGCAGCCCTGGCCTGTCTTAGCCTGAGCTTAAGGCTACAAAGTTCCAATTATAGAAGAAAAATAAATCTCAACAGAAATGGCTTTGACCATGGAGCAAGCAGGGGGCTTGGCTCTGCTCCAGGCTACAAAGTTTTAATTGTAGAAGGTAAAAAAATCCCAGATCCTAGGGCCTCCACTTAGGTTGCTGGGATGTGTGACCGGCCTGCAAACTACCACAGGCCTTTCGCCCAGACCACCCCAAACCCCAGGTGAACCCCCACTCTAATCCGGGACATCCTTCAGGGCAAACCAGCTGGCCCCCACTCATGCCTCTATTTTTTCTAGTAAAAGAGTAATATGCAGACTAACCATCACTCCAACACACAAGACGGCTGCCCCCATATGGTCAAAGATCCTGCCCCCATGTGGACACAAGATGGCCATCAGGGGAGGGCAGTTAGGGGTGACCAGGCTGACAGAGGAGGGAAGTTGGAGGTGGCTGGGCCTGCAAGGGAGAGCAGTTGTGGGAGACCAGTCCTGGAGGGGAGTGAAGTTAGGGGTGACCAGGCCTGCAGGGGAGGACAGTTAGGGGCAAAAAGGCTGGCAGGGGAGCAATTAGGCATCAACCAGGCTGGCAGGGGAGTGGTTAGGGGGTGATCAGACTGGCAGACACAAGTGGTTAGGGGCAATCAAGGAAGGCAGGCAGGCGAGCAGTTGGGATCTAGCAGTCCTGGATTATGAAAGGGATATTTAACTGCCTATTATTGGGATTGGGCCTAAATGGGCAGTCAGACATTCCTCAAAGGGTCCCAGATTGGACAGGGTAAGGCTGGGCTGAGGGACACTCCCTTCCCTCCCCACCCCCAACACGAATTTCATGCACCAGGCTTCTAGTATTTATATAAAAATTTTAAGTTGAAGGCACTGTGGGAAATACCAGGATAAAGCAGGCGCTGGTTCCTCCCATGTGTAATGAAAGTAAAATAAGTACACAAATAACTCTAATGCAGAGCAGGAAGTAGTAAATGTCAAAGAAACCCGCAGATGTGGCGCAATTAAAGTGAGAAGGCGGTAGACAGGGCTTCCTGTATAAGGGACCAGACAGGGCTCTACAGAGGAAGTGGCATTTGAATAACTTTTAGCTTCTTAAGGACTCTGATGCCAACCACCGACCATCTCCCCACCACCACGGGACTATGCATTAACCCATGCCCAGCACACCCCTTTGCTTCCTCTGCCTGGCAAGCATGTACTCATCTTTTAAGATTCCCCTCAAGGGTTCCTCCTTTTAAGCTGACCCTCCAAAGAGCTGTGTCTCTTCCTCTTTGGGACCACCATTCTGTACCACCTTCTGTCCCCTTGGCGTTTTGACTCCTGGCTATGCTGCCTTCCTTGCCTTTTGCATGGGGCTGTGATGCCCATCAGGGGCTGGCAAACCCTCTGGGCCCAGGGATTCAAAACCGTGTGCAATGAATGAATTCTGCTTTTCTAAATGAAGGAAACGAAGAAGTTCCCTTGCCTCTATGATTGTGTCTGATTGCCTACTGATCCAGCCTCTGATTTCATCCTCACGCGGCAAACATTCCCAGGTGGCATTATCATCTCCTTTGACTGCCGTGGAAATTGAGGTTCTGAGAAATTAAAAGACTCGCCCAGAGTCACAGAGCTGTCAAACTGAGTAGCTGGGATTCAAACCCAGGTGGTTGCCTTCGTTGTGCGATTTTCCCGAATGAGGAAATGCGTTGGTAGATGCACCGCCTCCCCATGTTAGCGGGCATTAAAAGGCCAACAGCCACTTGGGCAAAATGTAAAATGGGTGTGTCCCACAGAGAGCTGGATGTTTAAAAACATGCTACCTGGAGAACACACTTTTATTCCCTGAGAAAAGCAAACCAGTGTTTTGTTTTCTTTTTCCCTTTGTTCTGCTGTGTCATTGTCATTAACCTGTTCTACATTATCTATTATCTATCATCTATCTATCTATCTATCTGTCTATTTATCATCTATCTCTTTCTCTTCCTGATGTAGAAGACGATTAACTCATTGAAGTGATGATGATGATGATGATGATGATGATGATGATGATGATGATGATTTGGGCAGGCTTCTACTATGATGTTGGCTTATTCCCTCGGGAGTCTACTCTGGCCTTCAACTTCTAGGATGGTACAAGATTGACAGTTAGTTCCATTTTCTCCATCATAGGAAAAAAGACAACCTGAATTGTTGTTCAAAAAAATAGTTTTCAAGGAAAAATCAGAAATGAACAACAAAATTTCCATGAAAAATTGGGCCTCGTTTAAAATTTAAAATCTAGAAAAACTAGAAATCCCTTAAGGATAGAAGTTTAATACATTATGATAATCTATGAATATGGAATAATCTCTGTATATTAAAAGTATATTTTCAAAGAATACATAAGAGATAAAATAGGTTGTGATGGGTCATTAATTCAGGTATCAGATTGTAAAAACAGTAAAGCAAAATTTTTATTTTATAAAACTATTAGTGGTCGGGTGCACGAAATTTGTGCCTGGGAGGGGGGGCATCCCTCAGCCCGGCCTGCACCGTCTCTAATCTGGGACCTCTCAGGGGATGTCTGATTGCTGGTTTAGGCCCAATACCAAGCATCTTCTGTCGCCAGGGGTGACCCAAGCTTTCTGCCCACTCCAGCTGGCTCTGTGGCCACTGCCATCTTTGTCTCGCTACTTTGCATATTCCCTCCTGATTGACTGTGGGCATCACAGAGTGATGGTCAATTACCATATTACTCTTTTATTAGGTTAGATACAATTGAATAAAAAAGGTAAGTGATTGAAAAACAATAGACTAGAACAGTAAGAGTAGCCAGATCAGGTTGATTCTGTAGCTGATGATTCTTTTCTATCATTTCCTAATGCTCTACTATTACCATTGCAATTAGAAAATTAATTCAGGTTTGACAAAGACTTGTCGAAAGGTGAAAGCTCATCTTGGAACTCCTCCTAGAAACATTTTTTCCAGTAGTTGCTTCATTCCAACCACCGTTTCCAGGAAGGAACCAGTGTCATCCAACTCATTCATCCCCACCTCCTCCCCTGGCCCCCATCTGTCTGCCTTACAAAAACATCCCTGATGCCAGCACGCTGAACAGAGCATAAGCATCAAGATGAGGCAGCTGTGGGCTCCAGTCCATTTTCCTGCATTTCTTAGCTGTGCAATCTTTGCAAAACTGTGCAATCTTTTTTTTTTTTTTTAATCCTCACCCAAGGCTATTTTTCCATTGATTTTTAGAGAGACTGGAAAGGAGAGGGAAAGTCGGAGAGAAATATCAATGTGAGAAAGACACATTGATTGGTTGCCTCCTGCACATGCCCCAAGCAGGCCCCGGGCCAGGGAAGAGCCTGCAACCAAACTATGTGAACTTGACCAGAATTGAACCTGGGATCCTTCTGTCTACAGACCCATGCTCTATCCACGGAACCAAACCAGTTAGGGCTGGAAAACTCTTCCTTCTCAGAGCTTCCGCTTCCGGATCTGATGAGAATGGAATGAGCTAGCATATATAGGGGAACCAACACAGGCCCTGACACACTGCATAAGTCATGAACCCAGGTCCATGGTCGGCAAACTGCGGCTCGCGAGCCACGTGCAGCCCTTTGGCCCCTTGAGTGTGGCTCTTCCACAAAACACCACGGCCTGGGCGAGTCTATTTTGAAGAAGTGGCGTTAGAAGAAGTTTCAGTTTAAAAATTTGGCTTTCAAAAGAAATTTCAGTCGTTTTCCTGTTGCTATTTGGCTGTGTTGATTAACGAGTTTGCTGACCACTGACCCGGGTCATCACTTTCTGTTTCTTCTACTCTCTGCACCCATTCAAACTTCCTGATTCTTCCAGGTCCGACTCCTATGCTGGTTCCGCTGCAAAGTTTTCCATGACTCTGGGTAGGCATGGCGTCTACCTCTACGTATATTTTTTGTGCAATTCCGTTAGCATTTAGATACTGCTTCATGCGTTGAGTGAGTACATGGCAGAACCCCATCCAGAATAGGAACAGTGCCCCTACTCATAGCACTGATCACTATAATTTATTGTAAGCTTTCAATTAGCTTATGACAGAGAGCTGAATCTTTGTCTGACGAGATTTAGATGTTCAGGAGAACTTATGAGGTGCGGTGTTGAGTAGTAAAAAGTCAAGTCCCTAGTCTTATTTCCTCTCTGTTCACCTAGAACACGCTGTAAAGCTATTCAGTGGCCTGTGGGTGGTGCCTCCAGGCTGGATCTGAGTTGTCAAGATTGAGTGAGACCATCCCTAGAGACAGGAGTAGCTCAGAAAGGCCCGGAATAGTCCTGATTTTTGTCAGATGGTGGAAGAGTGCTAAGAACACAAATTGGTGGGTGCGTTTGATAAGGTGAAGTGAAGTAGTTGGGTCCTACAACAGTAATTTCTCCTTTCTCACAAGTCTGTCAGTCAAGTAGATTACCTGGGAACTAGGTTTCTATGGAATGGAAACTGGAAAAAAAGAAGAAGAAGAAGTAGTAGAGCAGAAGCACTCAATAAAATATCTCAGGAATATTTCTAATAGTATCATCAGTCTAAAGTTATTGACATGCCAAATCTAATGACTAAGTCCCAAGCTTTTGGGCTAACCTATATCAAATGTCTGAAATCCTTTTATCTACTTCTAAGAAGCTTCCAGTTCTTTTACTCTCATATATCTGCTTATTGTCCAAGTAGTGAATACAAATAAAGACATTTTGACACTTGAGAATTTAAAAGCGGTCGCTTAATAATGTATTTTTAAAAACACATTTTTATGAATTTCAGAGAGGAAGGGAGAAGGAGAGTAAGACAGAAGCATCAATGATGAGAGAGAAATATTGGTTGGCTGCTTCTTGTATGCCCCACGCTGAGCATTGAGCTTAGGAATGTGCCCTGCCCGGGGATCAAACTATGACCTCCTAATTCACAGGTTGATGCTCAACCACTCAGCCACACTGGCCAGCTTAATAATGTATCTTTAATATAATATTCTTTTCAGATATGCTTTTAAGATTTCCTTTTTTTCTTTTTAAATTCAGGAGAAAATAAATAACATTTACCTCTGCCAGTGGGAGTATATAGAATGTAATGGGAATATATACATAAGTAAAATTCAAGTGTTGAGCTGTGGATTGACAACTGCTTTCTTCAAGAAGTAAAAAGTAAAGCCCTAACCAGTTTGGTTCAATGGATAGAGTGTCAGCCCCCAGACTGAAGAGTCCCAGGTTCAATGCCAGTCAAAGGCATGTACCTTGGTTTCAGACACATCCCCAGTGGTGGGTGTACAAGAGGTAGTTGATCGATGTTTTTAACTCTCTCTCCCTCTCCCTTCCTCTCTGTGAAAAAAAAATTAATAAAATATATTTTTGAAAATATCAAAAAATGGAAATAAAAATGCACTAACCGATACATGGACAAGTTCCATTTTATGACCTTGTCCCCAGGCAAGTTCTTAGGAAACTTGCATGTGAAGATGAAGGCAAGCCTTTGGCCATAGCCCTAACTGGTTTGGCTCAGTGGACAGAGCATCGGCCTGTGGACTGAAAGGTCCCAGGTTCAATTCTGATCAAGGGCATGTACCTTGTTTGTGGGCACATCTCCAGTAGGAGGTGTGCAGGAAGCAGCTGATGTGTCTAATTGATGTTTCTAACCCTCTATCCCTCTTTCTTTCTCACTGTTAAAAAAAATCAATAGAATATGTCTTTAAAAAAAGAAACCTTTGGTCCTAAATACAAACAAGATTTCCATGCCAGAAATTAATTAGCGCTTTGTTCGTCTTTTGAATAGCAAGTCAGGGAGAGTCATGGACTGACTCATTCAATTCTCTTGACCTGTCACAATTGCACAGAACTTAGTAACATCCATTATTTCTTTCCCCTTGGACTTATCGCCATTCTTTTATGAGACCTTATTTGTGTTATCTCATGTTCCTTCCTTCCTCTCCTTTGCTGGCATGTCATAAAATGCCGAATTTGTATAACTTTCAGGTAATTATTTTTATGAGCTCACTGGAGGTTATCTGTGATGCTATCACAAACCTGTCCAGCGGTCAATAAATCACGCGGACTGTCGCGTGATTTCACACCCAGAATTGTTAAGAGGCACAGATCTGCCCGTAGAAATACTTTTAAAAGTTGGGAGCAGCCCTAACTGGTTTGGCTCAGTGGATAGAGTGTTGGCCTGTGACTTAAGGGTCCCAGGTTCGATTCCAGTCAAGGACACGTACCTTGGTTGTGGGCACACCCCTGGTAGGGAGTGTGCAGGAGGCAGATGATTGATGTTTCTAACTTTCTATCCCTCTCCCTACCTCTCTGAAAAAAAAAATCAATAAAATATATTTTTAAAAAATAATAAGAGTTGGGAGCAAAGGATGTTCTTAAAACATTGGCTCCCCTTTTTTAATCATTAAAGTGTTATACATATTGCAAAATATATGGAACATAGAAACAAGCATTAAAAATAGTTAATCCCCTCATACCCATCACTTTTTTGATATTTTAATCTGTATCTTCCTGTTTTATAAAAATACATGTATATGCATACCTGTAGAGACTTGTTCTCTGATTTCTTTCCACTGATAGTTTTTTTGTCTCCTAAGATTTTTCAATTTTAGTAATTCTTTATATAGTCAATATTTAATGATTATTTACATATAATTATTGATATTGTTTTAAAATCATAGTTTAAACTGATACCATGTTTTTGGCTATTGAAGGTTTTTACCTTGAAAGAAACTATTTTTAATATAGAAAGGCTTACTTTCATGCAGTTGAATTTGTCTGGTAAGGCATAGTGTCCCCTCCCCCATGCCTGAGTCACACATAATTAAGATCCTCTTCTAAATTCAATGAGTACAAAATGTTTAATGGGCCTTTTCTGAAATAACAAAAGATTCAAATGAAAGAAAAACACCTTTATTTGCATAAAATAATAGTTAAATGGTAACTAGGTGTCCCTCAACTGAGAGGTGGCCAAGAAAGACCTGTCATCCTGTAAGAGCTGGTACACAACTTGAACTTGAACCCCTGAACTCTAGCGCAGAGGTAGGCAAACTCCAGCCCCCGAGGCCGAATCTAGCCCATTGGCTGCTTTTGTGTCACATTGTGAGCCAAGGATGATTTTTATATTTGTAAATGTTTGAAATAAATTTTAAGGAAGAGTATATTTTGTGAGACATGAAAAATGTATGCACCCAGCCAGTGTGTCTCAGTGGTTGAGCGTCAACCCATGAACCAGGAAGTCTGGTTCCAATTCCTCGTCAGGGAACATGCCCAGGTTGCAGGTTCGATCCCCAGTAGGGGGCCTGCAGGAGGGAGCCGATTCATGATTCTCTCTCATCATTGATGTTTTTGTCTCTCTCTCTCTCTCTCTCTTGCTCTCCCTCTCTGAAATCAATAAAAATATTTTTAAAAAGAGAAAACATATGATATTCATGTCTCAGTGCCTTTACTACAGTTGTATAGAGAAAACACTCATTTATTTATGTGTCTAGTGGACAGTTTACCCTATAACCACAGAACTGAGGAGCTGCTGCAAAGATGGTATAGTAATGGGAATATATACATAAGTAAAATTCAAGTGTTGAGCTGTGGATTGACAACTGCTTTCACGGAGCATCAGCTATTTATTTGCTGGTGTTCCACAGAAACATTTGCTGACTCCTGCTTTAGGTGATGAGGTTTTGAGTAGGAGAGCATTAAAAATAAATTTTAAAAAAATCTAGCTGTAGCAGATTTGGCTCAGTAGATAGAGGGGTCCCGTGTTCGATTCCAGTCAAGGGCACATACCTCAGTTGTAGGCTTGACCCCGGCCCTAGTCAGGCACATGTGGGAGGCAACCAATCAATGTGTTTCTCTCACATCGATGTTTCTCTCCCTCTCCCCTTCCCTTCCACTCTCTCTATAAATCAATAGGAAAATATCCTCAGATGAGGATCAACAGCAACAAAATCTCTGCCCCTTTTCTTTTTAGCCCTCAATCTAAACCCCCGTCCTGTCTGTCTCTGGCGGTCTCATTGGCACCCATCAGGGAAACAAGGATGCTCAGTATTCCTTTGCTCTCAGAGCTGCCTTTGAACTTCAGCAAGGCCGCCATCTTGTTTTTGTTCACTTTGCTAAAGCTTCGTGTCTGCAACATGAAACACTAGTAAGTTCTTTAAACTTCTTGTTATCTGGAGACAGGGCAAGACCTTTCCCCAATTTATTTAGTTCTGGAAGGGGGCGGGGGGATGAAAGATTGGGTCCTAAGTGTGATTCCATGGCATGACATGGCTTTTCCCTGGCAGGCAGCCAGCACTGATGCTTATGAGGTGTTTGTCTGATGAACTGTACCCCAGTGACATGAAGCAGAACCCAGAGGAGGTGGCAGCCCATCTTTCTAGCTCGCGTTTGATTTACAAATCAGAAGAATGTGGGGGGGGGGGGCAGGCCCACCCCTAGGACAGTTTCACAGGGATTGTAATGACCCCAGCTGGTGGGTACCCATTGGGAAGGCACTGAGAGGATTGTTGTGGAAGTGTATTATGGTGTTTTCATGAAAGCAAAATACATCCTAGGCAACGGCTGGCTGTGATGTTTGCTTTAGTAACTGGAAGTTTGGGAAATAATTATTAGCCAGGGTCTGTGGGTTGCAGAGCAACTTTCTCATTGAAGGAAGCGTGGGATCGAAGGCAATGAGCATGCCTTACGCGGTTTACATAAACAGAACAAAAATAACAAAGGACTGGGGAAGTTAGGAGGAGGGAAATATGGTGTCAGAATGCCTCCAGGATCAAATTCCACATTCAGAAAGAAAGAAAATGAACTTAATATTAGACAATGAAATGCTCTTGTAACGGGATTTTATTACTTCCGAAATGTGGGTGTCCTATGAGCTGCTTCCGGGTACCCCACTGTCCTCAACTTCAATGTTGCAGTCAGATTAGAATTTCACATGCTCTGTACAATGTTATGAGGCTCTCGGGACTGATTTTAGGTCTAATCATCCAGACAAATTCCGTAACAGTGTTTGACAGCGTTTACAAAAAGCTGAAATTCTGGTTATCTGAGGTCAGCACGAAATATCATGACTTTGCAAAGAAATGGTGGCCTTGTTTGCATTAACGTAAGATGTATGTTGGTTTTCTGAATTAAAAAGTATTTTGGTCATTAGGAAAAAAAAAGAAAATGCAGGATTTTCAAATGAAACAAAAACTACCTCCACCAGCACACAACACTATTTAAAAATTGTTTCCTTTCATTCTTTTGCTGTGATTTTTTTTTGACACAGTTGTAATCAGCGTCTCTTGCTTGTTTACATAAGTATATGATATACTTTCTACATAAGACATTCACAGTTATCTTGAAAATGCCTCAGAAAAAAAAGTAGGCAATCTGTGAGAATATTTCGTTAGTAGGAATAAAACAAAATTCAAAGCAAAATTTTTTTCTCCAGTCACATAATGAGCAAGACTTTCGTAACTTAAAAAAAAAAATTATCTCATGACTTCTCTTTAGGCCCTGATCTTATGGTCTATGTGAGGACCAACATTTTCAAAAAGCAGGGAGGGGAGGAGAGTGGGGAATGGGAAAAAAAGGAAGTCAAGAAAAAATAAAATGAGAAAGATGAGCTGGAGAATTGAAGAGAAAATACCACGTTCCTAAACACATTTGGCCTTGCTGAGCATTTATGTAAACATGAAGACAAGTCCCTTAGCTGAATTAAAAAAAAAAAAAATATATATATATATATATATATATATATATATATATATATATAAAATCTTTATTGATTTCAGAGAGGAAGAGAGAGGGGGAGATTGAAACATCAGTGATGAAAGAAGCATCAATTGCCTGGGAATTGAACCATAACCTCCCAGGCCACAGGTTGATGTTCAACCACTGAGCCACACCAGCCTAGCTAAGCTGAATTTTTCAAGAAACCTACCTCTGTGATACCTACTGCATTAATCATACAGTGCACCCTCTTCAAATTCACTAAAGAAAAACAAACCCAGGACAGAATTTGTTCTTTAAAATACTAAGATATTGCCCTAACCAGTTTGGCTCAGTGGGTAGAGCATCAGCCTGGGGACTGAAGGGTCCCAGGTTCAATTCCAGTCAAAGGGCATGTACCTTGGTTGCGGGCACATCCCCAGCATGGAGTGTGCAGGAGGCAGCTGATCAATGTTTCTCTCTCATGGATGCTTCTAACTCTATCCCTCTCTCTTTCTCTCTGTAAAAAATCAATACAATATATTTTATTTTAAAAAGGAAATACTAAGGTATTTTAACTTAAGTTTGCATTTCACTTTTCCATTTCTTATTTGCATATAGGTAAATTGGATGTATAGGGAGTGCCAGCTCCAGAGTGGACACAGCTGGTGTGAACTGGGAGGGAACCATTGCCATGTGATGGGTCACACAACGTGGCTGTGACCGGTCCCTCTAGCCCAGCACAAAGGTCGTGGGCTCTGATAGCTGAAGGGAGTATGTGCCCCTAACGTCGGACCCTCTTCAATGCGTGACACTGCCCACAATATTTTCCTTTTCTGAGAACTCTGCCATCTGTGGTTGTGCTCCTCCCTGACACCGAGATCCCAAATGTCACTCGCTGTCTTCCTGGGAACCGGGCAAAAATGTAATCTGAGCTCTTTTTGGCCTATCTCGCCACAGCGACATCATAACACCGAAGTGTAGATTTATAGCAGGCTGTATGTATATTGTCTTAGTCCCAGCACCCCCACCCCTTCTCACAGATACATACACAACATGTCATGTCGGAAATATAAATTGTTGATCGTACGGGCACTTTCTTCCTTTTTAAACCTTTCCAAAGGTCTTTTTGTTAAACACACCCAGATGCCGTTTGACAGATGAGGGGCTAATTGCTCTGTGAATTACCTCTATCGATTCCTGTTTCATGTTGAGCCAAACAAACAAAAGATATTAATGCTTTGAAAAAAAATGAATGATGACCTTTCTCTGCAAACACAGCTTGCGGTCCCTGATTATTGGTGATTCCAGAGAGCAGCGGTCAATCGCAATAGCTGTAACGCTATGATCACTATAATAAGCTCGCCTGACCTTCTCTGCCATGTTAAGTGGTTTAAATTTATTTGCCCAACAACACAAGAGCTTTCATTTAAAGTCACAGAACATTCAATTCAACAGAAGATGTAGGTCTTCCTCCTTCCTCATCTTCCTTGCTTGTCCACTTCATACCTCTACATCCGCAGTTTACTGATAGAGTTATCATTGCAAAATGATCACTGTACATGCAGAGATGTTTCCTAAGTTCTCTTTGAAATTTTGGGCCTTGTTTTCTCTTTTGGCTTGTTTTTTCTTTCTTTTTTAAAAATATCTATACTACTAAAAGGGTAATATGTTAATTAGACTGGGTTGACCAGACACCTTTTGGATATCTGACTTCCCTCTGGACAAAGCCACGGTAGCAGGTGCTGAGACAGAGGCGGTTAGGGATGATCAGCCTGGCAAGGAACCAGTTAGTGTGTGGCCAGGCCAGCAGGGTACCAGTTAGGGGCGATCAGGCAGACAGGTATAGTGCTTGGGAGTGATCAGACAGGCAAGCAGGTGATTAGTTAGGAGCCATCAGTCCTGAATTATGAGAAGGGATGGGTCCTGAACTGGACATTCTCCAAGAAGACCCAGGTTGAAGAGGGTGCAGGCCATGCTGAGGGACCACCCTCCCCTCCCCCATCCTGTGCATGAATTTCATGCACCAGACCTCTAGTACATATATTTAATTTTAGAGAGGAAGGGAGAGGGAGAGAGAGATAGAAACATCAATGATGAAAGAGAATCACTGATCAGCTACCTCCTGCACGTCCCACAGCAGGAATCTGGCCCACAACCCAGGCATGTGCCCTGACCAGGAATTGAACTGTGACCTCCTGGTCCAAAGGTCAAAGTTCAACCACCGAGCCATGCCAAACTGGCTTGGCTTGTTCTTTCTTGTTTTAAGACCCCGCTGACATTTTGTTTCTCTCTCTTTCTAAGTTGTGTCCGTGGTTTGGGTTTAGCCAGATAACATGAGCAGTATGCAAAGCCAAGAATTCAAAGAGGCCTGTCCAGTGTGGCTCAGTGGTTGAGCGCACACCTATGAACCAGGAAATCGCAGTTTGATTCCTGGTCAGGGCACAGGCCCAGGTTGAGGGCTGGATCCCCAGTAGGGGGCGGGCAGGAGGCAGCCGATCAATGATTATCTCATCATTAATGTTTCAGTCTCTCTTTCCCTCTTCCTTCATCTCTGGAAGAAAAAAAATAAATATTTCTATTTCTATTTCTATTTCTATTTCTATTTCTATTTCTATTTCTATTTCTACTAGTGTCCCGGTGCACGAAATTTGTGCACAGAGGAGGTATTGTCCCTCAGCCCAGACTGCACCCTCTCCAATCTGGGACCCCTCGGGCGATGTCCAGCTGCTGTTTTGGGCCTGATCCCTATGAGATCAGGCCTAAACCGGCAGCTGGACATCCCTCTTGCTATCAGGCACTGCTGGCTCCTAACTCTTCATCTATCTGCCTGCCTGCCTGATTGCCCCTAACCACTCTGCATGCCAACCTGCTCACCCCCAACTCCCCTCCCCCACCAGCCTACTCACCCTAAATGCACCCCTGCTGGCCTGCTCACCCCCAACTGGCCCCCCCTGCTGGTTTGATCATCCCCAATGCCCCCCACTAGCCAGATCACCCACAACTGCTGTCCCATCCTGGCCTGATCACCCACAACTGCCCTCCCCTCTTGGCCCCTAACTACCTTTGTCTCAGCCCTGCGCTTTGTCCAGAAAAACATCCAGAAGATCTCCTAGAAAGTCACCCAGTCCAATTAGCATATTACCTTTTTATTATTATCCTATCTAATAAAAACATGTTATGCAAATTAACCACACCTCCACTACACCCACCAGCCAATCAGAGTGAGTATGCAAATTAACCCAAACAAGATGGCGGTTGATTTGCATATCCTGGTGCAGAAGACTATGTAAAAGGAAACCAAGCACTGCAGAAGCAAGCAAGTGGGGCGGGGGAGAAGGGAGGGAAGCAGGCAGGCAGGAGAGACAGGAGGGAGTGAGGCAGAGGAGATGAGAGGGATCGAGGTAGAGGAGATGGGAGGGAGCAAGGTAGAGGAGATGGGAGGGAGCGAGGCAGAAAAGAAGGGAGTGAGGCAGCAGAGAAGGGAGGGAGGGAGGCAGCAGAGATAGGAGAGAGGGAGGTAATGGAGACAGGAGGGAATGAGGCAGCAGAGAAGGGAGGGAGCTTTGCTCAGGCTGCAGGAAGCCTTATTCTTGCAGGAACCTTCCTGCAATGGGTCTCTAGTAGATATATATTAAAAGAAATCAATGAAATGTGGTGCCAAGCATGCTAGCCTGAGATCCAGGGGTCCTCTTTCAATTTTGCACTTAATTAATGAGACCTGAACAGGTCAATGGGCAAGACTGGGTCTGATGACCGCAGAGAATCTTTCCAGTGGGAACATATTAATTTCCCAGGTCTTTCCACTTAAACGACTTTTTCATATAAATGGCAGACTTCTCTTGTGGCAGCTCAGAAAACATTTAAGAACTTCCTGGCTTTTTCTCAACAAGGCTTCATGGGAGTGGGCCGCAGTGGCCAGCGCCTTGAATGGTTAGGAAGTGTAGACAACCCCCCTTGGTTTAAGTGGAAATCTCTTGTGAAGGGTACCCCTGACACGTCCGCCAGTTTCCTGGTCAGAGACATGCCAAAAATACCAAGGAAGCAGTTCCCCCTAGAATAGTTCGGGCCCTGGGCTATAAGATTAAAGCAGGAAGCAAAGAGAAAAACACCAGCAATAATCAAAAGGCTTCCTGCCTTAGTCTGACATTCTCAAGACCATTAGGTCTTGATAGAGAGCTGGGCAATTGTAAGGTGACTTTCCTTCAACATTATCTCTAGCTTCTCCTCAAGACAGGGACCAATAATACGGCCAATAATTGAACCAGAGCTGACTTATGTTGAGAACTGTGTCGAGTTTAAGAAAACACAAGACATGTTTCCTTCCTGTGTCAGATCCCTTGCTCTGCCCTCCAAGCATCAGACTTTTTCTTAGCGATAGGATATTTGCAAATGTAGGCCCGTTCTTCCCTTTACAATCCAACCTTAGCCAGGCTGGCGTGGCTCAGTGGTTGAGCGTTGACCTATGACCCAGGAGGTCACAGTTCGATTCCCGGTCAGGGCACATGCCCAGGGTTGCAGGCTCCATCCCCAGAGTGAGGCTTAGAAGAGGTAGCCTACCCATGATTCTCTCTCATCATCAATGTTTCTCTCTCTCTCTCCCTCTGCCTTCCTCTCTCTGAAATCAGTAAAAAATTATTTTTTAAAAGTAATGGTAAAATCAACCTCAATGCCTTTCTAATCCCTACTGCCTCTTTGAAGTTTTTCTAGGCTTTCTCTCTCCTTGTCCAGAATGCCTTCCCAGTGCCCTATGAAGGATTCCTGGTAGCACAGGCGTGTACTTTTATTTCAGCACTTCCCGTGTCTATTTTATTTACCGCCAGTTTATCTCTTTCCCCTACAACTTCGCACTTAGTATCTCAGACTGTTGCCACAGAACTTGGGGCTTGTAAGGTGTCCAGCGGATGAAGGAGGGCGAATATGTAGAGGAAAGAACACCAAAACTCGCTGTATGAGTTAGGTGGACGAGCAGCCACTCTGAAGGGCAGTGGCTTTAGGGAGCCTGGCTCATTACTCCTTGTGTGTCTCGGTCACAGCTGATCACAGCTGAGCTTGGCTCACAGGTTCTGTTCTCCGCGGTCTCCTCTTTCTCCTGGACCATCTTGTGTTCCTCAAGGCCCGTGGTCGGCAAACTGCGGCTCACAAGCTACCTTTGGCTCTTTGGCCCCTTGAGTGTGGCTCTTCCACAAAACACCACGGCCTGGGCGAGTCTATGTTGAAGAAGTGGCGTTAGAAGAAGTTTAAGTTTAAAAAACTGGGCTCTCAAAAGAAATTTCAATGGTTATACTGTTGATACTTGGCTCTGTTGACTAATGAGTTTGCTGACCGCTGCTGAAGGCCACAGTAGGAAATCAGGAAGGAGAGCAGACACTCATGCAGCCTCTTAAGGCACATAGTTCTTGGTCCTTCCCATCGTATTCCATCAGTTGAAGCGAGCCAAATAGGTAACCCTGAGTCAAAGACAGGTAAATGTACATTTCCCCTTTAGTCACGTGACTAAGTCATCTGGCAAAGGAGGCATCAAGAATAGTTTCAGGAATGAAACCAAACCTGTCCAGAAGGAAATATTGATAACACCGTGATGCTGTGTAACAACCAAACGGCAGGTGGGCGGTGCTGTAAGAGCAGCCAGGTGCACGTGGGTGGGCGGGGCCGGGTGATTTCACAAGCTGGGCTTCTAGTGTTGAAATAAACATAGGATATTGGTTACTGACCATTAGAGCCACTTGGCCAAACTCCCAGTATCACCTTCTTTATGTTCCTATCAACATAGGCAGCATATTCATGGCCCTTGTAATCCATAAAAAATGTTCCAAATTCAATTGAATCGTAGATCATAAAAAGAGAAATCAGAATTGGAAGAACTTATACCTTCATTTTTTAAAAAAATGAATTTGTAGCTCTAACCAGTTTGGCTCAGTGGGTAGACTCTCAGCCTGCGGACTGAAAGGTCCCAGGTTCGATTCCAGTCGAGGGCATGTACCTTGGTTGTGGGCACATCCCTGTTTCTCTCTTATCGATGTTTCTAACTCTTTATCCCTCTCCTTTACTCTCTGTAAATATAAATATAAATATAAATATAAATATAAATATAAATATAAATATAAATATATATATATATGTATATATACGTGTGTGTGTGTGTGTGTGTGTGTGTATATATATATATATATATATATATATATTTCAGAGAGGAAAGAAGAGGGAGAGACAGAGACATCAATGATAGAGAACCATGGATCGGCTGCCTCCTGCAGGCCCCACATTGGGGATAGAGCCCGAAACCCAGGCATGGGCCCTGGCCAGGAATCAACCTTGACCTTCTGGTTCATAGGTCAACGCTCAACCACTGAGCCATGCTGGGCAATACCTAACTTACTTTCAGTGCTTTTTAAAAAATACGCATGGTGGGCTGATGAGTTACGGACACAGCATTAAAAGCTTTCAATGTTCCTCCTTTAGGGAAACTCTTGCGCTTATGATTCCATATTTCATTACAGAAGTTGATTTCAACATTTCCAAGGTCAGAATCGAAGCTTGCCCCTGCTCCTCCCTTCCCCTTGCGGGCACTTGAGGAAATGTCATGTAGGCATCGCTGGGTTTCCCTTCCGAGCTGCTGCTCAGCCACTGAGTCAGCTCCCCAGTCCCGACATGGGCCGGCAGGAGAACCCCGTTGCCTTACGAGCAGAAGCAGCCCTGGCAGCAATCAGGCCTGGATGCCTTGGCCCTCTTCCTTGGAGGCCCCGTGGGGCCCACTCAACCGGGCCAACCCCACACCACGCACACTGGACTGGTGGTCCTCTTATCATAGAAAATTCCACCGGCGCAGCCAAAGTATACAGAAGGAAGCACACAAGAAAAATGCGACTGGAATGGGCAGGCCTGGGGATTGGGTTTTATGAAAAGCAAAAAAAAGAGAGGGCAATTTTTCTCAGCGCTTTTTGTCATAGTTCATAGGATAAGAAAGAAATGGGACAAATTGCTTATCCCATGTGCATAGTTTTTGCCATTTTTAATGGTGAGTTAGGCACTACACTGGCAGCTTTATAATGACTGTCCTTTTTTTCACCTTATAACCAGATAATTTAAATTTGACTATTTCATAAATAGAAATATACTTTATCCCACATTTAAAATACATATATATATAAATACATATATAAAAGTATATATATATATATATATATTTTTTTTTTTATTGATTTCAAAGAGAGGGAGAGGGAGAGAGAGAGAGAAACAACAATGATGAGAGAGAAACATTGATCGTTAAGCCCACAATCAAGGCCTGTACCCCAACTAGGAATTGAACCGTGACCTCCTGGCTCATAGGTTGATGTCCAGCCACCAAGCCACGTCGGCCGGGCCCACATTTCACTAGCTTTGTATTGAAGATGTGAAATCCTGATATCTCCAAAACTTCTTTCTTGCTGGGTTTTAGTTTGTAATAAAATTTAGAATCCTAACCCTGACTTATAGTTGCTTTTGTTTGCTTTTGAGCCACCAACATTTCCGTTCTAGAAAATGTGCCTTCTTCCTCTTTTTTAAAAAAAATATATTTTGTTTATTTTTCACAGAGAGGAAGGGTGAGGGATAGAAAGTCAGAAACATTGATGAGAGAGAAACATCGATCAACTGCCTATTGCACACCCCCTACTGGGGATGTGCCCGCAGCCATGGTACATGCCCTTGACCAGAATCAAACCTGGGACCTTTCAGTCCGCATGTCGACGCTCTATCCATTGAGCCAAACCGTTTTCGGCTGCTTTCTTCCTCTTTTTTGTCCACTTCAGTTTCTCGAATAAATAGTCCATGTTTCAGCATGTGGAGCCGTCCTGCCTGGAGCCAGCTGTGGCATTTTAATGTCTCCCAATTTCTCTGTTTATAGTTCCTCTCCACTTTCTGCGGAGAAAACTTTTAAGCAATCAGCTAAGAGGCTGTGCAAATGTGTCTGAAAGCCTGTCCCGAAATGGTTTGAACAACAGAGTCATGGCCCAGTTCTCGGGGCCATGTATGACATCTCCTCTAAGGCGCACCTGGACTTCCGAAATGCACAAATCTGTGTATATAAAAGCCTAAGTGACCGTCCAACCATTTGGCTGGTAGCTATCATGTGCACTGACCACCAGGGGGTAGATGCACAGGCATGGAAATAGGGAACAGACTGATGAATCTCAGAGGGAAGGGGGAAGAGAGGAGGGTGGGAAGAGATTAACAAAAGATCTTATATGCATACTAGAGGCCCAGTGCAGGGGAAGGAGGGGCAGAACTGGCAGTCTGACATCCCCCGAGGGGTCCCAGATTGTGAGAGGGCACAAGCCAGGCTGAGGGACCCCACCGGTGCACGAATCTGTGCACTGGGCCTCTAGTCCTCAATAAACGTCATGAAATGGTCAACTTAGCTGCTGCCTGCGAAACTTGAGAGATTCTGTGTTGCTAGGAATTGGGGAGATCCAAAGCCACCATTCATTCTCCCCGCACTGTACAATCCTTGACTTTCAGACTGGGTCCTGGGGGAGATGAGGGGGGGAAGGGAAGGAAGACAGAGGGAATTCACAGGCAGAGATGGGAAAGCAAGCTGGTTTAAAATACTCACAGCTGCCGCTTTCTGTAGCCATGCCCCATCTACCAGGAGACTTGGAAAAAGGCAAATCCAGAAGTTATTTTGCCATAAAAGGGAATCAGCTCTTAAGGGCCACTTCCTGGAGACCTCAGGCACTCAGACCGAGTGTGCAGGCTCCTGCTCCCTCCCACATCCCTGTCCCTGCGAGAGTTTTCCCACTGGATCCAATAATTAAAAACATTCTCAGGGTGGAGAACAAGACAGTCATGGCCGGCACACGAGCCCATTTTTAAGACTCACCAATGTACTGCCTAGTTACACAGTTTGCTAGTCTACCAGCTGTGGCTCTATCATATTCGCTATTTAATGACTGCTCAGAATCAACCAATAAGGTGTGGGAGAGGGATTGCTCTTTTGTTTGTTTTTGTCCTTTGTCTTGCCTACCTCTGATTTGTTAACTGGTCGGAGGGGCGCTCTTGAAAAGGTGCCATACCCTGGAGAAGTCATTGGTTATCTCTGGAGAGGCCCTGGCCCTTTAAATCCTGTCTAGGTAAATCACCTTCCCAGCACAAGGTATTTCCTTTGAGGAGGTTCCTTGGGAAGGGCCTCCAGGGAGCTCACTTTTTAATGGTTCCCTCAGATTAAGAGGAAGGAAATGTGCGCCCCTCCGGGGGAGCCACCACTCCAGGCCGGTCTGCATCCTGTCATTCTTCCCCAGTCTGTGAATCATCCTTTTAAGCCTCCTTTTCAAGGGCATTTTGTCTTCCTCCGAGAGAAGGCCAGAGCAGAAGAGACAGGGTTTAAAATAGGCCTCAATCAAGCCCCCACCACAAAAGCCATTGCGTGATTCTCTCTGTCTTACACAGAGGACATCGCTCTGGGTCCCCTACCTGCCTGCTTCCCCTCACCTTGAACCACCCTTTGCCTTTTTTACTCGCTTTGCTTTCAACATGCAAGTCATGTCTCATATGATCTAAACTAGTGGCCCTGTGCATGAAATTTGTGCATGGAAGGGGGGGGCGGTTTCCCCTCAGCCCAGCCTGCACCCTCTCCAATCAGCAACCCCTTCAGGGATGTCTGACTGTTGGCAGTTGGACATCCCTCTCGAAATCTAGTAACACTGGCTCCTAACTGCTCACTGACCTGCCTGACTGATCGCCCCTAACCCCTCTCACTGCCTGCATGATCACTCCTAACCACCTCTGCCTCCCTGATCACTCCTAACCACCTCTGCCTGCCTGTTTGATCACCCCTAAGTGCTCCCCTGCTGGCTTGATTGCTCCTAACTGCCTCTGCCTTGCCCTGCACCTGGGACCCAGGCTTCTCTCCCTCTGGCCAACTATAGGCATCCAGGGCTTGGACCAGCTTCACTCAGGCTGGCCATAGCTACAGGCAGCCACAGGCACCCTGCCCACAGCCCGGTCAGGCCTAACTCCATGGGGCCCGGCCCCTCTGTGTCACCCCAGCCTGGGGAGCAGCGGAAGCTGCCCTGCCGCTGCCGGCTGGCCCGAGGCACCCGCCCCTCCCCTCTGTGAGGCTCCGCTCCTCAGGACAGGGCCCCTCCCGCTGCCGCCCCTCACCTCAGCCCCGCCCCCAGCTCCTGATTGGCTGGTAGCATGGCGAAGGTACAGTAATTTGCATGTTTCTCTTTTATTCGATAGAATGACTTTGAGCAACAGTTCTTGATCATGGTTAACAAGACAGCCAGCCTCCGAGCATGATGGCACTCAAGCTGTAGGAATTGAAAGACCTGAGCTACCACTGGTTTTTCCAAATCTTTCAGAATAAGATCTCTCCTTTAAAACCATGTCTCTGTTTAATAAGGTGACTTGTCTCTAGGCAATTGTTGAAAACACTTGCACCTTTCCCACAAAGGCGTGGATGCTTCAGAAAGTAGTGTTGGCAGTGGGTGAGGTTTAACAGGCGTTTCAGGTTTTTCATATTGTAGTAACAGCTCCTCAATCAATAAAGTGTATATTATCTATATTATTTTATTTTATTTTTTCTATATCTCCCAACGCCTTCCCCGCCACTCATTCCCTCCCTCCCTTGTTGTCTGTGTATGCAAGTCCTTTGGTTGATCTCTTACCCTTACCCCCACCCTCTCCTACCTTCCCTCTGAGGTTTGACGGTCTGATCAGTGTTTCTCTGTCTCTGCATCTGTTGTTGTTCATCAGTTTGTGTTGTTCATTATATTCCACAAATGAGTGAGATCATGTGATACTTACCTTTCTCTGACTGGCTTATTTCGCTTAGCACAGTGGTTGGCAAACTGCGGCTCGCGAGCCGAGGTTTGCTGCTCTGCTGACTAGTGAGTTTGCTGACCACTGACTTAGCATAATTGCTCTCTGGGTCCATCCATTCTGTGGCAAGGATAGTAAGAGTTCCTTCCTTTTTTACAGCAGCATAGTATTCCACTCATCTGCTGATGGGCACTTAGGATGTTTCCAAGTCTTAGCTATGGTCAATGAAGTATGTTTTATTGAGCACCTACTGAATGGACACTTCCATTTTTTTCCTTAAAGTGTAGCAAACTCCTGTCCCATCAGTTGTGGCAAATGTGCTACACTAGTGGGCCTTTTTATAATGAGGGAAGATGGGCATATGTTGAGAATCATGAGGCATATAGAAAATCTCTATGCCTTTCACTAAGTTTTGCTGCAGACCTGAAACCACTCTAGAAAAAAATAAAATCTTTAAAAAAATGCAAAAGTGAATGTAGATGATATTTAAAGTGAATTTAGGTTACCCTTAAATTAATACTCAGAGTTTGTATACATGGACGAGCCATTGTTTGTGATTCTTTAATCAAGAGTCTCTAGAAAATTAATATATGGGGGGCATTAGAGAGGGGTTGGAGGATTTATAGGTCAAACAACCTGAACTGACTTGAACTCATATGTAGAAAATGTGACCCAAACTTTGTAGTGTTAGGTAGTCTTTATTTATCCCACTTACTGGGAGTGTTGTGAGCCACCCAGCCTACACTGGTAATGGTAGATAATATATGTGATGTCTCTTTCCAAAATCCTAACACATCTTCCCCCAAGAGTTTTGGATAAGGGTTTATGGACCAAATACATTGAAATATAGAAAGCAGAAAAAGAATGCAAAGAAGAGAGAAGGAAACGATTGAGTCCTATTTTATGTTTCCCCAGATTTGAGAGACTCTAGTCCTGGATGGCCATGCAGATCTCACTATTATTTTTTTAAAATATATTTTTATTGATTTTTCACAGAGAGGAAGGGAGAGGGATAGAAAGTCAGAAACATCGGTGAGAGAGATATATCGATCAGCTGCCTCTTGCACACCTCCAACTGGGGATGTGCCCGCAGGGAAGGTACATGCCCTTGACCGGAATCGAACCTGGGACCTTTCAGTCCACAGGCTGACGCTCTATCCACTGAGCCAAACTGGTTCGGCCAGATCTCACTATTATAATGGTCACTTTCTGTGCAAAGTTACTGTCAGCAGGAAAGTGTACAAACCTGGACACAGAACTGTGATTCCTACTCAGATATATCTTAAGGTTTTAATATGCCTGTAGCCCACATTTTGGTTCTGTAAGCATACTCCAAGAGTACACCCAGAAACATTTTTTCATTCCTTTAAACCGCTGATGATCATGATTGTATAATTCATTGCTTTAGAACAATGGTCAGCCAACCACAGCTCGAGAGCCACATGCGGCTTTTTGGCCCCTTGAGTGTGGCTCTTCCACAAAATAAATACCACAGCCTGGGCGAGTCTATTTTGAAGAAGTGGCATTAGAAGAAGTTGAGGTTTAAAATATTTGGCTCTCCAAAGAAATTTCAGTCTTTGTACTGTTGATATTTGGGTCTGTTAACTAAGGAGTTTGCAGACCACTGCATAGGACAACAAAATACATTTGAAAGCCAAGTGTGAGTTCCATTTTTAGCGAACGTAGGTCTAAGCAAATAGTCTGATTATATCTCCTGGGTTTAAATTTTAAGGATTGCACTTACTCCTAAGCATTTGCCTCAAATGTTAAGATCCCATTAAAATAAAGCAGCAGGACACTTAATGGTCTCTGGTGAAGGTTTCCAAGCAATACTGCCAGCCAGCAGATGGAAGTCCAAGTAGCTTAATTACACCTTTAACTCTGAAATAATGTCCTAGATATCGTCATTTACTTCTTACTTTATATTCATTTCAGTTTGAGAAATATTTCCTTTTCTCTCCGCTCAGTTCCCCGGTCCTAGGCTCTCATTTAATATCTCCTGTTACTCTATTTGCCAGGATTTGGAGTCCTCTAGGTACTTAGCATGCACTCTGAGTAATGCTTGCGAATGAGGCAGATGCCTTAATTATCCAATGCTTATCTAATGTAAGATGAAGGGTAGTTTGCATTTAAAACTATACTGGAAAAGTACATCATATCTTTAAAGATATTAGTTGTTTTTGTTTTTTTACCAGATAACCTAGATTAAAAAAAAAAAAAAGAAAAGAAACCCAGCTGAAACCGCTTTGGCTCAGTGGATAGAGCATCGGCCTGCGGACTGAAGGTCCTGGGTTCAATTCTGGTATGGGGCAGGTACCTTGGTTTCGGCCACATCCCCAGTGGGGGGTGTGCAGGAGGCAGCTGGTCAATGTTTCTCTCTCATGGATGTTTCTGGCTTTCTGTCCCTCTCCTTTCCTCTCTGTGGGAAATCAGTAAAATATATTTAAGAAAAAGAAACCCAATTTTATTTACATTGTCATATTGAATATTATTATAAAATCTTTTTTCAATGTTAAGACTCATAGCAATATGGAGCAAAGGCATTAAAATATGTAGGGACAGCCTAGCCAGTGTATTCAGTGGTTAGGGCATCAGCCGGCTGACTGGAGGGTCCAGGGTTCCATTCCGGTGAAGGACATGGTTGCAGGCTGATCCCCAAACTCAGCCAGGTTGCATGTGGGAGACAATCAATGATGTGTCTCTCTTACATAGGTGTTTCTTTCGGTTTCTCCTCCTTCCTTCCACTCTCTAAAAATCAATGTGGGAAAAAATATATAAATATATCAGGTGAGGATTAACAACAGCAGCCACAAAAAAGTAGTAGGGGATTTAATTTCTACAGAGTCACTCATTTGAGATGGCAAGACTGCGAGGAAACCCTGTTCTTCAGTGACAACTTCCAGGCACCACAATGGTCCCCATCTCAAAAGATGGACTGATGGTTTCAGGTGAAGCCAGTCAGCCCTGAGCGCCTGTGGGAGGAGCCGGGGCTGATAGAATGAAGTCTCGCACTCACGTCATCGCGAGAACACCACGGGAGGCCCACGTTAGCACTCTGTGGTGGCGTTGCCCCGCCCCCTCACTTCCTGCACGCGGCTTGTCCATCAAGTCTTCAGTGGGAAGCACCTGCCTGCGGCACGTGAGCGCCCACCTGTTCTCAGGTGAGGTTTGCTCAAGGCTTGCAAGTGTGTGGATGTAAAGAAAACTGTTTTTGTCATCAATATCTACTCCTTCAATTATGAAACCGTGGGGAACGGGAGGCCAAGGCCTGAAAGCGTCAAGTAGGAGTTTGTGGATAAAAAAAAAAAGGAAGGAAGGGAACGAAGGCCGAGGAGAGACGGCCTCGTCCGCGAGACCCTCGTTAAAATGGTTCCTGAGGCCTGAGAATGGGAAGGAAAACGTGGCCCAGGCAGAGCCTAAATCTCCCAGAACTGCGTAACAGACATCAATTTGAACCTAATCAGGTGAGGATTAACAACAGCAGCCGCAAAAGGTAGTGGGAGATTTTATTTCTATGGAGTCACTCGTTTGAGATGGCAAGACTGCGAGGAAACCCTGTTCTTCAGTGACAACTTCCATCCACCACAATGGTCCCCATCTCAAAAGATGGACTGATGGTTTCAGGTGAAGCCAGTCAGCCCTGAGCGCCTGTGGGAGGAGCCGGGGCTGATAGAATGAAGTCTCGCACTCACGTCATCGCAAGAACAACACGGGAGGCCCACATTAGCACTCTGTGGTGGCGTTGCCCCGCCCCCTCACTTCCTGCGCGCGGCTTGTCCATCAAGTCTTCGGTGGGAAGCACCTGCCTGCGGCTCGTGAGCGCCCGGCTGTTCTGAAGTAAGCTTTGCTCGAGGCTTGCAGGTGTGTGGATGTAAAGAAAACTGTTTTTGTCATAAGTATCTACTCGTTTAATTATGAAACGGTGGGAAACGGGCAGCCAAGGCCTGAAAGCGTCAAGTAGGAGTTTGTGGATAAAAAAAAAAAAAAAAGGAAGGAAGGGAACGACGGCCGAGGAGAGACAGCCTCGTCCGCGACCCTCATTAAGGTGGTTCCTGAGGCCTGAGAATCGGAAGGAAAACGCGGCCCACGCAGAGCCTGAATCTCCCAGAACTGCGTAACAGACATCACTTCGAACCCAGAGGATTGGAGAGGCCATAGGTGAGCCCCCCATGTTTTTATTGAGAGCTGGTCCCTGGTTAGAAAAACAGCCCGTGCCAGCCCACGGATGCAGCGCTCATACACACACACACACGCTCGGACATATCTGATTACATATGCATAAAACATGATTTGTTGGGGGCCGTAAACGCGGCCTTCCTCAGGTACCACTGCCGCCTGATTGTCCCGAGTATTGGCTTTCTGACAGGGCCTGGAATGAAGCCATTTTTATTAATTTAGTTATTTTTTATTTATTTATTTTTTTTTTGCTGATAGAATAGGCCGTCTATCACGTTAACGATGTATCGGCCCGCGGTCCCACCGAACAATAATTACAGAATGTCCCTAATAGTAAATCATTTGTCACCGTCCCCTCCGGGACAGCCGCCTCTGGGGGGGCGGGGGGGAGGGGGGCAGAAGACAGCGCCTGGGCAGCCAGGCACCTTCAGGCGGCCCCCCTAAGGCTCAGTTCGGGGTGTGGGGTTCCACGTTGAATGTTCCGGTTCCATCTGGTGAGAGGGGCTGGTACCGAATCTCTGGTGGAACCAGAACATTCTGCGGAGGGGAGAGCAGAGGAGGTTTCACAAAAACAAAACAAAACAAAAAACAGAAAAACTGAGAAAGTTCCTGGGAAAAGGGGGTGGAAGAGAATGACCAGAAAAAAAGGAAAATGGCCTCACTGTGTGGTTCTCTGGTGCCATGTGAGCAGAAAGTTCTTAGGCTTACAAGGAGTCCCTGGTGTGTTTTCAGTAAGACCTGGACAGGGGAAGGATGCGATACCCCCCAAATGGGAAACAAACAAACAAAAAACACCCCAAAACAGGGAGTAACAAAATGGCGCTGGCATCTAAAATGAAGGAAAGTCTCTCGTTGATGCCGCCCCCACCAGCTTTCCCTTGTCGGCATCCACAACTGGTCTCAGCTGCTCCTGAGAGGTGTTTGTGGCTCCTGAAAGCAGATGCGACTGAGTGTTTCCAGGGACCGCATTTCTTGTTTTTTGTTACGCTGTTGTGTCTTTTGTTCGTTTGTTTGTTTCTGGTGGCGGTGGTTTGTTTTTTTGCAACGGGCTTTATTTTTTTTTAAATATGTTTTTGTCCATTGCCAAGAGGAAGGGAGAGAGGGGGAGAGAACCATCAGTGATGAGAGAGGATCGGTGATTGGCTGCCTCCTGCACACCCCACACTGGGGATCGAGCCCCGGAGTGTGTACCCTGAATGGGAATCGGACCCTGACCTCCTGGTTCATAGGTGGGTGATGCCCAACCACTGAGCCACTCTGGCCGGCTAAGGTTTTCTTAAGCATCGACAGTGAACGTTGTTCTAGAAGTTTGTAGAGGAAAATGGTGAGGGATGCAATGCCCATGCTTTCTTTCCGGTTTTCTGTGAGTTTAAAATAAAAGGAAAACACACAGAGAGAGCTCTTTGCCCCCAAAAAGTGAACTTGTGAGCCTCAAATTGGCATTAAGTGCAATGGTTTGTACGTGCCCTTACTCAGATGTTGACCGCTGCTTTTAATATCTAGAATTCTGTGCAAGATACCTGCAGGCTCCCAGGAGGCATGCTGTGGAGGCTGTGTGTGCGTGCGTGTGCGTGTGTGTGTGTGCGTGTGTAATCTCTGTAACATGCATCTGTGGAATAGAACAGGTGTTTTAAAATAGGTATCAGCTCTCACAGAGAGAGCTCTTTAAAAATATAGGCTGCTTAAATATTTCCTCTCAAATTCTCTAGGTTCAGATTGACATTTGTTAGGAAGTTTTAGGATATTGAGAATCTGCCTTGCATTTCTAGCATCAGATCCAAATTAAGGATTGAGCCCTGGCCGGTTTGGCTCAGTGGCTAGAGCGTGGATCTGCTGTGGAACGAGGGGTCCCAGGTTCGATTCCGGTCAAGGGCACGTACCTCGGTGGCAGGTTCCTTCCTGGCCTGGGTCCTGGTCTAGGTGCATGCAGTAGGCAACCCGTAGATGTGTTTCTTTCACATCGATATGTTTCCCTGTCTCCCCCCTCTTTCTGCTCCTCTCTCTAAAAATCAATGGGGAAAAAAAAAATCCTTGGGTGAGGATTTAAAAAAAAAGGATTAAATAGTTTAATAAAATGCATATTCTTCCAGATTTTTGTCAGCCACTGTTAACAGTGAGGAAGTCCTTGGCCAAAGCTTGACCTCAGTATCAGTATCGGAGGACAGCAGAAAGCTGGCTTCTACCACGTCCTTGAATCCTTCTTCCTCTGTGTTGGCCGGAGAGCCTGCGTGTAGAACTTAGTGACTTCTTGCAGGAACCCCGTTAAACACGCAGGCATTCTTGACACTGCCCTGCTATTTCCAAACGGGGAAAAAGTCCCGTTTTTTGTTTTGTTGTGTTTTTTTTTTTAAAGGAAAAAAATCAAATGTCTTCCTCTTGCCCCAACCCCGCTGTCCCCTACCCCTGTGTTCTGTCCAGAAGAAAAATCCCTCAGCCGCAATGGTTGTTTTTATTAAATTCTCCTCAATAAAAAGCTCAGGCAGGATTTATTAGGTACTCAGGGCGGACGTTTAGTATTTCGCCAGTTATTAAGTGAAAATCAATAGAAAGCTAAGAAAATGGAAGTCACTGCACTGTTAGCGCACCGTTGTCGCCCCGATATTATGTCGGCCGTCTCGTAGATTCATGACAAACGAAAAAGGCCGGAGAGAACTTTCTGCTTACATTGCACAAGCCAAAGTGGGGTTATTCATTAGAGCAGGCAGCCGGCCAGATGGATTTCCAGTTCAGTTTTACCATTTATCTTGAAAACGCCTGTATCGAGTGAGAAAGAACACTGATATTATGTGATATCAATGGCAGGTTTATGTATCTAAATCAGGATTTATTGTTATTTTGTTCCAAAGACCTTTTTTTCTCAAGAAATACCATTTCACTGGAAGAAAATAATAGCTAAAACCTTGTCAAAGATAACCTTTCAGGCTGTCCGTGCACCACTGGTTGTAAAACAAATAGAACCCGATATATAAATAGTTTTAACCACATCCTTACAAGTCATTTCTTCTGAGTCCGTTTTCCCCATTTCAATTCGTTGGTGTGGTCTTTGTTGTTGTTTTTTTTTAAATGTCACAAACATGATTTTTGGCTATTTGATGTTTTCTTTGCCAGCAGTGTACCTCTAAATAACGTCAGTGATTGTTTTAATTGCGTTTAAAGGGGTTAGCTGCTTTATGTCCTTCTGTGGAATGCTACCCTTTTCAAAAAGCATCCTTTGGAAAAGCGAGGCAGTGTGCTGTTCTTTCCTGCTCTCCCCACCTTCGAATGAGCTCTGGGGTCAAAAGCACCGGTCACCTTTTCAAAAACAACCTCAGGCTTTTCAGAGGCTCGAACGGAGGTGTTTTCCATTCACTTGAATCGACTTTCTCTTTAGTTTCAGGTGTTGTTTTTTTGTTTTTTGTTTTAATTCTTCTCATCTGTGGGGCAGATCTCAGGCCTGCTAAGTAGCTAAGATGGCCAAACGCCAGGGCACACCAGGCACTGTCTTTATAAATAGCTCTTCAGAAAGACTACAGTCCATATATTTTTTAAAATGTCTTGCGAGACATTGTGATTGGGGGGGAAAACATTACACCTGGGTTTGGATGGACAGGGTTGTTAATAGGAAATTGTGAACACATTTTTAAGCTGCCTTGTTTTTGCTCTTCTTTTTCTTCATGTTTGGAAAAGCAGACTTTATATTTTCCCTTTATGTGGGCCAGTATTAGTAAGTAGGCAGACACACATGGTTATTTAAAGATTGGAATTTACTTAGTGGTGCCAGTTGAGAAAAATTCTCTAAATGTCACCTGAAGATTTTGTTCCTTTGAACAAAATATTGCAGAGTAAAAAAAGAAAAATGGTCTCAAAAAGGATTCTAACACATTTGTTTGCTGATATTTCTTCATCAAATCAGGCAAATTGGTCAAGTTGGAGAATTCAGTTTTATTGGAAATCTCTTGTATTTTCCTGTTTAGACATGGACACTACTTATTTATTCTCTGAAATGTGTTGCTCATCCAAACTGCACTTGCCACATGATGCTATTCTCAAAAGTGTGGATTTTTTTTCTAAGCTCCCCGTTTACCTAGAGAAGTAGTTCTGAACTCCTCTTGCACATATAAACTGTTGTATGCATCTATGTGTGTTTCTGGACCTGCCGATGGGGCGGCACCAGAGGACTTGTTAAGGAATGAGCTCTGGAACTAGACTGCGGGCTTCCAATCTGAATTCTGTCCTTCACTGGCTGCATGGTGTGGACTAGTTATTATAGCCCTGTGCCTGCTTTCTCTTCTATATAGTGAGGATACTAATCTTAGACATTTGTGACCAAGAATAAATGGGTTAATACATAAAGTACATAGGATATGGCTTGGCTTATATTAAATCATCAAAATATTAGCGATTACCTTTGGGTATGCAAGACTCAGACCATAAAGTTTCCCATATTGATACTTTATTTTTTTTAATATATTTTTATTGATTTCAGAGAGGAAGGGAAAGGGAGAGAGAGAAACATCAATGCTGAGAGAGAATCATTGATTGGCTGCCTCCTACTGGGGATCCAGCCACAGCCCAGGCATGTGTCCTGATGGGAATGGAACCACGATGTCCTGGTTGATAGGACAATGCTCAACCACTGAGCAACACTGGCCAGGTTGATAATTTATTTTTTTACACAATGGAATATAATCTTTTGGGGGTTTTAATTCTTCATTTTTATATCTACTCATATATTGAGACACTAAAGAAAGACAAAGTCTTACATTTTACTTAACCAAAATTGGTTAAGTGGTTTTGAAAAATCCTTTCTTCATGGTATCAACATTCAGTCTGAAATAATAAGAGCAATAACAATAATAGTGTATGAGGATAACCACAGTATTAATTTATTAATAGCTGTAGAGTACGGTAGTCATGAAGGAAGCTTAATGTCAGTGGCCCTATTTACAGACACCTTCTTAATTTGTTGACAACAATGTCTAGTTATTTCATTATCGACAACATCCGTGACATATGTAGCTATGAGGAAGAAACGCTGCTAGTTAATATGACTTGGGCAGGGAGAACACTAAGACATTGAAGTTAAGGAAGACCAAAGTCGATGACTCAGATTCCTTGCCCGTATGCCTCATGTCACAGTGTTAACCAACTAGCTTTTCATCTAGCTGCTTCTGTCTCAACTTCAGATCTTAATTCTAGAGCGGGCATGCTATTCTTGAGTCACACTCCAGTTGAGACTGAAGGGAGAAATGAGAAAGCAGTTGTTAAAAGTAAACCACACTTTATGCATAATCAGGCTGGTGGGAATACTGGTATAAATTTAAGACAGTAATGTCATGAAAGAGGAATTACTGTCTACATTAATGCCTGATACTGCACATTCTTTAAAAAAAAATGTGTCAGTGCTGACGACAGGGAGGTTCAGAGCATAGCGCTGGTGTGGGACTGCCTGGCCTTGCCCCCATTCTTCTGTGTAATATCTGCAAGACCTGAGCTAGTGATTTACCCCATGTCCTTCGTTCCAGGACTGAGAAACCAAATAGGACCTGCTTATTTACTAAGTAAAGATAAATAGCACTTATGTATTAAATGAGACCACACGTATCAAGTGCATAAAATGGCATCTAGTGATTTCTTCGTGAATACTTCTTTGGGCACAGTATGATGCTGATCATTACTGAAGAGGAGCCCCCAACTCACGGAGCTTGGGGTGGAACAGGAAAATCAGATCAGCCCACAGGCAGCTGCCATGGGGTGGGATATTGGAGAGGACAGTTGAACTCTTCTTTAAAGCTTAGGGTTAGATAGGAAAGACTTCCTTGTACAAGTGATAGCCACGCTTAAAGGCTAACGGATTGAGAAGGGGGTCATCTCTGATCTCTGTAGCTCAGTCCAAGGGGACTCTCTGCAGTGATGGAATTGCCCATATGGGCACTGTCCAGGTTGGTGGCCACTAGGGCCATGCAGCAGTTGAGTGCTTGAAACGTAGTGAAGGTACAGAGGAAGGACATTTTTTGTGCTAATTTTGTTTTTTTCAATTTAAGTAGCCACATGAGCCAAGTGGCTAATAGATTAGCAAGCATAGCTCTAGGTAGACAAGCATGTGAAGATCTGGAGGTGAGGGAGTTCTTGCAAGTTGAAGATCTGGTTGTTTGAAGAGCTGGTTCATAAGGATAAGACTTTTGGAAATTAGCAGAGGCAATGCGTGGCTCAGTGGAAAGTTCAGGCTTTTCACTGAGGCCTGTGGAAAGCCATTGAATGAAAGATGGGGAGCGCTCTGGCCAGATTTGTGTTTTAGTAAAATCTGATAGTTATAATAATAGCTAGAATTATCAACACTTTATTATTTACAAAGATTTCTAATAACCTGACCTCATCTAATCTTGTAATCAGCTATATGAGATATATCTACATATCCTTTAATATATCTCTACTCTGTCTTCAACTCAGCAACCTACATTCACCCTCACAGAAAAACACATCCGATTGAAGGAAAACACATAATATTCGTGCACACATTCGTGCATGAGAATGTTGTTTTATAAAGCAGTTTGGAAAACAGTAGTGGCTTAGTTCCAAAGGAATGTCTAAGAATCTTTTTCTAACTGTGGGCGGTCTTTTCCCTTGGGAGGTCCAAATCCATCTGGTAGGGTCCCATGGCCCACCCATGTCCTGGCATATTGGTTATCCCCTCCTGTCATTGGTGGTGATAGCTCTGAACTTCTCTGCCATCAGAGAGATGTGAGGAGGGGTGAGCCTGCCTGGCTCTGCTTCACATACCCCCCCACCCCCCACCCCGCTTTCACTCACCCATCCTTATCCATCCTCTGCTCCCAGATGAGTGGAAGAGAGACCCTGGGCCAGACAGGGATGTGCAATATGCTGACAGTCGGTGGGTGCTGCCCTGACTCCATGTCAGCTGTGAGGAGATAAAAGATGACATCCTTCTAAGGGGAGATGAGAAAGAAGCACAGCCACTCCACACAGGGACCTGCCTTTCTTCCCACCACACACACGCACACACACACACACACACACTCACTCACTCACTCACTCACTCACTCACTCATATATACACTTTCATTCAGCAGTTCTCTCAATAAGAACATTTCAAAAAACACTAACATCTAATTTTATTAGATCATGTCATTTTTTCTCTTTTTTAAGGAGGATTATTAATAAAATTATACTTCCTTAAAAGAAGACAGGGAATGTAAATGCTGCACTAATTTAATTACACACTGCTCAGTAAGACACTAATGTAAATATTCTGGTGAGTAGGGCTAAGACACTTGAAGTAATTACTTAAGGACTCCCTTTCAAAGAATCTCTCCCTGTTTTATTAAATGCCTTTTAACATTAGCACTTTCTTCCTGACAAATTAAATGAAATTTCATTACTCTCCCTGGCTTAATGGCATGAGACTCCTGCCGAGGTGTGAGTTAACCCTCCCCGGACAGCTGACAAGGGCTTCTGCATTCAGTCACAGTGCCACTGTCCTAACACGAGAGAGAGGAGGCCTCGAAGAATCCTTTCTGTTTTCCCCCTGAGCGTCCTTTATTCCTGTGATTTTTTTTTTTTTAGTCGTAATCCTTACAAAAATCTAAGAAACCAATAGCATGTTTTTTTCAGTATTCTCAAGTTCACAGAAAAAAAAAAAAATAGGCTCTCTTTATATATCTATACATATATAAATATTTATATATAAACATAACTGATTGAGACCTTACTAATAGCTGCATGAACAGCAAACAGTTACATAGTACTTATCAAGTAACTGAAATGAAAGCACAGAGTGGTCAAGCAATTTCCCAAGGTCACAAAGCTTATCAGCAGCAGAGATGGGCTCCGACTCAGTTGACCAGCCGTTGACACACACTTTTCATTCATACAGTTATGGAGTCCTCAGTGCTGAATAGAAACAGAAATAACCCCGTTTCTGCACTTGCACGAACAGACTCAGAGATGTCCTGTGACAAGCCAGGCTCATGTAGCTCATCTGTGTCCCGCGTCTCCTCCCGCCGTGTCCTAGAGACAGCTACGTTTCAAAACTGCTTTTCCAAAAGGCAGTCCCTGCAAATTTTTATCTTCAGACCTGTTTTATTAAACCCATTAAGGGGAAAAATAATCTAGTAATTTAGTTTTTAAAGGGGCAAATGAGACAAAGATGATCAGATTGCATTTGTTTGGAATAGTTTAGGCACAAGGTTGTAAAATTATAAGAATATTACGGAATTACTACTACCTCGGGACTGTGGAGCTGAGACCTTGTTCTATAGGTCTCAGTTTGAACTAAGAATCATTAGGCACTCATTTTTGTTAAAACAGTAAGAAAGCCTTATGAAACAGACCCTGCCGAGGCGTTGTGTTTGGAGAGACTGTTCCATTGAGACAGGTCTGAGATGAGCTTGAACTAATGAAATGGCTTAGAACTGGGCTCCCTCACAGGTATCCCTGGAACTTTTAATTTTTTTATTTTCTGGATGAAATGTACATATTTTTCTGCTCCTAAAGTAAATATTGTCAAAAATAAAATAAAAACATAGAAAAAGAGAAAATATTGTACCTGTAATCTTGATGAAGACTACTTGTTTTTCCTTCTTTAGAACTAACTTTCCTTCTCACTCTTGGTTTGGGTTTAATTGTCTCCTGTCTTCCTTAGAGTCAGTGAAAGCACATTCTATCCGGACAACTTGGAATTTTAATTTAAGAGACAAGGCCAGCTTTTAATGAGAATGGTTTATGGTTTTGTTTCCTTTCTCCTTGTTGGACCTAGGGATACTGCTCTTTGGCTTGAAACTGTTTTCTCTGAGCTCAATCCTTTTCCTGTTCGTGTCACCAGTAGCGTGAACTTCCCAATGTCATGTTCCTTCTCACCAAGAGGGCGTCCTTTCTAAGACCGGAGGCCACTGGAAGAAAAATAATCAGCTCAAGGTCCAGAAGACGAATGCTGTGAGGGGATTTTTCCCTCCTCGTGGTTGTTCTCAAACATGTAGTTTTAGGCATCAGCATGTCAGTGTTTTGAAAGAATCAGAGCCTTGGATTTATTTTGGTGCAGCTATCAGATTTTGAGGAGCGGGATCATTTATTTTCCTCTTGTGAGGTCCAGGTAAAAGTTCATTCCCTCCATGGCCGGGTGCTTCTGACAAACAAAAATCAAGGACCAAAAATAAGTATTTTATCTAAAAAATGTGAGCTATCCCAAAACAAACAAGAAGAGGCCCAGCTGCCAAATTCCACAAGTGAAAAGAGTTGGGAGGTTGAGAAAGCTCAGGCTCTGGCTGGGGAGGAACGGGTCAAGCTTGGCTAGCTGCCCTTAAGGCCTTTAGGGACACTCAATCCAATTGCTGTGTCTTAGAGGATGTGAATTTCAAGGTTACACCTGGGTGTTCAAGGGCAGGGCCAAGTGTAATCGGCACTTAGATCGTAGATTAATCTTATTTGCCATCTATTAGGTTTGATTCCTGTTCACTCTCTCCCTCCCTAAAGCCAGGATTATTGTGATAGTTTAAGATAATGGATTCTAACAGGAAGAAAGGTCACACAGGCGTGGAGATTTGGAACCTTAAGATAATATGATTAATCTAAAAGCTTCTTTCTCGAAGGGGAGGGCCGCACTTTTCATATGTCTAATTGAGAGAGGAGAGCTGAAAGAGTGAGAAGGAGCAACAGAAGAGGGAGTGCAGAGGACCCAAGTCCTTGTCAACAACCGCAATTAATTATCATTGTCAGGATGATCTTTCATTAGTTTTCACACTAATAAGATAGATTTGCCTCGTGCCTGAAGCTGATAAAACCTTCTTGGCAATGTTGATAAGACTGACACTATGAAGAGCCATTCGTGGACATCTTCATTTTATTTTGTTCTCATTTTCCGAAACCAAATGATTCAGTGGATATCACAAAAAATAGCCATGTATATGGAGGTCAGTGGGACCATGATACGGACAAAAAGCCCTTAATACAGAGGTGGCCATAAAGTAAGCAGTACGTAACTGTTACCTTGTTATAAATGCTACCTTGTTATAAATGCTACCGGCACAGGAGTGCCTGCTGTCTATTTTAAGTGCCACAGTTTTTAATCCTATCCCTTCCAGATATTTCAGAATAATCCTAACCAACCAATAGGGAGAGGTCCGTAGGGAAAAAAAAATAAGCATGCTATTTATTTCATGATTATAATGAATCAAGATTCTAGGCTTTTCAAAAAGAAGCCATTAGTCTTGGTCCATCCACTGTAAAATTGGAACTTAATGTGGGTCCCATCCTTCCAGGACAGAAACTATTTTGCTTTACTCTTTATTTAGTATAACTGCTAAATACTGTTCATCAGTGTGGCTCAGCGCTAATTTTGAGTTATTTAAGATGTATAAAACATTTACATATGTGTATACACGTATATACATTTACATATGTGTGTATGTGTGTGTGTATATATATGTATATATATTTTTTGCTTGATATACTCAGACATAAAAAACGTTTGGTATATACCTAAATATTGTAAAACCATTTCCATTCAATTCAGTTTACTCTGCTTTCATCACTTCTTTTAACTAAACTAAAAACGTGTTGTTATTTAAGGCAAACAACAGAGGAGAAAGAGAACCATCTAGTGGGCCGACTCCTTCCAAAGGCTCAGATCGGTAGGCAGCCAGGGGGAGAGTAACGAGGGTTAATTTGTAATTTCATAAATAGGTTCTTCCTTTTAGCAAATGGAGCGCCCTTGGTTCATTCGTAAGGAGAAGAAAAGCAGACAACGTAGTGTTTCCTTAACGGAGATAACGGACCGGAGAGGAGAGCATTTCCGCACACAGAGGACAGCATGCGAGGAACGCACGTAGAGTGGCCGTGCGATTAGCATGTGA
>CM050530.1:5931062-6316062 GCA_027563665.1 Antrozous pallidus
AATTCTCTACTTAAGTCTGAAGGTGGTTGTGAGGATAAAATAGGATAATGTCCGTGCCGGTGCTCAGAAAGTCGAACACACTATAAATGGAAGATGTTATTGTAAAAGGGGGTTTAAAACTGTAGCATAAAAAGACTTGTTATAAAAATAAAAGTGACTCTAGTCACTTATTTTTTATGAGCTACTTTTCTCTCTTTGGAAAAATATAATTTACTAATTCAAGAGAGAGCTATTAATTTCTCAGTCCTTCACAGCCATTAAAGCAGGATGATGGCTTCAGTTTAGTTTACAAACGGAGTGGGCATACTGCAGGGGAATGCTACTCTCAGGTTACATATAAATGGAATGAAATTAAATTAATGAAAAGAGAGGGAAAACATGGTAGATAAACAATCAACTCAGCCCCTGTGAGGCTCAATCAGTGTTTGAAATAAGACATCAGTTAAAATATATTAACTTTCACTCATCTCCTTCCCATGTCATTTGGAAATTACTTCTAAAATCCAAAATATTGCCCTAGCCAGTTTGGCTCAGTGGATAGAGCGCCGGCCTGCAGACGGAAAGGTCCCAGGTTTGATTCCGGCTAAGGGCATGTACCTTGGTTGTGGGAACATCCCCAGTAGGGGGTGTGCAGGAGGCAGCTGATCATGTTTCTCTCTCATCGATGTTTCTAACTCTATCCTCTACCTTCCTCTCTCTATATATAAAAAAATAAAATATATTTTAAAAATAAAATAAAATCCAAAATATTTATAAAAGTAATGTCTGTGTAGCACGTATAACACTATTATGATTAAAATTACCATCAGGTTTTTAATGCATTGAGCCTGCCATGTACCCACAATAATATATTGATGAGGGACTTGACAGTTTTGGCCAGTGTTTACAAAATCCATAATACAAAACATCCAAAGTCAGAAGGTCATCTTGGTAAATGATGGGAAATTGAATTCAGGGAATGCATACTTTTAATTGACGAGGGATATTCTCTATGCTTTGATTTTAGACTTATATCAGACTGCTTTGATTTTTTTTAACTCCCAAAATATGACAGAGCAAAAGAAAAGTGGTTCTTTAAAGGACAGTGTATCCAGGGATGTCATCTGCCTTATGGTTAGTGAGTTAAAGAAGAGGAAGAACTCAGAGACACCTTGTGAAAATTTGTGATCCTCTCTGTGCCTCAGGTTCCTTGTTGGCAATATGCAGCCTTTGACAATTTTCAAGCTCTTTGTTATGCTTGAAAGTTAATTGCTGTAAACCAGTTTACACACTACTTCAGAATTAAGCTCTAAAAATGTAGCTTTTATTACTATGCCATGATATTGTATAAATACATGTTTTTGGATATACTTCAGTTAAAAATGCATCTATACTAATAATCTATACTAATAAAAGGGTAATATGCTAACTAGGCCGGACATCTTTCATACATCCTTCTGAGCAAAGCTACGGTGGTGGGGGCCGAGGCAGAGGCAGTTAGGGGGGATCAGGCCAGCAGGGGAGAGCAGTTAGGGGGATCAGGCTGGCAGGCAGAGATGGTTAGGAGCGATCAGGCAGGCAGGGGTCCCGGATCGGAGAGGATACAGGCTGGGCTGAGGGACTGCCCCCTCACACTGTGCATGAATTTCGTGCACCAGGCCTCTAGTAAAAGAATAAGATGGTCTGTAACTTATGTGTTGTTGTTTTTTTCCCTTTATCAAAGGTCATCTTGGATTCTGATAATTTTTCTCCTGGGGTTTGAAAGAACTTTTGGCATTCAAGGTTCTTTAGTGTCCGGCTCCAGGCTTTTCTTTCTATTAATAGGCAAAGTATTAGCAGTCTTTTTTCAAATATCAGTTGTAGAGTATAGCTATGAGGATGTTATTTACCTCTTCAAGCCTGAGGATACAAGAATACCCTCCACACTGGGCTGCTAAGAGGGATGAAGGAAACAGGATGTTACAGGAAATGTCCTTTTGAGCACATACTCTAAATCTCAACTCAGAGCAGGCATTGCTCTCAAAAGTTAAGATGCTTTTGCCCTGTGGCCTGATGATTTACTTTACTCTGAGAATAAAACTTGGGGGTTCTAGAGGAGAGGAGGGATGGCTTATTTGTGCCATTCACCAAGACACTGAACTGTAAGATGCCTCAAGCTAGTCTTTGCCAAGAGTGAGTAAGATCAATTTCTAGTTGAATATTCTGACAGGGCCTCTATAAATATTAGACAGTCTTCCAGATCACTGAATGTGTTCTTCAGTTGTGCTTAGTCTGCTCTTTGCTCATTGGGTCAAATATCAAATCTATTTCACAGTATTAATAAAAATAATTTTATGGTCAGAATTTCCATTTCTGTAATCTTGAATTGCTTTTTTATTGGATTACATAGCTTCTTCCATCTCTTTCAGGATTTCATGTGTGCTTACTTTAAAATGTCGCTCTCTTTGCTCTATTAAGTCTCTTTGTTTTCCAAAGCATACTTGGTCCAAGGTAGGTGTCACTTTTGCCGTATGCCTTTGTGTGTGTTACTTGGACTCATACACAGGTTTATGAATCTAACTACAGAGGCCTTCCTCCAGGGATAGACACACAGCATGCGTTCCTAGGTGAGGAGGAACACTCAGTTTGCAGAGAATGGGGACTTCTTCAGCCTGGGTGTCCCCATACTGTTTGGTGATGTCTTCAGAAAGATTGAGAGTTGGAGTTCCTTGATCCCTTGAGTCAATGTCAAAATATCACTCCTTTGGACCAAGGAAATAAAGCTCCTTCTTCAGTCTAATTTTACATGCCCTTCACCTGCGATTTCTTCTTAATTTCTGATGCATTATGAGTTTCCCTACTTTTTTTTCACATGGAGGTATATTTTTAAATATTTGTTTTCTGTAATTACTAGGTATTTGGAGCAGGACATGATGGGGATATTGGCTCACATGTTAAATAAGTCTGCCACCTTGTTCAAATCTTTTATCATTATGTGGGGTTTAGAATAGTATTCAGATATATAATTAAATGGCTTCCTAAAATAATATTTCTGATGAGAGGCGATCTGCTTCTAAACATGGCCAGATTTTACTTACAGAATAATATAAAGGATTTACTCTGTTAATTCATGAAGCTGAAAATGAACAAATCTAACATTTAAATTATGATTTTCTGTAGCTGAGCTGTCTCTTTCATAGCTCATTGAGTATTTTGTAGAGTATGACTGCCTGCAAGAAAATCCTCATTCAGTGATTTTTATATGGATCTCTCCATTTAGAAAAAAGATTCCTCAACAGCTTTTGTATTCAAATCTTCTGACAATTAAGTTTTATTTTCATATCATCTAGATTCTTTTTCTCTTTTACAGTACTTCCCATAACAGAAATGCTTATCGTAATGTAATGGGGATTTTACATTTGTAAACTGTAAAATGCCATTAAGAGGTGACACACCATTTTAGCTTCATGGCCTGAAATTGAAAAATTTGATAAAGTTGTTGTTTGAGCAGTTGTAAAGTTAAGAAAAGGTAGACACATTCTTTAATTTCACAGATAATATGGAAATACTTAACACACCAGCGATTTTCAAGCATTTCACACAGCATCTGGGGCATCCTCCTACACACACAGTGGAAAACAAGAGGTAATAGTGTGACTCTTCCTATCCAGTGTCCTATATGTAGGTAACTTGGTTTCATTCAGTTTTTTTCTAATCTTTCTTACTAATCATTTTTTTAAAATATATTTTATTGATTTTTTACAGAGCAGAAGGGAGAGGGATAGAAAGTCAGAAACATCGATGAGAGAGAGACATCGATCAGCTGCCTCCTGCACGCCCCCCACTGGGGATGTGCCCGCAGCCAAGGTACATGCCCTTGACTGGAATCGAACCTGGGACCCTTCAGTCCTCAGTCCGACGCTCTATCCACTGAGCCAAACCGGTCCTGGCCAAAATCATTTTTTAAATACATTTTTATTGATGTCAGAGAGGAAGGGAGAGAGAGAGAGATAGAAACATCTATGAGAGAGAATCATTGATGAGCTGCCTCCTGCACGCCACCCCCCCACCCCCCCACTGGGGATCGAGCCCACAACCCAGGCATGTGTCTGAACCCGGAATTGAACCGGGAATTTTGACTTCCTGATTCATAGGTCGACACTCAACCACTGAGCGACACTGGCTCGGCAAGATCATTTTAAAGGCACAAAAATTCACATGTATGATCAGGGAAATGATGTCAGTCACTTTAAAGCTTTTTCCTCTTTCGCCTCCTGGTACAAAGGATCAGAATACTGAATGAAGGTTATTGCTAAGACAGATCCCATGTTAGACAGGAAGGGATGCTCTCAGGAAAAAATGGTCTGGAAAGATTAAACAAAGCACCTGCTTTCAAGCACTGGTGGCCTCGCGAGCCCTTTGTTAATGACTAGAGAAACTCAGTTTCTTCTTCTGGAAAATGGAATTGGTAATATTAAATATTTGGTGAAGGGCTATTTGGATGTGGAACTGCATAAATTACATCCGTGATATTAGTATCTGATAATTGCATTTCCAATAGGAATTACAATTAGGACCCTTGCAGTCTGACATACTTTTGATCATTTTAATTTCCTTTGTGATTGCAAAGAATGATGATTCTTTGGGGGACTTGACTGCAATTTTCACATTACAAAAGAAAAGTGTGGATAATGGAATAATGCGGAGACGAAGGAAGTCTTGATCTGCAACCTCATTTCTTCCCTTCCTTTTTCTGCAGTGGGGCTGCCACCTGTGTTCTGCTCATTATAAAACTTTTAGCAAGAGGCTAATGAAATGCAAAGCTTTCTGTAAGACCAGCACTAGCCTTCCTATCAAATCATCTGAAATATTTATTTGCCCTCTTGAATAATTGATAGGGGCATCAGCTCTCCCGGTCAATTGATTTATTAAGGGACTGTTTGGAATTAAACAGCTTAAAGATATTAGATTTAGCAGTGATCTTGCTTGTTAGCATATTCATTTACCTACGGGAGCCCCCATTAGATATTGTTAATACATGACGTTTCCAGTCACGGCCTGGATCTCCTCAAATTGCATTAATGCCAGGCTGTTTAGCCACAGAATAACAGGTTTGATTGAGTGCTTGGGTTTGGTGTAATTAGATTTTCCTAGAAAAGGGGGGACTACTTTAATGCCATGTGCATTAAAGTAGATATGTCA
Organism: Antrozous pallidus; assembly: GCA_027563665.1. NCBI lineage: Eukaryota > Metazoa > Chordata > Mammalia > Chiroptera > Vespertilionidae > Antrozous > Antrozous pallidus. The sequence continues at coordinate 5,936,223 of CM050530.1, forward strand.
TCAGCATTACTGTAATTGGCGAACAGGAGCGCTGGAGACCTGGCTGCGCCTGTGTGTTGGTGTTTATGGCTCGCCCGTCCATTCTCATAGATGGCACATAATAGCCCTGCTTACTTACATATGCATGACTCCAAAAAAAAAAAAAAAAGGAACTGACCTCTTTCATAAGCATCTTTTTCAAAAAAGGCGGAAAATTCTCTCTGAGTAATGGGATCAATTTTTCGTTTTTTAAAGCTGCCAATTATTTCTCCGACTGGAAAGGTCATGTGGCTGGCTAATCAATGATGAAAGTAGTACGCGAGTCTATGTGGGCATTTTCATGTATTTGATTTGCATTTCCCTCTAAGACTCTGCTGCTGTTTCCAACGGCTCCCCTGATTAAGGGCTACAGCCACACCAGAGGAGTTTCTTTCTCACCAGTGTGTTCTCCCCGGAATGATATCTTCTTATTAACAGAGAAGCACACAGGGAATAAAATATTTCCGATCACTTGCCCCTAATGCAGCCAATTCATTTTGTGTACAAACAGCACAAACTTTGCCCATTAAGAGCGAGTGAGCCCGTGAGATAATCTGTACAGTGTGGGGTAATTTAGGAGTGTGGAATGAAGTTAGCACTTGACAGGTTGGGAAGTAAGCCATTTTATTCCCATTTTCATTTCTATTTACCTTTCTCTTCCCATTTTCATTTCTATTTAAGGCACCCTTAGATTACACCCTAATTGTCCAAAACTTAGCCTGGGGTGTTCTATACGTCTCTGCCTTCTTCTTTCTCTAAGTCACAACTTATTATAAATATATCCTGGCCTTCTTCTCCATTTCCTTAGTGTGTGTGTGTGTGTGTGTGTGTATCACTATTTTATTTTATGTTACATGTTAATGAGTAACAAACATGCATGTGACTGTAATGTATAAGGCCTGGGCATAGGTTGCTCATTGCTTGCTATCACTTCTCTATTTGGTTAAAGAGTCTGAGGCTCACGGAGATCAAGCTGCTCCTGCAGGCTCACTCAGCTAATAGGAGAGGCGTCAGCATCGGATCACTTCAGGGTCCCCTGCTTTCCTCTGTAACATGCTGTCTGCTTAGTGACCTTGGCTGCCATCAGGTAGTTTTTGAGGATGGCTTCTAAATGCAAAAGCAGAACCCTGCATAAGTTAATTTGGGGGGAAAGAGAGGCTGATATGAAATGGCCATCCCATTGGTTGACTTGTAAGGTAAAGGGAATTGAGAAAAGGGATCATCGCAGTTGGTTCTTTAGATTTTCTCATATTTGAGGTGAGGGAGGGGTATTCAGAAGGCTTACTAGTAAGGACCGCATGTCCTTTCAGTTCTGTATTAGCACCTTGGACTCTCAACATCAGAAGTTGTGGCTGGGGTTAAGGACAGTGGTGCTCCACATATCTGCATGGAAGGCAGTTAGAGGAGAAATCTTCAGAAGGTGACTTGAGGAAACTGGGTTACAATAGCAAGCATCTCGCTTTGGCTTGAACCGGGGGCCTATTCAGATGATAGAGTTGAAGGGCTACCTGATGCAAGTCATCGGTACAAGGAGGAGGCTTAAGTACTAGTAAAAAGGTTTTTATCATGAAAACCAAACAGAATTCCAGTTACTTTGGTTAGAGTATCGTAGAAAGGCTTAAAAATCAGGTCATATATAAGGTATATCTGTAAATAGCCATATGGATGGATAGGAATGTATGCTTGTCCATGTGGAATTTATTTTTCTGACTTATTTGCTGCAGTGACAAGTTTATACTAAATAGTAGACCCCCAAGTCTGTTACACTGCTTCTGATCTGTCCCACCTGTCTGAGAAAGTGCATTATATTCTCCATATAGGAGCGCATGTTGAATTGAGCAAACTTCTGCTTGCATTCATTGCTTGATGTTTTATTTAAGCAGGTGATTCTCATCACAAGTCCAGAAGAAAAAAAAAGAGGGAAATGAATATGCTGAAATATTCACTTTATTTTTGAGGAAAAAAGAGCATCTCGCCTTTAAAAATGTACATCCTTCTCTCTCCCTAACTTCCCATGCTACTTCCTCTAGATCTCAGCTTTGACTTACTGAGATTGTTTCTCTGGTTTCTGTGTGTGTGTGTGTGTGTGTGTGTGTGTGTGTGTGTGTGTGTGTGTGTGTAGAAGCCATGTGTCTGAGGTGGTGACAACAGTCAGCGGAGCCAGAGCCTTAATCACTGTTTACCGATTCAGTCCATTTTACTAGCAGGCAGCCCTTTTCCAGAGAGCTGTTTGCCTGGCGGGGTGCACAGCCTGCTTTCAGGGCACAAGTGCGTGTCTGGATGCTGTGTGCTCCCCAGGCCTGGCACGGCTAGCCACCGCTGGCAGGGCCACCACACGGAGCTGTGGGCCAGCATGCCAGCCTGGGGCTCGGAGGGCGCCCATCGGGGGCGGTGCTGATGAGAGCCAGATCAGAGCGGGCGGCAGGGCACAAAGGACCCGAGGGACGGGGCAGCGAGACAATACCCGCTGCAGGCGGAGCCCACACATTTCACACCGCGCCCCGCGCATGCGGTGAAGAGAATTGAAAAGGACAGACTGAAGATTTCACCTTGCCCTCTGCTAGGCTTTTGTGCTCTGGTTTGTTTCCACTGCGCTTTCTCACAATGGCGCATGTGACACTTGAAATAACGGCTCAGGCGTGAGAAGGAAAGAGGGACAGGTAGGAAATGCTGGTGGTTCTCTAACAGGGTTTCGTCACCTTCAGCATTTCCCTTCCCTGTTCCCTGTTGCTAGTGGTTATGTCCTCAACTTCTCCATCTCCTGGCAAGTCCAGATAATTGTGGGGGAGGGCTGACCTGTGAAATTGGGGCTGCAGGTAGGAAGGGCAGTGGATGGAACGCGCGTTGGGACACACTGATGGTGTTTACCTGGGTGGACCTGTGGACATGAGCGGTGTCCCTGGGCTTTCCTAGCAGCAGTGCCCAGCACCAAGCATGTCGAACTCCAAGGCTAACACAGACCAAATACACGAGCCATGCGGCCTGCGAGTTTGACTTGCTTACCCAGTACCAACCGAATTGGCCTTCTGAGACTGGACAGATTTTTTTAATGTATTTTATTGATTTTTTTTACAGAGAGGAAGGGAGAGGTACAGAAAGTCAGAAACATCGATGACAGAGAAACATCAATCAGCTGTCCCCTGCACACCCCCCACTGGGGATGTGCCCACAACCAAGGTACATGCCCTTGACCGGAACCGAACCTGGGACCTTTCAGTCCACAGGCCAACGCTCTAGCCACTGAGCCAAACCAGTTTCGGCGAGACTGGACAGATTTGAACATGACATTCACACATGACATTCACACATTATACTCGACTCTTTCCAGCGTCAGAGGACCAATCAGTTGTCAAATATAAGAGCATTCACTGGTCTCGGGCCTGGGGGAATTCAGGTCATGGATGGGACCCAGAGCTTTGTGCAAATGAAGGCTTGCCAACCCCCTGAGATTCACGTCACAGTAATCCCTTCAGTGAAAACGTCCCCTCCCTCTCAGGTTCCTTACTCCTCTGCTAAGTCCAGATGCTTTAGGGTGGTTTCCAGTGTGTGTTCCCTGCTTGTGTTACTGGAAGGAACGATTTCTCCAGCCCCAATAAAATGTTCAGGCTGAGGCTGACAAGCCATTCCTGGGGATGAGCAGCAGTGACTGACGAACACCCATTCATTCTTTTGTCATTCAGGTGGCCACGCAAGCACTGGCCTCTCCATCACACTCTCTCCCAGGCCATCGTCCTCCTCCCCTCAGGACCTGGGAGATGCGTGGCGCCTGGGCCCAATCCTCCTGTGCCACTGGGAGTTCTCTCTCCAGGCTCCTGGCCTCCCCCGAATTCCCAGGACCCAAAGAGGTTTGGGAATGATGTCATGTCTGTGGAGCATCTTCAGAACACTCACTTCAAATTGCACTTGCTAGCTTAACACACCCCAATGTAATGCTTAAAGCATCAGCTTAAGGAAGCCCACTGCTTTTAATCCATTAGTATTTATCATGGCCTGTGCTAGTGAAGTACTACCTCTTTCCAACGTCGACAAAAGGTCTTTGGCTTCTATATTATCACCTTTATCACTATCAATAATCATATAAATAAGAAATTTCTAGTGGCTTTATGGATAGATGTCAAGATGTTGTTTTTAAGGACTGAGTCTTAGACCCAGAGAAATGTCTGACAAGGTAAGATGTCTAGCCTTGCTGAGCCCAGGCTCAGCACTCCCCTGGCCCGGGTGGAAGTGCTGATGGCAAAGGTATCAACAGTGCGAGCAGCTGAACATCCCCCAGGTGTCCATGGTCAGAGTCATTAGAGGGGCAGGGGAGGACACCAGAGCCCACTTCTGCTCTCTGTGGCTGTGAACCTGATACCAAGTGACAGGAACATCACATGAAAGGACCCGCCAGGAACGTGGTTGCAAATGGTAACTGCTTTGCTCGAAAATTCAAAGCAATAGCTGGTCTACAACAAGCTGGAAACATCCCTCAAAAACATTCACCTTCACTAAGGAAAGCATGACCGCACGCAGCACCACGCTGGGTTTTGTTGGAGCGAATTAGCACCATGATGCATACCCCTGTCTTCGCCAATGTCCACAAGGTTGTCTCAGGCTTAAGGTTTGCAATTTCTCCTTTCCTACCCTAATACTAGAGGCAAAGGGGAGAGACAGAGATGGAGATGGGGAGAGAGAAAAAAAAAAAGGAGGAAAAAATGAAGTGAGAAAAAGAGAGAGAGATCACCTTTAAGTCTTTTCTTTTCCCTTTCTTTTAAATGACACAATAGAATTTTTTTTTCCTAAAGTTGTATTAGGGATTCACTTAAGCAGAAATGAACTGTAATATGCAAATAGTTCTAATTGGACTGCTAATAGAGCGTGTCTCTGTTGTTTTTTTGTAGGGAGTTTTATGCCTATGTAATCAGTGCAGACAGCCGTTAAGTAAATGAAGAGGCAACTAACAATGTCAGAAAAGAGACCGGGCGGTTCCGGCTGACACTACCCTAATCTTCCAGGACCCATTAAATGGCAGTTTCAACGCATTACCTACCATAACATCCTTGAATATCACTGATTTTATTTGCAGTATCAAACATTCCATTTCATGCCCCATTAACAGTGGGAGCCTGAGCTTTTTGACGCAGCTAAACATTTTACTAACTACCTGGACTAAGTAACCAATTAACTTTTGGAGACAATACGGCCAATTAAGCGCGAAAAGGTAAGACTGTCATCCCCCACGAAAATTGAATTTCCTTTTCCTGATGGCACTTATTGTCGCCGCTCAATTGTTAATGGGGATTCGGTCCCTATTAAAGTATGAAGGCAGAGCGGAATGGAAAAGTTCAGAGGACCCGGTTCCTCAGAGTAGGTCACCCAGTGTCCCAATTGGCCCCTAATTCAGTTAACTTTTCTTCATGCCAGATTACTTACCGGATGGGCCCGGAGCAGGCCTCCGATAGCACATTCTGCACTAGAAGCGCAATCTGGTAGCTCCAGAGGAATCCACAGGCCCAGGGCTGTAGTTTGGGACCTTCTATGGGAGGTTTAGGGGGGAGAAAAACAAAGTGCTTTTTGACAGCAGAAATATCAGTGTCAGGCGAGATATTGCCCTGGTTATGGCAATAGCTGGACACTTCAGAGATAAAAATAAACCCTCCTGCAGTGAGGTGCGCTCCGAATTAACCCTCTGTGGTTGGCGAGTCATCTTCTAAATGGCAGACAAGGTCGGGGTGGCGATTCTGCCTAGTGGATGTCGCCCCAGTTGCCCGGATGGCGCTCGAGTAATGAACGTGGCTATCACAGTGTGAAAGCTGGAGGCAAGTTGCATGGTGTTAGCAGGAGCCTTTCATCTTTGGAGGTGCAGGAGGAAATAGTCCTGGGGGGTACCTTTCATGGGGCCTGTGTGAGTGGAAACAGGAAGCTTGTATGAGTCATAGCCCAAATGTTAGGCTCAGATTCAGAAACCTGTATTTTTTCAAAAGAACCAGGTCACATCAGCGTTGTGAAAATGTGGCTGTTCTAAAATGTGAAGAAAAATGAAGGGTTTTCAAAGTGGGGGAAGAATAGAATTCCAATGATGATTGCAATCTGACTGCATTATAAAAATTTGAAGGCTTGTGTATTCATTCTTGTCAAACCATTCTAGTATAATACAATTTTGTGACATTCGTTAAAAACCTGTTCACATACATACACTTAAAATCTGCCTTCAGCCTGCAAACTCATACACAGAGCAGTGATCAAAATTGTGCTCAGAATAATTTCCTTCCCCCCCCCAATGGTAAAGGTGTTCAGTCCCCATAGAACAGCCTTTGGGGGGAAAGCTATAGGTTCTGTTGTTATATTAGTTTTCTAGGTTCATAATTTTTAAATATATTTTTATTGATTTTAGAGTGGAAGGGAGAAGGAGAGAGAGAGAAACACCAGTGATGAGAAAGAATTATTGATCAGCTGCCTCTTAAATGCCCCATACTAGGGATCAAGCCCCCCACCCGGGCATTTGCCCTCGACTGGAATTGAATTGTGGCCTCCTGGTAGACACTTAACCACTGGGAAACACTGGCTGGACCATAACATTTGTTAGGTTGCTTCTGCCAGATTCTGTGGTGATAGGAGGCAGAGCTTAAAGAATCAATGTTACATACTTTCAAGTTTAAGGTCCTTTAGTAGGATATCATAGGAATTATTAACTCCAAAGAAGATTTCAATGAGAAATGATTCTTTTATATGAATGAGTCAATTAGTAACTGATTAAAATTTCCTTTTGAACTTTTCCTTGGATTCTAGCTCTTCTCAAGAGACACAATTTTTTTTTTTTTTCCTTACGAAGCGATGGCTATGGGCTATTTATTTTAGCCGTTTTCCCATGGCCATGGATGATTTAGAAATGATTACAATAGTTTGAACTTCCTGTTATTTAAGATAGAGGAGTAAAACCAGATCTCAAATGCTTCCCACTCCCACCCTCCACCATCTCTGTATGGGAATAATGAAAACAAACAGGCAAGGACAAAATTAAGTCGACAGCACGCAAACGAAGGACAGGGCTGGTGGCCAGAGCTTCCCACCACCCACGGTGCTCAGTAAAGGTGGCGGGAGACTCTGTGGGAAAGTGTCCTAGGCTGCTTTGCGGCTCCCAAGCCTCGAGGCCTGTGGAGGTCTATGCAGAGAGCCCTTTCCGATGATCAGGCACTGTTCCATCCCAGATCTGTCCACTGTCTAAGTGGGAAGCCAGCTGCAGTCTTTTACTCTTGGACTTGGAAGGAGTAATAAATGAAGAGGAAAATGAACAGTCCACGCTATCTGTTAGGCAAGTAAACCTCCAGGTCCCCACCTTTGTATCTTCCACTGGAGTAAGGGACATCACTGAGAGGCCAACTATGATATTGGACGTAACAAGGCAGATACCAGGTCTAGCGCCCGTGGCTACACAGAGACCCCTTCCCTGGCCCTGAGGCTGCAGAAAACACCGCCCTCACACCGTACGTCTTAGGAGAGGAAACACGCATGTATCACATAGGCTAATACTCATGCTGGGAGGAATCATAAGGAATTATGCACATTTAGGGTTTGAGGGATTTGTGAGAGAGACTTTTACTTTTTAAAAATATGTTTTCTTTAATTTCAGAGGGCAAGGGAGGTGGGGAGAGAGAAACATCAGTGATGAGAGAGAATCACTGATTGGCTGCCTCCTGCATGCCCCCCATTGGGGATCGAGCCCACAATCCAGGCCTGTGCCCTGACTGGGAGTCGAACCCCAACCTCCTGGTTCGTAGGTCGAAGCTCAACCACTGAGCCACAGCAGTTGGGTAAACTTGAACTTTTTACTTTGGTTGTGTTGAGTTTTTAAATTATTTATATGTATGGTTTTGTACTACAAGTGAATATCAACATTGTTAATGAGTGTAATAAGCTGTGGGGACATGTGGCTTATTTGACTGTTTTCTTTCTTACGTTTCTTAATAGAAACAATCGAAATTGCTTTCTAAAAGCAATAGCTTTTTTCTTGCTACCTATGTGGTTATATACTCGCTGTAGAAAATTTAGAAAGCACAGCTTGTTCTGATGGTGACACCCGAGATAACCTGTCCCCGAGGCTGTTCTGACAGCCCTCTGTGCCCAGCACTGTGCTGAAGCAGCCTGCCCCTCCCCCCCAGAAACCTACAAGCTAGTGAGGGATACTTACTCTACTAAATTGTACAGCGATAATAACAGGGTGTGATTAATGATCCTTTAAGGACACTTGAGAGATTGCTATGACAAGATATAAATGAGAAGCCTAATTGTGTTTAGACTGAATTAATATTTAACTTTTTGAAGTAGTTTTTTATTAATAAACTGCTCGTTTATAAGATGTGGAAAAATGCACGTGGGTCAAAAACTGTCCAGTTTTAAATAGTTTGTATCTTGCTTTGCAGCGAACATTTAGAAAAGGAATGTAGGGGCCCGGCCGGCGTGGTTCAGTGGTTGGGCATCGACCCAGGAGCCAGGAGGTCACGGTTCAATTCCTGGTCAGGGCACATGCCCAGGTTGCAGGCTCGATTCCCAATGTGGGGCATGCAGGGGGCAGCCAATCAGTGACTCTCTTTTCATTGATGTTTCTATCTCTCCCTCTCTCTCCCTCTCTGCAATCAATAAAAATTAAATAAAAATTAAAGGAGTATATAGAAAGGGTTAGTATTCAGTGGAGGCTCAGTACTAATACAGCTTTAATAATAATATCATTTTTAAAACACCACTAACATTTTATTATAGCAGGAAACTCATCTTTGAAAGCGTGCACACAATTCATTGATGTAGTATAACTTCCTTGAATATCTTAGTTGCTAAACAGTTATTTTGAACTTGATATTTTCATCTACACTTGACTTTCCTTAGCTGTGGCTCACACACAATCTTCACTTTACAGAAACCTTCTCAATGTGGCCGGGCCACTGCTGAGGAGGGAGCAATGGGACGGAGGTGGCCATCTGGTAGAATTGGAAGAGCCTGCACTGGCAGGCCCCAGGGTATGGCCCATTCGCTCGGCCTGACCTCCCAAACAGACCTGGCCCACTGTGGTACTCGGATTCTTGTACATGCACTGCAGGTGGGGGGGCCTGCATAGAAAACGAATGTGAGAAAGTGCCTTTAAAGTCGAGTACTTTAAGACCTTCCATTTGTTTGTTTTTTGAGGAAGTTTGAGTTCGCAGTAGTGTGACGTAAGGAGAAGAGATGAGTCTGAAAGGTGATTCAGAAGTGCCTGCAGTTATATAGCGGTACAGGCTTGAAGTGGTGTGAACGTAGCAGGCGTGGAAAAGCAGAGAAGGGTATGAAGAAACACCAGGTGGGCCTCGGTGGTTGGCTGCATGGGTCTTAAAGGATGGGGCTCAAGGGAAAAGTTCAAAGAGGACCCCTAGATTTCAGATCTGGGTAACTTCCTAACACGCTCTTGACAGACGGAGAAATAGGAGAGGGTAATGGAGTTAACAAAGCATGGGATGACAAACACAAAGGTCACTGCTTGTTCAGAGAAGTTGCTGAGGTACTATTTGATGTCTCTGAGATTTTTAAGTCCCGAAGGAAAAGAAATATGTGCATTGTGACTGGAGACTCGCGAGAGCTCAGGGTCTACAGTCTTAGGTGCCTAGTGGCAGGCTTCTAGTCTCCATGGTGAGTGAGGTGACCAGGCTTAAAGCAAGCCTGTAACTTGGATAGAGGGGAGTTGACATGAAGGATATTGAGCCCTGGACCAGCCAAAGTCTTTACAGGAAGAGTGGGCTACAAGAGAACTCATTCTAAAGATGGCACAAGGCTAGAGGACCATCGACAAGATGGGGGAATGGAAGGAGGGACGTAGACATGTTTTGTTACGGGATTGAATTCATTCAAAGTCACTTCGATTGTAATAATGAGGTTCATTTAAGACCCAACACTTGCTGAAATAATATGGTTAAAGCCATGGAACATTAAGATTGTACTTGCCATAACACAACCCGTTTGGGCTATTATTAATCTAATCTCATAAGTGCACATAATACTCAAGCAAGCAAACCAAAGCTTTGAATTTGGTTTACACTAATAGGAAGTCTATCTCGCGGGCTTTTCACTGGGATTCGCAGTACCATTAAGCAATTACTAGTGGCTAGAACACTAGCCCACATGTCGCTATTTCTGGTTAGGGGATTTTCTTGCCCGCCTGACTAAATCTCCCAATTAAATGCAATGGTACTACATTCATTTCAGTTCTTCATTTACAATGCACAGTAGAAGGTATTGTGCCTTTAGGTAAATAGTTTTAGGAGCTGTTAAACCACACACATAGCATTGCTGAGTTTCAACATTCCATAGATATCATTGTGTAACAGGTACCAGGTAAGACCTGGAGACAAAGAGAAGTCTCTCTTATCGACATAATAACATCTTCTTTATCAGCAAAGTGCTCCATTCGGAAACCCCTTCCAACTATTTCTTTGTGGTCAACTCTGTTAATTTCATCAACAAAATTATATTTGGATTTGTTCTATTTAAAATTCTCTTTAAATTTGAAACCCAACACAGGACGAAGGTTCAGAGCTAAAATTCCTTCCACAGTGTGCATTATAAACAACTAAATAAGGTCTTAACAAAACCATAATGCTGGTGATGATGACGATGATCACTTATGTTTATGGGGAGGCTGAAAATAGAAAAAAAACCACTAAGGATTTTTTTCAAAAATTGATAGATTCAAGCTTGAAAATTCATATAGTTAGAAGTACAACCAATTCTTGGAATTTTTTTTTATTATTTTTAGTGTGTATCCCACCCCCCAGTAAAATTTTGATGATATATGTAAGGCCATTATATAACTTTTTCTCAAATCTCAGAAAACCAGCCCTGAGAGGTTATCTCTGAAACAGGATAATAGTTAAGCATGTATACTGTAAAAATCATGGGATCTGAATTCCTGACATAATTCTAGAATCAACTATCTTTGTAACCCTGGGAAATTGACTCATCCTGCCGATGCCTCTGATTTATCTATAAAAAGAGAATAGTAAGAGTACTTACCACACAGAGTTATTGTGAGAATTAAATGAGATCCTAAATTAAAGGTCTTACATTAGTTTAATCATTTATAAGCAACTACATTTTTTGGACTCTAGGGACTATACTAATGGACCAAGATAATGAATATATAAATATTCAAGGGGATTTAAATAAAATCATAGATAAAGATGGCTCCCACTGTTTTACTAGAACAGGATCAAGGATATATAGGATGTGTTTCTAGATTTTAATAATATAATCATGCAAGTTGCTAGAATCTCAAAGAAAATGTTTCATGGTGCATAGTCCTACATGAACAAGGCATTTAAAGACCCACCGATCCTGTCCAGAAAGACCTGTCTTAGATATTCATAGAAAGATTTATATATCAAAGTAGGGATTGGATGAATGTATAATTTATGTGTGAAAAATACCTTCTTGCCACCCCACCCTTCATACTCAGAATGTTAGGTGTCTTCCAAACGCTCTTATTTTAAATGGATGAAAATATTTTTTTCTCTGACTTTTAACTTGACAATGTAAGGATTCTAGGAGTGTCTGGGTAAAATAATGTGACATTCGCTCATCCAAAATCTCTCTTGTTCTGTATCTGACATCTCTAGAATTCTATGTTACCATTTTCTTTATCAGATCACATCTAAGAGTCTCTCCTTTAGCTGGTAGAAAGTGGATGAAGGAAAATGGAGGGGGAGAGAGAGATTCAACCAAAATTATTTCCTGAGCTTACATTTAACTATTCTGTTCAAATACATCATATTCATACAGTTAATCACAGTTAACTAGTACTTTTCCTAGGGCAACTTTAATATTTAGTATTTAGCGGTATAGACAGTTGAACTTTTCCACAACATTTCTTTTTTTTCCTTTAAATTTTGACTTCAAAAGAAGCTCCAGATGATTGAGTTTAATTTTTCAAAGTCAAGAGTGATGTTCAGTGATAAAAGTTTGGGGAGCTTAATAAGAGGAACATTTTTCTCATAAAATTTTAAACTGTTGCTTCCTCTTTCTTTTCCAAACCAAAAGCCTGTTGTCTCCCTCGGAGCCTGGCCAGCCCAGGGGGCTGCATGGCTCAAACCCTGGCGAGCAGAAGCATTAGGCACTGACCCCGTGGCTTCCTAATAGATCTGCAAAGTGCTTTGTTCCTGGAAGTCATCTGGCGAATAGTTCAGTGTTACTGTATATCTTGTTAGAGCAGCAGAAGTGCCACAAAGTGAACTAAAATCTCCCTGCAGAGCTGGTGCATCCCACGCTGGGAACATTCTGCACCTTCAACAAATTAGTGGGAGGATGCTGGGTAGCCCGGCTAAGTCTGTCCAGGGGTTAAGTGAGAAATATGGGTCTGCTCTTGAGTGTCTTTGAAGGTGACAAAGCTCTGGGCATAATGGGGTGGGAGAGGAAGGCTTTCCTCTCAGCTCCTCCCGGCCCTTTCCCAGTTTTATCACAGACAGAGGGATAATGTGAAGGGGCTCAGATATTGACTTATCAGTAGCCTCAGCCTCAGGCAGGACCACTGACCCACTCGCTGTGGTGTTGCCCTTCTGTGAATATGAAGACCCTTCTATATTATGAAGACCCTTCTATGTTATGGCGCTAACTTCAATGGCCAAATAGCTGAAGAGGAAGGCAGCTCATTTGTTTTAACTATACAAGCCTATCATCTTGTTTGTCTGTCTGTTGGTCTGTCTATCTAATCTATTATCAAAAGTAACACATTTTCACCCTGCTGGAATAACTCAGTGGTTGAGCATCAACTTACGAATTAGGAAGTCATGGTTCTCCATCAGCACATGCCCAGGTTGTGGGCTCCATCCCCAATAGGGGGCATGCAGGAGGCAGCTGGTTAATAATTCTCTCTCATCATTGATGTTTCTATCTCTCTCTCCCTCTCCTTTCCTCTCTGAAATCATTAAAAATACTTTAAAAACCTCCTCTTCAAGTCCAACCCAACACATAAACCGCTAAATAAGTCTTTATGTTGCTCCAGAACTAACACATCTTCACGAATTTTTATCCCTGCCCCTGTCCCGTACGGGCTGGAGGCCAGATTGAGGTCTCATAAGGTGCTGGGACACACCTTGAATAAGGGACACGGTTATAAACTGAGTATAAGATTACAGTCTTCTGTTCTTGACTTCAGTTCGTGTAGTGCCCACTTCAAATAGAAAGTCATCAGACAGCAATTGATTACTTGATGGTTGCTTTTCTTATTTTAACAGATGTTCCTCAATATTTTATAAACTTTACAAAGATGGGAATGTTTATAATTATTCCTCATTTTTAACCACCACCTTTCAGAAAGTTACAAGAACCTCTCTATTGGTAGTGAACTCTGTTCCATTCTACATTATTACTTATCTCCCCCACCTCCCCTTTCTTTTCAAGTCATCAGATTTATGTTTGAAGTCATTTTAGGGATAAGGATTTTTTTTTTTTAGCCTCTTGACAAAATTCAATTTCTGCCTGCCATATACAGAGAAGGGAAGAGAAAAACACATAAGGAACTTGCCACTTCATGAAATAATTTCATTCTGTAGCCTAAAATCATTACTAACCTCAGCAACACTTAATTAATTGAAAAGATTCCAGCGGTGGGATTCTGTGGTGAAGAGGTTCCTACTAGTTATATGTGATTCAACCTGAAATTCAGTTAAAACTTAAGGAATTCTCAAACATACATAAATGAATGAAAAATGAAGACTCTGTTGAGTTTATTCAATCATTTGCCTCTTTTTTTTTCTTGCCTATATTTTGTTTTTCCTTTGTAATATAACATTTATTGATTGAGTGTTCCATGTTCAGTCAAAAATAGATTTAGTTAGTAGGCATTGAAAAAGCACCAAATTTTCTTGTCTTTGTTAAAAGGTAAAGTGATAAACATGATACACAACTGTACTCTCTTCTGAGCGTTAGTATTTTGTTGAATCTAGCAGGTAAGTTGGGGATCAGAATTCCTGTGGATCCCCATTTCCACACTCTGGAACCCTAAAAGAGTGGAATAGTTCCAAAATTAACAAAAGAGAAAAGCAGAAAACACAATGAGGAAAAAAAAGTAAAAAAAAATTAAATCTTATTGAATTCAATAAGAAAATTGACCATAATATCTCTCTAAGACTTTTTTGGGTTGATTTTCCCACTGTGATCTCAAAATATTATACAAAATGGGGAGGATTTTATAACCCCCCCCTTTTTTACAAGAAGAAATAGAGAATTTGGGAGTTGTCAAGGTCACAACTTTATACATGACTATCTAACACGTTTCCAATTTAGATCTTCCTGCCAGAAACTTAATATTTGTCTGTTACATCTGCAGGTATGACTGGAGAGATTTGATTGGACGGAGTCAGCTGTAGAGCTCCAAGCTGTAGAGTGGCCGGGCTTTCATTTAAGGCACAGAAGAAAAGGTAAGTGAGACTTACACAAACATAGATCACAACTGCCTGAATTTATAAAATTAGGGTGAGCTTGTTTTGAGACATAGATTCAGTTGCCTAGAAAGATGATATGAGCATAAATATTGAATGTCTTAATGGGTTTTAAATCTTAAGTATTCATCTCTCTGTGTGTCAGTGAAAAACCCAACTGCATTCCATGACAGATGTAGTTGTGGCAAGTGGACAGAACAGAATTGGAAGCCAGGGGTAGGTAGCACCTGCTTTTTGGCAACCTTTGCTTGGACAAATGGAGTCCAAGAAAGATGCTCAGAGGGAAGGAAATTGTGGGGGCGAACGGGCCATGCACAGTGCTCCCCAGAGAGCTCAGAGTGCTGCTGTCTTTCATTCAGATGATATTCACCGGTTGTGCAAAGTGAGGTGATGGTTGTGATTCACAGGTTGCATAAAGAGATCATCAGTGTATTTTAATCATTCTGATACCAGGATCATTTTGAATAGTTTCAATATTTTTTATTAATTATAAAAGTAGTATGACAGCATGACAGAAACTTTGAGAAACCAAGAAAATAGTTTGTGCTATTAACCCACCAACACAATTTCTGTTCGTGTTCATTATCTGAAATATTATGTGTATTTTATAATTGTAATAATGCTGTATATATAATTTTCATGGTGGGATTTTCTACCTTGAATTATAGGGTAAGTGATTTTCAAAATTCTGAATCATTTTGTAATTACATATTTAAATATTGCTTAATGTTCACTTTATTCATCCCATTTTGTTGGTTTAAAATTATAGGCTTCAATTTTGTTTTTTCTCACTTTAAAAATTTTTGCTTTTAAAATGAATACTGTTGTGTTGTACCCATGGGTTTGATCCCCATTCATGAGTATTTCCTTAGCATAGACTTGTTTTTTAAGGTGTAAGTAAATTTTTATTAGGAAGGGAAACTGTCAACTGAAACAGCAGCAACTGAAGAGTAGATAAGGAAACTCCCGGTTGTCACAGCCACCCAAGACCTCCACCATATGTGACACAGGAGGCATTTCGATTTGTGACCCGCAGCCCGGAATTATCAAATGCTTTCCCATTCAATCTAATACTTCCGAATTCCTGCCCAAAAGGAATACATTGAGAACATGGAAACTTGTTCACAGATAGGAAACCCCCCAAGAGTAAGGGAGGGAATGTCGAAATTAAGAAGTTATGTAAAACACTCTTTTAACTTGTAATTAACTACATTTTCATATCTTCACGGTATTACAAAACATAGTCACTTGCAGAACTGGTTCAGATTACTTAAATACCAAATGCATTTTTAGTCCTCTACGTAAGTGTGTGGAAGCTGCTTGCGTTTATGTGAAACGGGGCTATTAATACTTTTCTGCAGCAGTAACGGCACACCAGGAAGGCCAAGACAAACACAAATCAGGAGTTGGGTTTCCCGCAGCCGCGGTGTGAAAAAACTAGGAACAGTTGATTCCAGACCCGGGAATGGTTTCTTTGCTCTAGAAATCCACATGGAGGAAGGAATGGAGATGTGCACTGAGGTTTCTGGAGGGAAGGAGGACGCCACCCTTTTGGCAGTCAGTTTTTGGCGCCTTCTGCCGCGTCACATTCTCCTCCTGCACTGTCCGATGTCCACAATGTGAGGTTGTCCCTAGCAACTGCATGGAGAGGGTGCTGTCTTTGCACGGGTCTTCATTCGGTGTATGCAGTTCTGCAATGGCTTCGTCAAAAGCCGTCATGGCCAGTGTGCAGCTTGTGGTTATTGAGAATCTCATATACGGTGGTTGGCAAACCGTGGCTGGCGAGCCACATGCGGGTGTTTGGCCCCTTGAGTGTGGCTCTTCCACAGAAATACCACGTGTGGGCGTACACATACAGTGCAATTGAAACTTCGTGGCCCATGCGCAGAAGTCGGTTTTTGGCTCTCAAAAGAAATGTCATTTGTTGTACTGTTGACATTTGGCTCTGTTGACTAATGAATTTGCCGACCATTGTCATAGTAAAACACGGAGAAGTTGAGAGCTAGCCCCAGGTGGATTGGGTGTGTGGGCTGCATCTCCTCCTCGCTGATATGGAAAGCCTCTTGGTAAGCCCCTTGGGAATTGTCTATCGTTTGTTTTCGATCATCATTCATGTGACCTCAGTAGGGTACCGGAAGTAGCCTCCCTTCATCTTCAGATAGAAGACCTTACTCTCTGGATTAGTTGTGTTGGCTGTTAAATACTTACCCAGCAATTCCAGCACCGCAGTGCACATGGAGCACAGTTCTGACTCCGCCTTCTCCCGGTAGTCCTTGATCAGCTGCAGCTTCTTGTCTGAGTTGTTGGTCTTCTGCTCGATGCTCGAGATGGCCCTCCTGGCGGACCGGTGGCCGCCGACCCCGTTCTTGTAGGCCACTGAGAGCAGGCTGCGCTCCTCGCTGGACAGCTTGGAGCCCTGCTCCGCCAGGGCCTTCGTGCAGGTGGCCAAGTCCTCATGGCGCTCGGCCTGCTCGGCCAGCTTCGCCTTCTGGTCAGCTTGTCTTCTCCATGGGGACGGGGAGGAGTTCAAGGGCGAGCACTGTTGGGTCGGAGGAGGTGTGCGGAGACTTTTAAGAATATTCTCTGTCAAAGGGCCTGAATACTTGGCAAACATTGTAATGTATATTGCTAAAATGGTGCCTGAAAAAGCACTGTTGATTGAGAATGACATCTGAGCAAGTGGCACAACTTCGGATTATAATCTGAGTGTAATTTGCTTTTCCAAAAACTAACAGTCCACTGGTAGCATCAGCTCCCCACCCACAGCCACCTCCAGGGCCAACTCACCTGAGCTCATGCCTTGCCTCACTTGAAACTCAGACCAAATTCATGTTCCCATGGGTTTCTGAGACCCTTTCCCCCCCACTCAAACACCCCCCCCCCAAGGATGCAGGGGTATAAACTCAAGTTCAACTTCAAGGAACCCATGGAGACCCTTGCAAGTCTCCTAGCTGAGCACAGGCAGCTGACACGTGGCTTCTTGCTTCACAATGAAGGGTAAGCAGTGCTCACTCTCCAGAGCAGTGATCAGCAAGCTCATTAGTCAACAGAGCGGCAAACCGAGGCTCTCAAGCCACAATTTGCCAACCACTGATGGGGTGTTTGGTTTTTTGAAACTGCCCTCTTGCCCACACAGTTTTAGGTCAAACAGTGCCTTTGGTTTTTCAAAAATGTTGTTGAATTATCCATTAAGCTCAAACAATTACATATTTGCAAGAACATCCCATCCTTCTCCATTTCAAAAACCTTCATGAGCACCTGTTCTTCAAAGCACTTCCTCGTGCAGGAGTCGCCTAGCACCCGTGTGGGCTGCCAGCATCCGTCCTATTATTTTGGCCTGCCCTGCCCCATAGCCTGTCTTTCATCTAGAAGTCCCACCCCGATAGCTTTTGTTCTTGGGGCACATTATAATCCCCCGGCCTAGCCTGGGCGCCTTGCTGCTGCAGATAATAACAGTGATCTTAATGAAGACCAACAGAAAATAACAAACACGGCAATAAATACAATATCATATGGCAGCTCGGATCACAAAGGCAGCGCTGCACCCAGAGTCCTTTGGGACTGGCCCCAGTGCTCTGTGAGACCCGGCCTGGGCGAGGGCGGGCATGCTGGGCTCTGCGGGAGACAAATGCAGGGCCCCGCTCTCTGTTGGGAAGTGCTCTGGGCTTGGCGCTATAAATAATAATAAAGATAAATAATAAAAAAAGTGAAATGTTTTAAATGAAAGGGGATGCCCTGTGAACTTAACACACTGGCCCTTTCGCCTTCCTGTTAACAAGGTAATCTGATTGCCATTGATTTTTTTCACCTCTGTTACTAAGAAGGTGATGAAATGGTGTCCACCTAGATGTATTGAATCAGATACTAAACCACGAGCAACATAAAGAACAATTATCAGCAACCTTGCTCTCAGCCTTGCTGATTATGACATGACCGGAAAGACAAGGTCGGGGTGACGTAAGAAATAAAGCAGGGGTAGGGCTGTGGGGACGAAAGGAAGGAACGCTGGTAAGTTTTTCATGAATAGATGCATGTTCATTTCCGAAGAATTTTGCCGGGAGCCTTTTCAATGCTCCATAGCTTTAAAGGGGGCCATTTCTACCTCTGCGGTGTAAGGATAGGCCTTCTGGTGTGACCTAATTAACTGCCTTGATGATGTCCTGGAGGAAACGGCATGACAAAGGTGAGTCACTAAAGCCCTTATTTCTGCTGTGTAGATTGTGGCCGCGGGACTTGCAGCAATGCTTGCTTATTGGTCTGTTGGGGTCGCTACCAAGAGTTGGGTAAGACCCTGAAATACTGTGAACGCAAGGCCGCACTCCTGACCCGGCAGTGAACCTCGTAGATGGCTTGTGATGAGTGATTAAGAGACCGTGCTTGACATGCACGACAAGGGTGGAACTAGCCAGCTTATGAATGCTGACTTCTTGGCCCAGGCTTGAATTAATTTCCTAATCTCAAATATTTCCGGCTTCTATTGTTTATTCTATTTGTATTCGCCCAGTTGCCAGCGTCCGCAGTAAAGCTGTGAATGCCTAAGCACTTTTCCTACCTTTGAGCATGTGCTGGGGCCTAAATAAGAATGTCTCCTTATCTTATTGCCTCTGATGACGTCTGCTTCTGTGGCAATATCTCCTCGTGGCATTTCCTTCAGGCAGTGCCCTGCCCAGACTTGGCAGGCGCTGTTGATTGACTGTGAAGGCGGTGAGTGCCGTGGGGGGAGAGGTTTCTCCTGGAATCTCGGTGCATTTTGGGAAAGGTAGTCAGCGTCAGAAAAACAAGTTCAGTGGTGCTCTCAGGCCGTATGGTGGCTCCAAAACAAGACAGAAAAACTTGCAAAGAAACAACTGGTCACCAAAATTGAAGGCGATCATTTCAGTGCAAGCAGTGAATACACCCATTAGAATGGCATTAGGATCGTCGGCTATAACTCATCCTTTTGTTGAGCCTCTGCCAGGCTTCATCATAGGGGGAAATCCAGAAAGAGGTGTGAGACTTCAGAAGATAAACTTTAGGGTGGACAGAAGCAAAGAGGAAAACTGAAGGAATAAAAAAATATATAGGTATTTTGTAAGTTCAGGTAAAAAGCAGAGAATCTTTCTTACCGTTGATACTTCTTGTGTGAGGCACACAGACATGGCATATAGCACTTGTCCTTACCGGAAACATATTCAGGCGCACATGACTGATGCGAGGGGGTGTAGAAAGGGGAAGGCAGTGGTTTTCAAACTTGAGCAGGTACCATGTTTACTTGGAGGGCTTCTTGAAGGGATCTCTAGACCCCACTCTGTGAGAACTACATTTGCCTTTCTAGCAAGTTGTAGGTGGGACCAGTGGTGCTGGTGGTGGAAGTACCTTTGAAGTGTATGTCAGTGTTAAGGCTTTTTGGGGAAATGTCTTTGAAACCTGTTAATCTGGTAGAAGGCCAAACAGAAGTTTGGTTTAAATATCAGTATTGCCCATCCAGCCAGGAGGTCACAGTTCGATTCCTGTTCAGGGCACATGCCCGGGTTTCGGGCTCTATCCCCAATGTGGGGTGTTAGGAGGCAATCTATCCATGATTCACTCTCATCGTTGATGTTTCTATCTCTCCCTCTCACTTCCTCTCTGAAATCAATAAGAATATATTTTTCAAAATAATAAATAAATAAAATGTCAGCATTACCACTTTCTAGTTTGTGAACTTGGCAAAATGGCTTGCTAAATTTCACCGTCCTCCCCACAAAATGCAAATATTTTCATGCAGATTAAATGAGGTAATGTATGTAAAGCAGGGTATCCTGAATCTAGCAAGTCACAGGAAGATCAGCTTCCTTTACCATTTGTTCTTTGGCTGAAAGGCAGGCGGTAAGCTCCTGGGGAGGAAGTGGGGTCCAGTGTAAAGAAGTGATATTAGCAGATTCCGGTACAGATGATGATGACTCATTTTTGGAAGTGTTAATAAAGATTGTTCCATTGGCCGGGCTTTTCCTGGGAAATTGTGGGTGGCCAGTGGGATTCAGAAAGGCCAGAAATTCCAGTAAGTATTAGTAGGTTACATGAAATTGGGATCCATTGCTGTCTTCTACCTAAAACTTGTTACATGGATGACATTAATGGCGACACATATGCTTTTATTTCTCAATAAGAATTTTAACCCATTTTGAATGTTTAGAGCCACACAATTTTAAGATCAGTTATAAATCTCAAATACACATGGTAGTGCAGGGGCAGACTCTCACATGAGGCTGATGGGAGTGTAAGTTGGCTCAGCGAATGTGGCACTGTATACCAGAAATCTCTCAGAATACAGGCATTATGACTCAGAAATTTCAGCTTGGGAAACACAGCATAAGGAAAATCATAAATATAGAAGAAAACAAGATTATGTATAAAGATGGTCATTTAGTGCATTATTTATATTGTCTAGTAAAAGGAATCTTGAATAAAAGAGAAACGTTTAAGCCAAGTCCAACACATGTTAAATGAGAAACACAATTATGTGAACTATATTTGGAATAATATCACCTCTATGAAGAGAGATGAAACTGGTTTTTAATTCCTGCTCATGTCACTGGGAATACGGCCTTGAATCAGTGGTTCTAAGCCTGGGTGATTTTGCTGACCTGGGGGCATTGGCAGTGCCCATTGTGGATCGGTGTTGCTGGCATCTTGTGGGCTCCGTGTGTGCACAGGACAGCATCCACAACAAAGAATTATTTAGCTTCAATGTCAGTATGCCTAAGGTTAAGACGTTGACTTAAATAAACAGTAATACCTACTAACTATGATTATTTTGAGAATTAAATGAAATGATCTACATAGAAAATCTGATCTGGCTCTTGGTCACTTCCCAACAAAGGTTATTATTATATGTCTATCACTAATCATTACCATTTTTAGAAATAGAAAAAGGAATGGTAGCAACTAAATGATTTTTATCCTCCTCGAACTTTTCAATATTTTCCCAAACTTTCTCCCAACAGGCAGAATTAATTTTATAAATTATTGTAAATGTTGCTCCTAAAAGAAAAAAGACTTTGTAAAGATAATAACTATGTGCACTTTTACTATTATTAAGAAAGGGGAATTTGGGGGCTTATATGGCAAGGCATACTGTGCAAAAATCTTTCATTTTGAAAATCATCCAAGTGTTACACCATAGCAACTGAAGTCTGCCCCTGTATCAAAACACAAACGATTTCTTTTCAAGTTAAGTTTTGAATAATGAAGCTTGTGAGCAGGCCAGAGATGATTTTAGGTACCATTTTACGCAAAAGCATTCTTACTGTAAGAATAGCAATTGGTTAATAGTTCCAAAAAGATAATGGCAACTTTATTGGGGGCTTGCAATGTTTTGGGGGGCTGAGTGTGGAATAAAAGTAAAGTAGTAATTATTATTAATAATAATTCAAACCTAGAGAAGTAGGTAGGCAGACTGGTGATGGGTCTGGGGGTTGTTTCAAGGAAAGAATCCCCCAGATAATGAAAAAAATGGGATTGAGGCCTGCAGAAGGTGGCTTTATGGACCTGCTGAGTGTGCACTAAATCAGACGTGCTTGCTGTCCCCAGCCTTGTTGCATGGGCCTGCAGGACCAGCTCACAACTAAATACACTGGCTCTGGCCGGTCGCTCATTGGTTCGAGCATGCACTCGGTGTGTCAGGGTTGCAGGTTTGGTCCCTGGTCGGGGCATATACAGGAATCAACCAGTGGATGCATAATAAGTGGAACAACAAATCGATGTTTCTCTCTCCAAAATCAACCAATCACAACACACAAAAGACTCAATACACGGGAGGAACAGAGCCATGGCAGAATTTCTTTGCATGAGTATGTTATCCCTATGTGTCTTTCCATATTTGCTTTTTCTGTATTTGTTACAGAGGAGGTAGGAATAAATATTAATATATATTTATTATCACACACACACACACACACACACACACACACAGACAGATATTTAAAGTGCACCAAACCCTCCCACCCCCCACAAATATGACAAATTTTAAAAGGAATTCTGCTTATGGGAGTTCCAGACCGCTTTTGCCCAGCTAGCCAGGCCTGGTATTTTGGACAAGGTTAGGACAAATACTTGAACTTCTGGGGGCCTAGGTAATGCAAACCGTTAGCCTTGTGGACTCTCCTTACTGAATATTAGTGCTAGAAACTGCCTTATCGTACCAGGGTCGCCGATAGGGATGCCCTGGGAAAATGTAGGCCTAAACTGGGAGAGGCTTTTTTTATTATCTTTTTTAAGCAAATAAAACCCCAGAATGGATTTCTCTTTGAGATGTGTGTTTTGTTTTTATCACAATGACCTTTCTAGGAAAAGATGAAGCCAGCCTCAGGTGAAAAGAAATGGCCACATTTCATCTACAGTTAGCCTCCCTGACCTCTGACCTTGCTTCTTCCAGCTGAACCTCTTTTCATGCACCATTTCTCCTGGCGTCTGATAAGGGACACTCAAGTGCTTGGAACTCTGACTCTCAGAGAATAGCCACTAAACACATCCCCCGTCCCCACACACTTGAATTGGTGATATCATTCCTCTGCTTTTGTCTTCATACCACAAGGCGTTATTGATAAACTACACAATTCGAGACGGTCAAGAGAGCATGAAAAGAGGCCCCTTTACCAGTTAGTGGTCCCCAGTTCTCATGTATGATAACATGTACGTATTTATATATAATGTATAGATATATAAATACACACAGCCACACACTTCTGCGTGTTTACACACACCTGTGTTATCTCATCTGTTTTTCTCCCCCTATCTCTAACACAAAAGTCGAGGGGTTTGGGAGCACGCACAGAAAAAGGAGATTTCTGAGAGAGCAGGCGATTGGGCCGGGGTCATTCGAAAGGGTAATTATTGTTAAATGTCAGGTTAACTCTGAAGGCCTCAGCTCATCCAACTGAGAGCAGATTAGCGCAGATGGAGACATTTTCAACACGGGGCTGCCTGGCCAATCAGAGACAGCTGGGATTAGCCAAATACCTTCTCTCATCTGCTTGCTCACAGAAAGGTCAGTTTCTGCTCATTGCTTCTCTTTTAAGATGTGCTTTTTTTTTTCTCCCATTTTTTTTTTTTATTTATGGCAGCCATGTGCAGGAAATCAGGTCCCTTTTATCAGCGAATTAAACATTCAGCATCTAAAACCCGCTTCTTGAGAGTCGACTTCATTCACTTTCAAGACCACTTTTATCTTTTTCTAAGTGCTGAAGATACAGTGGGCACGTGTACGCGTTGCATATTTTAGCCCCGGCCCTCCCGCTAAGCTGGAGGTCTGCCCATCATGTTTTGCAGATTTTTTGAAAGCTTGCTTGTATCGTTTCATGCATTAAAAGGGCTCCGGTTTATGTTTGCTATCATTTTATTCATAAAAAGAAAGAGGGGGAAATGAAGCTAACCCTGGAGTGCTCTAAAAGATAATCTGGTCCTGTGTATAGGTCTCTTTGCTCCCCCCTAAGCAGTGTAAATGAGCATGTGCATAAAACCCAGTGACAAAAGGAACAGGAATAAAAACAAAGGTCGCAGGCCGGTGCTTCTACAAACTGGATGTGCAACTCGTGTGTGAGCACGCATGCGCACCCACACACTCTGAAAGCCATAGGAGGCACATCAATATATTCATATGTGAATGTATGTTTGTTCTTGGGAGAATTGTGTGCTGCCACTTGTGTATGCCTCAAAATGCACTCATTTTCCCGTTTCAGAAGCAATCAGTAGGGACACAAGAACACGCGTGTTCTGAAGAAATTGTTATAGAAGTGCGACAAGGATGTAGTGAGGAGACATTTCCCTGTTTTTGTTACGCTACTTCACACTGCGTGTGTTTTCCTCAGCCCGACCCCACCTCTTCCCCATTGCTTTTCTGAAAGTAGATTTATTTTTCATCATCAGACAAAAATGGTAGGCAAAATGGAGTCTCTTATCTGGAAATTTACTACAAAGTTACAGAATTTAGTTGCTTGCTTTAAGTAAGTATGAGGCTAACATGCAAAAGGCAACCATTAATAACAATTAGTTTCTTTTAAGCTGCACTAGGCATTTATTGTACAGTAATATGCAAGGCAATATTTCACAAACTCGAAGCTGGCCCCCAGATCTTGGTTTTTAATACCATTCATCAATACTAGTGAAAGGGACCAGGACTTCTCGGAGCAATGGCTGGCTCGGGGACTGGAGCTGGTGAGCTGGAAAGGACTCAAAAAGCAGTCCCCTGTTGACGGGGGATGTCAATGAGACGCAAGAGCGAGACAAAAGGATGTCCAACGGCCAAAGCCGGAACAGTTTGACCAACAAGAAAACAAGGCAGTGTTGCATTACAAGTCAGAGTAGAAAATGAATAGCTAGCCTGGCTGGTGTGGCTCAGTGGTTGAACCAGGAGCCACAGGTCCATTGCCCATGGAACTATGCATTTGATTCCCAGTAGGGAGTATGCAGGAGGCAGCTGATCAGTGATTCTCTTTCATCATAGATGCTTCTCTCTCTCTCTCTCTCTCTCTCTCTCTCTCTCTCTCTCTCTCTCTCTCTCTCTTTCTCCCCCCTTCTTCTCTGAAATGAATAAAAAATATATTTAAAAAATGATAAAATTAATATCTATGAGCCCAAACTGGTATAAATTATTGGTGAATAAATAAATGGGGGAGAATAAATGAATCTCCCATGCAAAAGAATTTCAATAATTTATGTAGATACTTTGCTCTCAGGAAGGAGGTCATAACTCCTCATCCTTCAGTGTGGGCTTCCTTTCTGAAGCCCAGCCTGGGAAGAGGGGAGCAATGAGAAGCTTCAGGGGCAGCCTGACAAACACTCCCTCAGCCAGGTGGTCAAGGTTAATGGCAGTGAAAGTCACACTGATAGCTGTGCCCTCAATATGATGTGATGAGGATGGCTCTTGGCCTCTGTGTCCTTCCTACCAAAAACACAATCCCAATCCAATCATGAAAGCAAGTCTAAGCGGACATTCTGCAAAATGTCTGACTAGTCTTCCCTAGAACTTGGAAGGTCATCGGAGGCAAGGAAGATCCACAACCAAAGTCTACGTAGGCCTGACACAGCTTCATAAATGGACTGGGGTCCTGACTGGGAGCCTAGAACAGAACAGGGTCAGTAGGGGGGAAATGAGGAAGTCTGGGGGACTTTATTATGTATTAACTTTAGTTAAAAATAACGTATTAACATCGGCTCACTAATTGTGACAAATAGACCACACTAATGTAAGACATTGATGACAGATGGGTAAAACGGAGTGTGGGGCACAGGAGAGCTCTTCGTACTACCTTCATAATAATTCTGTAAATCTAAGACTGTTCTAAAATCAATTCTGAATACTAGCAGATATATTAGTTATTAAGGTTAACATGGTGTTTTGGAGCTAAAACACATTTGACTAGTTGGGGTTTTCAGGGAGAAATGGGCTCTGTTGCCACTTCAACACCTAGAGATTAAAGCATAATGACTATGATTTTAGGAAACGTATAGTCTTTTAAGATTTTTTTTTAAATAGCATTTGAGTAGCAATAGAAAAACAAAACCTCTGAGTAGGAGTTTACTTATACAATCCCTATAAGAGAGCTGGCTAGTTTAGGTTCACAAAAGAAATAGAAAAATTTCCGAGCTTGTCCATTGCTCTCTTGTAGCAAAAGAAAGCCACAGAGAAATATCTTTTAAGGCAATAAAAGGAAGGTATCTTCTAGTACAGACATATTTCAGTTGTTATTGTTTTCTGAACTGACTGGATGATACTGGATAATAACGGGGATATTTCTGACAGTGTCTTATTTATGTGTCTCTGGATGAGTTTGTGCACGAGCGTGGGGAAGCTTCAGTCTGCACAAGTCAGAGTAATATTTAAGGTTAATATGGTTGGAATGAATTTATTTACTCCCCAAATGCATAGGATTTGAGACTCTTCTAGGACAACTTTACATTGTACACGCACCACAGAGCTTACATACATAAGAAGCAGGATATAATTGCAGAAAAAATGATAATTCAGATAATATTCTAGAGGAACAATGGAGTTCAGTTTTGTTTTTTGAGCCACCCAAGTTGTAATGTCATTGAGGAGAAGTCATATTAATTTACTGCAGAAGTAATTTAACAGAATATTCGAGCAGTTGGCCTCTCTAGAGTAAACATCAGTGGAGGTGAATTCACTCAATATAGAGAGAATTTCTGCAGGACTTTTCTTAAGAGTGTATTTTGCGTCCCAGCCAGTGGCTCAGTTGGTTGAGCATCATCCCGTGCACAGAAAGGCACAGGCCAGGGCATCAAGCTAGATCCCCCCCGAGAGGGGGAGGGGGGCGCAGCCGATGGATTTTTCTCTTTCTCTCCGCTTCTTCCTTCCTCTCTCTCTCAAAATCAATTTTTAAAAATTCAACAAAAAAAGATAGTAAATATTACAACCTGGGCTCTGAGTCACAATGCTGAAAACTAAAGTGGACTAGAAAGGGACTGGCTTTGATCGCATGGCTATGCCGTTATTTACTTCGGAAATTCGTGTGAGGACAGTTTACATGCATGTTTGGTCAGAGTCCTAGGCCAGACATCTCTCCAGACACATACTGAGCACATTCTCAATGCCAAATGACAGTTACTGAAGAAACAGAAAAAAAAAACAAAAAACACCATGTTGCTTCTAAAAGGCACAAAGCATCCTCTGTGTTTTTGTAGCATTTTTACCAGTTGCATTAATTAAGTAATTAATCAAGTGATACTTTCCTATCTCTTTAGAATATATGCTGCTAGATAGCCAAGTTCACTCTCTACTCATCTTCAGTGCCCGGCCGTGTCCAGCACATAACAGGTGTTTAAGAACTATTTGCCTAAGTGTAAAGAGAAATAAATGAGTAGGAGATTCTGCTAGTTGTGAACACCATATTCATTCCCTCTGTCTCCCTCCCCCTCTTCCCCCATCACAACACTAGACAGTGGTTCAGCTGAAAATACATGCCTTAGCCTTCTTTCCAGCTTCCAGGTAGTTGCGGCTGGCACTCCACCAGCCCCCGGGAGTTGTGTTATGAAAGCCAAACTTCAGGAATGATAAAGCAGAAAGACAGATACAGAGCCCAAACCCAGAGAGGCTCATAGGACCCCCTGACCGGCAGCAATAACGGGCTTCCTTCCAGACTGCTTGAGCACAGTGCAGAAAGAAACTTCTCTGCTGTTTCCTGGGCCGGTGCCTCGCAGCTCAGCACAACCTGTCTAATTGATTCTGACTGTTATAAATTCCTGTTGCCAATAATTGGACATATGTAGCAGACAAACTAATCCTATTAAGACGAGTGTGTTATTTCTTTCCCCCACAATCGAAGACCTCTATTGATTGGGTTAAATCAGTGGTTCTCCTTCGGGGGTGATTTTGTTCTCTCCCCACCCCTCCCAGCATATCTGACAATGTCAGGAGACAGTTGGTTGTCACAAGTGGGGACAGGGGTTGTTTGTACTGGTACCTAATGGGCAGAGGCCAGGCACACTGCTGTTGTCCCGCAGTGCGTAGGATCGAGCCCTGCAACAACTAAAATTATCTGGACCAAATGTTAATAGTGCTGAGGTTAAGAAACCCTGGGTTAAATCTTTATTAATTAAGTTGCCTCCATAGCGCACCTAACGGTTCACTGTTGATTAATGTACGTTCTGTAATGTGAGCCAGCCTGTTGATTTTGCCTACACAGAAAATGATCTTTTTTTCCTCAACTCATGAAATCTAGTTACTGAATAAAATTATGTTTTGCTTTTGTGATTAAGTGAAGGAAGTGGGTAATGTGAAAAATAATGGCCCCAGGAGTTCTCCTACATAAAGGTAATGGGAAGGAACACGAAAAAGTGCTGAGTAATTCAATGAGTCAGTGTTACAGACACAACAGTTAAGGCAACTGTGCTACAGAGTGCACTGAGGGTAGTATGCAGCTCAGTGAACTTTGATCAGAAATGAAGCTACAGTTGAATTGGAAATTGAGACTTTTTAATAAGATCCCTACTATGAGAAAGTGGGTAAACTTGAAAAGAATTGCTTGTAAGAAAGTCCATTTCTAAGACTCTCATTTTCTTCTTGGATCCAAAGATTTGGAAAGGAAGGAAGGAAGGGGAAAGGAAGAAAAGGAAGGATGGACAGAGGGACCAACGGAAAGAAGGGAGGGAGGATTAGAACAGTCATCTGACACCAAAGAGTGATTGAACCTATAAGTGATAAGTTAAAACTCATCAAGATTTAAATAATAAAAAGATACATAGGACCCACCTAAAGTGTGTAATGACTGTGTTACATGCCAGCAGAGTGAAACCTGCCCTAGCATTAAACAGTTCATATGTATAGTATGTATAGGTCACTTTATAATTATTGTTATCAGCAGCAAAAAAGCTACAATAACCTGATTGCTGTCACGTTAACCAAAGCCTGCGTCGTAAACCTTGTAATTTTCTGCTGTCATGTTCAGCCACTTTGAACGCATTTAAATTAGGAAGGACTATGCTCATTTTGCTTCATAGCCAGGGTAATTGTCATAAGACATAATTATCTTCTCCCCCCGCCCCAATTGTTTGTTCTTCATGTTTGTTTGAATCCAGTGGGTTCCCGGTGTTCTCTTAAACCTGTGCCATCTCCAGCCCCACCCTGCTGGAAACACTCCTTTCATCTTCCTGGGCTCAGAGCTTAGAAGCCCCATTCCCACAGCCATCCTTTTCCTCTGTGATCTTCCCCAGGAATAGTGTGCGAGGCTCAGCTGATGACTTAACTCTCTATTTAATTAAAAAGGGCTGCCCTTTATTTTTCTTATATTAATGCTTAACATACCATAGAATTGACTCAAGAAAAAGTAATAAAAGGGTGGCAGTTGAAACATTGGAAAAGAGATTGGAGGGGGGAGGGGCCACTGCTCCTTTTAAATACTTGGGAGAAGAGACTTGTATTGATCCAGAAAATGCAACTGGCAAATGAGCAGGAATGACAGGGAAGGAGATTGGGGTGCCGCATAAGAAATAATTTGCAGCCGAGGCCGGTTTGGCTCAGTGGATAGAGCGTTGGCCTGCGGACTGAAAGGTCCCGAGTTCGATTCCGGTCAAGGGCATGTGCCTTGGCTGCGGGCACATCCCCAGCAGGGGATGTGCAAGAGGCAGCTTGATCGATGTTTCTCTCTCATCGATGTTTCTGACTTTCTATCCCTCTCTCTTCCTCTCTGTGAAAAATCAATAAAATATATTTTAAAAAAGAAGAAAAAAAAAGAAATAATTTTGCAGCCCTTGAAGGGGACTATGTTTCCTTATGAAGTGGCGAGCTCCAGAACTAAAGTGTCCCCCTGCAGTCAGGGACCCCTAACTTGGCAGGGGACAGGCAAGCTTCCTTCTGGATATAGGACAGGGATGTTTACCCCGGACAAACTGTGAAAGCAAGGTCGATGTTATTATATAGTATCCCACTAGTCATGAGGCAAAAAAAGAAAGCATGAAGAGATAAATATTATTTTGCTGGCTGACGGGGTTGGTATCGTGTCACTGTTTTAGTACTGGATGTGGGAGAGAGGGTGCATCTTTCAAAGCTCACTCATCTGAGAAATCTAAACCAGCTGCGTTCACCTCTCTTTGTCCCGTGTCCTTCACATTCTTGCCAATGATCTGTGGTGTCACCTCAGGCATCCTAAGCGACCTGTGTCCTGACCAGTCAGCCTTTAGGAGTGAGAAGAGTGTCATCAATTCCATTACTCCGAGGTCAGGAACAGATTGAGGCATGGAGTGTCATACGTTAACCATTTATGTTAATGTTCCAGACAGCCCCCATGCTTTCAGCCTAACCATGAGAAGCCCAAGGCCAAGTCCACGTGTTTAAGTTCCTCTGCTGTTAAAATGCTGGCACCAAAGGAGGAGAGAGGCTAATGTTATTATGCTATTCCTGCTGGGAGCGCCAGCTTCCCCGTGAGCCACCACCCCTTTCCAGTGTGCACTTGAACATGGCAGGTGTTGGCATTAAAGGAAAGGGTGGCAAACACCAGGGTAGAGGGCCACTGTCTAGTCACTGCAGATTCCTTCAGTCGCATCACTGTAAGGTTCAATTTGCTGACATCTGCACATTGCTCTATGAAAGGGGAGACCTTGCCAAGGAAAAAATTCCACTCATCTGAGGCCAACAGATTTGAGAAGGTTCTTGTCTTTGAAAACATATTAAAAATGGGTTCAAGTAAAATACGCAACCTCCCAAAATACCCATGGTACATATGGAGCTAGCATACGCATTTATTCATGGCAGTCTGTATCACTGGCCC
The DNA here is from genome assembly GCA_027563665.1 of Antrozous pallidus. Classification (NCBI taxonomy): domain Eukaryota; kingdom Metazoa; phylum Chordata; class Mammalia; order Chiroptera; family Vespertilionidae; genus Antrozous; species Antrozous pallidus. The sequence continues at coordinate 5,966,920 of CM050530.1, forward strand.
ACTATCAGATACATTACTTACCAATATATATAAAAGCCGAATATGCAAAAAGTCCCCATGATAATTCGACCGGGAGACCGATCGCTGACCATGACATGCGCTGATCACCAGGGAGTGGCATACAATGAAGGAAGACCCCGGCTGGCAGCTGGGGAAGGGAGGCCCTGGCCAGCAGCCAGAAGGCCCCAATCGGCCCTGATCATCAGCCAGGCCCAGGGACCCTAACTGTGCATGAATTTAATGCACCAGACCTCTAGTAGTTAGGATAATGCTCTCTTTTTTTAAAAGGAGAGATATTTTTCTGGAGTTTTCCAAATGTATGCCTGTGGATATTGGCACATTGACCAGAAAGATATGCCTGCAGTCGGGGGCTGAATGAGGGAAGGTAAAATCAGCTGTTACCAGCCTCCAATGGGGGAGGCCCACTCAGTGCTCCTCAGTTTCCTGACCTGTATAATGGGGCTGAGATGGCTGCTCTCTACTTCTCGAGGGTGTTTTACAGATTTATGAGATCAGGTTTCTAAAGCATTGTGAAGTTCCCGCAGAAGGTTACTATGAAAAATAGAGCATCATTAGTCATTTTGTACTGAGACAGGACCCTTGGGGGGGTTCTGAAAAAGAACAAATAGAGTCATTTTTACTGGAGACAAGAGAGAAATGTTCTCATCTGAAATTCCACATTTGGCGGCAAACACAAGGTTCTAAAAAACTCCAGTTCTGTCTTTCAAGCACTCTTTACACTCCTGCACAGCCCCCTCCATTTGGCATCCTGTATCATTATAACAGCAGCTCAAGTTAACTGTGCGTGCATGTGTGTGTATGTATGTGTGTGGGGGGGGGGTAGAAGGAGAGAGGGAGGGAGGGAATTAAAAGTTCTATAAGTGAACACTTTTGGGAAATTCATCTTAGTTTATGTGAGTAAGTGTTGAATGCCCATTTATAATAGCTCCTGGTGTGTCCTAGTTGGTTGTCTACTTGAAATGCAGAAGAGTTATTTTGCTTTGGTTTTATTTTTTCCTTCTTTTTCTTCCTCCTTCGGTAAAAGGAAAACTGTTATATGGACCACCAGACACTCATTATGACGACATATATTCCCATTCATGGTAACAAACTACAATCTTACGGAAATAACCCTTGTTCTTCCTGTTTGGTGAAGTGATTGTTGGGCACCAATGGCGAACGCTTAGGAAAGAAAACACAGCTTTGCAGCCGAATAGTTCTGAAAGAATTAACTCCCAGTGATTCTGATGCTCATCTCTCCCCTGAAAAAGCGCCAGAGGCTGATGGGAAGGTTTTCCATCTGCTGCATCTTCCCTGGGGCCTCCTGGTGGACTGGGCACCCTTTTGTCCTCTTTACCTCACTATCAACTGCTTAACTCTCAAGCTTCATTGTAACTCACCTTTGACCTGAAATGTAAAAGAGGAACATTAAGTGTTCTTTGTATTTGACATTACAAGCACTGTACTGCCCCTTGGTTATTATCCAGTCACATGATCCAGCCTCTGATGTTGGGAAGGGTCCTAGCGCTGGGCAACGGGACAGTTCTGAGATGGGACCACCCTGGCTCTCTGCAGGGCGTCTGGTCTCCAGCTCTCGTGGCTGGGAACCAACGGAGCTGTTCTGTGGACTTTGAGTGATATTGATAGCAGTAGGCTGCCTAGCCTGCATCCTTCCCAGCTGGCAGCCTGCCTCCCAGCCGGGGCCAAGCTGCCTTGAGCGAGCCACTTTTCTAGTCCTTCCCAGGACTCACTGATCTTGTCATCACCATCTTGGCTGCCTTCTCTCTCTCCCTCCAGCAGCCCTAGACGCTGGTGGGCACGCCAGGTTCCCTATCGCCTGCCCAGCTCTGGAATCACAGATCTCAGAGATTAGAATCAGCCCCAGGGGCCCTCTAATCCCTGGCTCCTCAGAGTGTGGGCCTCCGACCAGCAGCAGCGGCAAGATCTGGGAGCTCCTGAGAAATGCTGTCTCCTGGGTCTCATCCCAGATCCAGTAAAGCAGGCTCTGCTTTTTTTCAGGCTCTCCTGGGGGTCCATAAGTACATTACAGTTTGAGAAACACTGACTAACTCCGATACCCGTGAGTTAAAATTTCATTGAATTCTTGGATATCCAAAGAAATGTCTTGGAGCTTTAAACGTTCTGAGTTCCTTTTCCTGGGGCATCAGTGCCATGACATTCCCATGTGCACACAAAAGTGAGAACCGTGGGAGGCCCTAAAGCAGTGGGTCTCAAAGTCTGGTCCCTGGGCCAGCCACATCAGCCTTATTTGCTAAATTGCAACTTCACAGGCCATGCTCCTAGACCAATGGTCAGCAAACTCATTAGTCAACAGAGCCAAATATCAACAGTACAATGATTAAAATTTCTTTTGAGAGCCACATTTTTTAAACTTCTTCTAACACCACTTCTTCAAAATAGACTCACCCAGGCCATGGTATTTTGTGGAAGAGCCACACTCAAGGGGCCAAAGAGTCGCATGTGGCTCGCGAGCCACAGTTTGCCAACCACAGTCCTAGACCAACTAAATCACAAACTCTAGGATTGGGCCTAAAAGTCCTCCAGGTTGTTCTGATGCAAGTTCTACGCTACAGGTTTAAGGGATAAGGATGGTCCAACTCTCATCCCAGAAAAATGGGTCTGGACTGGTCTTACTATCCTGTGGTCATTTTAATGTAAAGTCAGTTAAATGAAATAAAATTAAAAATTTACTTCCTCATTTGGACTAGCCACAGTTTAAGTATTCAGTTGCCACAGGTTGCTGGTGGCTACAAAAGAGGCACCGTGGTTAGTAGAGCATTTCCATCACTGCTGAAAATCTGCTGGCTAGTGCTGGTGCAGAGGTTGGGCTAGAGGAAATCATTAATATTAATAACAATGACAACAGCAATAATGGCAGAATAACAAGTCCCGTATACTTGATGATTATTATGTTCCAAGTATTGAGCTAAGACTTCGAGTGATCTTTTTTCCTTAAAGATTGTCACATATCATTTAAATCTTGTGTTTGAGTCTGTGAAGGATTTTAGCGAGGCCAGGGACAAGGAAGAAGAGCAGAGAAAAGAGAAGCAGGAGGAACAGTTGTCTTTTCCATGAGTAGGAGGCGTCATTTGAGGAACTGGGTTGATGTTAAGGCAAGGCAAGCCTTGATGCAACACCAGGATGTCAACACCTCAGTGAGCTAAGCCAATATGATGTTGCTTCCAGACCTTTTTCCCTCTCTCCAAAACTGGAACATGCTAGGTGGTGCTAGACTCTCAGAGCAACTGAAGTGTCCATGCGGAGGTCTGTTGGTAGATGTTTCTGAAGCTTTGCATCCCACAGTGACTCTTTCATCAATCTCCTGCAAGAGATGCGCACTGGTCCTGTCAGCCAGCGACTACAGAGTACGAGTCCTCTCCCTCCGGTGCCCAGTATTTTCTTGCGCAGTCCATCTGCATAATTTTTGGACATCAACTCCCCTCCACTTGTCCCAGCTCCTGTAGGTCCCCACGTGACTGCCTCACTGTGCCCTGTGACAAGTCCATTCCGCTCTCCTCCTCCTGCCGCCACTCTCCCTGCTCCAGGTGCGAGCTCTCTGAGTTCTGCTGGGGCTACCGGTGCGGCTGAGACCAAGGCACCTCTTCCTCTCTGGGGCTGCACTCTGTGAGGCCCCTCTGAGGTCAGAATCCTTGGGCACAAAGGGTCTCCTCTGACCTCAGGACAAGCACACTGCTCTTCCTCATTTCCCACACCCTCTTTGGAGGCCGGATCAGATTCTTACAAGCACCAAACACAAACCCTGAGGGTGGGGAAGTGCCACACCTTAGAAGCCACAGCTATTGCAGAGGTGGGGTCCAAGGAGCTTCTGCTGGGGCTGGCTGTACCAAGCCCTTGGATTCCATTACTCACCAGCTTGGAAGCACTGAAGCTTCTCCAGGGAACAAAGGAGGTTAATTAAAGGTCTCACCAAAGTGGGCCCTCCCATTGTAAACAGAGGGTCTTTCTGAAGGCAGATTCCAATCTCCACCCAGAAGAAAGAAACCGCTGAAAAGCCCCCAGGGTGCAGTTTGCCCAACTTCCAAAAATGAAGGTTTGGTCCTGGTTACAAGAGCTTCTGATCTTTACCCTTCCACCTGCCAGCCTCTCCCCCTCCAGTGTTTCCCTTTTCATGGTGAGAAGTAAACAAGAAGTAACAGACAGATAATTCTTTAACTACCCAAGCCCTCCCCCCGCCCACACACACACATAGACATTTTTACATGCATTTTACCCTGTTCAATAGTGACAGACATACAGAGTTTATCTAGCCCACTGGATTCTCAAACATATTTTAACAGCAAAAACATCTCTTCTCAAATAAAACCTTATATGGAAGGAAGTCCAATATATGAAGCAGAATTACATCATGCTTCTTGGTTGAAACAAGAGGGGTCAGTGGGACCCTCTTCCTCATCCTTGGGATGATGGGCTATTTGAAATAATTTCTCTGGCCCTCCCTTCTTTTCAGATGGATAATCTAAAGCTGAGAAAACAAACTGTTTCTAGAAGATACGTGTTTGACAAGCCTGAAATTGAGACCTAGGTTCTTTGGTTGTCTGTCCTGCTTTTGCGTTTGTTTACCCCAAGATGCTTATTATAAAGTTCAAATCCTCAGTTAGTAGCTCTCCAGTGTGAATAGTTTCTTAGCTGTGAACCTGATCTGTTTAAAACCATCAACTGGCTTCTCGGACAACTCAAACTAGAATCCACCATCCTTACAATGGCCTCTCAGACTATCCATTATCTGTCCTCTCCTTTCTCTCACTCTCTCTCTCTCAATTCTGAATTCTCTCCACGAACCTTGTGCTAGTCCAGCCACGCTGGCCCCCATTTCTCTCAACACATCAGGAATAAGTCCTACCTGAGGACTTACCGTGCTCAGAAAGCTCAGCCCGCAGCTGTCACATGGCTTGCTCCCTGTGTCCCTTAGAGCTCTGTCCAAATGCCACGTGATCAGTGATACCTTCCCTTTGTCATTGCAGTGGTGGTCTCCAAACCTGATGGCCCCATGAGCCACACCTGCTGTTCCCTCTGCCTTGTGTGTTCCTCCCTTTTATCTGAGGGGCCTGCAGCCTGCCTGTGAGCAAATAGAATTGGGGAGGTGACACTTCATGACTTCCAAGGCTGCATAGCTGTGGGCTGAGCTCTGGAGTTTCAGAAGGAAATGGACCACGCAAACCAATGCTCAGATGAGAATTTGGTTGCAAACGCCTGTTCAATGGAATGCGGGAGCCACGTTCTAATGACCGGCGTCCTAAACTTCTCTATTGTCCACTTTAAAGTTATGGTTTCCTGCAGCGGTGGGCCAGCCCTCGATTCATTTCCTCTCTTTGGAATGCTCAGGATGAGAGACAGACAGACAGACAGACAGAGAGACTGTCCAGAGACACAGCAGCGATCTTTTTATTGCTTGCAATTGGGAGATGAGTCTGGTTTTTATTTTAATTTTGTGTGGCCCTCGCTGTGCCTGGCACAGTCTTCCCTGTGTTTGAGCCGGAAGGCTGCAGGGCTCTGCTCCTCCTGGCCCCGCTGGCCCACCGGCCAGAGCTTCCTGCTTGCTCTCCACCTTCAAGGGTTAACTTCATAAAGCGCCAGCCCTTTATTCCAGCCCGAGATTTCCCATCATACTTTAGGACCAGCGAACCGTCCCTTCGTTGATGGCACCTTTTGGCTCCACAATAGAAGCCAATTTGTTAGACTTCTTTACAGGTCAGGGGCTGCGTGAGGCTGTGGAGGGCGCAGCAGTGGGCCCTGGGAAATGAAGTTGTATTCGCTTGGCAAATTATACGTCTGCTGACTTTATGGGCCCTGATTTCCTTCCCTCTCCTTTCCCTTCACTCTCTCTGCCCCCCCTCCACCTGCTTGCCTTTTCTTTAAACTGAGGAAGCGTGTATGTGAGATATCGTCACATATCCAGTTCATGTAGGTTAATAGATTGATTCCAGTGACACGGATCATAATGAACAGTAAATTGTTTTATCTCTTAAGTCTTATTTGGTCAGCCAGGAAAACATATGAGGTAATATGGCTTGGACTAAATGGACCGTATAATAGATCTCCTTCTAAAGAATAAGGACGGGGTGACAGCGCCTCTCATGATTAATGAAAATAATAATGGTTCTGAAATTGAAATTTTTCTAATTTTTTTTCTCCTTCTCCTCTCTTGGCTGCCACCAAAAACTTCAGCCAGGAGATGATTTGTGCCCAGTATCGGGCTCAGACTCCTTCCTGGCCTGAGAATACACACTTGTAGTGGAGGAGGGGGAGAAAGGAGGCAAAGGGATGAATTGGCTGATAGAATCCTAAGTGTGCCCCATGGAGGGGAAAAAGAACATTCGTGAGTTTCCTTTTCCACGAGCTTCTGATGTAAAGACTTGCTAGAGCATGAGAATTTGAGTCAATATCTTTGGCATCAGATGTGTTGTGGGTCGATCTGGTTATTTCCCTTGATTCAAGTATATTCCGCCTTTCTTATTTTTAAATCACATGATTTCCTCCTTTCCCTTTTCATTTTTTTCCCTTGGGCAAAGGAGTTTTGTTTTCTTCCATATCTCTACATCAAGGTGTGTATCTTCTCACTGGTTATCAGAAAAAAAGCAAATGCATGTTTTGGGTTTCCACAGAGTGTAATACTTTGAAACCCGTTGGGAAGGCAAGAAAAGGGGGAGAATGTTGATGAGTAGCTCATCAGCAGACATTACTGCTCTTGAAGGAAAATGTGGCAACAAGTTAGAGTGGTATCCTGTGTGTCCCCAGACAGAACTCCTGCTCTCCATGCAAATGATGGTGGCTCATGGGAAGGTGGTGCCCTTAGAGAAACGGTTCCTTGGGAAACATGGGGAGAGGAGGGAATAAGGGGACCCAGTGAAAGAAATAAAGGCCCTCTGCTTCCACTCGAATAAGGACCATTACCTTCGAGTCATTTCTTCCACACTTCGGGCCACATGTCATCCGGACAGCAAGCAGGCCGGGACATGTACTCAGCTGCTCGGGGTAGAAGTGGCCCACAGAACTGATCGGCCCATCTTCCTCTCGAATTGTCCAAATTCCTACCAATTGATTTCCCAAGAACTGTCTCCTATAGTTTTAAGCAGTGGCTTCTAGACATTCTTCGTGGCAATGCAGTCTTTTTAAAAATATGTTTTATTGATTTTTTTACAGAGAGGAAGGGAGAGGGATAGAGAGTTAGAAACATCAGTGAGAAAGAAACATCCATCAGCTGCTTACTGCACACCTCCCCCTGGGGATGTGCCCGCAACCAAGGTATATGCCCTTGACAGGAATCGAACCTGGGACCTTCAGTCCGCAGGCGGACGCTCTATCCACTGAACCAAACCGGTTAGGGCTGCAGTCTTTTCTATGAAATAGATAATTGTGAAATCAGGCAGCACCAAAATGCTTGGGTAGCTTTTGCTTACCTACGTAGAACAAAATTAAGAAAACGTCATTAATCCATCATAGACAATTGTTTAGTGTCTCTTTGAAATCAGACTTTCTCCAAAGAACCCTCCAAATTATTTCATTGACCTCTTTGATTTTCAGTCAATTATCAGAGCAAATCCCCTTTTATTTATAACTAAAAATGCTAATATAAATTACTGTAGATAACTGTAGAAGAGGAAAAGACCTTTTTAACATACTGCTAATTTTGAAAAACAATTAAAAAGTAATATATGACTATTTTATGTTTACACGTATATATGATTATACATAAGGTTGAAATCCTATATAAAATTTGCATATATATGCTATGATTGTCATGCCGTGAAAAAGTGAATGGCTAGGGTTTAACTTTTGTCACCTTCAAATAGATGAAGAATTAGAAGTAGAAAAAAGGGAAAGATTGTAGATATTTTTGGCAATTTTTGACATGTCAGAGTAAGCATTCGTTACTTTGGAAATGAAATAGAGAAACATATACTTCCAGTCTTTCATTGTTCTAGAAAAGTGAACAGTAAGTAAAGAATATGCCCATTTGGTAAACTTTTCCAGGGAGTTTCTTGATATTAAGAGATTGTCAAATGTGTTTCTTTAAAATGATCATAAGAGCACATTCTGATTATAGAATTCATTTTTCTCACTTAATAAATGGGATGATCCATCAAGTATCTATTATTGCATTTGATCTTTTTATTGGTCTCTCTGCATATGAAATTTTTATCCCTAACCTTTATAAAAAATGTCTTCCCCCCAATCTTATTGTGAAGACAAAATCCATACTACCTACATTGGCAAAAACCAGAATTGCATTTAGAATACGAAATACACTTAACAGGAAGTGACTCTGTTCGTAAAATGATGGCTAAGGAGGCACACATGAATATTTTATAGATTTATTGAAATTAGAACTCATATTGGTCTGGCATGCTTTGTATTCAGCTTCCTTGAAACTACAATGAAAGCTACCCCATTTGAGAAATCAAGTTGCAACATAGGAATTGGGAAGGTCTCTAGCAATAGAAGGGTAATGCGCTAATTAGACTGGATGTCCTTAAGGACGAAGCTGGGCCTGGAGGGAAGCCTGGGTCCTCGGTGCCAGAAGGAAGCCAGTGCCGGCAGCCAGGGAAAGAAAGGCCTGCTCTTGTACGGATTTCATGCATCAGGCCTCTAGTATCTAAAATGAAAGGATTTGAAAATCCAAATTGAGGTTCAATTATATGGATATTCTTAATCTCAAATAAGAGGGTAAAATTGTTATGATCCATGATGTTTCATGGTACTGAAAGTGTACAACCCAAGTCATCCCAGAAGTCATTTTTCAACGTAGTGATACCATAAATCAAAGTAGGTTGATTGACGGGTAGACTCTACCCATAAAAGTTCACAGTGCTTTTAGATGGTATTTATAGAGCTTACACATGAATCTCATATTGTTTATTTAATTGATATGTCTACTCCCTTTACTTTTTGTTGCCAAATCAAACCTATTAGTTTTTAGTTAAGCTTACTTATAAATGTTCTGTGAACAAATTTTTCTAACCTAGGTTGTCAGTAATTTATTTAGTAATTTTCAAATAATCAAGAGGTTTAGGTTTAGAAGAGGAGGAGGAAGAAGGAATAGATACTTCACTCCTCCTAAATTTGAATGGAGACCCCAAGGGGTCCAACTTCTGCTATGTCCCTGCTTTCAGATTTGAAATTATTTAATGACCATTTTATTTTGACATTCCCCATATGGTTGTACAGTATTTATTTTTAAACACCCAAAGCACGTAGGAAAGTCAGGAATAGACAGGATAGGAGCTGTTCAGTGCAGCATTATTTATCATGGTACACGTTAACAAAGCCTTCACACATGGTGAAGATTTGATCAAGGAAACGTCCGTACATTCATGAGAGTCTATTAGCTGTATGTCAATATACCTGTCTATCTAGCTGGGATATTTAATAACAGATAAAAATATACATACAATAGAGTTCCACATTTCTAAAAATCAAACACCCAGAAAATATAAGAATGAGGGAAAGCAGTGATCATCTTCAGCTGTTAGGATTAGGACATTCTTTAAAAAGGAAATTTCTGCATCCTACAAATTTTTGACGTGGACATATTGCTTATATAATTTAAAAAACAATTAATAGCTCTTTGTTACTATGTGCTATTCACTATTTTAAGTTCTTTTTTCATAACTGAATCCTCATAATCATGCTTTGAGATATTATTTTTACCCCATGAAGGAATTGGTTCTCACAGCAGTTAAGTAACTTGCTCCAGGTCACAGGGCTGGAACATGATTGTGCCAGATTTGAACCCAGGCTCCCTGACTCCGAGGTCCATGCTTTTAGTCCACTCTTCATAGACAACAAATTGTCCAAAAAGGATTATTTGTGATTACATAGTTCTTTAAAATAAAGGTTATTACCGGGAGGATAACATTAGCTCAGGCAAACACATGTATGCAAAGTTTAAATCTGGAAAACAAAAAAATAAAAACAAGCACATTGACACATTTCTGATGTCAAGGCTCAGAGTTTTTTAATTTTCCATAATTCAACTTTCTGTATTCTAATTGTAGACTTTGCTAACAAGTTTGTCATGGGCAATTTGGACCTGCTTTCATGCTCAGAGGCCGTGATATTAAAGACTGGATCCTGCAGCTTTGTCTACACATCACCAAACCAAGTGAAGGTGTAATCTGGTTAACAGATCAGTGTGGATAGGCTAAATATTCCCAGTGCCCAAAGGAGGCAGTTTCTTACCTAATGTTCTCAAGTTGATTGTGTAGGTGTTGAATCTTTGATAGGGACAGAAATAGAATATTGGGGACCAGCTGTAATAGAAACCAGAGCCTCCAACCCTTTGCACATCACCAGAACTTTGAAGACCCCAGTCTTTGCATACCCATAGGCCTATGCAGGTCTCCCAACCCCCTTACTTGTGAACTGCCCATTTGGTATACATACCCTTTTGCTTACTTCCCCATATAATCTTTGTCCAAGACAACATGGATGCAATTCATGGCTGGGCCCCTACCTCAGCCTCTTCTAACCCAGGCCTCCGCCCGCCCACCTGTGCCTCTGTGGATCTTGGATTAAGTGGCTTTGAAGAGCTCCAAGCCCTAAAGGGCTCTGGGTGATTATCCAGGTTTGCTCTTAGACCAGCATGGCTTCCTGCTGCCTGCCCGGAGAGGAGGCTGGGAAGACAAAGGACTCAGACTGTTGCTGTGTTCTCTTCACTCCTCACAGCCAGTGGGTTTTACCAGGGGTTATATTGTCCTCCCTTTTGCCCTCCCACTCCCATTTCTCCTCCGTGTCCTTTCAGATCATCAGACCCATTTACACCCTTATCCCATTTCCTTCCTCTGTGGGAGAAAGAATGTAAATACTGAAAACAAACAACAAACAGATTATGTCTGAGGGGTGTACATGCCGTCCTCCCTATCAGTGAAAGAGGAAGCCCTGAATCTGAAATGGGCTCTAATCCTCATGAAAAGCAGTGTCAGCAAGCAGGAAAGCTATTAGAAATGAGCTGAAGAGCCCTTCAGAATCTCCACAAAACATTTCTCCTCTAATTCTGCTTTGTTTTTCTAGCTCTTTTTTTTTTTTTTAAATACCAAACACATGCATAATAACCCCATGAGTATTCCTCGTACGTGTTCCAACAACATTGCTCAGGACTTCAACCATTTTGTAAGTTTTGTTTGAATTAGCCTGGGCGCTTAGGCAGCACTGAAGCGGTTTCCTGTGCGGTTCTCTCTTTCTGTGTTGGAGTTCAGAGACACAGGCAGGGCTCCGAGTGCTTCCCGAACCTTCAGCCGCGAACGCCCGGCGTTGGGGACCTGCTCTGCCATCCTGGCTCTTGTATGTGGCGGATGCGTGTCTCTACATATGTGCAGACTCCCGTGTGCAACCTGAGATTAGCCTTCAGGAGCCTTGTGTTAATTAAAAAAGGGAAATCAATGGGCCTGTGAGTCCACCTCTTCCTGGGGTTGATTAAACTCCAAGAAGAAATTAAGACCAAGTTCAACAGAAAACCTGCGTAGGTGGGGAAATATTTACCACGTACACGCCTCTCTCTCTCTCTCTCTCTCTCTCTCTCTCTCTCTCTCTCTCTCTCTCTCACACACACACACACACACACACACACACACGAAGAACATTATTTTATTTTTTGGTGGAGAGAAAAGATATTAAAAAAATCCAGTGACTGATTTTGCTTCTTGAACCAAATCAAATATGTCCTTGTCAGGGCGCTCATAACGGCAGCCTGCAGGGGTCACGGCCTGCGCTTTCTCCTTCAGATGGCCTGTGAGTGGAACGTCCCGGCCATGAGGCCTCCTTTTGTTTTCCTTGGGAGGGCTTTGCTTACCCTGGCAAGCGCCTGAGACGCACCAAGGTTCTCCAGACTCTGTTTATTAGATTTTTATCTTCTTATCAGAGTCCTCCTTCTTAAATCATGTCAGCATTTTACCACTCTTCGGGGATTTCTGGTGCTTTATTGTCTATGAGCTGCTTGGGGGGTGGCCGGGGAGCGAGCTAGCCTAACAAATACAACATTTATATAATAGCAGGGATGGGGGGGAGGCTGCACGCTCTTACCGGCCCCCCATCCACCGCCGTCTCCTCTCTCCCTGCCCCGGAGCCCCCGGGAAGCCTCGCCCGCTCAGCCCCAGCTTATTTGTCAGCCGAGTGACACGGCTCCTCTGCGGACAGCCTGCCTTTCCGTCATTTTGAGTGGCTCTTTAAACCATATGCACTTGCTTAGGCCATTTTCAATCATCCGGCGAGCCCGTCGGGGGAGTGGGCGATTGCTTGGAACCGGAGGCCGCGATTGGGTTTTAGTCACAGATGGAGTCCGGGTGGCGAGTCTCCCCTCTTCTCCTGCTCCCGCCCTGACTCCCCCACCCTGGCCTGAAGCTTGAACAGGGCCTCCTGCAAAGGGGTCCAGACTCTGTAGCCTCAGTGGGAAGAACACCCGGGTTTGCTAAGGGTGGGGTGCAGTGGGACGGTGGAGGTGGGGGTAGCAGGAAGCCAGGCAAGCCGGAGGGAGGCGCTGTGCTGGGAATGTGAGTCAGTCACCCCTTTCCTCCTCATCGGGCACCACGTGGCTCATAGGAGTAGGATTCTGCTCACCAGGAACCGATCTTTCTGCGTCACATGCTGTGTTTCTGTCGTTTCTCGGTGGTTGTGTGTGTGTGTTTTAAGATACATTTTAACCAAGAAGATGCGCTGGAAAAACCATCCGGTCAGGGACAATAGTCTGTATCTGTCCTCTGAGGCCAGCCATCAGGCATGGTCACTGTGTGGTCGGTTACAAACTGTGACTTTCAGAATGAAACACCCACTTCTAAAGGGGGTCTAAGGCCGCAGGTTACCCTGCCAGGCAAATCCTCTTGGATAGGAATTGATTCGTGTTTATCTCCCACGCGATCGTACAAGGTGAGAGTTTGATCTATGCCGGGGGAGTGCAGTCATCAGAGAGCATTAATGTGTTTTCTAACGTTCACCCGCCCTTTCAAACATGTATTTATTGAGTGCTTACTGCGTGAGGCATTGTTTATCTTGGAATCCCTAGTCTGCTGGCATGCGGGAGTAGCTGCCGGGCCCACAGGAAGCGGGTCTCTGTCCTCTCATCTTAAGGCCCTGGTCGGCAAACTGCGGCTCGCGAGCCACATGCGGCTCTCTGGTCCCTTCAGTGTGGCTCTTCCACAAAATACCACGGCCTGGGCAAGTCTACTTTGAAGAAGTGGCGTTAGAAGAAGTTTAAGGTTAAAAAATTTGGCTCTCAAAAGGAATTTCAATCCTGGTACTGGTGATATTTGGTTCTATTGACTAATGAGTTTGCCGACCCCTGTCTTAAGGCACGGGGCCTGGGAACATAAAATCCTCTCCCTGCTGACTTACTCCACCACAGGGCGTGTGCCCCCTTCCCCGGTAAGGGAAGTGTGAATTCTGTGGCGAGTCAACTAGTTTTTTTCCCCTTTAATGAATCTTCAATGACGATTTTTTTCCTTAAGAGCATGTTCCCAACTTATTAAAGCAATAAGTTCCTGTGGAAAGTGCTTAACATAACAGTTTCTCGGCCAGCTTTCCCTTCCAGCTGATAACATCGCCTCAAAGAAGGAACACAGGGCTAGAAATTTGGGACTAAACACTCCAGCATGTTTTGTAAGATAAAAATGAAAAGTGATGAAAGACGTTTGAAGCTTATCACGAAGACTTGTGTTCACTTTTCAACCAAGTTTCTGCTTTTTTTTTTTTTCTCTCTCTCAATTCCCTTCTGACTCCAACACAGATTTGAGGAACTCGAGCTCTTGACTGATCTGTGCTCTCAGACTTCAATTGCAGTCTTTTCTGTGGCTTGACATCCCAAGCGTTTAGGATTTCTCTTACCTCTTCAGCATCACTGGTGTTTGTAAGTGGACCTGCCTGGGGCAGAAACATGAGCGAGAGAGGAAGGTTGGAGAGGCACTGTACTGGCAATATGTGCCCATTGCTCCTTCCTTCCTCCTGTGCTTAACGATTTCACATAGGCCCGCCAAAGTTGGTCTTACCGAAGGCTATATCCACAGGAAGATTCATGCCAGGCATTCTCTTTTTATTTTTTTAAATATCTTTTTATTGACTTCAGAGAGGAAGGGGGGTAGAGAGAGAGAAAGGGAGAGAGAGATGATAAGAGAGAATCATTGATCGACTGCCTCAATGTCCCCTATTGGGGATCAAGCCCCCAACCCAGGCATGTGCCCTGATTGGGCATCAAACAGTGACCTTTTGGGTTCATTGGTCTGTGCTCAACCACTGAACCACACCAGCTGGGCGCCAACCACTCTCTTATTCCAACCCTGAAACCAAAGCAAGGGCAGCGTAATGATGAAAGGAAATGCGTGAAAGGACCACGTGTGAAGAAAACTGGTGTCATCGCAGCTTCTCTCCAGGATGGTCCATTGGAACTTCCCTAAGAAATGCCTTTGGTGGTAGCGGTGAGAATGGTGGTGAATTCTAGGCTAGAAAACATAACTTAGAGACTCAAGGAGATAAGTAACTAAAGGAAAGTGACTGACACATGCTTTTTAATAAAGCCAATTGACAGTCTGTATCGGAATCCTTTAAAATGTGATGGTCACTGATCCAGTAACTCAGGTTTTCAGAATCCAGACCAAGGGAGTGAATTGAAGTAAAGAAGTAAAGTTGTATGTCTGATGCCCCATAATGATCAACATCATGTTATTTATAGTGGCAGATACTTAGGTCTAAGAAAATATACAATAGGAAAATAGTAAATTATAAAGTATCCTCAAGTGGTATAATAAATTTCTTGTACTAACAAGAAAAAGCATACATGATAAGATGCTAAATGATGAAGCAGAATTCTATTCAAAATTCTATTTATAGAAAAATAATATCAATGATGAAACAAAAGTAAATAAATGTACAAGACTACCACCAAAACATCAGTAGGTAATTTGACTATAGATAGTCTTTTTTTGAATTCTTTTAAGGATTGTTTCAAAATGGAATGTAATTCTTAGTATCTAAAAAGGTCAGATGTGAGGAGAAAGCAGACTAAGTATTATTTAAATACTGAGAGTGTTGTGCATATTCAAGCTAATACCAGTTTATCACAGCTGGCGTTGAGTGTGTAGAAAATGTGAGATGTTTTTCTTGATATTGTTTACAGATTTCAGACAATCTGGAAGATTATCAAAATTACCAAAGCTCCAATAGTAGAAACTTACAGTGAATTCAGTTTATTTTTATATCAAATTGGAATGTGGATAGTGGGACTACATTAGTCACCTATTTCTCAGTTGCTGCTGTAAATCGGAATTTCTGTTTCAGTGATGGGAGACATTGCTTACCGCGTGCTTGTTGTTCTGCAGTGTGCTAGAACTCCTTTAAGGTCAGACCAGAGAGAAGGAGCTCACTCAGTCTCTGAGTATACAAACTCCAGCAAGTGCTGTGTGACCTTGGGCAAGCCCATGTAACTAAACATGAGCTTCTGTATGGACCAACGGGGATAGTGATAGCCGCGATTTCCTTTGTGCAGCGCGGCCCATTTCTTGGCCCAGGAATCATCCAGGGAGATGACTGTAGTGTTCCGGAGAGCGGAAGGGACAGGTAGTTAGGTTAGGCACACCTGATGGCACTCCATTCCATGCCCAGAGGTTTGACTTTATCCTGAGGGCAGTAGGGAGCTATTGACTAGACCAGTGGTCGGCAAACTCATTAGTCAACAGAGCCAAATATCAACAATACAATGATTGAAATTTCTTTTGAGACCTACATTTTTTTAAAACTTCTTCTAATGCCACTTCTTCAAAATAGACTCACCCAGGCTGTGGTATTTTGTGGAAGAGCCACACTCAAGGGGCCAAAGAGCCGCATGTGGCTCACGAGCCGCAGTTTGCCTGCCAACCACTGGACTAGATGAAGCAACAAGGGAGATGCTTTTTTTTTAAGCATTTCTGGGTGTTAAAAACTGCTCTGCCTAGCCCTAGCCAGTTTGGTTCAGTGGATAGACCATTGGCCTGGGGACTGAAGGGTTCAGGTTGGATTTGGGCTAAGCACACATCCCATGTGGGAGACAACCAATGGATGTGTCTCTCTCACATTGATATTTCTCTCCCTCTGTCTCTCACCCTCCCTCCTACTCGCTCAAATAAATAAACACATAAATAAATAAGGAAAAATCCATCCAGTAAGGCTTAACAAAACTAGCATGTTCTGCCTAAATGGCCACCTTATCTTTGGTCAGATCAGCATAGAATGGTCCACACTTCCTCTCTTTCTCAGCTAGCTCAGAATTAACTCCCCCCACCTCCTGCCAAGCCCCAGTAGAGTTCTAGAAGCCAACTCTGCATCAGCAACTCCAGTGTTGAAAGTCCTCAGCTCAGAATGAGTGTGTTTAGCGGGTAGAGTTGAGCAGCTTTCTAATACCAGCGAGGGAGACCCTAACAGCTGCCTCGTATCCTAGACATATTACAGGATGGTCATGTCATTATATTTCAACAGACAAGACAGCATTTGTTTTCCATCAAAATCCACGTAACGATGTGCTGTGCTAGCATACGGTTCTCCTGAATATAGGGAAACACGATGAAGCAGAGCTATCTTGTTCGCACATGCCATTAAAATGCTGTCCATCTGTAACGACAGGACTGCAGAGTGCCTCTGATGTCACCAGGCGATACGCAGGCCTCAGCCAAGGACTCTCGCAATTTGGGCCATCATGGCCACAGTGCGCGCGCTGCTGGGCGGGCGATGCCGTGGCTTATGGAATTTTCTCTAATATAATTATGCTGCTTGCTCTGAATTAATACCCAGTGGATGAACAAAAGACCAAGTTACGTTGCCAAATTCATCATCTGCAGTGGAAAAGTTACCACTGTGTTGAGACCGCTACCAGCATTGATCAGCAAAGCATGGCATTAGTTCTTAATATTTTTCCCGCCATATGGCATGTCACCCATGTAGAGAGGCATGTCCATTTTGCAGTTACAGCGCCATCGTCGTAAAAGGGAATTTGGGGGTCATTTAAAGAAGTGGTAATCGCCAAAGGGAGTTTGTTCTGTAGAATTAGTTGAACAGCATCATTGGAACAAATGGGCTGAGCAAATCACTTCTAGAGCTAGATGCTTATAGCACGTTTCAAAGCTGTCTGAAGGTGCCATACTGAATGTCTATGCTAAACGGCAAACAACCAAGCCAGCCAGTAAGGTTTCAATGAATAAGGAACATACACTTTCTAATTCCCTACCTTTACAGGGAGGATTTCTTCTCTTTCCACTGTAATGGGTTTTGTGTTTCTTCGTGACTTGGTGAAACACATTAAATTGTCCTTATGTTCCCAGCTTCAACCCACCCAAATTGGGGAGAAGAAATACTCTTCTTCTTTTTCCTGCCTGTCTTGCTTAAGGATTTCTTAAAAAATTAATTGGTCCTCTATCAAGATGAATAATACAGATATACATAATTAAAACACATATACGCATAAGGAAAGACTCCTTTTTATAGAAATTGCCAGAAAAGTTACCTTTTCCCATCCTCTATCAGTCCTTTAATTTTTACAGTTCAAGGCTGTAGCACTTCATAGGAAGAGCAATCTTAAAAGGCTGCAGCAAAACAGGGACCATTACAGTAGGATAACATTGTGTTCCGGCAATTCATCAAAGCTATGATTAATTCAGTAGTGGCACTACCAAAAAAAAAAAAAAATGAGCAACAATTCTTCTTTCATTGTAAATACAAATGGTTGTCGATCATCCTTATTAATTATTGTTATTAAACGATAATAGGAACATTTGATGGGGACTGGATGGTTAGACCGAGAGCTGTACTATCCCTTTCATTCAAATACTGCTGTCTCTTCCTCCCATAGAATGACGTACACTGAAGTTAGCTCTGCAACATGTTTTTGTTATATACATTTCTTTGCAATAAATTAATTTGCTTACAAGTAGAAAAATTTCCATGACTATATATACACTTCACACATTTTGCATGGAGCTATTGTTTTCTATATTTCCTCAATGTTATGATCACTGTTACTTGTAATTTTTTTAATATATATTTTTGATTTTTTTTTTATAGAGAGGAAGGGAGATGGATAGAGAGTTAGAAACATCAATGAGAGAGAAACATCGATCAGCTGCCTCCTGCACACCCCCCACTGGAGATGCACCCACGACCAAGGTCCATGCCCTTGACTGGAATCGAACCTGGGACCTTTCAGTTTGCAGTCCGATGCGCTATCCACTGAGCCAAACTTGTAATTTTGTACATTCTGTTCCCTCATCCTAAAACACTCTCCCCTCTAGCCTTTAATCTCTTCTTGACCAGAAAACTCCCATCGTATCCTAGGGGATGAGCTTGGATATCACTTTCTCCCCATTTCACACACCGCACTAATGTGGCCTCCTGTTTAGTTTCCTAGCCTCGCTCTTGTGGAACTGTCGTAGCGATTGTGGTTTCTTTCTGGTGTTCACTGCTGGTCATCATTGTGGGCACTCATATTGGCTCCTCACCCTCCTAGAAGGAGAAAACCCTTCTCCCGCCTTCCTTAGCAGTGCCTCAGGTCCCTGCAGCCTGCCCTGTGTCCCTCCCCATCTCAGCCAACACTGCAAACTGGTTCTATGCAGAAACCCAGGACCACAAAGGCACAGCCCTGTGGGGCCTTACTCTGTCCTCATCCTTCCCCAAGGCTTCCCATTGAAGCCAGGCATGCAGGGCATTCACAGTTTGCCTGGCAAACCTTTGGCCAATAGGAGACTAGAGCCAGTAGGTAAAATCTTTCTTCTTCCTCCAGCAGTGACGGTCCCGAGGCACAGCATTTAAATGACCATATTGGTGCCTGTGTCAGATCTGTGACATGATGGCAGGTTCATACGAACCCTCCATGGCTCTTCCACTCCTTCCCCTCCCCCTTTTCTTATTGTTAATGCTCACCAGGAGGATGTTTTTCCATTTACTTTTAGAGAGAGTGGGAGGGAGGGGAGGAGACACACAGAGAGAAACACTGATGTGAGGGCACACATGAATTGGTTGCCTCCCACATGTGGAAGTGCCCGCAACCAAGGTATGTGCCCTTGACAGGAATCAAATCCAGAACCCTTCAGTCTGCGGGCCGACGCTCTAGCCACTGAACAACACTGTCTAGGGCCTCTCTCCCTTCTTTATTCTCCTTTCCTCTCTGCTGTGTGTGCCTGGGATTGTCTTCGTAACAGCGAAGAGGCACATAGGCCTCTGGCTAAGGCTCTCCCTCCTGGGGAACCCAGGCTAAGACAGACAGCAATGAGCACATAGTAGTTACGGAACAAATAGTTTTTAGTTGAATTAAGATTATCTAGAAGGAAAATGTCAGAGACCCTCTGAAATATTTTCAGTTTGGAGTCTCACCTCTGCAGGGAGAAAACAGTTCAGTTTCAGAACGAGCTGACCTCAAATCGGGAATTGCTGGAACTGACTTTCCTACAGGAGTGCCATATAGCTGCAATGGTGTTTTCCCCCGTGGAAATTGAGGAAGGAAAAATAGTCGTTAACTCTGAACTCCTTCTGATATGTTCCCAAAAGCATGAAGTGCTGTTTAGCAAAATACATATCACACGGTTTTTGGCAAGAGCAGGGGCTGGGAGACAGCTAAGTCGGATTCTTCTGGAAAAGTCAGGCGGCAGGAAACCAGATCCTTCGGAGCCCAGTGTTCAGATCACGCTTCCCAGCCTCCCAACCCCCACCCAGGGCCCTGGACCACCTCTGAGGCCGGTTTCCCTGGCAGCTCGTGAAGGAGGCAAGTCGGGGGTGAGACTGCTCAGCGAGTAGAGACCGTTGGCTTGTTTGTTTAAACCTGCTTTCTGGGATTAGCTCTATCTGACTCTGTGCGTTTGGGGCTGCGGGTTAGACTCGGGTCAAGTAGGAGATTTCAACACATCTGATAGGAGTTTGTTCTTCCTGAGAAAAGGAAAGCTGTTCAGCATTGGGCCCAATGCCCTGGTCTTAAACTCTTTGTACTATTTGTATGTGTAAGGAGGTTCGGGCGGCGGAGGGCCGTTTTAAACCCCAACGCCCCAGTCCATAACATTCATCACTATCTGTCATGGGGAACTATTACACGGCCTCAAAGCTCACTGTTCAAATATGGCCGTTCATTAGCACTGACCAGGCCACACCAGATTCCATTAGTGGATTAGGGGCCAATTGAGGCCTTTTTTAAAGACGGGACTTATCACAGCTAAATATTTGTGAAAGCAAAACAAAAGAGAGTTCTTCGACGTTTAAATGCTATATTTACTCTCTTTTTCTAAAAAGTGCAATGGTCTTAACTATTTTTCATAGATGACTGTTTATTCTTTAAACATAAATGTGTTTGTTGATGGGAGTAGATTCCAGTTTCAAGTACTTTTATCAATCTTCAAGAATGGCACTAAAAGGTCCACCTACCTCAATGACATCAGTTTTCATAATCGTATTTTTAGTGGAGAGGTAAAGCGGGTGTGCGGGGGGGGGGGGGGAGAAAAAGAGAGGGAACAAGAGAGAAAGTAAAGACGGAGAATGGCTGACCCCTGCCTCAAACCCTCAAAGTGCCCACTGTGAATTACCCACAGAACCACTCGCTACACCCTAAAGTAGTGGTCGGCAAACTCATTAGTCAACAGAGCCAATTATCAACAGTACAACGATTGAAATTCCTTTTGAGAGCCGTGTTTTTTAAACTGAAACTTCTAACGCCACTTCTTCAAAATAGACTCTCCCAGGCCGTGGCATTTTGTGGAAGAGCCGCATGTGGCTTATGAGCCGCAGTTTGCCGACCACGGCCCTGAAGTGTTTGGAAATGGGGTGGGGAAGATGTTCCTTCAACCCCATCCCCAAGCTTTGCCTTGACTCTTGCCTCCAGGTCTTGGTGAAGAAACTTTCTCTGAAAGTCTGGTGCGTGTTTCTAACTGCACTTACCCCTCCATGTTTGATCACCTGGGTTTTTCCTGCCTTTTTGCTGGACAGTCCTCAACCTCTGTGTCATTTCCTTCTGTGTCCCTAGAGCTTGAACAAAGAATGTGCTTGATAAATGCTTAACAAGTGGGTGACTGAACACTGGCCTCACACCTACTTGATGTAGAAAGATATACCCTTCACCCCTGCACACTGTTGAGTGTCCATGCAACTCGAGTTCCACATAGTTAAGTAGATGTGCTTTTTTGTTTGTTTGTTTGCTTTTCAAATATATTTTATTGATTTTTACAGAGAGAAAGGGAGAGGGATAGAAAGTTAGAAACATCAATGAGAGAGAAACATCGATCAGCTGCCTCCTGCACACCCCCTACTGGAGATGTGCCCACAACCTAGGTACATGCCCTTGACTGGAATCGAACCTGGGACCTTTCAGTCCACAGGCTAAACGCTCTATCCACTGAGCAAAACTGGTTTTGGCGGATGTACTGTTTTTTTTAAAATCCTCACCTGAGAATGTTTTTCATTGATTTTTAGAGAGTGGAAGAGAGAGAGAGAGACAAAGAGAGATATCGATGTAAGAGAAACACATCGATTGGCTGCCTCCTGTGTGTGACCAGGGCTGGGGCTAGGGAGAAGCCTACAACTGAGCTATGTGCCCTTGACCAAAATGGAACCCAAGGACCCTTTGGCCCACAGGCTCACGCACTATCCACTGAGCCAGACCGGCTGGGGCTAGATGTGTTGTCCATTAGACACAAGCTTTCAGCCTCTCAGCTGTTGTCATGGCTGAGGCTGCCTGGCCCTGTTTTAATAACTTCCCTGTTAATTCTTCTGAATTATGCAGGGCATCTTAAACACCTGGCAGTAAAGTCTTCTTGTGCATTTTGGCACTCCTCATACCAGGGCCATGACAGAGGAAACCATTGTAAAATAATGCAGTAATATCATAAACAGTGTCAAATAGCATACTTCAGACAAAACAGATACTAAACAGATAGCTAGGGAGTCACTGGAGTTGGCCACGCCCCAATACAGAAGTGAAACAAAGCAAATGTAGTTGAATTACAGGATGAGTCAAACGGAATGCAGTTGTATTATAATCCATCATTAAGCATTTTCTTTTATGTTGCTTTCTAATTAAGTCCCAAAGCCAGGCCCACTGTAAATACTCCTCCGTGGTATGGAGGCCTTGCAGCTCATTATATCCTCACACCCCTCCTGCATCCCATGTTCTATTTTAAAATTGCAATGACCATATATAAAACCGCAAACTGCATTTTTCTCATACATTGTGATTTTATGAGATAATTGTTTGGAATTAACCACATAAATAACATCATAGCCATCCATTCATCCTATTAAAAAGTAGTTACAGAAAAAGGACCCACATGCAGGATGGCACGTGGACATGATTTTACCTCAGGACGCTAACATCTTCTCACCTGATGTTGTCAGTAAGTAAGATCCTTGTTGTTTATGATATTTCTTCTTCGTGTCGCTCAGTTTCCATCTTTGGAACAGGATTAACTGTTCCAGTGGCCTGAAACACAGATCTTTCATCCTCCCAGCCTTTCTTACCTTGATCTTGATTTTGCTTTTAAATTTCACCATTTCTCTGCTCAGTGATTCTTCTTCCATTTCCAAAATATCAGAATGATAGGAGACAATTCATTTACCCCTGATCTGTTACAAAATACAGATTTTTACTGATTTTAGAGAGGAAGGGAGAGGGAGAGAGAGAGAAACATCAATGCTGAGAGAGAACCATTGTTCCACTGCCTCCCGCACACCCCACACTGGGGATGGAGCCTGCAGCCCCGCCATGTGCCCCGACCGGGAATGGAACCGTGACCTCCCGGTTCAGAGGCAGACGCTCAATCACTGAGCCACGCCAACTGGTCCCCTGATCTTCTAAGTCTCCTATACTTCCCACTCTCCTTGGAGACCGCCAGAATCTCTTCTCGGAGGCTTTCTCTTGCCAAGTCCACCTTTCCTCCCTGTGTCTTCTGAGCCCAAAATGTCTTTCTCGGCGTGCTCTGTCCATTCAAACTCACCATCTTTTAAACTCCGCTCCTGTTCATATTGACTCTTGAGGTCTCATTATGACAAAGCAGTCTGCAGTAATATATAATTTCTTGGGTTGGTATGGCAATTTTCCACAGGGTTCCCATTTGCCAATTGATGATATACTGTATTTCTTTGCTCATTCATTACTCTATGGTTATTCGAAGCGGTTATTCAATAAGCTCATAACAGGGGTTGCAAACTCTTCCTGTAAAGGCCAGAGAGTAAATATTTTAGATGCTGCAGGTCATACAGTCTCTGTCTCAGCTACAGAACATGTAATTGTAGATGAAAGCAGACATAGACCTTAAGGAAATGAATGGAAATGGGTGTGTTCCAGTAAAACTTTATTCATTGGCAATGAAATTTGGATTTTATGTAATTTTCACTTGATACAAAACATTATTCTTCTTTTAAAAAAAATGTAACCACTTAAAAATGTAAAGACCAGCCTGGCTGGTGTTGTTCAGTGGTTTGCCATCAACCTATGAAAGAGAAGATCAAGGTTCAGTTCCCCATCATAGCACATGCCTGAGTTGCAGCCTCAATCCCCATTAGGGGATGTGCTCCAGGCAGCCAACCAATGATTCCCTCTCATCACTGATGTGTCTGTCTTTTCCCTCCCGGCCCTCTCATTTCCTCTCTGAAATGAATTAAAAAATACATATTTTTTAAAAGTAAAGACTCTTAGCTCACTGACCATATAAAAACATGGGCCGTAGCTCGCTGACCCCAGGATTATAACCTTCCTGAAGGCAGAAACAGGTCTTATGATATCGTGTGTCTTCCATTTTAACCCGAATCAGAGCAGTCTCTTCTGGATCCCAAACGTAGTCCCGCGTTCACATGGCTGAAGGCAAGGGAGCACCAACTGTAAGCTGTCCACTCTGGCGGCATTAGGAGGGCATGTAGGGGCCCTGGCAGACAAAAACAGCCAACACAAAAGGGGTGTCAGAGGTTGAAATTCTCAAGGAAAGAGGGGCACAGAGCCTCCACTTCCCTGGCGACTTCGCGAAGGCATGTGGGGGTCTGTGCTCAGACACAGTATTTCTTTGAACTAAGCAGAAAGCTGGGCAGGGCAGAAGGCAGGCCGGCTGGGAGCCACAGATGCCATTTTGAATGCAGGCTTCATATGGTCTCCGTGGGAGTCTGCAGAACCCCGCGCTCCGCTCTGTGGGAGTTCTGCACTTGGACGTGATGGCTCTGTGTTTAATTACACTGTATATTTTCTTCTTTAGCACTGCCATACAGAAACACAGACCCAGCGCGCGGAGGGGGGAGAGGCAGAGAGAGAGCTGCGCTCGGGCCTGCAGATAAGGACATCCTTCCTCCACAGCCGGCCTGCGAGGCGCACGGGGCCTCTCCCCCTCCACATTATTTATCGAGAATGTTCTCTCTGAGTTATAGCTCCAAAGGGGGGAAATACTCATTTAACGAAGAGAGAGTTGGGTCCAGTTTAAAAGCCATAATTTTGTATGCATGTCAGAAAAACACATCATCTGAACCATAAATTCGCCCAGCCAGACTGAGGGCCCACTTGCCACTGGAATCTGTTTTTCTTTTTAATATAATGAGGCGACGTCCCCTTCCTTGGAGAGGAGAGTTCAATAGTTTAATTTTTGTTAACGGAGATCTCTTGTACGAAGGTAAATTACATTGCCTTTTCTATTACTAGCTCTGTTAATTGTCAAGCAATCAGAGTTTATGCACTCATCCAAGGCAGCAGAGAATTCCCCATAATGTTGCAGAATAAAACCTGACAAAGCACAATAATCTTTAGTTTATTGATGTGCTACCAGGCTGTTGAAAGCATCGGATCAGTAATGCGCTTTGGTTAGGAAATTGGGGTCTAGGGAGAAATATCGGGAGGAACAGAGAGAACATCAGGGCTTGAAGAAAAAATATATTAGGAGTTAAAAGGGGGGAAAGATGTTTGTGGTGGGATTTTAGAGTTTTTGAAAAAACACACACAATACTCTGAGATCTTTGCAGGGTTCAGAAGGAAAACACATCTGGGGTGGACAGATGAACTTTGACCCCGGTGGCCAAATGAGATTTATTTTTTTGGTGGGGGGAGATGACACATATCATAATATAAATAACACGCACAAAGGCCAGACTTGCAGAAAAAGCACACGCTGCCGGCATTTATTGCAAATACGAGAGCCTCCCATATTATGGTTTAAAATGAAAACAATTAGGTGGCCAGGATGGCCAAGCGGAACCTGGATTTGGCTGCTGAAGATTAAACCTAGGGGATCCCTAAAATATCCCTGGTGCCTTCGTCTCCTTACAGATCTGGACTTCCAGAAATGAGAACAAACAGCTCCATGTTTACTTTGAGCCTTGGGGACTTTGAAGCCGTGCCGCATTTATTTTAGGAGGCTGATTTCCAGCCTGTCTTTTTTTGGTTTAGTTCCTGTGCTGTCGGGTCCTTCCCCGGCTCCGTGTCCAGTCCGGGTCCTGCCTTGGACTGGCCACGCCGGACGCCCGCAGGCTCCCAGGTCGGGCCTGGCGAGGCCCTCTGGCCGCGCTGTCTCTCAGTGCTGGGAGGGGTTGCGCTTCTAATGGAAAAGTTTGACTCTTGTAGCCGTATTGACTCTAGGAATGAAGATTTGAGCCGCCTTATTAAATTGTTCCCTCTGATTGGAATGTTCTGCTCTGAGAAGCTAAATAGTTTGTGTAATGAGTACAGAGCGTGTGTTCGGGACGTGGCCTTACATTATGTCAAATCATACCCAGACTCATTTTCGGAGTCCAAGAAAATATATAAAACCTCTAGTATAGGAAAGGAAAATGTTGATTAAGCAACTAATCCAAGCTAAAGAAAGGCAAAAAGTATTATAAATTTCTGATTGGGCAGTTTGATTTTTTTTTTTAAAGAAAGATGGGTTGATTGTAACTGTTTATAAGTGTGTGTGTGAGGTAGGTGTGTGTATGTGAGGGGTGTGTGTGTGTGTGCAAGAGGGGGGGCGGCGAGAACCTGCAGAACCAAACATTGAGATTCTCTACCTTGCAATAAAAGATGGCAAGGTGATAAATTAGTGCTCTCAACTGAAATTGATTACTTTGTGTTCCCATCCAGTTCAGATGGCAGCCACACAGATGCTCTGAAACACCTTAATGACACATCGGAGGGAACTTCTCCAGTGGCTCGCCCGGGCCGCCCCCTTCCTCCCCCATTGGCTCCGAGAGCGCACTGCGTGAGCGCCGCACGCATGAGGGAAGCGCCATGCAAACAGCCTGCTCCCTCTTGCACAGGGATGTCTTCATTTTACACCCCCCACCCCCCGCACCTTTAGACAGTCCTAGGATCTTAAATGCTAAAATGAAAAATGCAAGTGATTTTGTCTTTTCAAAGCTTGGGTGTGTATCTATCCCCAGCTCTCTGGGGAGGCAGCACGTAGAGCAAAGAGATGAAGCCGTATCAGGCCACCTAGAGGCCATCTTCTAGCCTGCCTAGCAAAGCAACGCAGAATGATGGCTTAATGCCATAATTATAGATTGAATGGAGCCGCCTGGTTTCCTCACGCAGATTCAAAAGAAAAAGTTACCAGTACACTCGAATTCAAGGAGTCGCACATGGAAATGGAATCATTTCGTCAAGCCCTCAGTTTTCAACAATTTGAGAATTCTCCTTATGGTAACATCCCAAGTGAGACGTATCAATAGCTGCTAAAAAGTAATTGATTCCATTCCACTGCAGTCGTGAGAATGGGTGAGGATCTGAAGAAATGTCAGCTGGTGTGGCTCAGTGGTTGGGCACGGACCTGTGAACCACAAGGTCATGGCTCACTTTCTAATCGGGGAACACGCCCAGGCTGCTGGCTCGGTCCCCATAGGCGGCGTGCAGGAGGCGGCCAGTCAGCGATCTCTCATCATCGATGTCTCCCTCTCTCTCCCTCTCCCTCTCCCTTCCTCTCTGAAGTCAATGAAAAAATATTTAAAGAAATGTTTACCACTCGAGGATCTTACAGCTGTGAGCGAAGACCCAGATCTCAGATTTCAATGTGTGTGTGAGTGTGAGACTGGTTCGATGGGAGCCAGCAAAGATGGATCAAATATTCTACAAGTTGTCTGCATATCACTTCTCTAAGCTTACTGATCTGTATCTGTGTTTAATAATTCTCTGTTCTTAGTAATTCTGAATCAGTATCAAGTATTCTTTGTGTTCTAAAGACTCAGACCCCATGCCCGTATCATTTCCACTGGGTGTGTATAAACACTGACCAGTGGTCACAAGAGCAGTGGTCATTTGATGGACCATAGTCAATACAGGACACTCATGTGCCTGTTAGACACAGGTGATGGGACCAGTTCCTTTATGTGCAGACTCTACAGGTACAGAATACAGCTTACTACCCAATGAGTACAGAAGCCCAAGCACTTATCAAGGCCTGCATGAAGACCCCCTCGCTCCATTTTAGTGCCTCTTGGGATCCCTGTCAGAACCCTAGGACTCTGGGCTGCGTAGTTTGAAAATAAATCTCCTAAACAATGGAATTAGAAACACATCGCCTTGGACAACAGCCTCTTTCTAACTGTATATTATTGGTGAATTGATTCAATTTCACTTGCCTCATCCACTCCCCGCATGACAATTCTCTCCTTGAGTCCAACCTAGAACTCTCCTGTGTGTGTGGATGTGTGTGTGTGTGTGTGTGTGTGTGAGAGAGAGAGGGGGGGGGTTAATTTAATATTCCTCAGTAATACTGATAGGATTCCCAGGAAACTCCTGTTACCTTTATCTTTGTTAAACGTTCAGGACCAGCCTTCCCTCTGAATTGAGTATCTTCTACATGCCAAGTACTGGGAGACCTGGGATTCTGTGTTTGGATGTCAGGAGACTCAATTTCATCATACATTACTCTGCCTTACTTGACTTTCTATTCAAGAACCCTCAGAATTTTCAGATACTTAACTGAAAATGGAAAATTCAAGTAGCTAAGAAGAATTATTTCCATAGGAATCTTCAATTTAATAGTAAAAAGCACAATTAGGATAAGTGGGAAGTCACAAATAATTACACTCAGGGAAGTGTAAGCAGACTGTAAAATAGTTGTTGCATTTCCTTGTATTGAATAAAATAATACATTATTTGAATAGTTCTATTATCTATCCTTAACGGAAACATACAGTGCCTGTCCTATTTCTTCAAAGAGCTTGTTAATATGCAGTCACCTAGTACAACTGCTAAGTTTTTAAAGGTCACCCATGTTTTATTCATAAAGGGTGGTTTTCTGGAGGGGAAAAAGGTTACAGTGTCATGTAATACCATATTCTCATGGAGGCTTTGCTTTCGAAGGTAGCTTCTAATGGATTAGATGGGGTGCAGGAGAGATTTGGGGAAAGGGGAAGTGATTCTTCCAGAAATAGCAGTAAAACTTCACTTAGGACCTGGGGAACTCTCAGGCAGGGAGGACGATTGATCCTGCTTTTTAAGTATCAAGTGAGCATGGTAGCGGGTGTTACTTGCATTCCCAAATATTCCATTTCCTCACAAGGCCAGGCCTGGAAGTAACTATTTCCCAGGCCCCTTGAGTGGTCACGTGGCTAATTCTGTCCAATGAAATGTGAGTAGAAGTGAGGAGAAATGTGTGTCACTTGTAGACTGCAGTATTCATTTGATGGTGTTGGAACCCGGGTTCCTCTCTTTCTCTCATAGCAGCCGGGGAGGACAGTTTTCAAGTGTCCGGATAGACTCGTATCCGGATCCCTGAGTTAGTGCTTGGGAACCACTGCCCCAAAGGTCTGTCCAGTTGGGAGTTGGATCAGAGTGCGTTTACATGGTCAACAAAGAACGTTTGGAGTTGGGTCACTGAAATGTTGAGGTTGTTATCTGTACGCGTCAGGATTCTCCAGAGAAACAGAACCACTACCTTAGGATAAATACATGTGCGTAGGACAGCAGGTGGTGGAAGTCCAAGTCCAAGTCCTAAGGTGTACGTTCCTGTCTGAGGCCTCAGGCCCCAGCACCAGGATCCCTGTGTCCAAGGGAGCTGGATGCCCCAGCTCCGGCCAAGAATAAGTGACCTTTCTCCCCCCTTTTTGTGCTGATCACATTGGTGAGTCATCTTCCTGATTCAGTTGTGGATTCAAAAATGGAAATCCAGAAGCAGCCTCATGGAAACAACCCAGAAGTCAAGGTCAAAGAGCTACCTGGCATCCCTTGACCCAGCCAGGTTTCCAGAGCAGCAGGGAGCTCTCCTTAGATGTTTGAGCCAGTATTAGTAACATGGATGGTGAGAACACAGTTTACAGCAAAATGGAGAAATAGACAAAGTTAATGTTAAACAAAATGTGAAAATCTGTAAATATTAGGACTAAACAAGAAAGTTGAACCTATGTCAAAGTTTAGGAAATATTAGTACACATTCTGAGCTTGATAAGCCTGCTCCCCCCACCCCCCTTAAGCAGCTTTAAAATCAATCCACAAAGTTTTGGTACTTTTTAAAAATTCCACATGTATTTTCAAGCAATTTGTATTTCAAAGAACCAATCAATTTTGTTGAAAATGACCCCTTCTCACACTGCCTCCCCATATCCAACTCTTCTAATAGATTCAGAAAGACCCCACTAAGTTGTACAGTAAAAAGACTGCAAAATGAAGTAATACTTTAAAATACATTGGCTTAGGGGTTGGCTTTTATTTGGTAATAGTGCTGCTGTTATATTTTAAGAATATATTGTAATGAATGATTTAATTATATTTGTACCCGGAGGCTCCAGGCAAGGATCAATTTTGGAATGCAACCAATGGAGTAAATGGCTGTGTACATGTATATATAATACAAACTCGTTACGTCTCTCTGTGTGAAAAGAACAGTAAGATCAGTGATTTGATGGTGGATATTCAAAAATTCAGTCTGACCTTATTTCACTGTTTTTCTCTTTAGGACCAGAAGCAGAGCCAAAACCACTTAAATTGAAGCTTAAGTAGTGTCATGATTTTTCTTTTGCCATATTAGTAAGAGACAGAGCTGTCAAACCAGCTATTTTCAAGTTTATCAGTCAAGTCCACCACCCAAATTACCCATGACCAAAAGCTAATTTACAGAGTCACTGTTTTCAAGCAAATGTCATCCCTTGCAGCCAGCCATGTGGTTCAGTGGTTCGCGTGGGATCTTGTGAATCAAGAGGGCATGGGCTTGATCCTGGGTCAGGGCATATGCCTAGGTTTGGGGCTCAGTCCCCAGCAGAGTGATATTTCTCTCTCTCTTCCTCTCCCTTTCTCTCTAAAAATCAATAAAAACATTTAAAAAATTCATCCCTGTAACATCCCCACAATATAGGGTTGCCAGATAAAGTACTAGCCACCCAGTTACATTTGAAATTCAGATAAATAACAAACATCTTCTTAGTGTCAGTATGTGCTATTTGCTCAATCTGACAATCCTATGACTTCATGCCTGAAACTGTCTGGTACAAGTCCTATGACCATCTCATGCAATGGCATGACCAGAAGGGGACTGTGGACATGTCATACAACTTGGATGCCCATCTGCCCCACTTTCTCAGTGACTTTGGAGACATCAAGCATTTCTCAACACCCTGAGAGGGCATGCACTCTATGAGCAGTATAGACTTGGCGTGGGCAGAACAAAATAAACAGAGCAGTGGTTTTGGACTCCAAAAATAAATCATTTTTAAAAAGGATCATTTAGCTCTTTCCGGAAGATGTCCGGAGAGAAGCCGAGAGAGCAATAGAGAGTTAGAAATATCAATGAGAGGAGGAACACCAAGATGGCGGCATAAGCAAACACCTATTGTTCTGCCCCACGCAACGACTTAGGAACTACAACATAACAGCAGAACAGACAAGCACCCAGAATCGCCAGAAAGCTGGCTGAATGTAAACTCCACTAATAGGAGCAGAGGTGGGACACAGACTCAGGACCGGCGGAGCGCAGCCTTTCAGACGGAAACAGGTTAGAAGCTGCCCTGGGCGAGCGCGTGGGCCGGATTTTTCCGACGGGGAAGGGCGGAGGCGTCCCACAGCCCAGATTTCCTGAGCCGGGCGAGGTCCGAGGTCCGGGGGACGCACCCTGGAAGCGGGGCGCGGCAGAGGCTCCTAGTCCCAAAGGTCGCGCAAACCCGCGACTTGCCCCCTGGAAACTTGTCTCCTGGTTCCAGAAACCATCTATTTTACAGCCCTGGGCTGGACTTTTGGTGTGCAGGCACATTTGGGGAAAGGCAGAGTTGTCTGGCAAGGGGAAGAGACTAGCGGCTTTCTCTTGGAGGTGTCTGCAGCCATCCCCATCCAACAGAGACCCGCGCACGCGAGCGTTGCATAGGACCCAGCTGCCGCTGCCTTGCAGCTCAGAGACTCCACCCATCCAACCTGAACACAGTCTCCCTTCACAGCCAATTGGCCTGGAGGTCAAACCCTCCTAGGGCTAACAACAACAAGCTGGGTTTAAATTCAAAAACACTGAATACAACCCATAAAGGATTGCAGTAAGAGTACCCACCTCAGGTAACTGGGGAGACTGAGCCACTGTCCCTTTGAGGATCTCCACCACATAAAGCAGCCACCATGCAGAGACATGGAAAGAAATCAGGTGTGAAAGAAATGGAGGAGAAAAGACGACAAGACATAGAGTTCAAAACCACGGTTATAAGGCTTTTCAAGAGGCTCCTACAAAAGGCCGATCAACTTAATGAGAATTACCAGGAAATAAACAAGACCAACCAGCAAATGAATGAGAATTACAAGGAGATGAATGATACTTACAAGGAAATGAATGAGACCCTCAGGGAAATGAACAAGACCTCTGAGGATACGAACCAGACCCTCACGGATAAAAAAAAAGGACCAACTAGAAATCAAGCATACACAGACTGAAATAAAAAATATTACACAAAGTCCTAAAAGCAGTCCAGAGGGCCACAAGAACCAAGTCAAAGATTTGAAATACAAAGAACCAAAATCCACTCAGCTGGAAAAGCAAGAAACAAAAAGAATTCAGATAATTGAAGATAGCGTAAGGGGCCTCTAGGACAACCTCAAGCAAGCCAACATCCGAATTATTGGGGTGCCAGAAAAAGAGAGCAAGTTAATGAAAACCTACTTGAAGAAATAGTGACTGAAAACTTTCCCCACCTGGTGAAAAAAACTGACTTAAAAGCCCAAGAAGTACACAGAACCCCAAAATATAGGAATCTAAAGAGGACCACACCAAGACATATAATTAAAATGCCAAGAGCAAAAGATAAAGAGATTAAAAGCAGCAAGAGAAAAACAGTTGGTTACCTACAGGGGAGCACCCATCCGATTGTCAGCGGATTTCTCAACAGAAACGATGCAGGCCAGACGCGAGTGGCAAGAAATATTCAAAATAATGAAGAGCAAGAATCTACAACCAAGATTACTCTATCCAGCAAAGCTATCATTCAGAATTGAGGATCAGATAAAGTGCTTCGCAGATAAGAAAAAGCTAAAGGAGTTCATCACCACCAAACCAGTATTATATGAAATGCTGAAAGATATTCTTTAAGAAGAGGAAGAAGAAAAAAGTAAAAATATAAATTATGAACAACAAATATATATCTATCAACAAATGAACACAAAAATCAAGTGAACTGATAGGCTGATGAACAAGATAAACTGGTGACTATAACAGAAACATGGACATAGAGAGGGAATGGACTGACAATTCTTGGGGAGAAAAGTGTTGTTGGAAGTACAGCAAGAGATTGGACAAAAATCTTGCAACAATGGGAGAGGACATTGGGGAGGGGGAGGTGAGGGCGGAGGGTGGGATAGGTACAGGGTGGAGGGAAGATATAGGGGGATAAAAAAGGGGAAACAATGTAATAAACTGAACAATAAAAAAATAAAAATAAAAATAAAAAGGATCATTTATTTTTCTCAACAAAAGCTTAAGAAGAGGTTTCAAATGTCTACACTAATAAAAGAGAAAGATGCAAATTGACTGTACCTCTGTGATGCCCACCAGGCAATCAGGAGTGAGTATGCAAATTAACCCAACAAAGATGGTGGGTTAATTTGCATACACCGAAGCTGAGTGGCAGGGGGCAGGGCGGGACTCCTGCAACGTCTCCATGCTATGGAGACAGCGCAGGCATTCTGTACTGCCCCCAGCTGCTCTGGGCCTCTCGGCAGTGTGGAAAGGTAGAAAGGTGGCTCCGGGCCGGAGTGAAGGTGGCGCTGGCAGCCAGGGAAGGAAGGCCCATTCTTGCACGTATCTTCATGCATCCAGCCTCTAGTGCAGTCCATAAGCACAGAACTCGGGTAACTGCTCACTGAGAATGTGGCACTTTTCCATGACCTAGCCGGGATGGGGGCCTTCTTTCTGTCAAGGGCCATTGGATATTTATAACATTGTCTGCGGCCATACAAAATGATCAACTTAAAAATTAGCCTGCTATCTTTGATCAAACATTTAATTAACTCACCCCTAATGCCTTGGCAGGGCCAGACCAAATGACTTCAGTGGCCTTATACAGCCCATGGGCCAGACCTTCCCCACCCCTGTTAGAGGAACCTCCATGACCCCACCCAACAAAGTATAAGACCCCTGCTTTCATACCCGCTGCGGTGTGACACTTCTAACAAGGGAAGAGACGCTCAAGAGAAAAGAAGGGGTAAGAGTCCCAGGCTCACTGTTTGGGCCACTTTGCCACTTTCTCTGTTAAAGGTCCCCATAGTTGACTTCAACCTGAAATGCCATCTAAAGCAAGGTTTCATATTTATTTTTTTCTCCCTGGTCAATGATTGACTTTGTAGAAAATTCTCCCGCCCAGCTTTTGGAAAATAATCGATCTGAGAGCATCCTTGGTAAAGAAAGCGTATAATGTCAGGGTAACATGTCTTCATATGGTTGGCCGGGTGTGTCAGTTCCCGAAGGTCTATACCCTGTGGGTATGTTATTTTAAGAAAGAAGGCAAAACTAACGGGCAGCTGGGAGAGGGATTTTGTGTTGGCTAGGCTTCATTGGGGACAATTTTTCAACCTCACTGGACCGAAGGCACAGCTAAAAGCCACTTACTCAGGGATCTGCCTGTGTTTGTGTTGGCATTTTATTATTACCGCTTCATTCAGGCCTGCGAAACGTGGCTCTGAATTGTAAGTAAAGCAGCTCTACCTTTCAAAAGTAGCAAAGCCCTTGGAGTTACTAGACCAGCGAAGAAATAGTTGGTTCCAGTGTTTAGATTTCAAGTGAGCTCCCTAAATAAATCTCGGCAGAAATAAGGTTTTAAATCTGTGCTTTCCTTAGGACTGTTTACCCGCGGTGACGTTTCCCTGGCCTCTCGCGGAGGTTCTGCTTTGCTCTGTTAGTTGGATTTGGCCAGTTTCTGGACCACAGAGGGACAGGGGAAGCCAAACGGAGCACGTTTGGGGCAGGGAATGTCTTATTGCACTTGTGCTGTCTGTTTTGCTGAATCACCTCCACTTTGCCCGTTGATGAACTTAACGCAGGCTACTGACTTTGAAAAGAGCACAATTGCATCTGGCCAGCATGGCTCAGTGGTTAAGCATCTACCTGTGAGCTAGGAGGTCATGGCTTGATTCCTGGTCAAGGCACATGCCTGGATTGGGGGCTTGATCCCCACTGTGGGGCATTCTCTCTCATCATTGATGTATTCACCTCTCTCTGCCTCTCCCTTTCTCTTAGAAATCAATAAAAATATATTATTATTTAAAAAAAAGACCACAATTCCTCACCCAGCCCAATGCTCAGGTCTCATTATCTTAAACCTGTCAGAGATACCTTTATTTAACTGGAAGCTCAGTAAGTCAGTGTCAGAACTTCTCGTCCCAGTTTTACAAATGGAATCATACATCAACTTGCAATTACTGGGGATCGCTGGGAGAAGAGAAATTCACAGATTATTCCCGAATCTTAATTTTGTCGGTGGCATTCGCTTTCCCTCCTTCAGAATGAGTCTCGCCGAGCAGCTATGGCCATCTGAAAAGTGGCTGACCTGAGTAATGACAGTGTTAATATTAATATTGTGACTGTAGGGTTTTCAAAGTGTTCCCACATTTATCATCTCCTTTGGTTTGCATAAGCTCGGTGATAAAAGTAGAAAGGGTGTGCTTTTAATTTCTCCTAAAAGATGAGGAAACAGAATGAAATTTAAATTGCTTGTCTGTGTATCTGGTTAGTCAGTGGCTCTGTTATATGATAGCAGAGCCCTGGCCTGTGTTTCTCAGTGGTTAGAGCATCGCCCCTCCCACCAAAAGGTCTCAGATTTGATTCCTGGTCAAGGTCAAGGGTTGTGGGTTCACTCCCCACCACAGGACAGGGCCTGTGAGGGAGGCAACCAGTCAACGTGTCTCTCTCACATTGATGTTTCTCTCTCTCTCTCCCCCTCCTTCTTTCCTCCCTCTCTTCTTCCCTCGCTTCACTCTCTCTAAAAAGCAGTGGGAAAAAAAATATCCTCAGGTGAGGATTAACAAAACAAAACAAAATATGAGAAAGTCAGAAATTTGACAATCACAATATCGCTTTGTTATCTGCCCCTTGACATATGATGAATTGACATTGAGCTGATGAATTGACAATGAACTAATGATCTGGGGATTGAAAGAGACAAACCTAATTTTGAACAAGGTGTTTTAAGATTTCCCTACAGTTCTTTCCCATGGTGTTGGGAATTTGGTTTTGAAGATTTTCTGATTGATCTCTGTTTGAATTTCCAAATCCTGCCTTTCTCTCCCCTTAATGTCCTTTTATGTGCTGTCTCGTTCGGGAGAAGCTCTGGCCTCTAGAGCAGCCCAGGTCTGAGACTGCGCCAGGCTGAAGTGCCCGGCATCGCTCAGTGTGTAACGGGATGGCAGTGCTGTTGTTCAAACAAAAGTTTCCCTACTCCTCGTGTGCATTCTTCTCTAGCCTGTCCTGCGAGCGGCAGTCTAGATTCAGGCGTGTGACCCACAAATTGAATCGCGTATCTTCCCTGAGGCCTTTCCCTTCTTCCCACCTTGTGGAAATTAAAGACAACCATTCTCAGAGAGAATTTGTGATCGGTTGCTTCCTGCATGCCCCCCTGATCAGTTGCCTCCTGCACAACCCCTGCTGGGGATCGAGCCCACAACCTGGGAACGGACCCTGAACGGAATTCGAACCGTGACCTCCCGGGCCACACTGGCTGGGCAGGACAACACTTTTGAGGCATGAAAGACATTTGTCCTCTTACCACCTCCCTGGCCTCTTCCTGTTGCAGGTTCCAAACAAACAAACTTAATTGCTGGGTTGGCAGAGAATGAGAAGCAGAGGAATAGGAAATGGAAATATTGGTCAGATCTTACTTGCCTTTATTATGTGTTTTCCCTAAAACTATTTTGGTTTCAGAAGGAAAAGAAAAGCTAACAAAACACTATGTGAATCTTTACTTGGTTTCATGCTTTGCATAGTGCCAAAATATTAGGCAGGGTTTAGGTGGAAACCCTATTTGTTTTGTTTTGTTTGTTTGTTTGTTTTGTTTTATGTTATGTTAGTTGCAAGTTTATGCCCTATTACTT
Source organism: Antrozous pallidus (assembly GCA_027563665.1). Taxonomy (NCBI): domain Eukaryota; kingdom Metazoa; phylum Chordata; class Mammalia; order Chiroptera; family Vespertilionidae; genus Antrozous; species Antrozous pallidus. Next base: position 6,003,374 of record CM050530.1, read on the forward strand.
GATAATTTTTAATTAGGTCATTTTATGGAATATTTTTTCACTTTCAAGGAAAAAAGTAATTGTCCTAACTTAGAAATAATAAACCTGATTTTCAGTTTTCAAATAGAGCTAAGTTTTAATGTGAAGGAACGTGTAAATGGATATTGTAAAAAAATGTCAGCAAACTGGCCAATTTATAACTCACTCATTTACCCAAATGGGCAATAAACACATATAAAAAAGATATTTAACATCACTTGTCATTAAGTGAATTTGAATCAAAATCGCAAGCAGGTACTATTTCACACCCACTAGGATGGGTATAAATCAGAATGGCAAGTGTTGTTAAGGATACGGACAAATTAGAACCCACACACACAGTTTGTACAGGGAACTAAGTTGTTGCCCACAGTTGGAAAATAATCTGGCAATTCCTCACGAAGGTTAAACGTGAGTTACACTTGACTTGGCAATCCACAACTGGATACATGCCCAGGAGAAATGAAAATGTCTGTTCACACAGACACTTGTACATGGCTGTTCACCCACAGCAGAATTATGAATAATAGGCAAAAGGTACATGTAATCCAGAAACCCATCAACTTAGATAGAACCGGAACAGTGGAATATTATTTGGCCATGAAAAAGGAAGGATGCGCTAATAAGTGCACAAACATGGATGAACCTCGAAACCTTTACGCTCAACTTGGCGGCGCCTGGTAGAACAGTGTTCCAGCACTGTGTGTGTCAGCTGCAGCAAACGCTTCCAGGGAGACGTTTCGTGAGAAGAGGGAGGGGCCCGGAGTGGAATCACGTTGAAACGCCTGACTGCTCTGGGAGATGCACAGTTTGCAGGGGCCCAGTTAAAGGCCTTGAGCAGTCCTGCAAGAAAGGAATCTGTTGCATGTTGTTGTCCCCATTGATTCACAGACTTATTTGACCACGGAGTTTTCAAATCGTCCTTGAAAAAGAATGCTCCAGGAGAACACTTTTCTGCAGAAAGAACCTGGAGCCACTGCATACCCATTTTCCCTCTGGATAGACTGAGGCGGGATGTGCGTCCTCCGGTGTAATGTGGGAAACATCTGCCACTTGACAAGAGAACTGTCACATTCAGCTGCCTGGAGTGGGTGGGTAGAGCGTCAGGATGCTCCTTCAGCTAGATCCCCGGAGTCCCTGCACCCCACCAAGGTGACTCTCTCATCCTCTCCACTGTTTCATCTGAACCGGAAGTCTAAGGGTGAGATGCGATACCCGGAAGTTTGGTGTGCAGCGCAGATGAGACAGTTCTCGGGGTCAGGAGTGGGAGCAGGTGGGCACACCCTCCGGCTTTCGCTGACCACCATCTTCCCTCCAAGGATGAGGGCCTCCGTGGAGCTCGGTTTGAATGTCAGTTTCCTAAATTCTACTCTGGGGACGGGCGAGACCATCACGGAGCTACATTTCCCCTGCAGTCTTTTTTTACCTTTTACAGGCTTGCTTTTACTCTGTTTTACATGGGGGGCAGGTCACTGGGATACTTGGAGGACTACTAGAAGAACTGTCATATCCAACCGAGTATGTTAATATTATTGTATGGATGCTGGCAAGCCTCCCACTCAGCAGACAGTACAGTGTTCTCTAAATGAGAATCCATGACAAAACTTCCCCTCTCATCTCGGTGTCTGGAAAGTGTCTCCTGTTTGCTTTTAACATATGGCCTATTACCCTGTACGTCTCTATAACTTATCACGTGTTTTTCTTTGCTTTGATCACTGGGAAGTAAACTTGAAGCCAAAAGTTTGATTTACTTCCAACAACTTTACTATATCTCCTGGAAGACAAGCCTTGTCTGTTCAGCTTATCCTACCCTAATTTTTCCCCTCTCCACTTGGTTCTTGACAGGAGTTCCTGCGTTATTTTTTATCCTATATTTATTCCTCTCTAGTATATACCCACATATACACACACACAAATATATACCAATGTGCAAATACGTACAAATAATCGCAAACATTTTGTGGACTGGGTGGGACATAAATAAACAACGACATAGTGTGTGTGCATGTGCATGCTGCTTGTGCATGTGTGTGTGTACATGTGTGTGCATGCTGTCTCAGTGTCTGTCAAGCCCAGAGCCTTACAAGTAGAAGGTGCTCGATGAATATTTCCAGATCGGTAACTGCGGAGTGGAGGTTCACTTGGAACATCTTCCCTGTTACCTCTGATGGCTTTATTAGCAGTGTGCCTTCGATTATATGCACCCTGGAAACCGGTTTTAAAGCACTGACCTTGTTGTCACTTAAAGGGGCTCCCAAAAGGTCCCCCTGGTGTGGAACTGTGCTCCTCTCCCCATGGCTGCCTGGAGCATGGTGCTGAGCAGGGGTCCGAGCGGATCCCGGCCCATAGGGAAGATCTCAGTTGGTTAGGGTTGTCTGCTGTGGATCTAGAAGGCACGAATTGCAGCCACGGGGCACACATATGCCATTCCTACCTCACACCCAGGTAACTCACTCCCGTTTGCCTACAGCTCATCCAGCACACAAAAGAGAAACAATTGCTTTTGCCTAACAAAGACATATTTGGCCAAAAACACAATCTCCGATTCTTACTTGTTTCTACAATTGTTTCTCCAGTTGATGTCAAAACCAATAGAGGACATAGTCTTTATTGGGGCATCATTTTAGTTCTATGAGCACATTCGTCTTCTATTGCCCCAGAGGTTTACCATATCACAAGGATGCTTTCCCATTCATTCCCACATGGATTGTGCACACAAGGAAGATTGAAATATATGTAAGAATGGTTTAGAACACACGGGTATAAAAACAGGGATTAAATTTTACTCACCACACTCCTAACTAAATTTCACAGATGTTTTATGTGAATTAAGGATTGTAAAGCACTTAGAACAAAAGAGCGAGTGCAGTGATTACCTTAAACTCCGTTTTAATGCCAGACAAGTTATTGCATCTGTTACCAAATGGAATTTCAAATTAACAAATCTCTACAACCTGTTCATGCCATTCCATGGAACTCTGATATTTAAATGTCTAAATTGTAAACATTCAAGTGATAGGCATGAATTAATTTGCTTTGAGATTTAATACTTTATGGAACTTCTATACTGGGGAGTGAGTCTTTGTGTAAGACAAATTATTTTCCAGGATCCCAGCCTGCCATAGTCTTTAACAAAATCATGTGACTCTTCTAACTGGCTTTAATATTTTGGTGCCATGCCCATAGAATACTCTGCCCACTGCTGTTTCCCATAAAGTTATTATATCACCACCAAGAATTCATAGACAAAACTGTCTAAAATCCTAAATCATTTTTAAATGACTGTTTTCCATGAAACCATTATATTTCTGGAGTTTACAGCATTTCTTTATCCAAATATACTTATATCTGGATAATATTCCTTAAAATGCATACAATAAAGTAGATTGAGATGAATTGGTCTAATTAATGGGTACATACTGGCCTTTCACCCTAACCATGGTACACTAGTTCAATCTAAGAATTTAAATCAGGGTTTGCTGTTCTAAACCTTAGTGGACATCAATTCACATCATAAAATTTGGCAGAGTTGGCCCAGAAATGAACTCTCCATGGATTTGACCCTCCCAGTCATAGATGGGGAAGCACAGGGAAAGAAAGTGAGAACATCTATTCATACACACACGCGCGCGCACACACACACACACACACACGCACGCCACGCACGCACTCATGCATGCACGCATGCGCACATTCCCCAGAACACTGCAGCTCTCTGACTTCTGTGAAAAGATCGAAGGTGCTGCTTTAAAAAGGCTTTACTAGAATTCATTGATTACCAGAGAGAATCATACAAAATAGCATCCTTGATAATGATCACTCTCCTCTTCACTGAATTAGGATAAGTCTACTTAAGACTCAGAAATAATCTGTTTACATCCTCACTAAAGCCTGCTGAACATTAGATCTCTAAAACAAGTGGGATTTTAGCCATACAGGAATCGTCAGCAGTTACCCTGGTCCCTTTGCAGCTTGATGAAGAAGACCCATAAGAAATTAACAGAACATCTCCCCAAACAGTGCACCTTTTAAAGAAACACATTTCTGTCAGAGAGGCCAGAAGAAGGAGAGAGAGAGAGAGGCCAGGTGACGAGAGGGAACCATAGATAGGCTATTTCCTGCATGCCCCACATAGAGCGTGGAGCCCCCAACCTGGGCATGTGCCCTGAGCAGGAATCCAACCTTGACCTCCTGGTTCATAGGTCAGTGCTCACTCAGTGAACCATGCCAGCTGGGCAAAACACATTTCTTACTGTATTTATAGGCTATCTATTCTTGTAAAACAATGTAAAGTGTGCATGTCAGTGTGTATTTGTGTTAATGATATATTAGCATAGAGGATTGCTTTTCTGTGAGTCCCTTGCTTTTGTCAAAAAAAATCATGGAGGGCTTCCCAGTGGTCAGAGGCGCTCATCAGCCCAGGACCAAAGGTCCCTGAGAAGGCCTTGCTAACTGAGGGCTGGGGGTAAGGGGTCATCCAGCCAGTGGGGGCGCCCAGCTGTTTGAATCAGAAAGCTGTGAGTGACAGCGAGGTGGGCGCATTTCAGAGCAGGCTCAGTCACGGACACCATGCTTGCAGGAGGAAGCGCGGGGCCTTGGAGAAGAAGATTGCTGTTAGTGAATGTTTGTACGTTTGGCAGTAAGAATGCTATTTTACTGTTATTTGCAATTTTCTCAATGCATGGTGGCTAAAATACACAGCACAACCCTTTCTTAATAAATTTTCTATAAACAAAATATTCTTAAAAAAAGAGAAAAAAATACAGGAATTTATGCCAAGTCTGGTGGAATTTTAGCTAAAACATGTATTTATCCACAGTTGAATGCAAAATTGAGGGTGTAGATTTTTAAGTTCTAAATGCAGGATCCATTTGAATAGATGTTAGGAGCCTTTCAGTAAAAACATGCAGGTCTCAGGGTAACGAGCCTCTGGATAGGACACATTGCAGTGGCTTCTGCGCTGACTTTGCCCAGCAAAAGTTGGCCTAATCTGTAGATCTGTTTTTAGGGCATTTGAAAATACCTCTCTTATAGAAACAAATAAATGAATTTCAAGATATACTCATGTCCTATTAATAAAAGTATAATCATTTATATGTGGGGAATATGAGTTAACCTTCCTTAGTAACAACTTTTGGGGTTTTCCTTAGATTTATAGGATGACTGAATGATTTAGAAAGGGTGAAATAGAAATTATAAGGTGATTTTCTAAGTATGTAATTTTAAGAGAAATCAAATCATGCACACACAGCAATGAAATTTAGGAAACCAAGTACAGTCCAACATTACATTATATTATATGATCAGATAACTATGCATTCTGTTTCTGATCTGTGGTGGAGCCAAAATAAATTATCTTCTCTTAGCAATCCCACCCCATTATTTTTCTCCCCTAAGCTTCAGTGGGATTGAAGCCATCTTTGTATTATTACTGAGCGTGAGAAAGAGAAAGCATAAAGAATATAAAGAATTCTAAAGACCAATAACAGATTCTTTTTTTTCGCTAACACATTGCTGAATAGACTCGGCATCAAAGAGTACGATAAGTTCATTCTGATGAGAAAATTAGAGAGTTGGACGTATTTATTATACCAGCCATGGGAACATGCATACAGTTAAATAGGTCATTCCAATTTTAACAATTCCACCCCCGATTTCATTCAACATCTTTGACACAGAAACCCAGTTTAACCCCTCCTGGGACCAGTGAGCCCCTTGAGCTGCAGTTCCCTGCGTGGGGCCCCCCATCCCTGGGATCTCTCCTTTACTTAAGGACAGCTTCTCCAACACGTGAGCTGCTCCCTGCAGACATGCTGGTGGGATACCAGGGGAGGGAAAGTTATTTAAAATATGAAGGCAAATTTACAAAATGTATTAAATGCTGTGAAAGAGACTAACAGATACTAGTTGTTTAAAAAAAAAAAGAAATAAGGCCCCCAGATTTGAGCTCGGGTGTGTTCATTCATCTCTAAGAACATTAAGCATATTACTCGTGCCTTTATTTTCTTTACACATTGGCTTGGAGTGTATAAGCTCCAGGATTTCTTTCTGTTTGTTTGTGCAATGTATTTTTCTTGATGTCAGAGAGGAAGGAAGAGAGAGAGAGTGAGAGAAGCATCTATGATGAGAGAGGATCATTGATCAGCTGCCTCCTGCACGCCTCCTGCTGGGGATCGAGCCCACAACCGAGGCATGTTCCTGACCGGGCACCGAACCGTGATCTGTTGGTTCACAGGTCCACACTCAGCCACCGAGCCGCACCAACTCTTTGCAGTTGGCGAGGGTGCCCAGGACCAAGTTGCTTCTCACTGGAGAAAGGCAAATAATTTAGTTGTTGGTTTCTGCTCACAGAGGCCAAAACTATACTCAAAACACTTTCCCCTCTGGTTACCAAAGGCCAGATCCCCCCAAACCTCCTGCCAAGTTGTTCCAAGTGGCAATCTGAAATCGCCTTCAGCTGCCCACGTAATTTGGTGACACGACACACCCACTGAATAAGGTTGTGCAGAAAAAGCCTTGCGAGGAATGACAATGGTTACCCATGCAGAGGCTGATGGCAGAATAAATTGGGTCATTGACCTTGAACCTCAAAAGGCCTGAGGTTAGATCTGGATTAAATCACAAGGGAAATGATCACAGAGGTTTTGCTTCAAAAATTAGCAGTCAGGTTGATTCGCTGTGACAGGAGAAGGCAGGGATGCCAGGGACGAAATTAAATAGAATGAGATTTTTATGCCTAAGTGGGGCATCTGTTGAGGATCACACGTTATTCTCATCCATCTTAACCTAATGAATACCCAGGTTGTCTCTCTTTTTTTCCTAATAATACCTGGTTTAAAAATAGTTTTGAGATAATATAAAGGATAGCAAGATAGCACAAGAGGCTAAAAATGCACAGTGGCTGCACTCATTTGACAAAAATAGTTTTTAATTAATTACAGTTGAGTTCCAGTCCATGAAACCTGGTAGATAACATTGTGCTTCACTGAAGTATTTTTTGGAGGTAATATTCAGTCTCTCCCTTTATTCAACCTCTCCCCAGTATTGGGGAAATACAGATTAGTCCAATGGGCATTTTGAATGTATGGGACATGCTATCTCAAAAGAAAGATATATTTTTTAAAAGACCAGCCACTGTGACTCAGGGCTTGAGCCTTGACCTGTGAACCAGAAGGTCTCAGTTTGATTCCCAGTCAGGGCACAGGCCTGGGTTGTGGGCTCATCCCCAGTGTGGGGCGTGCACCGAGGCATCTGATCAATGATTCTCATTGTTGATGTTTCTCTCTCCTACTCCCTTCCTCTCTAAAAACAATAAAAGTATATTTTCAAAAATATTCTAATTTTCTTTTTCTACAAAACAAAAGAATAACAAACCTCAGCTATATACCCTTAAGAAAGTTAAGGACAGCCCTAACCGGTTTGGCTCAGTCAATAGAGCATCGGCCTGAGGACTGAAGGGTCCCAGGTTCGATTGCAGTCAAGGGCATGGACCTTGGTTGCGGGCACATCCCTAGTGGGGGATGTGCAGGAGGCAGCTGATTGATGTTTTTCTCTCATCGATGTTTCTAACTCTCTATCCTCTCTGTAAAAAGTCAATTATATATATATATATTTTTTTTTAAAGAAAATTAAGGACCACCTTGCCATAGTATGATAAGGAGCCAAGAAATTCAGTGACAAACTGGGGGGCTATGTTGCCAGTGGCCAGGAATTCTCAGGGTCCAGTTGCAGGATTCAAACCCACCCAGGCTCTGAGGAATTTTGGTGCCACCTGAGAGCAGGTGCTCACTCTGGCTTCTGTCTACCCAAGGGTGTCTCTATCCTCGCCTGGTCCAGAGAGGTCAGGTCAGGAGACTTCCCAGGGACACACTGTGTGCATCCTAGCACACAGATTGCCTGCCTCATCTCACCATGGCTTCCATGGTTCACGCCCCCCATTTTCACCATGAGAACTCTTGGACCACACTTCTAATTGCCAGGAATCGGCTGCTTGGCACACAGCGGGCACTCAGGACATGGTTATGGACCCCAAAGACTTGAGTTTTAATCCACTCTCTAGTCTTTACTAAATCTCCGAATCACAACCTCTCATCTTCTAAAAGGGTTATTATAAATATTTAAATGAGATAAGGTATGCAAAAAGCCTGAGCCATAACTGATACTCAGTAAATACTGGTTTTTCTTCCACACACACAAATCAACAGACAAATAAAAATCCAACTCGGAGTTTTCATAGAGAAGGTACCTTAAAAAAAAAAAAAAAAAGCAAAACAACAAAACAAACAGTGATACTTTACTTAAGCAGTTTGTCTAAGTTTAATGAATCATTAATGTTGTAAACAGTGATAGTACAGATTAGCAGGAAAAATTGGAATTTTGGCTGATCTGGTTTGATCTGGTTCTTACTGGGCCACAGAACTGGTCCCAGTCTATGCGAGGGCCCTATTGATGGGTGCATTGCGTCTCTGAGCGTCTCTGCTTTCTAAGGAGTGTCAGGCCCACATTCTGAGGGGGGCGGACAGAAAAGGAAGGGCAATCAGCAAAGGGGTGCACGTTTTCAGCACATTTTAGGGCCAGATGCTACCTGAGCCCCTCATAAACATTTTAGCTTAATGGTAATGGACATCCTGTGAGTAAAGTTAAGATACCAATTGACAGAAAAGCAAAGTCAAGCTCAGAGAACTGAGTGTTTTATTTTTTATTTTTTTTAGAATGGCCTAAAGAAACAATGCTTAGAATACATCTTTATGCCTTTTGAGGCAACTGAATTTATTTCTTCTCTATTCCTCTATTTAAATACATTTATCAGAGACGTTATAGTATGGCATGTTTTTGATTGGCATAAGAAGTAACTGCGGCTAGTGATGATGCCTAATACTGCTTCAAGTAAGCCCTCAATTAAGATCCTCGTATCTCCCTGTCACTGGTGTCTGACCTTGGGAAATCTCCGATTCCCATATAACTGGGCCTCTATTCCCTTAACGAAAAGTGCATCTGGAACAAGGAAATGAAGTGATAGCATGCTTTTACGTGGATAATAGATGATGCAGTTGTTTGTTCTGTTCCTTCAGGACCCCTAAAAAATTAAATATTTTGAAAGTCACACAAAAAACGCCGCTGCGACTTTCAATTCTTTCCCATTTCCATGCTGCCTCCAAACTTCCTGATTCCAGCTGGGATTGTGATAAAAAATGCAAAAACATATGTAGAAAAGTTATTCTTGGGGAACATCTGACCGGAAGCAGGAAATGCAAGCTCTCTCCCGGGACTGCCTTTTATCAAAATATACCCGGCTCAGCACTGCAGAGACGGGAGGAATTTGGTTGTTGCCCGGATAAAGAGAATTGGAGGGGCCTGTGGTGGGGCACAGCCCTGTGAAAGGAAGGCAGACACTGCTAACAGGTCCTGGTCCCTGCTTCACTGTGTGAATCTGCAGAGTGTCACATCCTCTCTGCCTGCCCCATAAAGATATCTATCTACCAAACAAAGCTCGGTAAGGACAGCTTTAGAGTACAGAGCTTTAAGGAATCTTGTATGTGGGAAAACTCCCGTAATTACCGCCCAGGCACACACAGGAGTCACTGTGTTCTCAGAGCGGTGACTGAGAAAGGTGGCCTGGCTAACCCACCCCGTCCCGTGCACACAGCAGCCCTGACTTTGTCATTTGAATTTAAAACGAGACATGTCGTCTTCCTCAGAAGTCCTGAAAATATTTATTTGAGCTTTTCAATAAAATTAATTTTGTGGAAGTCTGTATTCTAATTCCATGGTAATCAAGCTTTATCAGCTTTATGTAGAAAATAGAATAAATAGAGGAGAAAAACACTCTTCAAGAATTCTAGCCAGATACTCTAAATGCATCCATCATAAAATCATTGGCACACAGCAGGCAGTGGAAAAAGGGTAACTTTTAACCTCAACTGGCATAAATGTGTGTGTTTATTTTTAAGAAGTGGAATATAAACAGACATGCTGAGAGCCAAGTGTTTTATGAATAAAAAAAGATCATGCACATACATTCTCTCTTTTTCTCTCTCTCTCTCCCTCCCTCCCTCCCTCTCGCACACACACATATAAAAGCTTTCCCCAATGGGCCACAGGATTTATGTGGATGTGAACTCTATTTACTGTTAGTATTAAGGAAATGGTGGCTTTTTAACAAGTTACTCATGCCTGGAAAAAATCCCAGATTTGCAAGTTATCCAAGATTCTTTGCCAAGTGTCCGTGGGAATCACTGGGATGGGAAAAGTTCAAATTTGTTTTAAAAGAACTTGCTTAATGGAAAATTAAAAAAAAAAAAAAAGGAGAAGAAAACCAGCGACCCACTGTGCTAATCTTGTGGTTAAATAAGAATAAAGTTTGGCCTGGTTGCTTTCATTTTTCTTTAGTATTATTTTAAGAAAAGAAAGATTTCCGTTTTTATGTTACCCATCAAGTCACATTTGGGACTTTATTTCGGTTACTCAAGGGCATGGTGACTTGCTGGCTTTGTTGAGCCTGAGCGAGTACCGAAGGGACACAAGGGCCTGTCACTGCTGTTCACTCAGAGACTAAGCTTGGCTCCTCAGCTTCTGTCCTTATCCTAAAGCTCCTTTACTTCATTTCATTCTTTGTTGTTGCTCCCCAGTGGAGGATTTTTCCCCACTGTTTTCTAGAGAGTGGGAGGGAGAGGGGGAGACAGAGAGAAACATCGATGTGGGAGAGACACATCATTGGGTGCCTCCTGCACACCCCCTGGCCAGGGCTGGGGTATCTGCAGTCAAGGTGCGTGCCCTTGACTGGAATCGAACCCGGGACCCTTCAGTTCAGGGGCCGATGTTCTATCCACTGAACTGAACTAGCTGGAGCTTACACTCCTTTATTTTATATCCCAGTCACACGGCAAAGTCTTGACCGCATTGGTGCTGTCAGATTTCATAACTGCAAAACATTTTTTTAAAAAGTCACCATTAAAGGCTACAGGCCATGCAGTGAAAATCAGTGACAGTTCCACCCGTTCTGGCACCTGGGGGGGTGCCCGGCACTGCTCCGGGGTTTGGTACATGAGCTCTTTCATGTCTCACAGCAGCCTTCCCCAACAGACACCTGTTCCATCTCCTCTTCCAGATGTGCTAACGCAGCCCGGAGGGGTGGAAATAACCTCTGTCCGCCCCGCGCCCGCTCTAGGGGGCACGGCGGGCATGGGGACTCGGGGCGCAGGCTCCGTGCGCCCTTTTTCCTCCCTCCTAAATGATGCGCACCTGAGAAAGTACGTTCCGTGCATTCTGTCACCAGGAGACTTTACTAGAATCATCACAAATTAATGTGCTTCTAATTTGATATCCCAGAAGTCTCCGATCATACACGAGGGAATGGAAAATGAGAGCTTTGCGTTTTCATTTGCGATAAAACAGATGGGAAGGTTATCTTGTAGCCACCCACCCCAAACCCACGTATTCTTCCTCCTTTTTCCCGCTTCCAAAGGGCACTTGAGGCAGAAGCAGGGATGGGGCCAGGCTCACGTCCAGAGAGGGTTCTTACGGAAGGAACCAAATAAGCCACAACCCTCCACTGCCCTGAAATCGACTTAGATAGTTTACTTTCTAGAAAAGTAAGGCGATGAAAGGCAAATTCTAAATATTTTCTATTTCAGCCAAATTGTTCATAGTTGTTAAGAAAGCTGGCTCTCATCTAGCTGGTGTGGCTCCGAGGTTGAGCATCAGCCAAGGAGCTGAGAGGTTACTAGTTCGATTCCTGGTCAGGGCACTTGCCTAGGCTGCGGGCTCCATCCCCAGTGGAGGGCCAGGGGTTCTCTCTCTTTCCCTCTCCTTCCTCTCCCGCTAGAAAATCAATTAAAACATATTTTCTCTTTCTTTCCCTCTCCTTCTTCTCTCTCGCTAGAAAATCAATCAAAACATATTTTAAAAATCACACCAAAAAAGAAAGCTAGTTCCCCTAAGTAGGCATCTCATTAGAAACTGCCTGAAATCTCACTGTCTTAATATTTGTATATTTAAAAACGAGTTGAGCATGTTCCAGAGATTCTGCCAGTCATTTATTTCAGCATGCATACTCTTAGGGGAAAATAGTAACTTCAGGTTCTTTTTCCCCCTGCATTTCTATTTTGTGATGTTTTTTCACAATTTAATATCGAGGCGGTGCTTTCACTTGGCAGGATTGGGGAAACACTGCCAGTGCGAATCTAAATATTTCCACACACAGCGACACCCACCACCACACTGTTTCCTTGAGCGAGCGCTGGGGATTTACAGGCTCCGAAAAAATGGGTCTCAGAGGCGATTTTGCCAAGTGGTAAACCAAGAAGTCTTCATTTAAATGTTCCTGTAAGGAACACTAATGCTTCTTCAGAGATAAGGCATTTTTGTATTTTCACACACGTAAATAAGGTTTATAAATTGTGTTCAAGCTGATATTATTCATACTTTTTAAAAAATATGTTTTATTGATTTTTTACAGAGAGGAAGGAAGAGGGATAGAGAGTTAGAAACATTGATGAGAGAGAAACATCAATCAGTGCCTTCTGCACACCCCCCACTGGGGATGTGCCCGCAACCAAGGTACATGCCCTTCACCGGAATCGAACCTGGGACCTTTCAGTCCGCAGGGCGACGCTCTATCCACTGAGCCACACCGGTTAGGGATCATACTTTTTTAAATACCTTGATATGCGACATAAATGTGTAAGATTTGCACTGGGTGAAGTCCCATTAAGACAAAGTTTACACCCCTGATTCTAATTATAATTTGTGTAGTAAAAATACCAGTTAACACTACTGTATAGTAGAGTTGAGGATGGAACTTTAAGTTGTGAAAGATAGTTTAACTTGCTAATTGATATGAAGTAATTTCTCTAAGGATCATACAGTTCAGACAAATAACAAGCATATACTTACATTTTTTTAAATGGGACAATTTATGCAGTTGCAGAATTTAATATATGACTTGATTCTTTTGCATGTTGCTATTAAAATACATGTTATACTGGTGGCATTTCAGATCAAATGAAAATGATTGAATTATTCACTAAATCTTGTTAGACTGAGTGGTTATGATTGGGCAAAAATTAAAGTTAGGTTCCTTTTTTGCATCACCAAAATAAATTTAACTGAAGAGAAAAAAGCATACATAAATAAAATAAATGAAGAATTATTTTCATTCAATTAAAATGTATTCCTTTAATAAGTGTTCACATTTCTTACAAGGGGAAGTCCTTCCTTAGCAGGACACCAAAAGAACAGACAGTGTAACAATAGGAAAAAAATGTTTTGTATTAAAAGGTCACTGGAAGTAGCAAAAGGCAAATAAAAACCCACACAGAGTATTCAAAATATTTGACTTATCAAAAGGTAATATTCCTTATAAATGAAAGCAGTCTTACATTCAATAAGAAACTGATCAGCACCCTGACAGAAAATTGATCAGAACATTTATGATATAGATACAATTTTGCAAGTTTAAACATTTGAATTAAAATAATTTAATTTTTTACTTTCTGAAATTGTTATTAATTCATGAAACCTTGTGTTGGGTTGATAAAAAGTGATATGAAATAATACTTCCATCTAGAAATTTCACTTTTAGGGATGTATCGCATGGGGAAAAAATTTCTACTAAGACAAGTTCAAAGGTAATAATTATAATAGTATGTATAATAACAAAAGTTTGTAAATAATTCAGACTTGTAGAAATATTATTTGAAGAAAATATGGAATCTTATAGTGAAATATTTGCAAACATCAACAATACTATCTAAAATTATATAAAACGGCCTGACAAGTTATCCATGTGATGTAACTTAAGCAGAAGATTTGGTTGCAAAAGCGTGTGCAGAACCTGTGTTCTGTCTGTGTGTATAAGAATGTGGGGAGATACCCCCCACACACAGATTGATTTGAGAAACAGAGCGGAATGCTTCTTTTCTCTCTCCTGGTCTCTTCCTTCCTTTCTCTCTCTCCCCACCCTCCAATTTTGCTTTTCCTCACGTGATTACTTGATAATTTTTAAATGATTTTTTTAATTTAAATTTTTAAAATAGATATTGGCACTATTGTGGATGTTCCCATTTTCCCCTTTTTTGCCAACCTCCACCCAGCCTCTCCCCTTTCCTTCCACCCACCCCACAATATTGTCTGTGTCCATCTGCTGTGCATATATGCTCTTTGGCTAATGCCTTCACCTTCCTTTACCCTGCCCCCCCTCCCCCGACATTTGTCAGTCTGCCCCATGTATCCCTGCCTCCAGTTCTGTTTTGTTTGTTTTATTTTGTTCATTAGACAACAGTGATTTTAATGTAATAGTTTGCTCTTTTATAGAAAGGGGGGCCAAAGGTGTAGAAAGTTCTGGTCACGTGTTTTGATCAAAACCCAAAAGAACAGTGGGACCCCCACTGGGCTGTATCCTGATGTGCTTATGTCCTCAGGAATGACAGTCTGACAGCAGTTTTCTAGCGTCTGAGTAACAATCGGAGACCCACGCAGGTGGATGGCCAAGACGCCACTCTTAACCCTGTTGTTCCTGAGCTCTGGGAAATTAGAAGCTAATGATATTCTTAATAGTGGAAGTGATATATTTATGAAAACCCAGAGCAGCCATTAAATTAACAACTACTACTTCTTTTGTGTTTTTCTTTAGAGGGTCACAGTATTATTTTAACCAAGGTTAGCCAGGGTTTTCTGTTTTGTTTTGTTTTGTTTTCCTGCCCTTATAATCTTGGTGTGGAAAGTAATTTAAACTTTATGGTCCATTTAAAGCGACATTATTTACATCTGTGTGGCAGTGTCTATGTGTGCGCATGTAATTTATACTCCACGGCTATTACTTCTCAAATTTCTCCTACTTGAGTGAATTTATTTCCATTGTAAGCTTGCTGTTTTTCACTTCAGTTAGAAATTTGGAAAAAAAAATCTTTAAAAATTTTTCTCTAAGGATTAATGTGTGTGTGTGTGTGTGTGTGTGTGTGTGTGTGTGTGTGTGTGTCTTTAGTGTTTGACTGTTTGAAACCTGGCTTTTCATAGTTGGGAAATGAACAACTCCACAGTGAGTCTAATGATGTTAGATAATCTTTTAATTAATCTCCTTAAACACTAATTTTAAACGATTACACCAAAAAAGCCCAGCCAGCGTGGCTCAGTGGTTGAGTATCGACCCATGAACCAGGAGGTTGCTGGTTCAATTCCCAGTCAGGGCACAGGCCCGGGTTGTGGGCTTGATCCCCAGTAGGAAGTGTGTAGAAGGCAGCTGATCAGTGATGCTTCTCTGTCTCTATCCTTCTCCCTTCCTCTCAGTAAACACACACACACACACACACACACACACACACACACGCAGTCCCTAAGGAAACAGGATCGCTCAAATGTCTAGTGGTTCCCATCAGAGGTCATCCATCTTTTTATTAGGAAGACGATGGGGTTAAGTGGCTTGTACAGAAAAATAAGGAAGAGTGGGTTGCGGGGGCTGCCTTATCAGTGAAACAACTCCTGCAGAAAAAATAAATCGCTCTGCTGTGCGCTTTTAAACAACATTGATTCTAGAAGAAATCTCTCTCTTATTCTTCTAAGTGGCATCGGATCCAGGCAAGAGGCCATGTGGGTCAGTTTACTGAGATGCCACTAGTGATCGGGCTTTGCTTGTGCATGAACTTGTGAAGAACGTGGGGCTTTCTGTGTTCCTTCCCCTTTGACAGCTGAGCCGGGCTGCATCTCCGCAGAGATGAAGACCAAAGGGAGAATGCGGGCTGCGAAGCGTGAGCATCTCCCTTTCTGATGGAGAGAAGCGTGTCTTCTGAGTTCTTCTAGTGCGCCTGCGTGCGCTGTCTAAATGCTCATGGCTTAGAGTTGTACTCTTGGCCTCTGCATCAGGAAATTTCTCCCAGAACCTGATTCAAACTTCAGCTGCGTGGGTCATCGGCATTTTTTTTTACAGCTGAATAATTGTTCCCGTGTACTCTCTGTTACTTAAAACTGTGCAATAACATTTCCGTGGAAGAATCCATAAATAAGATCATATCGCGTTCTGTTTTCTAAAATAATACGTAAGAGTCATTTTCTTATTTGGACAGAGTAAGGTTTCCAAAATAAACTCAACAGGAGGAGGGGGCGTGGGTAGAAGGAGCTCTCACTCTACAAATGCATTTGCAAGACATTACGATGAAAATTGATATAATGCCTCTATATATCTCCTTGGCACCTGTTGAATTGTTGTACTTACCCATTAGCACTCCATTTAATACCAGAAGGCAGTTAATAAATTTTTCCTTCCTGTGCAGGAAATTGACTAAAAGACACAAAATTAGCTTTTAAATTTTAAAGAATTAAGATCGGTCCCGCTGACTTTTTCCTTTATCCACTTACCTGGAGAATGAGCTCTGAACTTCGCTTTCCTCATGCAGCTCCAACTTATAGGATAATCAGAGCCCCGAGACTGGGCTTCTAGAAGCCCCAGTGTCTGTGGTTTCCCACATCTGCCCGTAGCCATTCTCAGGAGAGAGCCAGGCCAGATCTGCTGTCTAGGCCGCAGGCCCCAGAGGCCAGAGGTCAGGCCTTTGTGCTGGGAGGTTGCCTGGGGAGACACCAAAGACAGACATCTTTATGGCTTCCATGGAGATTTTACATGGCTATTTTGAGTTTAAGGAACCAAAAGGCAAATTCTTCCAAAAACATAATGCAGGGCTTTTAATCCCTTGAAACAGAGTCCCAGTAGAACTTCTCTGAGTTGATAAACTCTTATGAAGAGCAGCTTACGAAACTTGAAAATAATAAGATCCATATAAATCTCTTGAATTAGTGTTATAGACGCTAACAGGAAAAAGCACTGGCATGGAGGAGGACAATGTGAGGATGGTAGTGGCTTTTCATCGTTTGTTGTTAGCAGTTTGAGTTCATTTGTTTATTGTTCTAATTTATCTTTATTGTTGAAAGTATTACAGATGTCCACTTCTCCCCTCCCCCCCTCATTGACCCTCTCCACTCCACTCCTCACCTCCATGCCCCTCCCTGCTCTCATAACACTATTGTCTGTGTGCATGGCTTATGCATATATGATTGTTATTTCTTTGGCTAACTCTTCCTGTTCCTCCCCGTCCCTCCCTTGTCCCATTTCCCTCTAAGATTGGTCAGTCCGTTCCATGCTCCTGTGTCTCTGGATCTCTCTTGTTGGTCAGCTTATTTCATTCATTAGATTCCACACGTACATGAGATCGCGACGCTTGTCTTTTTCGGGTTGCTGTATTTTGCTTAGCGTGAGACTTTCCAGGTTCCTCCATGCCGTCTCACACTCTACAGACGCGTAGTGTTCCTTCATGTTGCTGTGCAACAGCTTTCCGTCCACTCACCTGCTGATGGACCCTGTGCTGTTTCCAGAGCCCAGCGGTTGTAAAGGCGCTATAATGCCCACAGAGGCCCAGACACACTTCCTGATGGTGTATTTACTTTTTAAAATGTTTCTATAAAGAATAGATGTAGGATGGGGGCAAAAAAAACTAATACAATTTTAAACGTGGTTTTCTAATTTTAGCTCCACATCTCTGCTGTACACTATTTTAAAAGTCTGTTAGTGGAATTTTTAAAATTGTTTTGAGGACTCTTTCCCGAGATGATTGCTACCTATGCCATGCTAGGGTGTTTTCTGTGACATCATAGTGGTGCAGACATGAGAAAATCAAATCTCTTTGTAGCAGTGAAAACGCACCTTTCAGATATTTAAGAACAATCTCACCGTAGCCAGTTTGGCTCAGTGGATAGAGTGTCAGAGTCTAAGAGTCCCGGGTTCGACTCGGATCAAGGGCGCGGACCTCAGTTGCAGGCTTCTCTCTGGCTTGTGCCCTGGTCGGGGTGTGTGCAGGAGGCAACCCGTCAATGTGTTTCTTTCACATCGATGTTTCTCTGTCTTTCCCTCTCTTTCCCGCTGTCCCTAAACATCAATGGAAGAATATCCTTGGGTGAAGATAAAATTTAAAAAAGGAGTGTCTCACCATGGATTGTCCTAAAATCCTAGCCGTGTTGCATTAAGGGGTGTTTCAGCACACACTCCTTCTTTGTCCCGTAATCCTTCCTTCTGAAGTCGTGGGAAGTGCTGTTTTCTAAAGCTAGACCCACTTAGCAGCCTCCGAGTCGGCAGAAAATGAAAAGAACCTCCCTGGGGTTGGGGGAAGCTCACCAGCCCGTGCCATCGGGCCGCACTGCCCAGGTAATTACCGCCGGAGCCAGGAGCCATGGTCGGGTAAAGCAGATTGTCAGAAATGCCTCTCCGGAAGCCGGTGCCAAGCTTTCCGGAAGCAGCTGCCATCAGGGCTCTGGGCTGGCCATTCGCCGTGAGCCCTCTGCAGCCTTTCTGATTCTTGAAGCGAACTGAGTGTCCAGGACCGAACCACTGCCTGGAATTGGTTCCAGCCGCAGCCAGGGAGTTGTCAGTGATGGATGGAAAGCCATCTGAAGGGAAGTCTGTCTCAGGAATGAGGGTTCTTTTGGGCAAGGACCTGGATGCTTCTGTGGGCATGCTCATAACCGCTCACACGCACCCACCCTCAGGGTTTGCCCTAGCCCGTGCCCCTGTGCCCTGAGCCTGGGAACTCAGCCACTCACCCGCT
This sequence comes from Antrozous pallidus, assembly GCA_027563665.1. Lineage (NCBI taxonomy): Eukaryota > Metazoa > Chordata > Mammalia > Chiroptera > Vespertilionidae > Antrozous > Antrozous pallidus. The sequence continues at coordinate 6,021,976 of CM050530.1, forward strand.
CAGCGAACATTGAGTTTCCACCTTATCCGGGTTCTGTGGTAAACAGTGGGTGTATAGTGCTTCACCAAACGGATACGGTATTCCAGCAGTACAGCATTACAGAGCGCCAAGTGTGAGCCCAGCGCATTTGCAAGGAGATCCAAGAAAAGCACAAGGAAGCTTCGGCCTCGTGGGTTTTGATCTCGGTGGGGAAAGAGATGTTCGCATCGAAAACTGTTACAGAACAAGAGGCCAGTATTCTTTTCTCCGTCCTGCAAAACTTACCTCCCTCTCGGTAAGTTTTTAAAAATTCCATTCAGTTTCTGGGTCAATGCGGAGAATGAAAGCGTTCTAGATCTAGAGACATTTCCAGAACATTCTCTTTTCCACCAGTCCCGCACTTCCTCGTGGCGCCCACAGAACAGGAAGCCTGCCCTTCCTCTGACTAATTTGCCTTTTCCTAAACCGTGAGCCAGCACGCCCATGCCAGTGATTGTGTCTCGCTGTTCCTGTAAAGACGAGGTTTCGGATCGAGCCTGATTTGCGGAAGTCTTTGGGACTCATGTCAGCTTAGTTTCTGGTGCAGAAGGAGGAAGTCCTGTTCTACCACAAGAGTTTTGGCTTGTCTTTAAAATGGAAGCAGGATTGGCATCTCTCTGGAAGGTTTTCTTTTGTCCTTCGGTGTAACAGGTATATTCGTTTCTTTTCACTGTCTCCTCAGAACATACCTTTTATTTTCATGTGTAGCTCATCCGAGGCAGTTTAATATTCTATTCCATTCTGTTGTATTTTCAAGTTACACTATGGCTCAAACCATAGCAAAAAAACTGGCAGGGGTGGCCAGGAAGTCTGTTAGTCAAAGCTTATTAGACAAGGTTATTCTACCTCTTTCCTGCCTTTGGACACAGGTCAGGAGTATGGGCGTGTCATTGGCCGGCAGGATTTCAGCTCTTGTTCTGTATGTGTGCGTTTTTTAATGTCTTTTCATTGATTTCAGAGAGAGAGAGAGAGAGGAAGAGAGAGAGAAAACATCAGTGGTGAGAATTACTGATTGCTGCCTCCTGCATGCCCCCTACTGGGGATCATGCCTGCAACCCGGGCATGTGCCCTGACCGAGAATTGAACCAGCAACCTCTTGGTTCCCGGGTGGACACTCAAACCACTGAGCCACACTGGCTGGGCTCTTCTCTGCTGCCCATGTGCTGCTCACAGTTCACCCGGGGGCTTGAGACAGATTTAAAGGCAGGAAACATTGATTTCATCACTGCCATGTTGTTGAAATCATAGAACCACATAACCAGCGAGCAGAAAGCCGAATTTGATAAACACCCCAAATGTGTGGCACATGCCTAAGTGATAAATCTTGACACGTTTACCAAACAAAGTGAAAATCTTCATTTGTCCTGCGGAAAGAGAAGTGTTCCCATGTGTTCGGACATCTGCGCCGGCCACATGTGGCAATTATGGTGCGAAAAATAGGATCACTGTAACTGCCGCTGCAAATTACAGCCTCATTGATGAGTGTCTCAGTCCCCCTCCAGCCCCCCACCTCACTCCGACAGGGAGGCGCACACTCAGGCCTTGCAGGAGATTCTCCCCAGCCGTTTCCGAATAGATTTGCTCCCAGCAGGCTCTCCAGCGCCATTACACAGTCTTTGCTTTTTGGTTAAGGATGTCTTGAGTACTTACTTCTTGCACACGTTAGTGTGTGTTAACTTGAGCGCTGAAATTAAATACACAGAATGAAACCGTCTGTGGGCCACAGAATTAATAAGTGGAGTAGCATGTTGCTGTGAAGATGGATGTTCCACTAATCCGGAGCTTGGTATTTCTCTCCTGTGGGTGGGAATTTTTGAATGGGTCCCAAGTAAATTTGGTGTCTAGGGATTGCGCACTGAGGCTGAAAACATCACCGGCTTCTTCCCATGAAACATTGCCAATTCCAGAAGTACAAGACTTTCTATCCTGAAACTGTAATGTAATACACACATGTCATGTTACGATGTTTGGGAAACTGATCAAGTATGGGTTATAAAATGCAGGTTGTTAGCTATTCTGAAGACAGTTCTCCTTAGGGTTCCATTCGGTTTTCCCTCCACATTAACCAGACCTGATCTAGGGCTGGATCTTTCTCAAGGTATATTTGAGGGATATTCCTAGATGATGCCAAACCTCCCCACTACATCTATCAGAATTTCTTAGAAAAGCAAAGAAGTGAAGTACGAAGCAATCATCCATGAGCTGCACCTGGCTTCTATATAAATAGTGGAAAGATTGATTATTTATGCCATTTCTGTCAAGCCCATGTTTATCTTTATTTCACAAGCAAATTTCAGATAAAGCTGGGGATGCTGCAAAGCCTGGCTAAGGTACAGAAATGGCATTTAGCCTTTGAACCTGTTGCAGAGGGCACTTAGACTGAAGTTCAGATTCATTTCCTTCATGCCCTTCTGGGATAAAGGGGGCATATGCTGATACGTACACAGAAGAGCTGCTGGTCTCAGAAAGCAGGGATGGGTCTGTGAGGGTAGCTCCCTGTGCACTGGCCCCCAATAAGCAAACGGGAACTTGACCAAAGCTGAATTCCTTCCTTCTTCCAAGTATGACTACACCAGAGAGTTTAGTTGGAGAGAGGCTAGGATGTGCCATTCTCCTGCATAGTTCATTGCCAAACCATCCTTTGATTGATGCACCAATGCATTCTGCAAATAACACAGAAAGGGGAAATCTGGGCCAACTGGTGTCTGGGGGTGCAGAACTTGGTGCCCCTGTTTTTACATCTCATAGGATGGAGCCCGGGTGTGAGCACTTGCTTGGGAAGGCCTCAGTCACCTTTCACATCTACCTTCCTTCAGACGCCTGGGTAAAACGTCACCCTCCAGCTCCCCCAGCTCCTCCCCCACGCAGAACACCCACAGACAGTGGGTCAGGCCAATTGAAGGGTGCGTCTGCTCTGGGAACTGCCCTCATCTCTTCCCTCTATAGGTGTTCCTGCCTATTTGAGGTGGTTTCTGATAAAATTGCCTAATTTCTGGTAATCAGTGTGCTCCTCACTATAGGAAACACTGTAAGTGGTTTTCCTCTGGAAATACTGATTGATGTGAAGAGTTTAACACCTTAGTACTTACTACCGATATTGAAGAACTAGAGGCCCAGTGCACAAAATTTGTGCAAGGGGCTTGGCCCTTGCAGCTCCAGCTTTGTGTGGAAGGTCGTCTGGAAAGATGTTGGGAAGATTGTTCGGCTTCCGGTCTAATTAGCATATTAGGCTTTTATTGTAATAGATGGAAGGAGAAAAGGAGGGAGCAGATGTTTGACGATCACTCAGCACGTATCACACTAAGCTAGGCACCAACACGCATATCCTCATTTAACCCCTCAGCACCTGTGGAGAGAACATTGAACGTGCAGATGAGGGAACTGGGGCTCATAGAGACAGCCAGGGGGATACCTTGGACTTGAATCTTTGAAAATCATTTTTCTCCTTCCAAGTGCTTTTTTTCTGGTCTGTCTTCAGTGATGTTTTACAAGTAGCCCTGCCCACAGCTCATCACTGGAGAGTCTGACCAGCACAGGTGCAGTCTGCTTCTGTGGACAGTTCCTTGTGAGGTGACAGAACGCTCTGATGCCGGGAGTAATGTTGGCAGTCGCTCCCGGGTGAAAGATCTTGGCTTTTGCACAGACCCACTGCAGGATCTTGAATAAATCATTTAACAACACACGCAAATTATTGACATGTAGAAGGGGCTATTCCAAGAAAGTCTGCTGATTCCTCTGCATCTGCTGTCTCTCTTCCCCACTTGGTAGCAGCCATCAGTTGGGTGGGGTTGACTCAAAGTTCAACCTCAGTTAGTCTTAATTTGCCCAAGACTATCTGTCTAATTTTCTAAAAATATATTTTATTAATTTGTACAGAGAGGAAGGGAGAGGGATAGAGAGTTAGAAACATCGATGAGAGAGAAACATTGATCAGCTGCTTCCTGTACACCCCCTACTGGGGATGTGTCCTCAACCAAGGTACATGCCCTTGACCGGAATTGAACCTGAGATCCTTCAGTCTGCAGGCCAATGCTCTATCCACTGAACCAACCAGTTAGGGCTATCCACCTAATTTTGACTGCAACCAGGATGGATTCAGGGGTGTTGGTGGGATTGATCCAGTCACAGTGAAACCTGGGACATTGCATGAGGACAGTCAAGCACGCACTCCTTATAATGCCTTGTCTGGGTGTGTATCCTGAAATTCTGTGGCCATTTTTTGAAATCGTTGGCTGAGCCAAGCCTACAGGCAGTCACCTAAAGTGGAGGTGAGTCTGTAAAGGATCAAACCCTTCCTCTCTATACCTGAGAACTAACTCTCCAGTGGGTACAAGTCCATCAGTGCTAACTTACTTTTTAAACTAGGTTGATTTGAATCATCCCCAGTCTAAATGCACCTGTGGAGAGAACATTAAACATACAGATGAAAAAGCTCTATATACTCAAAGTGCAGGGGTGGGGAACCTTTTTTCTGCCAAGGGCCATTTGGGTATTTATCACATCATTTGCAAACCATCCAAAATTATAAGCTCAAAAATTAGCCTGCATAGCGGTTCAAACATTGAATTACTCAACCCTAATGCCTTGGCAGGGCCAGACCAAATGATTTCTTGGGCCTTATTTGGCCCACGGGCCAGGCATTCCCCTCCCCTGCCATAGAGAGATATAGGCACTCGGGGTTACATACTAAAGGGGGTCAGGAAGAATTCAGTAACTGTTTTGCCCTGGGATTGTATCATGTCTCTCTAAGATTTCTCTGAAGTAGATCTCTCTTGTTTTTTTCCCATCAAAAGTACTTTATTAGACCTTTTCACATGTGCCATGCCTTTAGTAAGGTATCCTCTAAAACCGATGCCGATTAGCTAATTATATCAGCAGATGTTAGGTCACCATCTTGGGCTTCTAAAATTACCCTCCCAAGGTCAAAGTGCAACTGACCAAGGCCATGAAGCATGCGCACTGTGTTGAGAATCTTAGACTCTGCAGGTGAGTGAGGCGAGTAGGGCTGCGTCAGGAGGGGGTGCGCACACCTCGCCTGACTTCCCAGGAGTCTGTGGGCGGAACAGAAAGGAATTACCTTCAGCCCCACCCCACTCATCACACCCGTGCATTCCAGAAGAGTGTGTGATGGGTCATTATTTGGCCCTTTGTCTCAGACCCAGAGCCTGCCTCTCCCTTTATTCCTTGGGCCACCCATCAAGTGAGAAAGGAAGCTGGAATCAACACACGAAGCATCTCCCGATGTGAACCTCTGTCCTGAGACCACCAGGCGAGCGGGCCTCGCCCTGAAAGAGCTATTTTAGCTGGGGAAGGCCAAGCCTCAGAAACTTGCTAGTTCTGTTTTTTTATGGAGTTCCCAACATTGTGGATGCTTATCTGGATGCTATCTCAACTATTCACGTCTCTGGGGAGAGCGTAATTGGACTGGAAATTTCTTAAAAACAAACTTTCTTGTAAATGCTTCAGGCTGGCCTGCTTTGGATCAGGCAAGAGAGATCCCTTCTGTGTCCCTCAGGCTGATGTGTGCACATCTGCCCAGGGTGTCAGTTAGGACCAGGAGTAAGTTCCCGGTGAAAAACCACAGGATAGTCTCAACACAGCCCCAGAAGTTTGATGCTGGCTCCTACAAGATCCGGGTGTTTTCCATCATCTGAAACAGAAGTTACAAGTTTGTTGGATACATCTCAAGGTGACCTCATTAAAAAAATAAGTTCAAGCAATTCTCATACTTTTTTTTCCCCATAGAAAATAGTGATATTGTAATAATGTTATACTGTTAGTTCATTAGGACAGTGGTTGGCAAACTCATTAGTCAACAGAGCCAAATATCAACAGTACAAAGATTGCAATTTCTTCTGAGAGCCAAATTTTTTAAACTTCTTCTAATGCCACGTCTTCAAAATAGACTCGCCCAGGCCGTGGTATTTTGTGGAAGAGCCGCACTCAAGGGGCCAAAGGGCTGCATGCGGCTCGGGAGCCACAGTTTGCCGGCCACTGCTTTAGAACAACAACCAGAGAGAAGAGCAGCAAGCGACATCAGTCCTGGAAACCTGCCCAGAACAGAGCATTCGCTGGCTGGTGAGAGACGTGCCAGAGAAGGAAAGAGAAGGCGAAGAAATGCATGAACATACAGACAGGAGAGAACCAACAGCCACGGAAAGCGATTATTTCTTAACACCGGCCGCCTGATGAACGAGTGGTGTGTGACAGTTGCAAGCGCAGATCCGAGACAGACCCTCTTGTATTTTTCCTTTTTCTTGTTTGGGTTCAAACTCTGAGAGACAGAACCGGCTTCTCAGGCAGTCTTTCTTGGTGTTGAATGTGGATGTCAATTTCCCTTTTATACAGGGCTTATTGATCACTTTCCAAACGAATAGAGCTCAGGAAAATTGAGTCAGGCTCAGTCCACTAATCGTTGGTATTTTGTGTGAGGCTGTGGCGTCTAGCTGCAAAGTGCGTGGAGGTATGAATTTTCACGTTATTGTATCTGACTGTTGAGTGAAGCCGGTGGGATTGTGGGTGATTTGTGACAAGCTAAGGAATTCCTTTCACAGCCTGCTGTAGGCGTGAAGCGCATTATTTAAAACCTACCTCGATCATTGATATATTGTCATCTTATGCTTTTAGAGGGCTCTTTCCCATAACATAGCATTTTCTCTCCAGCGTTAGCTTTTCGTCTCAGACCTTACTCTCTGATGTTATATTGCTCTTATCAAGATGAAAAGCCATTTAAAATAGGTATCCATTTATTAATTTGATGATACAGGACATATTTTGCTTTTCATTATTTTCTAATTTTTTTAAAAAACATTTACTTAACTTTAAATATATTTTATTGATTTCAGAGCGGAAGAGAGACAGAGATAAAAATATCAATGCTGAGAGAGAATCATTGATCACCTGCCTTTAGTGGGGATCGAGCCCACAACCATGACATGTGTTCTTTCCTGGAATCGAACCTGGGACCTTTTGGTCCACAGGCTGATCCTCTATCCACTGAGCCAAACTGGGTAGGGCCATTTCATCTCAGATCTTACTCTCTGATGTTATATTGCTCTTATCAAGATGAAAAGCCATTTAAATAGGTATCCATTTATTAATTGACTTAACTTTAAAAAAGAAGTGTTTAACTACTGTATTAGACTCTTTTGCCTTATCTTATGGCTAAAGGCTTCTCTCTAAAAATATAACTCACACTGAGTCTGTTCTTCTCTGAATCTCTATAGTCGTTAATTTTTTTTTCTTCATTTGGGCCATTTTATATTGTGGCTGCTAGTCTTGCATGATACCCCCAGTGGATCCTATGTCCTGCATGTATTCTCCTCCCTGAGATGCTCCAGGCTGGGTTGTGACTGGTGTCCCCAGCCGACAGCGGGGCTGCCCATTCTGAGCCCAAAGTGGACAGACAAGGCCAGGCCAAGTTGGCCTTTGGGGACACTGGAGCGACGGCCAGCAAACCCCGCCACTCTGTTGCGGTCGGTTCTAAACCACTGCCATTTGGGGATTGTTGCGTATGTGGCAACTGATCGGATATATCTATAGATACTAAACTTGAACTTTCTGCTTTTGGTGTGAAGATCAGAGAGCTTTCCAGTGTGTTTCTTCTGTATCTTAGCACATGGCTAAATGCTACAGACATTGTACATTGTCAGTCATGTCGAATGAATGAGTGAGCATGCAGATTATTTGTGCTGCTAGAAAGAAAAAACCACAGTTTGACAAGTTGTTTTTTTCTGAAATACCTGAACACATCACGCAGGTCTTCATGTTGTCCACATGGACCCAATCCAGTGAAAATGGTGCATATTTTGCCTAGCAACTTAACTGCCTATCAATTCATTACTGTCAATTCACCTATCAATCTGGACTCTGTTACTCTCGCTGTACTGAGGGGGACGAAGCCCAGCATCACCTGAGAACTTAGGAAAAGTACGTTTTCTCAGGCTCCATCCCAGGTCTCCAAAGCCAGAATCTGCATTTTAATGAGATCTCATTGGCGGAGAGGGGGGTGCACTCTGGATTCTGACACGTGTGGCTCTAAGCCACATGGCTTTCTTTGTTCTTTGGGAGCATGCTGAATAAGCACGCTGAATACATATTTTGCTTTTCATTATTTTCTAATTTATTTAAAAAACATTTACTTAACTTTAAATATATTTTATTGATTTCAGAGCAGAAGAGAGACAGAGATAAAAATATCAATGCTGAGAGAGAATCATTGATCACCTGCCTTTACTGGGGATCGAGCCCACAACCATGACATGTGCTCTTTCCTGGAATCAAACCTGGGACCTTTTGGTCCACAGGCTGATCCTCTATCCACTGAGCCAAACTGGGTAGGGCCATTTCGTCTCAGATCTTACTCTCTGATGTTATATTGCTCTTATCAAGATGAAAAGCCATTTAAATAGGTATCCATTTATTAATTGACTTAACTTTAAAAAAGAAGTGTTTAACTACTGTATTAGACTCTTTTGCCTTATCTTATGGCTAAAGGCTTCTCTCTAAAAATATAACTCACACTGAGTCTATTCTTCTCTGAATCTCTATAGTCGTTAATTTTTTTTTCTTCATTTGGGCCATTTTATATTGTGGCTGCTAGTCTTGCATGATACCCCCAGTGGATCCTATGTCCTGCATGTATTCTCCTCCCTGAGATGCTCCAGGCTGGGTTGTGACTGGTGTCCCCAGCCGACAGTGGGGCTGCCCATTCTGAGCCCAAAGTGGACAGACAAGGCCAGGCCAAGTTGGCCTTTGGGGACACTGGAGCGACGGCCAGCAAACCCCGCCACTCTGTTGCGGTCGGTTCTAAACCACTGCCATTTGGGGACACTGGTCGGATACATCTATAGATACTAAACTTGAACTTCCTGCGTTTGGTGTGAAGATCAGAGAGCTTTCCAGTGTGTTTCTTCTGTATCTTAGCACATGGCTAAATGCTACAGACATTGTACATTGTCAGTCATGTCGAATGAATGAGTGAGCATGCAGATTATTTATGCTGCTAGAAAGAAAAATCAACCACAGTTTGACAAGTTGTTTTTTTCTGAAATACCTGAACACATCACGCAGGTCTTCATGTTGTCCACATGGACCCAATCCAGTGAAAATGGTGCATATTTTGCCTAGCAACTTAACTGCCTATCAATTCATTACTGTCAATTCACCTATCAATCTGGACTCTGTTACTCTCGCTGTACTGAGGGGGACGAAGCCCAGCATCACCTGAGAACTTAGGAAAAGTATGTCTTCTCAGGCTCCATCCCAGGTCTCCAAAGCCGGAATCTGCATTTTAATGAGATCTCATTGGCGGAGAGGGGGGTGCACTCGGGATTCTGACACGTGTGGCTCTAAGCCACATGGCTTTCTTTGTTCTTTGGGAGCATGCTGAATAAGCACGCTGAATACATGCTTAAAAATATATGACAATAAATAGGGTTCTTGGAAGAAGATATTATTTGTGATTGACTGTGTCTCACAAACAAGCGCACTCCCATGTCAACAGCGTCCACACTCTCTGAAGCCTCCTGCCTGGGCCCCCGTGTCACCCAGCTGTGACAGCCCGCGAGGTTTCAAGCACCGCTGATTGACATCTTAAACGCTGCCGGGAAATGCCTCGCTCTGCAAAATCCTTCATCACAAGAGCACATCTGCCTTCAAGTCCCTTGTCCGAGCGGAGGGGCATTTCCTCCAGAAAGCAAAACACCCGGCTTTCATCTCTTCAAAGCGAGCCCACATTTCTGGTACAAAGAGGAGATTTCCCGCCTCTCCCCAGCTCCTCCAGTGCCCCAGGGGTGAGAGGGGCCCTCAGCCCAGGCCCTGCCCTGAGAACAGGCCGGGGAGGGATTATACAGATGATAAACCTCAGAGCCACCGAGCAGTCACCATATATCCCAGGATCATGTTGTGCGAAAGGCCTCGGGAGAAACCCAGGGGGATCCGGTTACAGGAAAGGGCTGCCATTTATTTATTTATTTTCCTCCTTGGGTAACTAATTCCTAAAACAGACCCTCCTTGGGAAGCCGGAGTACAAGAGAACAAGAGGCATTCTGCAAACTCTAATTGGGGAACAGTTGACTTAATTGGTGGCCATTTGGCGGACAATGGCAAAAGCGCCCCAGCTGGACCGGGGAGGACCCAGTGGGACTATAGCTTTGCAAGAAGCCCCAACCCTCCCGGGAGCGATTGCTTCCCCCCAGGTGAAACCTGGAGACCAGAGCTTAGATGAACTCTACAACTGCCAGGCTCCATTAAGGGCCATCAGAGGAGGCAGAGCACGGGTTAAACACAGGAAGCGGAGCCCACAATAGAGGCATATGTCTCCAAGAGCGGGCCAGCGAGACAGGCATGGCGATGTCTAATAACAAACGTAAACATTTTTCTTTCGGGTTCAGATGCAGCACTGATGGGTCAAAGATATTCCTCAGGATGGGGTGTTAAATGTCAAGTATCAGGAACCCGAGTGGTTCCGTTGCACGTGCTCATTCCGTGCAGTCTGATGAGGTGGAGACATTTTCTGAGCATCTCAAGTCTACAGAGAATCAGAGGGGCTGCTGAAAATCGGGAGCCGAGAGCCGGCTGGGCCAGAACCCGGGAGGAGCAGGCTGCATTCCCAGGAATGGCTCTGCCATTAATCAGCTCCGCTATCTGCCCCCCGACTGCTCCTCCTGAGTCCAGTAGGCCCTGCTAAGTTAGTCAAAAACAGGGTTATAATTGATCATTTCTGAGGACCCTTTTGGCATTAGCATTCCATTAACTTATATCTTACTGGAGTTCAAGAAACACAGAATCCTAATCTCTCTGGGTGTGGGTGTGTGAGTATGGAATAGCGTGTACAGTATGGAATACTGCATCCTGTGTATTTGTAATATGGCACACAATCTTGTGTAGTGTCATTTTGCAATGCTTTATTTTTTTTTAAAAAAAATGTATATTTAGCCCTAGCTGGTTTGGCTCAGCAGATAGAATATCAGCTTGTGAACTGAAGGGCCCCCAGGTGCGATTCCAGTCAAGGGCACCTGCCCAAGGGCTCGACCCCCAGAGGGGGACTTGGCAGGAGGCAGCCGATCCATGATTCTCTCTCTTCCTGGATGTTTCTCTCTCTCTCTCTTCCTCCTCCTTCATCTCTGAAATCAGTAAAAAATATAACAATACAAAAAATATATATTTATTGATTTCAGAGAGAGGAAAAGGGAGGGGGAGAGAGATAGAAACATAGAGACATCGATGGGCTGCCTTCTGCATTCCCTCTACGGGGTGTGGAGCTGGCAACCCGGGCATGCACTGTGACCGGGAATGGAACGGCATGTGACCTCCTAAGTTGACACTCAACCACTGAGCCACGCCGGCCAGGCTAATTTTGTGATAGTTTAAACGATTTCAGGACATGCTATTCCTAAATATGGCATCTTGGCTTTACGAATATTTGAGAAAACTCCTAAGAGTTAAACTCACTGTATGCCAGTGTGGGGAGAGCACATCTATAGAGAAATTAGGCCAAAGTTTAGACTGTTTGCATATGCAAATGGCCCTTCTAGGAACTTATACGCAAACATTTCAGCTCCCCCACAAAAGATAGACTGCCTAACTTCCTCCTTTTCCAGAGGTTCCCGCACTGAACGTGGGCTCCTCAAAGGCAAGAGGGGCCGGGAATTCTCATCAGGAGGCCAAGTTTGGGTGGAGAGGGAGCCAGGGCCAGTGGAATCACATTAGATTAAGACGGCCTCGGGCTTTCTCAGTTCCCAAGCGCACATGCCCTTTCGGCCTGGTCTGGAAAGTGCTTCAGGAGCCAACTCCAGAGCCAGCCAAGGTCTGGTAGGGGGAAGCAGGAGGAAGGGGCCGAGTCCTTCCCGAAGCCGCAGACATTGAGCGCTGCGGGCCACTGCCATCTGCAGCAGCGCAGGCCGGGACCAAGGTGGTCCCAACGTGTCATTTTTTTTCCAGGATTGTCCCGATTTCATAAATTAAAAAATTAAACATCCTTCCTCCAGCTCTGGAAGAATGGAGCACATGACAGGAAGTCATTTCTGCCGTTGATACGCAGGCGTCCAGCTGCAGGCATCTCACATCCCAGCCTGAATCAGGGAAGGGCCCCCTTCCTCTGGCCACGGGCATTTCCTGAGCGCTGGCAGCGGAGCGCAGCCTTGGTCCAGAACACCAGAGTCTGCAACCACCTTGACCTTTAAAACGCAAGGTTGGCAAAATCCATTTTGATCTGGGTTCACCTGTCTGCCTTCTCTCCTTTCGGAAATGTCAATCTCACCGGAGAATTTGGTTTTGGGAGATACGAAAAACCTTCCTAGGCAAAACGGGTATTTTAATGTTTGCATGCAAGCCTTTTTCCTCTCCCGTTAGAGTGTTCCACCAGCAAGGAGAGCTATGAGCTTCTGGGTTTTGTGTGGTTTTTTTTTTCTTTCTTTGCAAGTTTAACTTTGAATTAAGGGAAGCACCTTCACTTTCCCGGGAGGAGTAATTAATTCAAAAGGGGTTTTTCTTATTCGGGTCAAGATATTTTTAAAGCAGGTGAGCTGTCACTGGCAATGACAGGAGATTAAGAAAAAAAGAAGGAAGTCTTTGTGGCTGAAAATGTATTAAATTAGAAAATAAAAGCCATAGTATTAAGAGTGCGAAGTTAGCATTCTTTGGCCCAATTAAATCTCAATTATGCAATTAAATCACTGTTTTTCCCTCTCCCCTCACATTTGTAGTAAAAGCTGTACTCTTATTCTACAACTAGGGGCCCAGTGCACGAAATTCGTGCACTGGGGGTGGGTGGTCCCTCAACCCAACCTGCCCCCTCTCACATAGTGGGAGCCCTCAGGGGATGTCCAACTGATGGCTCACCCCCAGCCTGGGTGAGCTCAGCACCCAGCCATTGCCCTGCTCAGCTCAGCCCCGGCTGCCAGTGACCACCCGGCCCCGGGGGCTGGGCACTCCCTGCCGCCGCCACCACCACTGCTGCTGCCACTGCTTCCCCTCACAGCACCTGGGGGCTGGGCACTCGCTGCCACTGCCGTTTCATCACCCCCAGGACCCGGTGTTCATACCACTTGGCCCCACCCCTGCTCCTGATTTGCTGGTAGCATAGCCAATCAGGAGCAAAGTTACGGTCAAATTTGCATGTTTCTCTTTTATTATATAGGATGCTTGTTTCTTCAGGGTTTTTTTTTTTTTTTTTACTGTTGTGTTTGCATTCTGAGTGTCCCATTCTGTCTTGTCCCTCTCACCCAAGAGCTGCCTCTTCAGTTTCTCTGTAATTCCCCCTGTTTCTCCGCATACCTGTATGCACATTTACCTTTGTTCTTGCGTCTCTTCTCCCAGGCCCACTCCGCCCCAGGGTTTGTCAATTTTATGATTCATGGGCATATTTTTTCTAGCCTCCTCCAAAGGTCTTGGAGTAATTTAAAACCAGGTATTTCCATTGGAAAAAAAAATCACTTATTGACTGGTCCCATGATGTATAATATAATCTAATAATAAGACCTGCTCTCAGAGGAAATATTCAATAGATACAGTGTTCACGCAGATCTTACACCGCGTGCTCAGACACATTAAATATAACACAGCTGTCCAGTTAAGTTTCTATTGACCACGCCCCTCCAAAAGGAAAGATGAGGTATTTTTCAGGAAGCCTGAAGCGGTCCCTCCCATCAGTCTATGAGCCTATGATTTGCATTCTCTGTGGACATACCTTTAGACAATAATGAAATGGCCACTCATTTAGAGAGCTCTTTGCAGTCTTCCTGGTAGTGCAATGCAGAATAATAGCCTAGTTTACTTACAGCAAATGGCAGAGAGCAGCTCTTCTGACAGGCCAACGAAATCTCCCATCAGTGGTCACTTTCAGAGCGCTTGGTGGAGAAGAGCTGCACATGCGTGATCTCCACCAGCCCCGCAGCTGTGTGGAGTGAGTGGTGCCTTGGTTATTTCCATGGCGTCAGGGGCAATAGAAAGGAAAGTGTGTGGTTATGGCAGGTACGTGGTTGATAGGCTGCAATGCGCTGATAGACCCATGCAGTCAGGAGCCATTGGTGTCTGCTCCTGATCTCGCTGTGCTGCCAGATACCGGAGCCCTCAGCCTTCCATTCATCCCTCCATTTTTTTGAAGTATGTTTTTAAGAGAGAGAGGAAGGAAGAGGGGGAGAGAGACAGAAACATCAATGAGAGAGAGTAACATCGATTGGCTGCATCCTGCACGCCCCCTACTAGGGATCGAGCCCACAACCCTGACTGGGAATCAAACCTGGGTTCTCTTGGTGCCTGGGTCAGTGCTTAACCACTGAGCATCGCGGGATGGATGGGCTATTTCCTAATTTTCATCCAGGATTTGGTACTTGGCACAAGAGAGGAAGAGGAAGGTGGCCAGAAGTTGCACTTACTGAATATATTCCAAACATCCTAGTGTGCTCAGTGCTTTCTTACTGCATTCACACACAAAATGTCTTATTATATGTCTTTTATAAGCAAGTGAACTGAGGCTTAACATGAGTGAAAGAACTTGCTCTGAATCACACAGTATCATTTCTTCATGGTGAGGTTTAAACCTAAGTGTGTTTGTCTCCTAAGCTCATTTTCCTTCCTCCAGGTCCTCAGGAGTCCTCCTGCTGTAGTGGAAGCACACCCTCTAGGTGGGCCTCAGGAAATAAATCCTTCTTGTGCATGGGCACATCACCTTCATCCGGGCATTTCCGTCTCCTGTGATCAGTGATCCAATTGGGTCTCATTGTTTCATTCCTTCTTTCATTTAATGAACGTCTTCTGGTGATTCGTGTACTGTGAACCAATATGTACTTGCCAAAACAGAGATAGGGACCATTTTCATAAATCCAAGAAATTCCTGTATGTTGTTGATGCAAGAAGAGACTATTATGAACTCATTACCTCCCCCATCCCATTGGTCAGTTAATCTGTTAGTGAGGGCTGAGAGCCCACCATGCGGGAGATGCTGTGTGCAGATCTTATTATAGTGAGGTTATCCTCATGCTCCATGCCTGCCATCAACATTCTAGAGACCTGCCCTGGCCAGTTTGGCTCAGTGGATAGAGCGTCGGCCTGCAGACTAAAGGGTCCCAGGTTCCACTCTAGTCAAGGGCATGTACATCGGCTTCAGACTCTTCCCCAGGCCGGGCCCTGGTTGGGCTTGTGCAGGAGGCAGCCAATGGATGTGTTTCTCTCACATCGATGTTTCTCTCTGTCTCTCCCTCTACTTCCCACTCTCTCTAAAACGTCAATGGAAAAGTATCCTCAGGTGAGGATTAAAAACCAAAAAAAAAAAAAACCCAAAAGATTCTAAAGACTTTCCTAAACCTGAGGCTCTGGTTTCCCCACCCCACTCCCGTCTAGAGCACAGTGAGTACTCAACAGATGTGACACTGACTTCAACTTCCTAGTGCCTCCATTTAGAAACCTCAATGTCTTTAAATCTGGAAATTTTGAACTACTCTTTCCTATGCTTTGTTAAGGCCTGGAATCTTTCCTTTCTTGAAAATTTGAGTAAATCCCCCCTTCCATTTTCTTTTCTATTGCCCAATCCCCATCATAGCTTCCTTAACACTCCCAAGTTTCTGTCTCATCTTCTCATTAAGGAAGTACCCCCCCATCTACCATCCCTCCAGATGAGCTTAGCTGTAATATGGAACCCAAGAAGCCAGGATTTCCTATTGTGAAACTTATAAAATACTTTCACTTTCCCTTAGTAAGAAATTGTATTCATATATATATATATATATATATATACACACACACACTATATATATATATATATACACATACATATACCAAATATATATCCTATCTAATAAAAGTAATATGCAAATTTGACCATACCTTCACTACGCCCACCAGCCAATCAGGAGCATAGGGGCGCGGCCTAGGCAGCCCGGGCCACGGGGCCTGTGGCCGAGGCAGTCTGGGCCAGGGAGCGTGGCTGAGGCGGCCCAGGCCTGGGGGAGCCTGAGGGGACCTGGAGGGGCATGTCCGAGGTGGCCAGGGCCTGGGCAGGCAGGGCCGAGGCCTATCCTAGCCGGGGGCAAGCTGGCTGGGGCTAAGGCCCTGGCTGGAAGTGTGGGGGGCTGGGGCTGGGATGGAGCCAGTCATCTGCCCCATTACAGGGCGACGGCTAGGTGCCTAAAGCCTCGGCCAGAGGGCTCCCAGTATGTGTGAGGGGGCAGGTTGGGCTGAGGGATCACCCACCCCCAGTGCATGAATTTTGTGCACCAGGCCCCTAGTATATTTATAATACTGTCTGACTTAAAGTGCAGAATACCCTTGAAGCAGTGCCTTAAATTAACACCATAGATATCTTCATGGGCCTTGTAAGAAGTATCTTAACTTACAAAATACTTAGTAATTTGACAGTTATGTGAAAAAGCAGCTTCCAACATAAGGACATCTTTATTGCTAATATTGTAGATAGAGTAAATTGGTCAAAATTTAATTACTGCATTCTATAAATTTACTGGGCACATAAAATTATACCAATAATTTAAATGAACTCCTTTTGAAAACTTACTTTCTTATCATAATCATTATTATGACTGTACATCTTTTACCTGGCGTAATCTTGACATGTCTAACATATGTGGGTCATAAGTCTTTAAAGAGAATTTTGAAATTAAGAAAAAGCATATTCGGCGACTTAAGTTACCTGACAGAGAAGTTGGGCCCCAGGAGGACTCCACCCTCTGGCCAGACACTGCTCCCAGACAAATGATAATTCTTCGGCTTTCTTGTGTCTCCACCACATTCTTTTACTCACTGCAGGTCTGCGCTCATCACTCCTTGTTTTAATAATTAGTTCTCGCCCTAGCTGGTTTTGCTCAGTGGATACAGCATCGGCCTGTGGAATGAAGGGTCCTGGGCTCAATTCCGGTCAAGGGCACGTGCCTCCATTTCACACTTGATCCCTGGCCCTGGTCAGGGCCTGTGTAGGAGGCAACCAGCAGACGTGTCTCTCTTACATCCATGTTTCTCTCTGTGTGTCTCTCCCCTTCTGTTCCATTCTCTAAAACTCAATGGAAAAATATTGTTGAGTGAGGATTAACAACAACAAAATAATGATAATTAATTCTCTTACACAAACCTGTGGTTTCATACATATGGCTTCCTGACTGGGTTGCCTGTTGGGTTATTTTATTTATTAAATTGTTGCACACATTAAATGGAATCTTGATATGGGGAAAAGAGCTCTTGAATTGGAGGAAATGGTGTTTAAAATATAACTCTTAATACTTATCAACTATGTCCTTGGAAAAATCCCTAAATTCTGAGTCTCTTTATGCTGGGGAATAAAGTAAAACAAATTCAAGTGAGTCTCTAACAATTGTTATGAAAATTAAATGAGATGAAATTTGCAATGTGCCTGGCACAGCGACATCGGCAACATAGTAGGCCTTTACCAAATGTTGGTTCGCTTTATTAATTAATGCTGTTATCATGTGATGTTTCTCGTGGCTTCCCTTAAAGAGTTACTGTTTTAAACATGTAAGAAATTTAAGAAACCCAGCAGCCCTCATTGTGCCACCAACTTCAGTTTTCTGCAATTCTAGAAGTTTCTAAAATTTCCTACATTGATTTATAACCTTTGAGGGGAAAAAAACATTTCTTAATTCTCCATGGTTTCTGATCACTTAGGCTTCCTGGACTGGGTAGCACAGCATGCCACATGTTTTCCTAACAAATTGCATTCGGACACTTTCCGACACTTTCATTATTTTAACTCAGGTAATAATTAGTCACTGTCAGAGGAAGGACTTAGGTTGTGCAAATCAGAATAAATTTACCTTGCCGTAGCAGCAGTCACAAATGAAGCAATAAATTAGAAATAGCAAATTGTTACGGACTTAAGAGATCACAAATCAAAATCGCTTCCAGAAATCCAGGAAAAGGTAGAGGGCTGCCAAGATTTCTTTGAGAGCTTAATTTTTCCAGATAACTTTGGAGTTGAATCAGTTTGCGACAAATCCCAGAGATGCTGCCGTCACTGATCACAAAGGCGATGTTCTGAGATGTCACGCCTGTAACGTAAGCTAGCTCATAAAAGAAGAAATGCCCTTTTCTTCGGATATTTGAGAGATCCTAAATCTTTTATGTATACTCTCACACATATACTCACATACACGTATACAGAAACATACATGTACACACACATATACACGCAGGACTGTTCAGTCCGCAGGTAGACGCTCTGTACACAGACACCCACATAGACACACAGACTCCACATGTATGCAAACACAGAAACACACAGAGATATAATGGGAAGTAAAGAACTCTTCTGTGGAGTTCTTTTGAGTGTACAAAACCTTTCCTGCTTTACCAGTGATGACACTGGTAAAATGTGAGCTCCTGAGAGGGTCCTGGACGTAGCTGAACATCTGTTCCCAGAGGTGGGCAATTGAGTGAATTGATGTCGCGAGGGGAGATGTTTCTTCTTTTTTTCCTTTTTTTTCTTTTTTTATGTCTTTTATTTACAGTGTAACTTATATTAATAGTAGTGCGTATGTTTTCCTCATCCCCCCAGCCTCCCTTACTCCCCAGCACATGTCCCCACCTGCCCCCTCCCCGCCCCAGTGTCTTTCATTCATTGGTTATGCTCATATGCATGCATACAAGTCCTTCAGTTGATCCCCCCCAGCATCAGCCTCCCATCCATCCCAGCCTTCCCCCTGTAGCTTGATAGCCTGTTCAAGGCCACCCTGCCTCTATATCAGTCACGCTCCCCTGTTTCTTTTCTTCAAACATATCTTGCCTCTGCAGACTAGAAATAAATGTATAAGAACAAAAAATGTTTCAGTCTCAGTTTCAATGTCCGCAACTGTTCTGAGTCCCAGTTTCAATGTCAAATAGTTCTTCATGTGTCCATGTCAGCAATGGTATCCAGATGGTGGACACATCGTGGCAATGCAGGATCCATCCTCTCTGGTTTGGTCCTGGGCCACCTGCAGCCACGCACAGCTGCCGACTGCTAGCATGGCAGGGTGTTGTCAGTGTCCCCCATCTCTGGACCTAGCTAGGGGAGATGTTTCTAGAAGCATGTCATGCTCACCCTGCCCTCAGCCTCATCTTCTTCCCCATTTTAATGCAGGGCCAGAGAGATGATACAGAAGGCAGGCAAATGAAATGTTCTCCCATGAAGCCAGACAGGATCTTGAACACAGTGAATGAGAGAATGTGAATGGGTGTGAATGCTGGACCAAAATGCACAGTAACGGGAGCGGGACAGAGAGAAGGTTCCGCACTGTCATCCACAGTAGCAAGAGGCCCGGAATTACTGGCTGAGAAACGTGTGGCTTCATCGAAGCCTCGCTGGGAAAGATGAGTGGCTTCACTTCCAGAAAGAGCAGTGCATGTCGGTGGTGTGATGTGGCACCAGTCAGCGAATACCGTGTAGCCTTTGATTACAGAACTAGAGGCGCCTTATTGAAGGAGATGATCATCCTGCTTCAGCACCAGTCAGCTGACAGCCAGTGTTGTGTTCATCCATGTGAGCTGCAAACACGCAGAAACACTGGACGAGACACTAAGTGAGAAAACCCCAGGGTCCACCCGCCATGGGAGAGCCCAAATCGGTATCACTCAGGTATTTGCTGAGGCTGGCGTCCATTACTGACACAATTATCACGTAAGGGAAGAAGAGCTTGGATCTCTTTGGAGCAAAGCTAAGAAGGAACTGTGATCCCAAAGGATGGAACTAAAACAAATGGGCATATTTCTGGTTAAGATGGACACTTGATGTTGAGCATCTAATTTTCCTCAACTCCTGCTGCCCACCAAAGCTATTGGCAAAATTATCCAAGTTTTCTAATTAGGGCAAATCCGGGTCATCCTGATACAGTTTTCTAAGTTGTCCCTTAAAACCCCAAAGCATGGGATCAGCTCTGTTTTTGTGGCCCAGTACTTGAAAAACAACACTTCCTATGCCTGTCTCTTCGATATTCAGAATGCACAATAGAAATTAGAGATTTCAGAGCCTTGTAGCAAATAAATCTTTGTCCTACAGCTTCCCCCAAGACTTTTATCACAGTGTTTTTCTTATTTATTTGTTGTCTGTGTAATGTAGTAATATTAGTACCTTCAAAAGAAACAGAAAATACATTCCTTTGAAATTACTGTGGCTCCCATGTGGCTCAGTGGTTGAGCATTGACCTATGAACCAGGAGGTCACTGTTCGATTCCAGGTCAGGGCACAGGCCCGAGTTTCGGGCTCAATCCCCAGTAGGGGGCGTGCCGGCAGCAGCTGATCAATGATTCTCTCTCATCATTGATATTTCTGTCTCTTCCTCTCTGCTTCTCTGGAATAAATAAAAATATATTTGAAATGATTGGGGAAAAATTGCAACTCCATATGTCACAATGGGAATGAACTCCTGTCCATTCAGTACGGGATAGGGGAGTGCCTGCAGTGTGACCCAGTCTGAGGTACTGAGCACAGGGCAATAGCGAGGTCTCTGCTGAGGAATGAGCTGTTGGTGTCTCAGTGACTCAGGAGATGGTCCCCAACAATTAAAGAGGCAGAAGTCCATTGGTTAGCTCCTTAAATGGCTGACGGAGCTGCTGATTGCTAGCTGCCGTGCTCCGGAAGCCACCATATTTGCAAACACAAATGCATATTTACACTCTGATGTAAACGAAGGTTATTTATTGCATGTGCTTGAAATAATGGTTGATTGTGGAGTGCCGTTCATAAAACCTGCATCAAAAAGTGTTGTTACGGCCTGACGTTTTCATGGCAGTTCAAGTAAAGTAGTCCTTGGAAATTGTCTTGCTACCAAATTGCAATCATAAAGGCAGGAGTTCAGACTGGGAGAATCACTTTATATTGTGAACTTGTGGATAATATATAACATAAAGGGCTTAATTGAATCATTCAGTTGGGTTTTTGCCCAGAAAAGTGGGAATTTAAATGCTGATACAGCTTCTGTTTCCAATGACACCAGTCAGCACTCCTTAGATTGGATGTAAATAATCCTATTTGCAAATATGCAATACGATGGGGGTATGCTTGTCTGTAAACTTGCTAGCAAAGGTAATTAAATAATTCCATCATGTCTTAATACATATGAAAAAAGTCACTGACCTCAAAGTCAGATTTGGTATGCATTTTCCTTCTAGCTAGTAGAAGAAAACACTGAATTTTCAGCAACCTTTATCTTACTTTGGAACTGCAGAAGCCATATAGAACACACACACACACACACACACTCTCTACACAGCTCTGAAGTTACCATAGCAACAGTAATAACCACTCCTGACCCAGGTTTGGAGAAGTTTGTTGCAAACACAGTCCCAGGTGTTTGGGCCATTTGATTCTTCTTTCCTGGGATTAGAGAGTCGAATATGGTTCAAATTCTACATTTTAAAGTTCATCTTGATTTAAATTCTGAACTTCTCAAACCCTGTTTCCTGAGCTCAGCCTTATCACAGCATTCATGGGAAAATACATCAGATATGGAGTCATTTAGAACACTGTAATCTAGTCCACTCGCAGCAGGAATGAAGTCTGTCTCAAAACCAAGGTGCTTCGGAAAAGATGCTTTTGGGGGTAGCTTGTTTAGAAAGAACTCTTCTCAGTATGTTCCAAATGGACACTGTTCACGTGACTAGGCATTGAATTAATGTGTAGACAAAATAATTACAGAAGGAGCCTGATCAGTGTGGCTCAGTGGTTGAGCATTGACCTAGGAACAAGGAGATTATGGTTCCGTTCCGGGTCAGGGCACATGCCTGGGCTGCAGGCTCGATCCCCAGTGTGTGTGTGTGTCGGGGGGGGGGGGGGGATGGAGGAGGGATACAGGAGGAAGCCAATCAATTGATTATTTCTCATCATTGATGTTTCAATCTCTTCCTTTTTGAAATCAATAAACATCTATATTTTTTAATTTATGAAGGAAAGGAAGAAAGTGTCATTTAGATACCCTTTCCAGGAAAATCCATCCTTCTGGTATCATAAAGGATGGTAGTATGAAGCAGGCTGTATTTGCGTATCATCCAGATCATGGTCAGCAAACGGCAGCTGACTCAAGAGCCGTGGTTTGCTGCTCTGTTGACTAATGAGTTTGCCAACCACTGATCTAGATCCTCTCTCTCTGTTCTTTGTCTTTGTTATGATTATTCCATCTCAGTTCCTGTTTTCCTCTTCATTCAGTGTTTGACTGTTGGTCTTCCCAGGGGCGCCATCTTAGCCCCTTTCTTGCTTCATCAAATATTCTTTTCCCAAATGAGGGAAGTCATTGAAAGACCTATGATTGTCCCCATCCGGCTCACTTAGAGCTCCAGCCTGCTTCTGAGTTGACTCTTTTCACTTGACTTCTTGCCAACACCCGAAGTCGTTTCCCTCAAGTTGCCTTCTTCATCTCTGTGAGTTGCTTCTCCTTCATTTTTTTTTTTTGCAGTCTTATTAAACTTACCCTCAGCCTTCAGGTTTTCCTATCAGTGGGGTGTTAATTTTTACTTGTTTCACTCCCTAAACGTCCAGAAATCTGATCCTCTCCTTGTCCCCTGATGCTGCCTGTTGTGTCTCTAATCACTCTCTCTCGGGCTGTTTGAGACGAATTCCTGCTCCCTCTTCCATATTGTGAATTATAAGTTATCCAGTCTTCACCCATAGTTCTTGCCTCAGGGCCCCCTAAACCCTGGGAATTTTCTAAGTGATGTCTTCTATAATTTAAAATACGTGCCCTTTGGACCCCAAGAACCAGTCATGAGATTAGAGGTATACTCCCCCCTCCTCTCAACTCCAACCTCCAGGGAGCGGGGAGGGCTAGAGATTGAGCTCAGCTGCCCATGGCCAGTGTCTTAGTCAATCATGACTAAGTAATGAAAGCGCCATAAACAACCAGATGGATGACTTCTAGGTCGTCTTCTTCTGGAGACCGTGTAGGGGAACTGGAATGCTCCAGGGGGAGAAAGCTGCTGTGCTCAGGACCTCGCCCGGTGTATCTCTTCGTCTGCTGTTGGCTTGTGTCCTTTCAGATCCTTTGGAACTAATCTGTAACCTAGCGAGTACGAGGGTTAGGTGGATGCTCAACCACTGAGCGACACTGGCCAGGTAAATGTCATCTTAAAACTCCCCTGTAGGCCAGATGCCACCTCTGGAAGCTGCTGTCACCTCTGCTTTGTCTCCGGCCACTCAGAGACTTGCATTCTGTGAATAAACTGGGCGTTCTGGAACTTTGAGCCTTCTCATGTGTCATTTCCTCTAGATCAGTGGTCGGCAAACTGCAGCTCCCGAGCCACACGCGGCTCTTTGGCCC
This sequence comes from Antrozous pallidus, assembly GCA_027563665.1. Lineage (NCBI taxonomy): Eukaryota > Metazoa > Chordata > Mammalia > Chiroptera > Vespertilionidae > Antrozous > Antrozous pallidus. Next base: position 6,045,246 of record CM050530.1, read on the forward strand.
CTTGAGTGTGGCTCTTCCACAAAACACCACGGCCTGGGCGAGTCTATTTTGAAGAAGTGGCGTTCGAAGAAGTTTAAGTTTAAAAAATGTGGCTCTCCAAAGAAATTTCAGTCGTTGTCCTGTTGGTATTTGGCTCTATTAACTAATGAGTTTGCCGACCATTGCTCTAGATCATTTGCTGGGTATCTCAAAAATCCTGAAGACAATTATTTCTCTCTCCATATACTCTAGAAAATGTCAATAAAGGCAGTCACCCCAAAGCTTCTGTCTGCTCTGGCCCTGCCTCTCCAGGGCCCTGAATTAAGTAGGAATACCCGGGGCCCCGGGGACTAAGGTGGTGTTTTATTTCTTTATGAATTGCAAACAACAAAGTGTAACATTTGCATGGTGATTGACAGCTCCCTGCATTTCATACATTTCACCTGTCTGGGAAGAAGTAGGACTTGAAAGGGCATTGGGAAAGCAGTAGGGAAAGGAAGAAATCTTATTTGTGGGCAGTGAGCGGATGACTGTGTTGTTGATATAACAATTAAAAAGCAAGTTAAACTATCATCTCTGTTTTAGAAGGCTCTAAATCACCTCCAGTTTTCAAACTTGTGAATGATCACCCCAAATCCACTTTATGGATTGACTCTGGATACCACGTGCCTACACTTGTTTCTCGTAAGCACATACCGAGCTGGTTTTTTTTTTTTTTAATTATAGCCATATCATGCGTCTATGAAGTTTTCTTATTTGAATTTATGGAATTGTTAGATTGAAATGGAATTGTGTTACACCTTTAAACCTCATGTGGCTACTAATATTTTATTAAATACAGCTGCCACCGGGCAGTAAAGCTCTCCATGGGATCCGGTGCTTTTCAGATCTGCTCCTTGCAGGAGCCATATGCTAGTCGCCCGCACGGGCCGCCCGACGCTCCGTGCACACGCCGGCGCTGTTCGCCTGGAGCAGCGCGGCACCTGCAGAATTTCAAAACCCCGCACCCGAGATGTCACGCAACAAAACCCCGGGCTGTGCTCCGGGCGCAAACGCACTCGCAGGCTCCTGATGAGACCCACAGCGCCGCCGCCAACCTGAGCATTATACAAGTCGGGGCAATCAAGGGGACTTTTGGGGACGGGTTTTTCCGCCGCCATAATTAGCTTGAAGATAAAGCCATTTGGTCTGCATTTGGGTTTTCATTAGGACACGCATTTCCCCTCCCGGCGCGGGGTCTGAGAGGTTTGCATTACCTAGAATGAGAGCCGAGGAAACTGGGTGCTGCGGCTCTGTCTGTCACGTGACCGCGCCGGCCCTTGAGCCCTTGAGCCCTTGAGCCCTTGAGCCCTTGAGCCCTTGAGCCCTTGAGCCCTTGAGCCCAGGAGCCCAGGAGCCCCGGAGCCCCAGAGCCCCAGTGATAGCGACCATTGTATGCCACGCACGTCGATAAATACAGAACATGAATGTGAATCAATACCGTGTTAGTATTGGGATTAGGCAGGCTCTCTTCGCCTCCTTTTTTCCCTCCTTCTTCTTCTGGGGAGATGAAGATGAGTAAATAAAACGAGTGTTTGTCTGAAACTGTGTTGGGGGATTAGGTTGTGTGTTTTTCTTTTGAGGCGCAGCGTGCCAACTGGCAGGCCTGGCTGCCTACCTGGGCCGAGCAGAGGGGAGGCGATGCTCACTCACCCTTGGAGCGGCGGGACAGGCTGTGAAGGGCGCCTGTGTGTGTGCTGTGGGGGCAGAAGAAGCGGGGGGGGGGGGGGGGGGGGGGGGGGGGGGGCGGGGTAGGGTAGGAAGGAAGGGAGGGCTGTGCTGTTCTAGCCCAGGAAGACCAGGTGCAGTGTGTGCAGCCGGCAAAGGTTATGCTTCATCTGACTTCGTTTTCTCTCTGTAAATTAAAGGACAATTTATGAGTGTCTAGACAGGAATTAATCGGAATAATATTGGCTGCTTTTGACCCGAGAGTACTATTACAATAAAGTATACACCACACAAATATAGGACAAAATCATTTATATAGCCTATTATCATGCCAGCATCCAGAGGCACCTTACAATAATAAAATGATTTACAAAAGAAAACACCAACCAAAACATATCTCCGGTGATGAATGGCTTTGAAAAGCAAACTTAATCTGTTCCCGAAGTTACAGTTGGAGTCTCTGCAAGCGCCTACAAGATAAGGAGATTTTAAATGATGGCGAAATAATAAAACACATTGGTGGCGGGGAACTGCAGATCTCGGGCAGAACTGCTGGTTACAATTTATAAGAAGTCAGCATGCCAGTGTGGCCAGTGTGTCTCAATGGTTAAGCATTGACCTATGAACCAGGAGGTCACAGTTTGATTTCCGGTTGGGGGCACAGGCCCGGGTTGTGGGCTCCATCCCCAGTAGGGGGCGTGCGGGAGGCAGCCCATAGATGATTTTCTGTCATCATTTTTCTACCTCTCTCCTCTTTTCCTCTCTGAAATAAATAGAAATACACTTTTTAAAAAGAAGTTAGCATGTGAGAATCTTCTAAAACCCTGTGGGTAATAAACTAGGAGAATAGAAGTTCAACCCTAACTGAATTAAACGCCCATGAAGTGCAACAGATTTTGTCCATACACACATACAAAAAGAAAAATGCAAGCTCTTTTTACGAAAAAACAAAAACATGGAAGTTCAGAAATGGGAAAAATATTTTTACACTAATGAAGTGTATTATTTCTCAGAAAATTAAAAATTTGCTACATAAAGAAAAATATTTGAAGACTTGAATAATCCATAAGGAATTTGAATATATTAGTGTCCTCCACTTCCAAAAACAACTGTTAAACAACCTGATATGCAGTTGTCTATTTTCTGAATTTAGATAGTTTACTGGATGAAAATGAACTTTTTTTCTTTAATTTTTATTTGGTTGAATACAACTGTTTTTTCTTGATACAAAGAAAATATGATGCTATACACTTTAAGATTTAAAAATAACTTTTCTTCACTACTTAATTAACAGCTTATTATACAAAACTTGGAAAATACATACAAGTATCAGCAGAAAACCAGATTTACACATGATCTCTAATTCCAGAAATAACCACAGTTAATGTCTTGGCATATTTTCTTCAAAATAAGAGTTTTTTCAAATTAACTCTAAATTAATTCCAGCTTCATTTTAACCTGGAAAAATTAATTACTCTCATGAAAACTCACATCAGGTAGAAATGAGAATTATGGTAACTGCTGGGTCAATTTATTTCCTCTCCATGTTTTTACCTATGCCAATAATTATTGCAAAAATATTTTAATTGAATAATTACAGTTTTAGTACTGCAATTTAGTTTAGAAAAGGAAAACAAAGCTACTCTTATTAAAACTAAATTTTTAATATTATTTATATGTATATATTATTAACTTCAAGTTGTAAAGCATTTAGCCATTTACTTTCCGTTTTTGCCTAAGTAATGTTGACTAATGAATCTAATATCTTATGTACACATACACATACATACATGCGTACACACACACATATGTATGGATAGCCTATATAATAAAAAGCTAATATGCAAATCGACCAAACAGCAGAAAGACAGGTCGCTACAACACTCACTGACCACCAGGGGGTAGACACTCTACAAAGGAGCTGCCCCCTGGTGGCCGGTGCACTCCTACAGGGGGAGCGCTGCTCAGCCAGAAATCTTGAGCCTGGCTCATGGCTGGTGAGCTCAGCATTAGTGGCGGGAGCCTCTCCTACGTCCACAGCAGCATTAAGGATGTCCGCAGGGAGGAGTGGGCCTAAGCCGTCTGTCGGACATCCTCTGAGGGCTCCTGGACTACAAGAGGGTGCAGGCCGGGCTGAGGGACCCCCCCCCCCCCACCACCACCACCACACCCAAGTGCGCGAACTTCGTCCACCAGGCCGCGAGTACAGATACAAGATCCTTTCTATACTGTAAAACTAGGAATTATTCTACTGTTCTACGTTTTAACTGCTTGCTCACAAAAAGAAGAAAATGGAGCAGAAGGTGGGAGGCTCAGTGTCTGTTTTTGTTCCAGCAGCCTGGTCCTGAATGAGGTCAGTCGGCTGAGAACATGGCTGCACAGGCTGGTCACCCCTGTCTGACTCCCCTGAGCTCTGGCTCACGGTGACCTGGGCAGTGACACTCTGGGTCTCATTTCAGTGTGGCTCATTCCGAACGGAACCATCGTGAACTGCTGTTCTAGGGGGAGGGAGACCAAGACCAAAACCGTCACAAAGGAAATACAATACAAATAGAATGTGAATCCTGTCAGATCAAAGGCTCTGAAGTTGGACTTTTATACATCATTTGCTGTCTCTTCGCCCCTTAAGTTTTTGAATCCTTGCTCGTATTCTTTTCTGTCCTGTCTTTCTAACGTATTCTGCCAAGTTCTAAGGGAGGTGGCAATAAAAACAGAATAACAACTGAAAAATTAGTTAAATACGTTTGTTGTAAAGACACTGAGAGACAAGGCCCCTCATTTTTCTGCCTCATAGTAATGGTCATATCTTGGTTTCCATTCTTCCTGGTCGTGATGGTAGTGGCCACATGGGTGCCTGAAGATGACAGTAATGAAGGCAATGATCCCGTCAGACTATGACAAAACTTAGACTCAGCATGTCATCAGAAGCAATCAGGGACTAATAGGACTACAAGTGGGAGGTAAATAAATACCCTTGAGGACAGATGTGGCCCCTGGCAATGACAGGAGGAAGAGCAGAGGTTACTTGTCATGGAAGGGTTTCAGTCCTCACAGGTGAGGGTGTTGCATTGGGCTGGGTCTCAACGTGCTTGAGTTGGGGATCAGAAGCCCAGCCATTTTGCTTGTGGGAGGCTTTCGTGGCTGTTTTGGCTGTTACCCTCATTCATTTGATTATGTCCCCTCCAGGAAGGGGTGAGCTAGAAACCTGGACTATATTTATAAAACATAAATATCTACATGTAAAGCAAGTCTCCATTATTTACCATGGAGGTCTGCCTGGGAATCATAATAAACAACCGCAGTGAGACAGGCAGAACAGTGGGCCGAACACATCCCCTCCAGCCACGAAGGAAAACAGGCTGGGGTCAGGCCAAGCTCCTCCTGGGAGCGTTTCCACAATAACAATCCAGACAGATGTACCTCAGTCTCCAAGTGCGTTTCAGAACTCCAGGACGGTCCAACGCAGAGTTTAGGGATCTTCAGTTGTTATAAACAGACTGATATGTGTGCCCAGCATATGTGGAACATCAAGAATTGGATGGTCATCAAATAAATAATTCACATTTATGGACCAGAAAACAGGAAAGAAACTCCAGAATATGCAAAGCTATTAATGTAGCTGTAGTGGGAGGCAAAGAAAAGTGTGTGTGTCCAAGGAACTTGGACAGATACAAACAGCCAATCCGAATGTGCATGGAAGAGACAAATGGAGTAAGGAGTATGCATAAATGATTGCTTTTTTAAAATACAGAAGAAATACTGTATCTGTTTATTGTATGTGTTTACTTATGGTCTTGTATTGTTTTCTATGGCTCATTAGTGCTGAAGTGTTAAACTTCATGTGAAGTTCACGGCCTCCAGTAAGAGAATCGGCACTTCAGGAGTGCAGAGGGCATGATGAGGGTGGTTTGGGGGCAGAAATCGGTCTGTGGTCCCAGAGAAGAAGGAATAAGGCCTGAGGAGTCTAAATACATTGTTATTCATGCGCATTGTTTTTAAAATACGCACCAACTGATGCCTGGTAAATATATTAATTGGTAATTAGGTAGATAAGTGTTCCATAAAAATACGAAAACATAGTGATGAAGAATAAAATAGGTGTCTTTATAGTTTATTTCATATTAGGGACTCGATAAATAGTAATAAAGGCAACCCACAGCCTTGAAATATAATGGGTTTGACATCTGCCACCGAACTTTTTATTCATTTTTTTCTCATGATCGCCTTTGTATCGTTAATTGTGTCAGGAGATAAAAGCTAAATTGTGTCCTGTGGTAGGTGAGGAACCTCTCTGCCACACAGCCTCCCTGGATGGTTTTGCCAAGTCTTCTAAAACTTCATCCATCTCCAAACACAAATAATGAATAAATAACTCAAAGTTGTGCAAAGACCGACATTCAAATATAATGCTAACATTACAAATCGTGGAAGCTCTCCCTATTTTTACATCTAAAAACAGAGGCTTATGCCATCTTTGAAAATCTATCATGAAATGACAACACCTTTTGGCTTCCTGTGATATATGACAGTGGTCGGCAAACTCATTAATCACCAGAGCCAAACATCAACAGGACAACAATTGAAATTTCTTTTGAGAGCCACATTTTTTAAACTTCTAACGCCACTTCTTCAAAATAGACTCGCCCAGGCTGTGGTATTTTGTGGAAGAGCCACACTCAAGGGTCCAAAGAGCCGCATATGGCTCGTGAGCCGCAGTCTGCCAACCACAGATATGACATTGAATTTCTAAAAGAAATCCAGGGGCTTGGGCTAAGTCCCATGGTGAATAACGGGTACAGGAAGGTTGAACTGGGGATTAGTGGTCCAGTTGATCTTAATTTGAAGGTGTAAAGAAAACACATCATTCAAACTCACAGCACATGAATTAATGTCTGTCTGTCACCAACCTCTTTTTTTCCCTACTCGCTGGGTCAAGGATCCTATGGCCTCCCCTTTCCTCTCTGGGGAACTTTGGAAAACACTTTTTTAAGAAACATGGTTCCTGAGCTGCTAGCACCTGTATTTTGTCTCAATCAAGACAGGACTGCTTGTTCAGAAAATATTTCTTTAAGAAGTTGAGAACAGCATTGGTGCTCACCAGTTGAGAATGTAAACTGGCCCACTTTCATCTTGGTCATGAGAAAGGTGACCGTATAATTTATTGTCCAAACCTAGATATATTTGAGAGTGAGAGGGGGTGCTAATAAAAATTAAAATGGGACTACAGCATATACTTGTCACCGGCAAAGGGGAACTCTGGGTCTTACAGATTGACTTGAGGGCTTGTGTTTCTTTTCTGCAGAGAAATGGAAAGCCAGTGACATTTTTAACTGAAGTGAAATAATCAAATGCATGTTTTGGAAAGATAGATCATTACAGTGTGGAGAAGCCAAGAGTGACTGTGGCTGAAAAAGCAAGCCAAGAAGCATGACGGTAGCCAAGATGATGGTGCAGCAATAGGGATGGATGGAAGTGTTCAAATACTAGAGATCTATTGAGATTAAAACACACAACAACAACAACCACCACCATTAGCAGATGAGGGGGAGGGAAGAGCCACGGTTGATTTGATTCCTTTATAATTTACCTGAGTTGAATGGAAGCTATCTTCCATTCACTAGTAACTGACAGAAGGCTGACATGGGTGGTCCACGGCTAAAATATTGGGGAATGAAGAGCATGAGTTCAATATTGGACATCATATGGTTTGGACACTTCTTTAATAACATGTGTATTAGGGTTCTCCAGAGAATCTGGAGATTACATGGAAGGAAGGGAGGGAGGAAGATTGATGGATGGATAGATGGAAGGAAGGAAGGAAGGAAGGAAGGAAGGAAGGAAGGAAGGAAGGAAGGAAGGAAGGAGGGAGAAAGGAAGGATGAAAGGAAGGAAGGAAGGAAGGAAGGAAGGAAGGAAGGAAGGAAGGAAGGAAGGAAGGAATTATGGAGGCTGTTAAGTCCCAAGATCTGAAGGATGAGTTGGGAAGCTTGACACCCAGGAGAGCCAGTGGCGCAGTCAGTCCCACAGCCAGCAGCAGGGAGACCCAGGAAGACTGGATGCTCCAGTTTGAGTCTGAAGATGGGAAAACCTCGTGCACAGGTGTGAAGGCAGTTAGTCAGGGAGCATTCCCTTTTATTTGCAGGATGATTAGCCTCTTTGTTCTCTTCGGGCCTTCAATGGAATGAGGCCCATCCCCATTAGGGAGGACAGTCTGCTTTACTCAGTCCACTGACAAACGTTTACATCTTTATCTCATCCACAAACACCTCATAGAAATGCCCAGAACAGTGTTTGACCCAATATCTGGGCACCCTTGTCTCAGGCAGATTGACATACAAGATTGACACTGGAATGTACAGATTTGACCTCAGAAAAAAAGACAGGGCTTGTAAATTCAACTGAAGAACTATCCATGGGAAGCGGGTAGCTCAAGTGTTGGACCTGAATAAAATTACATCAGCGAAAAGAGGAGAAGAAAGTTGAGGGTTCTAGCAGTGGATCTGCTTCTAATTTATTCCTGTATTCGTTCATTTACAATTGCCCTTGCTATGTGCCAGCTGTATGCTAGGAAAGGGGGAGTCAGCAATCCAAAAGGTGGGTAGGATGCTGCCCCCTAAGATTCATGGAAGTTTACAGATGACCACCGAGAAAGATGCCATCCTTTTGGGCCAGACCCAGTGCTCCTTATGTGCTAGTCTCTAACCAACCGGCCTCTTCTATTTATATCTTTAATATACTTTTTTTATTATCAAGAAGGGAGAAGGAGGGAGATGGAAACTTCAATGATGAGAGAGAACCATTGATCCACTGCCTCCTGCAGCCCCTTACTGGGGATGGAGCCTGCAACTTGGGCACATGCCCTAACCAGGAATCACACCATAACCTCCTGGTTCTAGGTTGACTCTCAACCACTGAGTATGCCCACTGGGTCGGCCTCTTCAATTTAGAGCAAAGAAGAGATTTTCTACCAATCCTTACTCTTTTTGTCTAGGATACCATTCCCTCTGTGTGTATGTCTAGTGGTCGTCAAACTGCGGCTCTCGAGCCACACGCAGCTCTTTGGCCCCTTGAGTGTGGCTCTTCCACAAAATACCACGGCCTGGGCAAGTCTGTGTTGAAGAAGTGGCGTTAGAAGACGTTTCAATTTAAAAAAATTTGGCTCTCAAAAGAAATTTCAATCGTTGTACTGTTGATATTTGGCTCTGTTGACTAATGAGTTTGCCGACCATTGGCCTAGACAAAGCACCTTCCATTAGGAACACCAATGTTGCAAACCCTCCCAGTCCCCCAACTAATTATTTAAGACAGTAGCCAAGCCAGAACACCACTTTGAACTTGCCTGAAAGGGCACAAACCCTTTTAAGCTGCTTAGGATATTATCTGTTTCCCTTAAGTGGTCACCAGGTGACCTAAAAGGGCACATTGAACTTCCGAAAAGGTGCATAACGAAGAGGGAGGGGGGCGCTCTGGCCCTAAGAAACTCCGGATCACTGAAGAATGCTTGCCTGAAACGCGCCAGCAAAACATTGCACATTAAGGCTTGGCAATCAGAGAGTTGAGCCCCAAGACCGCTTCTTAAATCCCTTTTAGAGGAATTGGTCCAGAGATTTACTTTGCTCATCTTCCTATCCCGGGGCGGGGGGGAGGGTGGGTTCTCCCCATAGAGTTTGTTGGCAGAGCAGCCACTGCCCACACTGCTTTTCCTCTGCTCCCCAAGGCCAGTCCCGTGAGAAAGTACATCGCTCTGCTCCGCTGTGGGAAACACCGGGAGGGCTTCTCCCAAATCCAGGCGAACTGAGCAACTCCGAGCAGCGCTCACGAGCTTCCCTGTAGCTGTTGTTCTCTGTGAAACTCTGGCAGCAGCAACAAGTCAGAAGCGGGTGGGCGCCCAATGGCATCAGGACACACGGGCCATTCCGAGAGACAGACCTGGAGCCGCGCGGCCTGCTCGGCATGTCCGTTTATGATCTTTGGAAACAGTTGTTTTAAATCGCCTGGTCCTTAACTACATCCCACCTCATTTCGTCTGCGCCAAGTTTTACAGATGCTATCTTAAAAATCAATTCCGAGCGCAGCTATAAACTCAGAAGCTTCCTCCGTGAAGTGTCTCTGGCAGAATGCAATCGCGGGTAATTTTAATTGACAGAGATGTCAGCCTGAGAGAATATTTTAGGATATTAGTGGTACGGTAAACTGGTGCCTTGACATTTTTATGGTATAATGGTATAATTCCCTGGAAAAAGAGACTACTGTCAGGGTTTATGCTAAAGCAATGCGCGTGTTCCTTTTCCCCTCCCCCTTAGGAAAGGAATGACAAATGTATTACTAATTCCACAATTGCTTTATGATGTGGAGCTGTAATTGAAATCTCTTCTGGATTTTCCAGCAAAGTTGAGCTGCTTCCTAAACGATTAATTCTAGCAAATGGACTTGAGTAGGAAAAATTGATTCCAGCTGAAGGAGTACTAGCAGCTCCCTGCCCCCTTCAGCTGCAGATCCAGGCAGGAGACACGGAAACTCCTGAGGGCCGAGTCCCAGGTCAGAAGATACATCGATTTTAACAGAGTCGGAGTTTTCCAACAAGAGATGCGCGAAGCCGACTTGATTCATTCTCCTCACTTTAAGTAGAAGCCTAGATAAAATTTAGAAGGCCAAGGGTAGTAGGAATCAGGATTACTTTGGGCTTTTAAAGCTTCCTGTGAGGGTGAATGCCACTTTTCCCCCTATTTTAAATCTTTTTTATTGACTTCAGGAAGGAATGGAGAGGGAGAGAGAGAAACATCAATGATGAGAAAGAGTCATTGATTAGCTGCCTCCTGCACGCCTCACACTGGGGATAGAGCCCGCAACTTGGGCCTGTGTCCTGCCCAGGAAATGAACCCTGACCTTCCAGTCCATATGTTGACACTCAACCATTGAACCACACTGGCTGGCCTGGGGAAAGGCCACTTTTTAAAATTTCTGTAGCAGGCAGTGCAGACTTGGACCCTAGAACTTACTACATTTTGTTGAAATATTGTCTGTATATGTCTTCTCCGTTAGCGTACACTGGGATGTCGTCATTAACTTTGTATCTGTAGTGCCCTGCATAAGGTCATGGCACATAGTAGGTACTCAGGAAATAAGTGCAGAGCTGAAAGTGATCATTGGAACCCAGCTCGTATAAGTCAAGTGCCAGTTCTGTGACTGAGAGATAAAAGAAAGAATGCCACCTTTCTGAAAAAGGATTCTTCAATCCTAGGACTAACCCTTGGTCCTCAAGAAAAATATATGTCCTACTAGAATGTGAACAATTCTGGCAATTTCTCATGCTTTCTGAGGCGACAACAGTGTCCCAAACAATAGTTAAATCAATGAGCATAGCAAGACGTTAATACAGGACATCTGCAGGGCATTGGCCAAAGGGAAGTTAATGTGGAAAGTTGGCATACTTCATCTCAGACATCTAGTCACTGGGTCCTTGCATGTAATTTTAGTTCAATCTATCGACTTCAGTGATTCATGAAGCCCCTCCATTGTGAAAGAGATAGTGATCACTTGGGGTCAGGATAGAGTATTTGGGACGGGAGGAAGGAGGGAAGGAAGGCAGGTACTCATTATGCAGGCTAGACTTTAAAGAGACTGTGTATGCGAACTTAGCACTGTGTCTGGCTCTTAAGAATTAAGGCTTGCCCTAGCTGGTTTGGCTCTGTAGATGGAGCATCAGCCTGCGGACTGAAGGGTCCTGGGTTCAGTTCTGGTCAAGAGCACATGCTTTGATTGTTGGCTTCATCCCCCGTAGTGGGCATGAAGGAACTAGATGATCCATGATTCTCTCTCCTCTTGGATGTCTCTCTTTCTCTCCCTTCCTCTCTGAAATCAATATCCTCCTAGCTAATAAAAGAGTAATATGCAAATTGACCATATCTCCAATACACCCACAAGCCACACCCATAAGCCAACCAGGAGCAAGTTATGCAAATAAATCCCAACCAAGATTGCTGGGGCCATTGAGGGCAAGAGAGAGGCTGGGGTTTCCCCGGCAATGGAGGAAGCCAAGCTTTCCGCCTGCCCTTGCTGACCTAGGCCTCCATTCAGTGCTACAAAGTTTCAATTATAGAAGATATAGCCCAACAGAAATGGTGGCAGCCATGGAGCTGGAGAGAGCAGAGGCTGAGGTTGCCGGGGCAAGGGAGGAAGCCAAGCTTCCGCAGCCCAAGTGCCTAGGCCTCCACTCTAGGCTACAGAGTTTCAATTACGGAATTTAAATAAACCCAAACAGAAATGGCTGTGGCCACAGAGCGAACAAAAGGCTTGGTTCCACTCCAGGCTACAAAGTTTCAATTATAGAATATAAATTAATCCCAGATCCCAGGGCCTCCGCTTGGGTTGTTGGGGGGTGTGGCTGGCCTGCAAACCACCACAGGCCCTTCACACAGGCCGACCCACACCCCAAGGGAACCCCTACCCTGATCTGGGACATCCTTCAGAGCAAACCAGCTGGCCCCCACCCATGCACCAGGCCTCTATCCTATCTAATAAAAGAGTAATATGCAGATTGACCATCACTCCAACACACAAGAGGGCTGCCCCCATGTCGTCAAAGATCCTGCCCCCATGTGGACACAAGATTGCCACCACAAGATGGCCAGCAGGGGAGGGCAGTTGGGGGTGATCAAGCCTGCAGGGGAGGGCAGTTAGGGGTGCCTACGCTGGCAGAGGAGGGAAGTTGAGGGCAAACAGGCTGGCAGGGGAGCAGTTATACATCAATTAGGCTGGTAGGATAGTGGTTAGGGGTTGATCAGGCTGGCAGGCAGAAGTGGTTAGGGGCAATCAGACAGGCAAGCAGGTGAGCAGTTTGGAGCCAGCAGTCCTGGATTGTGAGAAGGATGTCCAACTGCCCGTTTAGGCCCTTTCCTACTGGGATTGGGCCTAAACGGGCAGTCAGACATCCCTCAAGCAGTCCCAGATTAGAGAGGGTGCAGGCTGGGCTGAGGAACATCTCCCGCACCCCCATGCATGAATTTTGTGCACTGGCCTGTAGTATATAATAAAGGCTTAAGGAACGGATTAACATGATGAGAGCTAGCTAAGTATAAGATGAGGAAATGTGTGCCAATACTAGCATAGTATAAATGGTTATGTGAGAACCAGAGGGAAAGATTAGTTATAAGATAAAAAGACACTTCCTAGCATTTGATATAGTTCTTTGAGGATGAATAGGATCTCAAAGGCGACCATAAGGATGAAGGGATTTGTAAGTGAAAGCATTTTGTGGGCCAAGGTGGGGAGACAGGGGACTAGTTTGATGTTACTAAAATTTAGGTTGGTCTGTGTGTAATGGGTGATCGAGTGTAAATGGTAGACTGGGATTTCTTCCTGGCTGTAAATGCTATAATAATGCTATAATAACTCATAAGAAATTAAGCCCCAAAGTCCATGCATGCGCCATCTATACCTGCCTCTGAGAACTGCTCATTCCAAGGCCTTTATGTGGAGACAGTCCTTCCTAACCGACTGCTCTCCTTACAGCCAGTGCGCAGGGTGTCTGACCTGCATCTACTCAAAGCCCCGTCTAGGAGTCATCGGTGGTTCTTTCATTCTCTCTAACAATTTGAATTTATATCCGCATTTAACAATGTGTTCTGAGATGCCCTGGTTTAGCAAGGCATTAACTGGTGTTTCTCCCCCAAGGATGCCATGGCTTTGTAAGTTTCAGAAGTGCGGGGAAAGGCCCTGTTTCTCTAGGACAGTGGTCAGCAAACTGCGGCTCAAGAGCCACATGCGGCTCTTTGACCCCTTGAGTGTTGCTCTTCCACAAAATACCAGGGCCTGGGCGAGTCTATTTTGAAGAAGTGGTGTTAGAATAAATTTAAGTTTAAAAAATTTGGGTCTCAAAAGAAATTTCAATCTTTGTACTGTTGATATTTGGCCCTGTTGACTAATGAGTTTGCCAACCACGGCTCTAGGAGATTCAGGATGCACATTTGTAGATAAAAGGCTCTGAACATCCTGCAATGAGAGCACCAGCTGAAGTCTGTTTCATCCCAAATCTCACAGTTTCACTATAAAAACCTATTCCTTGTGTGTGTGTGTGTGTGCGCGCGTGTGTGTGTTGGGGGGAGTGTATCTGGGGTATCTGGAATAGCCATTAACATCTCACCAACTTGACGTTTTAGGAAACATGTTTTGGGAACTTTTCAGAGCAATTCCTGAGCTGTTGCAGTGGTAACTGGGGGTGGAACCAACTCTGTGCAAAGCCTTATGGGTCAACAGATGCTTCCAGATCTTGGCTAATCATTCTATTCTTGACATGTACTGAATTAGGTTGTTCCCACCCAAATTATGGTTAAAACCCTTCTAGAATACTATTACTGAGTCCATGTAGCCTTAACACATAAAATGTTTTAGTGCGTCCTGTAGCTTTTCCCTGCCAAAGTATTTCCACATCTGCTATAAATGGAAGGAAAAACCTGGCAGGCTCTGTTTTCCAAGTTTGACAGATAAAATGAGTAAATCTTTAGCCTTTTCCTAATGTCTTCAAGCTCAGTACCTCCTGACTGGGTTGTGTTGAGAATGTGATGCGAGTGAATTGGTGTGAGGGAGTTTACCTTTAATAGCCAAACTACCCAGAGGTCAACGCGGTGAAGGTAAAGGCCGCCTTGATCACTCTGAAGCCAACGTCACATAGGCAGGAAGCGAGACCCCCCACCGAAGTTCAATGTCTTGTCCAAGTCTTGTAGCAAACTCATGGCCAGACACTGCCCTGGAGCCCAGAGTGCCCATTGCTGCTCATAGCTCTTCCCCCCGCAGTGAGGATCCCTCACATGCAGCAACAGGGAATTTCCACTGACTTAGAGAGAGAGGCTTGCGAAAAGACATAGATGCTCCCTGTAAGAATCATTTCTAGGAGAAAACAAGAGGTCATGGCCACGTCCGTCAGTGATAGACAGCTGTGGAGAGGAGAGGCAGCAGGTCTGTCTTTTCTCAGACTGTCCGTCAGGGAACATGTTTGCAGACACACTAGTCGGGAAAGGGCACCAAATGACTGGGTACAGTGACCTGTGGGCCCAGCGACCCAAAGTCAGGGTAAAAAATGCAATGCGTTGTCAGGCCTGTGTCTGATTCAGAAGACACTGACCATCTTTGTCTCCGCTTTCCTTCTCTGAGCTCCCCATTCGTCATCTGCACGCTCACGCTTCCAGGGGTTCCGTCCAGCAGCAGGAAAGTGGTGGTGGGAGGGGCTACCCCGGGCAGTGCAGCCGCTCTGTGATCTGGGGGCGTGCGGGTTGTAGGCCAGCTAAATCAGGACACGCAACGACAGCTGCTCAACCCCAAAGGCCCCAGAGCACCGCCCTGCCCAGCCTCCAATCTGTGAAGAGAGCCTGGCATGGGGGAGCCTCCTTCTCCCCCAATTAGTGCCTTTTCACAGCGGCAGGATGGAAGGAGACTTTACTGGGCAACATCCGTGAGGAGCAGGGATATGCAAAAGATCCCTGAAATCAATCCCCATTATCTCAGAGGATGCCGCCTCATCAGAATAATGCACAGCGAAAACTCCGCCACGAAACCGCCGCCTAATCGGCTGTGATTATCTGTGATGAACCAGCAACTGTTTCATTCTTCCTTCCTTCCTTCCTCGCATGTGCTCAGTGGCATAGGACTGCGTGTGCCGCCGCTAGACTTCCTGCTCTGGCGAGGGAAACGCGTGAATTTTGAGATGTCACTCGGATGGAAGTTCTGGGGATTGAATGATTGAATGTCGGACTTAAGATCGTCACAATTTCTCCAGTCTTACCTCTCCTATTGCATTTGTTTCTGTGCTGTTGATTCTCTGACTTTTTTTTTTTAATAATAAAAAAAAAAAAGCTCAAAGAATGAACAGAAGCCAAATGTTCTTAAAAAAAAAAAAAGTTGATCGGTATGCAGATGGCACAGTGCCCTGGTCCCCCCACTTTGCCCTCTGCCCCATGCTAATAACACTCAGCCTTGTTTGGCCGCAGCTTGGCACCCCTCGCCAGCATTTTTGCCGCTCTATATTTCAGCCATGACTTCCGTCATCTTTTGAAGAGACACTTGCACCTGGTCAACCCACGTGCATGCCAAGCTCCGGCCCGTTGAGGTTTAAAATGGACGTGAACCGATTGCCCTCTGAATTTAGAATGCACAGTCACTTACAGTGACTCTCGGTGAGAGTCACAGCAGAGGCTCCATGCAGAGGGGAAAACAAAACAAAGGTTATTGTGACAGGCAGCGCCCGCTTCCCAGGATCTTTAAAAACACCGGCCATATTTTTTTGCTCCGTGCAAAGATGAGGGAAGGAAACACAGCTAATCAAATGTGTCGTGAAAATAGCATGCACTCTTCTTTCGGCAGCCTGTGCCCAGCCGGGGTGGCTCAGTGGTTGAGCAACCCATGAACCAAGAGGTCACGGGTTCTGTTCCCAGTCACAGCACATGCCCAGGTTTCAAGCTTGATTGGCGTTTCGCTCTCACCTTCATGTTTCTCTCTCTCTCCTTCCTCTCTCTCTTGCTCTAAAACAAAAAAAGATAAGAAAATATGTCAAGCATAACATTGTTGCTGGATAATATTCTGATTGCCCTTGATGTTGCAATGCTAGTTTATGGCAGAAGTTCAATTTTTAAGCAAATGTTACACATATTGACACCATAGAAAGATAGTAATTCCCTCCTGACCACACAGGAGAGATATCTGTGAGGCAAAAAGCATGATCTTCCAATGTACAGGGCATGAGTGATGGCCAGGCCAAGTTATTTATCTAGTTTGCATTTTTATTCCTACTTGGAACTGAGAAACTAAAATCGATTCTCTTCCAAGTTTGTTTGTGGCTTATCTATGGAGATAAGTTTTCCGTACACATGAGTTGGATGAAGGGATGGTGAGTAGCTTATGGAGATAACCTTAGGAATCTGACCCAAATGTTTTTAAAATTCCTTTCAAATAAAAGGATGTAAATCCCAGTTAAATACCCGCCCTCAGGTTGCATTCGACTTATTTTGGCAATGAACCCATCTCACAGTGTCCGATTGAAAAGTCAGGTTTCACCCATTTAAAGAGAGAGAAGCCAGGGAAGCACAGAGGGCATTAGATAAAACATTCCTTCCGAATTTGGGAGAATCTCTTCCCACGAAGGTTGATGTCCTCCACTGACTTTGACAGTGACTCCCTTTTTATTCCATAAGTAAACTCTGTCATCATTTGGCCAAACTCCCCGCCCCTCCTTTTTAAAAATATATTTTTATTGAAGGGAAAGGAGAGAGAGATAGAAACATCAATGATGAGAGAGAACCATCCTGTACGACCCCCCACTGGGGACCTAGCCCACAACCTGAGCATGTGCCCTTGACCTGAATCGAACCTGGGATCCTTAAGTCTGCAGGCCGACGCTCTGTCCACTGAGCCAAATCAGCAAGGGCCAAATTTCCCCCTTGTCTGCAATTTCAAACATGTCCCCATCTTCAGAAGGAGATGTTTTTGTGAATGCCGTGCCTGACACAATTCTGCCAAGAATCCCAACCTGCACGGCGCTCTCTGCACAGAGAGCCCGAAGCAGCCAGCCTTGGAGGGGCCTCCGGCTGCCTGCGCTGTAGCTTGTGAATTGTCACAGCGTTATTTCCGCAAGTGACGTGTTTATCTTCGCCATCAGTTAGAGCTTCGGCCCAGGAGTCCCGCTGGGACTCCCAGACACTTCCCCAGTTCCCCAGGCCCAGAGAGCACCTGGAAAAGGGCTCCCACTGACAAACCCCAAAATGCAAACTGTCACCCCAAACACATGCACACGGATGCCGACCGGGACGGCTGCTCCGTGTTCAGCTCGGAAACACTCACACCAACGAAAACACCAATCAAATAGGACCTTTCTGTCCGGTTGGCCTTCACCTGGACGCTTTAAAACAAGCCGATCAGAGAAATAAACACCCCCCCCCAAAAAAAAAGCACCCCCACCCCCTGCCATCCGGATCTCCAAAGTAAATAAAAAGTGGTGTTGGCGAGAGTGCACTGCCGTGGCGATTCCGGGGAGAGTCCTGATTTTATCACCGCTGTACCAAATTTGTCATTTAGGGAAGCTCTTGTTCCCTTTATTGAGTTCCACTGTAGCGAACAATTTCTGCCTGCATCCCTCGTGTGTCCTTCGGTTTATTATCTTTCCCTGCGAATTGAGCCTCCACAATCAGTTTCATGGGAAGCCTAATTTCCCTCCCGGAGTATACATATGAGGCGACACGGCTGCCGGCCTCCCCGCCCCCCCCCCTTCCCTCGCAATGTTCTTATCAAATGAAGAATTGTGGCTAAGGGTTAGGTGCAGATAAACATGAGTGTAGCACTTCCAGAAAGGTCGCGACCCCCCCATAAGGTGCTTCTTGTTATGCCTGACCTTCAGATTTTCATCATCAGCCCGCCTGACAACTTAATAATGCAGAGGACCAGGATTCATTTCGCCCCTCGGAGAAAGCCAGCACGGGCCGCCCTTTCCTCTGATTATTTCCCTGCACTCCCGGCTGCCCTTTATAAGCCAACCAGAACTCCATCAATCATGCTCCTCTCCCCGCGCCTCCTCGGCCCCCCGTCTGCAGGCGCCGGAGCCGCCCTGCTCCTTTTGTCTGGCCCGGAATGCGCCCACAAAGATCCCGAAAGGGGGGCGGCCCGGAGCACCTTGGGCACATGACCGCCCTCTCCTGCTCCGGGCATCGCTGTCCCTCCCCCGGCTGCGGATTTCTCTTTTCCTTCTGCTTTGTGTTTGTTTTCAAGACCTGCCCTCCCAAGTTCTCCTCCCGCCTCGGGTGCGGTACCGCCACGCACCATCTCTCCTAATGAGCTCCGCTAAGTGCTGCGCTTTAAAACAGCCCCAGTGTCACTTCCAAGGTGTTGTCTGGTGTCCCGGCCCGGTTTCTTGGATACCGTGGGCGTTGTGGTGATTGGAGTGTTTATTGTTCTAGGGGCAGGAAAAGGAGATGAAACCTGTTTTATGCCTACCTGCCTTCGGATCCCTCTTTTCTCCCGGAGAGAAAGGAGAGAGAGAGAGAGGGAGGAGAGAGAGAGACAGGCACGGGGATGGGGACACAGAGGCCCGGGGAGAGCCTGGGGGCTGTGGGAGTAGTCGGGCGTTTTGTCACCTTGACCGGGAGAGAAATGGCAGAAGTTTGGCAGGAACCAGACTACAGGAAGGCGCTTTAGGAAGGTGACGATGCGGATTGCATCGGCTTCCACCGGCCGTAATAAGCCTGTTCTATAAAACACGCATGGACTTCACCCTTCACCTCCCAAGCATTCCTCGGCCAATAACGAAGTGCTTTCAGAGCGCAGGAGAGACGAGGTCTCCCCGCGGTCCAGCGTGCCTGCTGCTGGCACGGCGACCACGGCCGCTGGAAGCTGCCTTTGCTCTCGGGAAGGGGGAGCGTCGCCCCTGGCCGGCAGCTCAGCTGGACGGGGGGCCGGTGGACAAGCAGCCCAGGCCCGGCCGTGAGCAGGAGCAAGCCGGCGCCCAGCTGGAGGCGTGTGACTGTCAGCCCGGCTCGCATCAGGCTGCGGCGCTGAATTAGATTTTTTTTTTTTAAGAAATAGAAAGAAGGAGAATACACTGGAAAATGTAATAGATTCGCTTGATTGCTAAATAGCCATAGAAAGGGGGGGAGGGGGGAAAGGGAGGAGGTGATCTTAAATCATAGCCGAGAGAGTGCAGAAAGTATATTGTGTAATGTTTAATCAAAGGTGTGTATGGACCCTGCGTTTCCCAGTAAGAATGTAAAGCCCTGTGTTGAAATAGGAAGCAAGCTGCCCAGTTTTGTTTTCTCCCTTGAGGGAGGGAGTGGCGGTGTCCAGATAACGGGTCTCTGGCTGAACCCCAAAGCTAATGAACACCCATTTATTAAGGGACCAGCGCACCCCCTGGCCCTGATTGGGGCACCCTGACACTCAGCACCTGATATTAATGGGAAACTGGCATTACAGATACATGGGGAAAGCAACATTCACGATGTTTTATGTTAGCATGTTATTTTTAATACCTATATCCCACAAACGAATAAATTGGAGCACTGGACTTTGACCTCCCTCTTAAGAATTTAGTGTGCATGTGTGTGGGTCATATTGTGTGTATTTATCTGTGTGTCTTTAAGAATAAGGACGTCGCTGAAATTATGCTATCAATTATTCTGAAATACCAGAGATGTAAGCAAAAACACTTCTAGCGAGAGACCTTGACTTGGGTACCCTGGGAGATTGGAGAGGGGAATGATCGTCCATGACCTCCCTCAACCCCGTGTGCCTTCCAGAATCATAGTCCGTAGGCCAGGGGAGACCTCCAGCTGAAGAAGCAAGCTTAAAGGGGAAGACGCAGAATTTCTCTTGGTATTTCTTGAGTTTGATGCTTGCCAGACATCCAGGTGGTGATATCTGTGGACAGGCAGTTGTGTACGGGTACTGGGCTGCGTGCAAGACTAGATTATTTGACACCATGAGAAAAGAGAAAAACGCGAGGAATGAGAAAAGATATATAGAGAGAAACCTAAAAATGACAAAGATTACAGGGATGCCAAAATAAAGAGAAGCACAACTTTGAGTCAGAGAAAAGTTAAAAAGCATACGATGCAATTGCGTTGTTTGTATGTTTATTTACTGGTGTAATGTTCCCCTCCACCTCCCACAACATGTAAGATCCTATCGGGCGAGGGCAGGCATGCTCACAGATACCTCTGGAATATAATAGGATGCCAAATAGATATCTGTATGTAAGCAAAAATGAGTGATGGGTGAAAGGGAGAGCTGCACAGAGTAGGGTATCACAGGTACGTGGGAGTAGAGCTTAACAAAGGAGAATCTGAAACGCAATCCAGTGGCCATGCATGGTGTGAAGACTGGGAAACGGGCGTTGGGCGTGCCGGTTAGGAGGTCATTGGCGATGTTTGGGGGTTCCTCCAGCAGAGCAGTGAGGACAGAAACTGGATTGTTGAAAGCTGGTAAATGAAAGAGGCAGTAGCATTTATGCTGCTGGGTGTAAAATTTATTCCCAGGAAATGTTTGGATAAAAAGGGGATTGGCAGCCAGGCCTGTGGGCAGACTCGAGACAGATGCTTTTCTCCGTTTTCCAGTATTTACTGGCGGTGGGTGGAGCTGAGCATCTACGGCAGGTTTTGGCTGCGATTTGGCTGCTTACGAAATGCAGTGATCACTTATTAATATCTATAATTAGCCCAGCCAGTGTGGCTCAGTGGTTGCGCATTGACTTATGAACCAGGAGGCCACAGTTCGATTCCCGGTCAGGGCACATGCCCGGGGTGGCGGGCTTCATCCCCAGTGGGGGCGTGCAGGAGGCAGCCGATCAGTAGTTCTTTCTCATCGTTGATGTTTCTCCTCTCTCTCCCTCTGCCTTCCTTTCTGAAATAATTTAAAAACATATTTAAAAATATCTATAATTAAACATATAAGGAACTAGGATTTAATAGGTACATTTTATTCTAAAATAATATATTATAAAATACAAAAATATAAATAAAAAACACCTCTCTTTATCCATGGTTTAACATGTTTTTTAAATAGGTATTTTATTGTTGATAGTGGTACAGATGTCTCCCATTGCCCCCCCTTCTCACCCTTACCATTCTGTTAAATTAGCTTCTAATATTTTTCTCTACAGATATTTAAAAATGGAGGTATCCTTTTTGCCATTCGGTATTATTTTATATTGGTTTCAGGTGTACAGCATAGTAGTTAGACCTTTATGTAATTTACAAAGTGATCCCCTGATAAATGCAGTACCCACCTGCCACCACGCACAGTTATTACAATACTATTGACTGTATTCCCCACGCTGTACTTTACTTCCCTGGAAAATGGAACTGTTCTATATTTATAGCTTTTATATCTATATAGGTATTTTCCATGTGCCTTTTTATGAAATGTTCTTAAGTATGCCTTTTAGTTAACTCATGTTCGTCTATCCTGTGGATATACATAAAGTTAGGAACAAAAGCAGGTTCACAGTTGTGAGTGTGTGAAACGCAGTTTACTCTTGTATTGTTATTTATGGATTATTATATATTTTCCACACAAACAACTGTAAACCTACTTTTGCCCCACTGAATACACATTGTGTGTGTGTGTGTGTGTGTGTGTGTGTGTGTGTGTGTGTGTGTGTAATTGGGCTTCTCTTTTTTCTGGAAACCCTTTACCTCTTTTATGTCTTTTATCACTTACATTTTCTCTTTTCTCATGTGATCATTTCCCTAACTGGTCTTCCTTTAGGGAAGATTTAGGTTCATGGAGGATATTTGTTATTCTTTGGCTGCCCAGCAACTTTTGAACATCTTTCCTGTACCTGAGGAATCTCCCGTACCCGGGTGCTGCCTTCCTTACCTAGGAGACCATAACTCTTCCAGCCTGCCATTCCAGAAGGATGTTGTCATGTGACTCAGCCTCAACCAATCAGAAAGCATTGTGAGGGAGATGGGCAGAACAGTAATGTTGGTGTCTGGCTTTTGAGCTTCAGAATGGCTGGAGTTGTGGTGTCTACATCCCAGCCTCAGTAGTAGAAGTGGTGGGTTCTTTGACAAAGGCAGTTTGGGGGTCTTCACTGCAGTGGCTGCCTGAACCTGACCTGACACTCCCTCTGTGCCCCTCCTAATGAATATCTTCCTGTTGAGACTACTCAAAGTGGAGTCTACTTTAGTTTGTCTGTTTGTTTAGTGGAAGAGTCACAGTTGTTCGTCATGTTTGGCTGGGGGGAATATTTTTATGTATCAATCTTCTGATTCTTTTGCTTTCCAAATTCCTTGCAGCATTTCTGAGTTGAATGATGCGAAAGTTTTTAAGGTTCTTGATCTAGTTTAGCAAATTCTTGGCTCTCCCAACTAAGTATTACAGTGGGATATATGGAGAGTCATCTTATTGAGGCCTCACTGATATTGAATATTAGCTCTAAAAACTTTCGAGTTTAATGGGCAAAATAGATCTTGATAGTTTCATTTGTGCTTTTTCATTACTGAGGAGAACAATCTCGTGTTTATATACTTTATTTTCCTCTCATGGTTTAACTGTCCATTGTCTCATTTTTATTAGAGAGACAAAATCATGATTCTCAGTAGCCCAGTGCACACTCAGGAGACCCCTTGGTTTTAATATCATGGAGGACTTAAAACAGTTGTGGCCCGGCCAGCGTGACTTAGTGGTTGAGTATCTACCCCTGAACCAGGATACCACGGTTCCATTCCCTAGGCATGTGCCCAGGTTGCGAGCTCAATCCGCAGCAGAGGCTGTGCAGGAGGCAGCCAGTCCACGATTCTCATCATTGATGTTTCCATCTCTCCCTCTCCCTTGTTCTCTCTCTCAAAATCAATTTCAAAATTCTCACTCCAACCATCCAAAGTAAACTCCGCTATGAGGTTAAAGCAATAGAAATCATGGTAAACATTAGTATAACTTGTGGCTACTTTGTCCTGCCCCCCTCCTGGCCTTCACTTGCACCAAACTGCGTCTTGCAAGCCTCAGGCAATCTGTTCTCTCTGGAAAGATCTATTCGATGAGGAAGCAAAATGAAAATCTCCAGCCTCTCCTTTGGAAATAGAACACCCTTCTGGAAAGGCGGGGTTGGGGCTGTGTCTGCCTCCATCCTGACCTGCTCTGGCTGGAGGGAGAGTTGCAGAAAGGAAGGAGGTGGGTGTCTCCCCAGTAACGGGGCTACAAAGCCCTCAGGTGAGTGTGCACCGGAGCCCTGACCCAACTTCCCCCTCCTCTGGCTAGGCCGAAGCTCCGCCTGGCAGAGAACCACCCAGAAAGCTTGACTAGATTAGGATGCAAAATATTTAGCCTGCCTGTATTACAGAGAGGCGCCCTTTCGTATTCTGAAATACAGAGGAGAGCCATTGCTATTCATTTCCGAACCAATCCCATTCTCATTATTGGGGAGAGCGGGTTATTTCGGTAACTCAAGCAGAATGACCTAATTAAAACTTGATATAGAAATTCAACACACCATCTAGTACTTTACCTGTCCAAAGTAAACACAGACAAGCACAATTTATTTTACTGGAGCATCTCTCATGCAAAATTACTAGGGAGTCTATCACAGCCAATTACAGGCCACTGTATATGCAAATCATTACTCTTTCAATTATTTATAGAGAGCTATGCGCATACACAGTTCTTTATAGAGCATCAAACACACAGGACAAGGGCTCTGGATGAGAAAATGTGAATAGGGGGCACTTCTCGCGGAATAACATGATTAGGTGGCGGGGGAAAATGAAATGTGTTTGCAGACAGCTAAAGAAGGAAAGGGGGGGATATTATGTCTTGGCTATTCATGAAAGCTAAACAGGAGGACAAGGATGGACCCCATGCAAAAATGGGACCACAGCAAATGTTTTTAGTCTCCAGTTTTCACTCCTCACTCTGACAGGACTGCGAGTAAGGTTCTAGACTGTGTCTTCACCTTATTTTTCACTCTGACTTATGTACAATGAAAGACGTCGTGCGCAAAGTTAAGAGAGAAAAAAACACACTGAACTGCAGTATTTCGACATACCTAGCGGTCCAGGAGGACTGTCTGGAATACATAAGAACCCTAAAGGTCAATAAGAAAATTACAGGCAGCCCACCCCCAGTTCATACACAAACTATATGAAGATGCAGTTACCATATAATGTATCATAAGTGGCCAATTACACATATGAAAAGATGCTCAACATTATAAGCCACTGGGGGAATGCCAATCGAAATAAGGTAACTTTCTGGAAAACGTTTTTTAAAAATTGGTAATATATTGGGAACAGCCAAGGGAAGTAGATACTTGCAAGCAGCTGCTTTTGAGTGCATATTAGTGTGGCTGTTTGGGAGAACACTGGAAGTTTTATTAAAGCTATCTCTGAAAGCACATATCCAGTGCCCCAGCCATTCCACTTCCTATTGACCACCCAAGGGATCCACTCAGACCTCACACAGGAGATACAGTTAACAAGGCTTTTCAAAAGGTGTTTAGATGCCCTGGCCAGTTTTGCTCAGTGGATAGAGCATCAGCCCATGGACTGAAGAGTCCTGAGTTCGATTCCTGTCCGGGGCACTAATCTCAGTTGCAGGCCCCATTCCTAGTCCTGATCGGGCACACGCAGACAGCAACCAATCGATATGTGTCTCTCACATTGATGTTTCTCTGTGTGTCTCCCCCTGCCTTCCACTCTCTCTCAGAACCAATGGAAAAATATCCTCCAGTGAGGATTAACATAACAAAACAAAACAAAACGTATTTAGGGGCATGAACCTCTTCTGTGTAATATTATAATAGTGGATATGTGATATTATGCATTGTTAAAACCCATAGAACTTTCCAACACAAAGAGTGAACCCTAATGGAAACTATGAACTTGATTAAGCAACAGTATGTCAATATTGGTTCATCCATTGTAAGAAATATTCCACACTAAAGTGAGATTTTAATAATAGGGGGAAATTAAGGGATGATGGGAGAGTCTATGAGAACTCTTGCTTCTTGCTTCGTTTTTCTGTAACCCTAAAATACTACTAAAAAAAGAAAATTTGTTAATTATAGAAAGAAGAAGACAATGGGGTACCTTTCATTTTCTTTCCAATAAGGTGGTATTAACAATGACAGTGCTGACAATAAGGGTGATCTAGAAAGGAGATGGTATGTGAGAGTGTGTGTGTGTGCGCACCTGTGTGCACCTGTGTGCATGGGCATCTGAGTAATGACTGTAGTGAATATATCTTCTTTTTATCTTTTCCATCCTTTCTTCTAAAAGGATGTAATATGCAAAACTGACTTTTCTCCAATTAAAGAATAAGCTGCTAGAGAAATTAAAGGCTTTCCTTTTTCATCACCCTGACCAGAAAACAATGAAATGTCATTATCTGAATGAGCATTGCAATTTCTAAGCAGGAAATTTCATTTTTACTTTGATAGAATAAACCAAAAAGGGCACCAGAAAAATAACAGTAGGTCATATCAACACCAGGGTTTTTTATCCTAAAAGAGAATTTAAATGTTTTAAAAAAATGAAAAAGAAAGAAAAGGTCTTTTATAATGGAGTTTTCTAAAATGAATTCCTATTTTCAGATTTTCCAAACCCATTTGGTTATCCTGGTCTGTCGATTCTGTGTCCCTCCTCCCACTTGTGTACCAAACAAACTTTCTCACACCCACACACACACACACACCCCCCCCCCCCCCAGATGTGAGATGCTCGGATCCACAGACAGTGGTTAGTGTTGTTCTGGGCCCTGTTTGTTGGTAGGTTTGCATTCTCGGCTTCACACCTCTCTCACTTCCAGCCCTTTCCTGCCTCCTTCCTCACAGCCCTTAATTGGATGCAGCAACTGCCAGCCCCCCTCTGCCTCTCACCTTCCAAGTCTCTGTGTCTGAACTTGGGTGAGGCTCTATGCCAGAGCTTCTAGACAGATTGGATGGCATATTAGCAAGTTACCCAGGAATCCCTCTGTGGGTTCAGAAGACAGAGTGTGCAGTCCTGAGATTAGAGTTCAAAAACGAGAAGACCCTGGATTTCAGGTTGGGTTTCTGGGATATGGAAGGTTACACAAGCGGTCACCATCAGCTGACATTTGAGAAGGACTCTGGACCAGAGGACTGTTGAAAGGTTCAAGCCTTTGCGAATGGACGCGGCCTGGATCCCCTGAGGAGGATGCAGCCCAGCGCCCTGTCCCTTACAGCAGCCAGCCCCCATATCTAGCACCCAGTTAGGTCAGGGCCAGGACCCTTCCAGAGCCCACAGCGGGGTGGGGCGGGGCGATGCTTTCTCAAGGGCAACACTTCCCCTCCTCGGAATTTCCTGAGGACACACTGTTTGCTGAGAAGTTGGAGAGCATTATGCTAAGTGAAATAAGCCAGGCAGAGAAAGATTAATATCACATGATTATCAGTCCTTTATGGAATATAATGAACAACATACACTGATGAACAAAAATGGATCCAGAGACAGAGAGACATCAATCAGAACGTCAAACCTCAGGGAAGGTAAAGGGGAGAGATCAACCAAAGGACTTACATGCATGCATATAAGCCTAAGTAATGGACACAGACAATAGGGGGCTGGGGGTATGAATGGGAAGTGGGGCGTAATGGGGGAATAAGGGCATGTATATTTAATACTGTAATAAAGAAAGAAAAAAACTAAAAAAAAGAAGAAGAAGGAGAAGCTCCGCTGAACCTGGAAACATATGCCCTTATTTCGATGGGCTTTCCTTTCTGTTTTGAAGCTCTAGGACAACTGTTTAAGCAAATCAAGAAGAGATGTAATGTAAGTGATGGCACATCCAGCTGAGGCAGATTTCTTGTCAAGAGCTTAAGTGTGCCAACATACTGATACACTGTCTTTTTTTAAAAACCACACAACACTCATATTTTTTATTTATTTCGAAGAGGAAAGGAGAGGGAGAGATAGAAACATCAGTGATGAGAGAGAATCATGGGTCGGCTGCCTCCTGCACGCCCCCTACTGGGATTGAACCAGCAACCCGGGCCTGTGCCCTGACTGGGAATTGAACCGTGACCTCCTGATTCATAGATCTGTGCTCAGCCTGAGTCATGCCAGCTGGGCCATCCACTGTCTTTCTTGAAAAGGGAAAGTAATTGGGAGGGAAGAGGGTGTGCAGAGTTCCTGGATGAAGTTTACTGTTTCTGGCTGCATAGAATTTAGAGAATAATGTAAAAAAATAGCTTATTAACTCTTGACTGAAATGTTTGTGTAAATGGATATTTCATTTCAGAGAAATTTAAGTATGTAATAAATAAGGTGAATTTCATCACCAAAACAATAATTTTGGGAGGACATTTTGAATAAAGTACTAAGTAAGGAAAATAGATGTGGGAGAATTTTATACAGACAATACGTTTTTGAATGAGTACAATAATATGGTAACATTAAAATAAACTGAGAAAACTTTTTTCCTTCCTTTAGTAGCTCCTGAATTAAATTATCAAGGAGTGAAATACAAGGAAATAAAATTAATAATGACTGAGGTTGGTTATTAGGGAGTTTAAAGTATCTTAAAAGAAGAAAAGACCAAACTTATCAATATACATAAAATGTATATGGTACTTTTAAATAATTAAATGTATTAAATTATAAAATAATACCTTCTCATTGAAATAAAAATTATGTACAGGAGAAAAAATATTATTCCCTCCCCGCTTCTAATCCTATCCTTTCAGTAATCAGTGCAAGAGTGTTGAGTACATCCTTCCACATCTTATTATGATAAACACTAAAAACATTTTAACTATTCTTAAATACCTTGGAATTTCTTGCTAACATAGGTCATGCATTATTTAACCATATAATATCAGTAAATAAAGAATGGTTGAATAAATACATGAATGAATGAATGAATATTTACTACTCTTTCACGGTAAAATGTCTAAGGCAAGATATTTTGTCTTATTAATCTTTACATTCTAATGCACTAGAACATTGGCATACTTATATAATAGCGTGTAGTCAATTCACCTTTCTTGAATTGCTGCATAAATGGGTGAAAGAGGGTGAATTCAATCCTGAACTTGTTTATTACTGGGGAAGAGGACAGATAAAAATAAATAATAAAAGAAGATAAGGAAAAGCTGAGAGATAATTAGTGAGTGAAAGATCTCTCCCATCACAGTGGTGGGAGGAAAAAGCCAATAAATGGTGACGGATGATGATTTGACTTTGGGTGACGGGCCCTCAATGCAGTGTCCAGATCATGAATCATAGACATCTATGCTTGAATCCTATATGGTCTTCTTAACCAGTGTCACCCCAAGAAATTTATTTTTTTTAAAAAGATTACTTCCATCTATATCTTTCCTCTGTTTTTTTTTTTTTTTTTGAGCAGTTGTTCTAGAATTTCAGAGTGGAATTCCTTCAAAACAGAAGCATACATTTCCAGGTTTCAGGAGAGCTTCAGAGCAAAGAGTATGTCCTTTGAAATGTACTTGAGCAAGAGGACTTTATCTCAGGATTTCAAGCAGCCACTGCCATTTGGTAGAAGGGGAATGTAAGATGCAGCCAATTTGCCATTCCTGATACGTGACACCAAGAAACTCATACTATAGTTGGAGATAGCGCATTCTCTATGCATGTTGCTGGGTTTTAAGGCAGTATTTTGATTAGTAAAATGTGTGCTGTTTTGAGTTCCATGGAAGGAGAATTCACTATTGGTGGGAGCAGGACAGGGGTGAATTTAGATAACTGGTCTACCGTTGGGTCTTACAGTATGACAGAGTTTAAAGGGGGAGAATGTTCTTAACAGAAAAAAATCGTAAGAAGAAAGATGTGAATAGAGGGTGAATGTGTTCTGTATTTGTCATGATGCAAATTAGAATTTTTTAAAAAAGTGTGCTAATGTAACTTCTTCAAATCTGAAGGAAATGTTCGATTCTAGCTTATGTTATTATTAGGTTAAATACACCTTCCCCCATTCACGTATTCAGTGAATTTTAAATTTCAGGCATGTTCCCTTTCAGCCTGTCTTTCCAGCTAGAATTTGAATTTTCCAGTCTATCACCTCTTATCCCCTTGAGCATCTTCCTTGTCATTCTCTGTACGAGTTGCAAGCGCTGGGCACATTCCTGAAAGGAGTCGCGGGCTGCGGTGACAATAACTTCTCGTGTGCAGACTTGTATGAGTTGATGAAGAAATGCCAGTGCGAACAGCCCCCAGGAAACCATCCTGGGCAGGTTACTCTTTCCCTCTCCCTGCCACATACGGTTCATTATTGGTTTCTTCTTTTAGCTAACAAAAATATATTGGGGGCCGACCACCCACAAGATTTTGTCTAAAAACATTGAGGTTAAAAGATTAATAAGATTTATAAGAAAGAACCCTTGCCTCTCAAGGAACAAATATCTAGTGAAAACAGCAGGTACATACAAATGTGATTTTTCAAATGGGCAACATTCAGTCATAGATATATCCACATCCTGTCGGAGAACAGTAAGAAGTGATTTGTAACTTAACTTGCTGAAGGGATAGAGCAAAGAAGACAGTGAAGTGAGGTTAGAACCAGGTGAACGGGGGGGCCTTCTAATAGATCCTCTTAACCAAGATGGCAATATACTGCCTATCCCACTGGACATTGGCTTATGTCATGTGTTCTCATTTTGATTCTGACTTTAATAAATACAAAACCGACTAAGCTTGGGGCTTGTAGCCAGCAACCTAGCCACATGTTAGCACTGCAATGCCATACCCACGTTATCCGTTTTCATTCAGCATGAAGGGCATCCCATTGACCCAGGTTGTGGTGGTCTGCAGATGGTTCAGGGGGAGTCCCCTGCCCAGGGCTGAGAAAATAAAATTATTTACAATATATCAGTGCTTCTCCAAGTATCATCTCTAGGTTTGCAGCATCAACAATACCTGAGAACTCATTAAAAATGCAAATTCTCACACCCACCTGCTGAATACAAAGCTGTGGGGTAGGCTGGTGTTTCTGGGATCTTAGAATTCGAGACCAACTTCCCCATAGAAACCAGATAACAGCATTCCAGTGAGTGTTGGTTTCTGCAAAGTAATCTGGAATTTTCCAGCCCGAAAGGGAGAGAAATGGATAATGGCCAACCAAAAAGATGCACCAGATATGTCTAAGGTAGCCAGAAAGTAGCCCTGCCAGTGTGGCTCCGTGATTGAGGCTCAGCCTATGAACCAAGAGGTCATGGTTCGATTCCTGGTCAGGGCGTATGCCTGGGTTGCAGGCTTGATCCCCAATGGGGGGGGGGCAGGGGGCGGGGAGGCATGCAGGAGGC
This sequence comes from Antrozous pallidus, assembly GCA_027563665.1. NCBI lineage: Eukaryota > Metazoa > Chordata > Mammalia > Chiroptera > Vespertilionidae > Antrozous > Antrozous pallidus. The sequence goes on from CM050530.1 coordinate 6,075,682, forward strand.
AGCCGATCAATGATTCTCATCATTGATGTTTCTATTTTTCTTCCCTTCTCCCTTCCTCTGAAATCAATAAAAAATATATACATATACATATTTGTGTGTATATATAGATATATAGATAGCCAGAATATAATTTATACTATCTAGACTGATCTCTTTTTTGTCAGTTTCAACAGTCAGCTGTTTAATTTTATTTAGGAGTACAATATTTGGAAAAATAAAATAGTAACAATGGGTAGAAACTCTTATTTCTTTAATCACTTTAGTTAGTGAAACAGTTAAGAAAATTTTAAATAGAGCTTATAAAATTCAGTGCGTCTTCCTTTTCAATCAAAAGCTTCAATTAAGTTCTCTCTACTGTGTGCCATTTCTACTCTGCCAAAGAAATGTGAAAATCTATACTTTGCCATTGTATCATTTTAATATTCATTCTAATGACATAATATAAAATTTCCACTTTACTAAGAACAGCCATAGCATAAATACCCTATAACAGGACATTTTAATTTCAGCAGCAAAAAATGTGCGCTCTTGCATCACTCTTAGCGTGATGGATAAGAGCATTCAAATTAGGTTTTTAGCACAACCTTTGGACTACATTAGCAAAAATAAGTATTAACATAAGAAATACATGATGGAAAATCTTTACTGTATGAAAATTAATTCAAAATGGTATATTGATCTTCAGGCCACCTAAAATAAAATATACTAAGCAATTCTAAATATTTCTTTAGCAAAAACCTTCAATATTTCACACTTTTTAAAGCTAACTTAAATAGAAAGAACTTACCAAGAATTGAGGTGAATCTTGATGGCTTGGGTAGGAAATTCTGCCTAAACAGAATTCCATAATTAGAGAATATTTTCCTAGAAGTGGCTTTGAAGTCAGCTTCTTTTAAGATAAGGAATAAATATTCATATAAATTAATCTTATCATTTCATGTTCATTTGGATGAAATAGTTGATTAATAGGGAAGCTAAACTTTTGAGAGAGAAAAACTCATCAATTTGGACAGAGGAACCATGAAAAGGGGTCCATGGTATAGGAACCAGCTGTCTAAAGGAAGGTAGAAAATGGGAAACAGGGGCAAAAAACAGAATTGAAAAATGCCAAAACAAGAACATGGTGGACCTAACTCCAACCATTCTGACAACGACATCACATGGACGCCTGAGCTCAACAACAAACTGAAAGACAGAACTTTTCACCTTGGGTTAAAAAAAAAAAACAATGTATTATTTAAAAGAAACTCACTTAACTATAATGATACTGATAGATTGCAGCACAAAGTTAAAAAAAAAGAAGTTATTAAATGCAGACACGATTCTAAAGAAAGCTCTAATATCTAAGGAAGTAAATTTCAGAACATGGTTAGCTGTTTCTTATAAAGTTAAATATAAATTGCTAGGTCTCACAAGTAGGTGCTTACCCAAATACAAAGCTAAAGAAGGGAAGTCATGTCAGAAGCTTTATGATGTGGTCCAAAGACCACAATGGCTTTGGCAGAGGTGTATCTTGGGAGAAGACTGTTTGCAGAGTTTGTACAGAGCGTCAGTAACTTCCATGAAAACCCTATAAGCATGGCCTGACCGGTTTGGCTCAGTGGCTAGACCTTCGGCCTGTGGACTACAGGGTCTCAGGTTTGATTCCAGTCAAGGGCATGTACCTTGTTTGAAGGGACATCCCCAATAAGGGCTGTGCAGGAGGCAGCTGATTGATGTTTCTCTCTCATCAATGTTTCTAACTCTCTCCCTTCCTCTGAAAAAAGTCAATAAAATATATTTGGAAAAAAAAACATAAGCAAAAGACAGGAGAAGAAAATTAGTAGGTCATGTAATGATTGACTGCAGTCCATTTTAGAAAAGATTTATCATAACTGAGGCAAACAATAGAAATTTGTGTGCCATAAATTATGGTTAAAAACAATTTATATGCAGACTGTAATAGGAACTTCCATTTTGGGAAGAGATGTGTTCTGTTGACCTTGAAGTGAAGGCAGATAAAGAACTGATGGGAACAGTAATCTAGCCTGGCTCAATGGTTGAGTGTTGAGCCATGCACCAGGAGATAACAGTTCTATTCCAAGTCAGGACACATGCCTAGTTGCAGGCTCCATCCCCAGGGTGGAGCATGCAGGAGACAGCAGATCAATGATTCTTTCTCATCATTGATCTTTTTCGATCTCTCCCCCTTCTCGCTGTTCCTCTCTCTGAAATCAGTAAAAAATATATTTTTTAAAGTAATAATAATCTCTCAGTACCAGGAAGGAAGCCTTACTTGTTTTGTATCATTAACATGTAGTATGTGAGGTGTTGTGTGTGAAGTCCACACATGCCTGCTTGCTCTGAGATGCCTTGTGATCCTCACGTATGCTGGTGGCTGGTGGCATGTGAGCTCAGGCCCTGTGGAAGAGCAAAACCAAGAACAATTTTCGACACCATGGAAAACACAGATCATTCTTCTGAAAAATACAGCACTCAGCTTTTGGGACGCCACCTCTGACTCCCTACAAAGGGACTCAGTCTAATTCATTGCAAGACTAAAAATTAAATCTGCTGAGTCACCAAAGGAAACAAAGCCATTTCTTCTTTTATCTGCATGGTATCAAAAGCTACTAAAATAAGAATGAGAATGTCATTGGGAGCTTTATTATGTTTCTAAGTAGATAAGATGCTGTTTATTATAAAGTGGCAGCGTATAACAATGCCAACTTCTCTTAAATGCATAGAGCAGTCCTCTAAAATCCTAGGACTTAAAAGTTAGTGCAAGGAAGTGCAAAATCAGCAATACCTAGAGGCTTAGGAGAAATGCAAATTCTTGGACTCCACCCCAGACCTACTGATTCAGAGTGTGCATTGAACAAGATAACCGGGTGATCACATACACACTAAAGTCTGAAAACACTGCCTTGGAAGGTAACCTAGGATGTCAGAGAGAAAACCAGAGTTTGACTAAAAATCTCTGTGGAAGAGAAAAAAATTGGTATTAACCCAGTGGTGTTAACTTAGCTGCAAAGGCACACTTTTTTAAAAAAATAATTTTTATTGAATGTATTGGGGTGATAGTCATTGACATTACATTTCAGGTGTACAATTCTGTAATACAACGTCAGTACATTGTATTGTGTGGTCAGCACCCAAAGTCAAGTAACCTTCCACCATTCCTCTCCCTTCTCCTCTCTCCTACCTCCTCACCCTTTTTTATTCACCATACTGTTGTCTGTGTCTAGGAGTTTTCTTTTTCTTTTTTTTCCCCCTTAATCCTTTCACCTTTTCTACCCAGCCCCCCCATCCCTCCACCCGCACACATTTCTAATGCAGGAGATGGCTGATAGCATTTGTATCCAACTTGTATCCGTGTTATCAGGCGCCCACACTTGTCTGACTCTGCTGTTCACAGATAAAGTTAGCATTTTTGAAATGAGTAGCTGTATCAATCTATTTCTCCTCAAATAACCACCTTATGTTTATTTTCTGTCTGTGGAGGAAGGTACGTGAGTCTGCACACTCCACCTTGACTTCAGAATGTATTCGTTCTCTTTGTAAATTCAAAGAAGAACAGAAATGTCCCATCTTTGGACTGCATTGAGTTGAAGAGAGTAAATATCAATAGTAAAGAAATGGCTCAGGTAAAATTGGTTTCCTTGCAAAATTCCTTTTCATAGCTGTGCTTTCTGAAGCTGGCTTCAGTTTTCAATCTTTAGTTTCTCTCTTTATTATTTGAAATGCAAATAATAGTAGTACTTTTTTTTGTTTTGAATTTCAAAGCCTATGATTTGAAACTTTTTATCTTTCAAAACAATACCTTAGAGAAGGATTTTGGTGTTGCGTAACTGTGGATCAGTTCTCCCACGGGTCAACAGAGAACACCCGCAGCAGAAGCCCATCACAAGGGCTCTGCCTCCTGTGCTTTCTTAATTTTGATGACTTGGTCCAATTATGCCCCGTTTGTTCTTTGGGGGCTATGGCCCTAGACCTCTGTGGACTCTGGACAGAAGAAAATTCTCATGGGTTATACCACAGTCCATGTACCCTTTCTGAAAGAACTATAACAAATGGCACAATAATTGCACCTATAATATACTTAGATGCCACAGAGGAGCCATTGTTCATATCAATTAAGAAGTTAAAATTTAGTGTGAAGATGAATGGGGTTTTTTTTTTACTATTTTTTTTATTGATTTCAGAGAGAGGAAGGAAGAAGGAGTCAACCACTGAGACTTTGGTTAGGTAACGACTGTATTTTTAGGTTTTTTATTTAGTGACTAGAGGCCCCATGCATGAAGATTAGTGTGAGAATGGGCCTTCCTTCCCCTGGCTGCCTGCACTGTCTTCACTCTGGCTGAAGCTGACTTTTCGCTCTGGAGTGGAGCCCCAGAGCAGCTGGTGTGATGCAGAATGCCTGCATCATCACCTTGGTAACAACATAAGCATCCCAACACCCCTCTCCCCGCCCCCCTCCCCGCTGCCACTCAGTGCCTGCATATGCAAATTAACCTACTATCTTTGTTGGGTCAATTTACATACTCACTCCTGATTGGCTGGTGGGCGTCGTGAAGGTGTGGTCAATTTGCATCTTACTCTTTTATTAGTGATGATTATTATAGCAAACAGACTTCAGCCAGCACAGTGTTATAAAGTATTACAATCTTTAATCAGCACAATGTAATGGATTAGGTTTTAATTTTCCCAGGGACCTAATTCTTCACCTTAAAAAATATTACTCCTAAATGCTTATAAATAGGATATACCTACTTATTTAAAACTAACTTAATTGAATCCACACATGTTAACAGATTTGTGGGTAGAGTTTAGAGAAATTACCCATTTATATTTTTATTTTTTAGCATCATACGGTACTATATTTAATATAGGAGTAGAATAAGTCCACAAGGTGAAAAGGAGGATTTATTCATTTGGGCTCTATGCAAAATGTGTATTCTCCCCACATTTTTGGTCTAACAAATCTGTCAGTCCTGACTCAGCTCTTGCTTGGTAGCAGTGAGGTTTAGCAGTGGGGTTTAGCGGCTTGTTTAGGGAGTGGGGGTGGGGAGTGGCTCCAAATAAGAAGAACTTAGGAAGTCATACACTTAAACAGTGCTTTGCTAACACCGTGATGTACACATAATACTTTAAAAGGATGTCCTAAAGAGTGGAACTGCTATGGAGAAGGCTCTGAATGTGTTTCACAAGGCTTATTCTTCCCCACTAGTTTCCAAGGGGTCTTTCTTAGATCCTCACAGGATTCCTGAAGAGAAAGCCCCACATAGTGCAGGCGCCCCTAAGACTATAGCTTCCACACTCCACCTCCAACAGATGACCAACATGACGATTGTAGTGTTCCTACCCGTCTGCAGACTCAGAAGTTCCGCTTCTACTAAACAGATCCCCACTGCTACATCTCTCTAGGTGCCCGTCTTCAGATTCCAGGGTGGCAGTTCCCCTCCCCAGTCAGATGGTAGGTCTGAGAAAAGGTGCTTGTTTTTAGCTTGTCCAGCTTTTGCTTTTGATGTCAAGAAGGGAGTATTTCCCAGCTCTTTACATGTCAGTGCTCAAAGCAGGAGTCCTCAGAAAAAAAAAATTGGAGCCAAAATATAGAAGAGTGTGTGTTCTAGAAGTTTATGTTTGAGAACCACAGGAGGTTTGAAACAGAGTTCTGGCAACCCCATGTGTTCTAAAGGAAACGCTGATTTGTAGTTGTGCTAGAATGGGCTAGGGTCAGAGGAGGTGGAGGGAGGGAAGACCAACGGGAAGTCACTGACGTCTCTGCAGTAAACATTGGCATCTTAAGTGCAAGTAGAGAGAAAAAGATGGACCTAAAAAGAATTTCAGAGCCATCAGAGGCTCAGTTTGCCTCTTATGCCAAGTGGAGGGAGAGAAGAGAGAGGGAGCAGCCAGGGATGGTTCAAAGATTTGAGGGCAGCGGTGGTGACTTGCACAGAATTGAGGGACAGCAGAGGAGGCGGCAGTTTCAGAGAGACGGGAGGAGGTTGCCAGGCTCGAGAAGGCCCCGTTGAGACAAGTTCATCGTGCAGTTAAATTCCAGCCACTCCCTGAGAATGGCAACTGCAGATTTGCATCCCGGAGCCAGCCACATGGAGACAGACTCTAGTTGGAGTCAGATTCTCTTAGTGCAGTGGTCGGCAAACTCATTAGTCAACAGAGCCGAATATCAACAGTACAACGATTGAAATTTCTTTTGAGAGCCACGTTTTTTAAACATAAACTTATTCTAATAACACTTCTTCAGAATAAACTCGCCCAGGCCGTAGTATTCTGTGGAAGAGCTACACTCAGGGGCCAAAGAGTCGCATGTGGCTCTTGAGACGCAGTTTGCCGACCACTGCCTTAGGTGGATAATGACAGATTAAAATATTTTATTGAAAAATATTTATTAATCACCTACTGAACTTTAGAGGTGGTGCAAATATCGTTGGCTATCTCTCTTGTTCAACCAGAGGCAAAAAAGGGTTTAAAACAAGGTACAATAAGCTGTCGATGAATAAAGGACTAACAAATGCATTTAATGTGGGCCTCGTTTTTAATGGACCACCAATGGTGTCACATTTATCAGGCTCAAATCTGCAGCCAGAGGTATTAGGGAAGTGTAGATTTACGGACACAATTCATTGCACGTGAAGTTGACCATAACACATGGCTATTTTCATCCTGACATCACTAACAGTTGGACTGAAATGCACTTGAATCTTACCAGAAAAGTCAAATAAATTCCCTTCAAATTGATAGTCATACATATTTTATCTGGGAAAAGAGATTTCTTTTGAGTCTAGCATATTTGATATATTCGTATTCTGTGTATTTTATAAACATAAACGAATACTGAGGAAATAGAGAGGATACAGGGGAACAATTTCTAATGTTATAGGTGTAGGTTTAGGGACCTTCACCATCAGTTCTAAAGAACAAACAAATATTGAAAACCAAATAAAAATTGGGCGAAGCGATGATTATTAGGCAACTCTTTTCAAATGAATTGTCTTCTCATATATTTGAGTAGGTCAAGTTCTTCAGGATTTTAGCCCAATGTCAGTTTATAAGTAGACAAATCACTGAAGAACCCTGACCCTCATGGCTTCATTTTCCTTCTGTACATTCCTGCTTATCAGGTTACCAGAGGCCCGATGCACAAAGATTCGGCCTTCCTTCCCCTGGCTGCCAGCATCACCTTCGCTCTGGCCAGAGCCGCCTTTCCACCTTCTCAGGCTACCCAGAGGCCCCAAACAGCTGGGGCGTGTGCAAGCATCCTGCCCTGCCCTCTGCTGCTTGGCGCCTGAGTATGCAAATTAACCCGCCATCTTTTTTGGGTTAATTTGCATATTCCTGATTGGCTGGTGGACGGCGCAAAGGTACAGTCAATTAGCATGTTTCCCTTTTATTAGTGTAGGTGATTAGACCCTGGATTTTTTCTAAAGCCGTTCTGACTTGGCATGTCCAGAGCTCTTTCGGGTTTGGAGATGTGCAGGAGTTGTCACGTAGATGAACTACTTCCTTTGGAAGGTACAACACATTTCTGTATGAATTGATGCAGCCATAAGTCACAGGCTATAACCTGGGTTAAAATCATGCCGGGTGGGACGCAAAGAGCATCTCAGACGTTCTCACAGGAGGTAGGACTTCTGCACAATGGCAGCCCATATATAAATATTACAGGTTTATATTTTCAAAGCATATGGCCTTACTGTAAGAATGCTTTTATAGTTATAATTTATTTTTAAATAGTTTTTGAGTTAGGAGCCCCTGTGCACCCATGAATTTCAAGGAAGCCTCAGACCAATCAGACTCACTCACTGTTGAGCTGGAAAATGAAGGACAGGCAACTAATGCCCATCTGGAAAATGCTAGAAGGCAAAGGAACTTTCCATGCAAGGACATTTAGAAGCTTGCGTAGCTGAACGAGATCATACAATTTTAGATGGTAGCTGATTTTTTGGATTAGTTCTCTATTTTGTTCAATAGATGGATCACTTGTTTTCCACTTTGTGTAATGTCGGCAAGGCACAACTGATGGTTTGGCTCAGTGGCTAGAATGTCGGACTGGGGACTGAAGGGTCCCAAGTTTCATTCCTGTACATCAAAAGGTTGCAGGTTTGATGCCCAGTTGGGCTCATATGGGAGGAGAGCAACAGATCCGGGTTTCTCACCCTTCCTCTCTCTTTTTCTTTCTCTAAAAAGTCAATGAAACATACCTTCTGGTGAGGATCAGGGGGCAAAAAGGTTACCTGAAAGCAGGAGAGGGTGTTAGGTAGGGAAGGAGCAAGCTCATACATTTCCTAACACACATCCTCTAGAGATGGGGAACAGATTGCATATTATTACATGTGGAATATTTTGAGTTTGTTGTATTGGTGATACCTAGTACCCTACTCAGAGGGTACTTTGAAACATATTTTGAACATAACTTCATATAATCCCACCTCACTACCACCCACTGGTAAATGAGAGGATAAATTGACTTATGAATTTCATTGGAAAGAAATTGAGTCTGTTTCTGAGTGATATGTCCATTACTGGGCAGTTTACTGTATTTAAGACCTGGCAAGGTCTTAAAATAAATTATATTATTCACTTGGCCATGAAAAACATGATATAGTTTCCTCAATGAGGTCTGCACGAGGCTAATTTTTTTTCAAATATAGAATTTCTTTGTTTCTAAGAGTTTAAAGAAGCATGCAAGGATGATAAGTAGAATATTGGATTAAAATATCATTGGGAGCAATATGGGTCATATGAACAATGGGCTCTAATAGAGCAAATATTTTTAAAGCACTACACTTTATAGTCTCTTGGTTATGAAAGTACATGCTAACTTTACCATATTTAGAATATCTAGAAAAAAATTGAAAACACAAATTAAAAATCTCTTTCCAAGCACTTAGAACAGTGGCCATTAAGAGTTTTACTTTTATCCTAACATATGAAGTTGCCATTTATATATTGTGAATGTAGCTATAGGTTCTAAGCCTCGCCCAAGGATATGTTTTTATTGATTTTTTTTTGAGTGAGAGAGAGACATGGTTCGGTTGCTTTCCTCCCGTACACACCCTGAGCAAGGATTGAACCCACAACCTTTAGGTGTACTGATATGTTTGTATCTTGTCTACATAATACAAAGTGGAAAACGTGAGTTAGAAATGTTGACCCAGGTGTCACTTCCTGGCTTTAGTTTGCTGACCTCATTGGTTCCTGTGAGTTCCTGGACCTAACATAATTGGCTCAGTCTCTTCCTGGTCAACCTCACCTCGCATCTTTGAAACATATTTTGAACATAACCTCATATAATCCCACCTCACCATTACACACGTAATTGAGAGGAGAAATAGACTCAATGCGTAGTGCTGCCAACGAGACAGATCCTGTCCTAGCTGGTGTAGCTCAATGGATAGAGCCTCGGACTGCAGACTGTAGGGTCCCAGATCTGACTCCGGTCAAGGGCACAGGCCCGGGGTGCAGGCTCAGTCCCCAGTTGGGGGCATGCAGGAGGCAGCCCATTAGTGATTCCCTTCATCATTGATGTTTCTGTCTCTTCTCTCTCTTCCTCTGTGAAATCAATAAAAATACATTATTTTTAAAAAAGATCCTGCCTTTGCAGTGTCTTAACAGAGGACTGTGCTCTTTCTTGCCTGCGAAGCCACAGGGAACTAGAATGTCCTCCATTTTAATGCAGATGATGCCCGCTGAGTAAGTTCTCACTTGTCCTTCCTTCACCTCAAAACACATGTCAAGAATATGAAAGCATTCCTATGACTTAACCTACTTTTTTTTCCTTGCAATCTTCCTATTTGCTTTTTAAAAATCATCCCTGCCCCACCCCAGACTGCAGCAAAAATGCCTGGATTCCATTTTTTTTTTTTTTGCACCCCTTCTCGGTAAATTATTACTAGGTCTGAGCTTTAAAAATATGTTCACTGGGGACATAAACACGTTTAATTCACTTGTCATTAGGCCACGCGACACCATGTCCCTTTAACTCGGCAGCCCTGCAGTAGGCTGGCGGAAGCTCCTCTTGGCTGCGCAGGCTAGTTAAGATGTATCTGGCTGTTTTGCACTATCTTTAGTATGCAGGGAGCAGAGAGATTGAGATAAAAGGCGAAATGTCTATCTTTGAGTCCTCCGCAATACCAAGTAAGTTATCAACCCGCTAACATGCATGTCTGAATAGACTCCTTTGGCAACAGTGAGATGTTATCTGCCGTGACATGCGGATTCCTCCCTCATGTCAGTCTCTGGAAGTACTAAAGGATGAACGCGCCAGTCAAATGAATGTGGCAACACCTCTGGGAACACGCGCGCGTCATATTTCCCCAGCTCCTTTAAGACATCTCTCCAGCCGCATCCTCCATATACATGTAAATTAGTCAGTCTGAAGGATGGCTGGAGAAGCCAGCGCTTTCATCTCACGGAGCCGGCCAGGGCAGTGTGTGCTGCTTACTGCTCGGGGGCTTGTTTTGCCCCTGTCACTTTGCCGTCCTCCTTCGCAGCCAGCCACGCAGGCTGACTCGGAAACATGGAGGCGGAGGCCAGGCAGCTGTGCTGGGCAAGGAAGTGGACACTTGACTGTGGCTTGACCCAGAGTGGGCTCAGCCACAGCGACAGCGCTCAGGCTGTGCGCCTGATGAGGTCACGAGGACAGCCACACGATGGATAGGTTGTGGGAGTAGAAATCCCGCTCTGCCAGGTGCTAGTTAAGCACGTTGCATCCATATAGCCCTGTGACGTTACATTGTGTGTTCATTTTACAGAGGAGGAAACTGAGGCATGGAGAGCAGCAAAGGGGGTGGCGGGTTGGTATTCAAACCAGAGCCGAGGCCCATTGTCCTCTGCTATCCTGTCCCTATATTTTATATTTTTAAATATATTTTATTGATTTTTTACAGAGAGGAAGGGAGAAGGATAAAGAGTTAGAAACATCGATCAGCTGCCTCCTGCACACTTTCTACTGTGTATGTGCCTGCAGCCAGGGTACATGCCTTTGACCGGAATTGAACCCGGGACCCTTCAGTCCGCAGGCCAACGCTCTATCCAGCCAAACAGGTTAGGACCTGTCCTTACATTTTAAAACATGCAGTATGGTCTTTCCTCACCATCATCCCATAGGGGGTTTTGCTGTCCCCATACTTGAATGTGCAAACATCTTGTAACAGGACTCAAAGACCTGCCGATCCTGTGTAAATGAGCCAGCCACTATTTTATTTAGTAGGGTGGAAATCAAATCACTTACTAACCTATGGCAAAACAATGTGTTTTTTGTTTTTGTTTAAAATATATTTTATTGATTTTTTACGGAGAGGAGGAGAGAGGAATAGAGAGTTAGAAACATCAGTGAGAGAGAAACATCGATTAGCTGCCTCCTGCACACCCCCTACTGGGGATGTGTCCACAACTAAGGTTCATGCCCTTAACCAGAATCGAATCTGGGACCCTTCAGTTCGCAGGCCAACGCTCTATCCACTGAGCCAAACTGGTTAGGACCAAAACAGTGTGTTTTTAAGAATTTTAAGACTACAGTGAACTTGGGTGGATGTCTTTCTGGACAGCACATGATACCCCCAGATTTGAAAATGACAAAGGTATGAAAATTAATTCCTGATAGTAAATGGCTCAAATCAATGTCCCTGATGTTTCTTGGGGTCTTTATGTACCAGGACCATTCTAGGACTAAGTAATGGAACAATAAAAAATGAACCTCTATTTCAATGAGCATTGCCATAATGTAATTAAAAATACGGTTCTAAGATTGTCAATATTTATATTCAAATCAATATATATCTGGAGACGGGAGATAGATTAGATGAAATTTATACAAAAAGAATAGTAAGAGCTAATGGGGAGTCTGTAGGAGTATTTAATTAGTCATAATATTATTCAAGAAGCAATTATTAAAACTTTCATCGTATATAAGGGATTCTACTAGATGATATAATTAATACAAATTAAAAATGTTTAATGCCATCTCTTGAAGAGTTTTCACTCTAGGTAGAAAAATGAAAAGAAATGGTGGAGAGAAGTGCCAAAACATGAACATATCCATTCTGCATAAAAGTTAGGGAACACAGAGTGAAGCAGACATTTATAGGTGAGGGATAGTCCAGGAAGTATTCTTGAATGAAGGAAGATGAACTGAATTTTGTGAAGACTCTGGGCACAAGCTGGAGAGGACAGAATAATGTCAATGTCATAGAAAGGTCATGGACAAAGGTACAGAAATCCCAAGCAATGTCCAGGACTAGGACTAAGGTTTGGTGTGGTGGACACAGGAAGCTGCAGTACCAATGAGTGCCACACAAATAGGATAAATGATGCTAGGTTAAGGTTGGAGAGTGTAGCGCCAAGGAAGGGGGAGCACATTGGTGTTGGACAAGTGAGAAGGAGCCAATAGATTTGCTGGGGCAGCTGGTGTGACATCGCAGTGGGTTGGTGGGACATGGTGGGAGCTTTGGAAATGTCCTTAGAAGGAGAACGACTACTATTAGCAAGATTGAGCACCAAGTTAACTGAAGTCACTCCAATCATCAAGCAAGAAAATAGTGCAAATTAGACTCAAGCACAAGCCTATCTGAATCCACACGCATACCCTCAAGATGGTTTCGCCAAAGACAAAATTCACAACTCTCTCGCTCTATTTCCTATAGACATGTCTGTTTAGTGCTTTTCCTTCTCTAAAAGATACGCCAGCACTCATAAACTGGTGATTATGAGGTAAATTCCCATCGTCCCTATGTCCCCTTGCCCTCTCTTCCCCTTCTCTATTTGCATTGGCACGAGAACTTCTAGTTCCACTAAATGAGTCATTAGGGACCAGAAAATTAATCTGAGCGGATGTATATAAACTTTGCTCAGAATAGAATCACAAAACAGCCTCGTATTTACATAAGGTCCCTATAATTGATGACCTTTTATAGTTTTGTGTGAAGAACCCGAGGAGAGCACTAAGGAGCTACACGGGAAATACCAACATGATTAGAAATGGAGGTTCGTCTCTTGAATTCTAATTCTGTGGTGACGCACGGTGAGCGTAGAAAAGTAGCCACAGAATTGCTCCTTGGATCAATACATTCTTCATCCCCTGAGCGCCAAGGTGGCTGACGCTGATTCGGTACTGTGCATTGCAAATGTTTAATGTCGTCTTTTTTCAGTCTTGAGTTTGCCTCCAATGGCCTCATTCAGTTTCTCTTCAAAGTAATCGTCTTGCCTGTGTGACATTTTCCAACTTCGGACTGGGATCTTTTGCACAAAACGAAGAACACTCCGTTTCACAAAGCTCACTGCTAAACATAACTCTTACGTTATGGATCAACGGATTCTCCTCAAGTTTAAGACCTTTCATTTCGCAACAGAGCAGATTCTGTACTTCTTGACTAAAGTGGGAGGGAAGAGTCATTATTTGGAAGTGGGATTCTTGACAGCTGTGTTGGAGTTTTCACGGGGAAAAGTGCCACAGATTTCTCCAAACACAGAGGAGGCCTCTACAGCAACAGCAAAATTCTTGAAAAAGTCACTAACATCGCTTTTGCCCAGCTGATGCGGCTCAGTGGTTGAGCTTGAACCTAAGAACTAGGAGGTCACAGTTTGATTCTCCGTCAGGGCACAGGCCCGGGTTGCAGGCTCCATCCATAGAATGGGGTGTGCAGGAGGCAGCCGATCGTGATTCTCTCCCATCATTGATGTTTCTAACTCTCGCTCCCTCTCCCTTCCTCTCTGAAATCAATAAAAAAAAATAATTATTTTTTTTAAAGTAACATCTCTTAACAGACCATTGGGATTTAACTAACTGAAGTTTAAGTATGTACATCGTTATATATGACACTTTATTTTGAAGGATGAAAAGAGAAAAAGAAAAACTAAAAAAAATCACAATCTCTTTCCTCTGAGAGTCTAGAGCAGTGGTTCTCAACCTTTCTAATGCTGTGACCCTTTAATACATACAGTTCCTCATGTTGTGCCAAATTCATGGCACCATAAAATTATTTTTGTTTCTAGTTCATAAATGTAATTTTGCTACTGTTAATGAATCATAATGTAGAGCCTGAGACCATCGGAAAACACAGATATTTACATTACAATTCATTGACAGTAGCAAAATTGCAGTTACGAGGAAGCAACGAAAATAATTTTATGGCTGGGGGTCAACAGAACATGAGGAACTGTATTAAAGGGTCACAGCATTAGAAAGGTTGAGAACCACTGGTCTAGAGGAACAAGATAGGCAATTTTTTTTTAATAGAGAAAAAGGTAAAGGAAGGCAAATTCAGTGGGGGATCTGAAAAGCAGGCAGTGGTCAGGGGAAGACAGTGAGCATCTGGTAAGTGTTTCTCAGCCCCGGCTCGACAAGAACTTCAGGAAGAGTCCAAGGACTGACTCTGTTCACTGCCAAGAGTGACGACAGAACAAGGCTCGGTGGCTGACAGATACGCTCCTGTCTGTAGGCGCAGTAGTTAGTGTCCTACTACAGTGAGGACGCTTACCTGCAGAGACATCAAAGCAGGTACTTATTCATTTGCTAACTTACCCTTCAGTAGGACACTGCCTACCTCCTTTGGCAAGGTAAGGACTATCCCCAGAAGATGCGGAAATGCGTATGACAGTGTAGTGAGCGAGATGGAGAAACCACTCTCATTTTGCATACAGCTGGTCAGTGCTGTGCAGAACACAGGCATTGTGGGAACACAGAGGGATCTCCGGTCAAGCTCAGAGGCCAATCTGTCTTTGCTCTTGTAGAAGCATGGGCATTATTAGCCAGCGGGGGGAGGGTGGCAGTGAGAGGAGGGCCTAACGGGACTCTCCACCTTGGAAGAAAAACTATGGACTGAAGTGGAAATGGTATATGATTCCAGGTAGCCACTGACTATTTTATATTTGTGACATCTATGTAATAAAAGCCTAATATTTCAAATTGACCAAATGGGGGAACAACCAGTCGCTATGATGCACACTGACCACCAGGGGGCAGATGCTCAATGCTGGAGCTGACCTCTGGTGGTCAGTGCATTCCCCTAGGAGAGCGCCACTCATCCAGAAGCTGGGCTCATGGCTGGCATGTGTAGCGGCGGTAAGGAGCAAGGGATCCTGGACTATGAGAGCCTGGGCCTAAGCTGGCAGTCAGACATCCTCCAAGGGAGATCTGCTAGAGGGCTCAGGCCTAGATGAGGGGGATCGCCCCCAGTGCATGAATCTCATGCACCAGGCCTCTAGTTTATTAATTAAAAGGTATATATGTTCCTTATAGATGATTGGGAAATGAATTAAAACACTAAAATAAAGCTGCATTTTAATCTAACCACCCAATTTATTACTAATGTTGTATATTTTCTTCAGTCCATTTTTCTGAGCCATACCTAATCCCGCACTCTACATTTCCAAGCCTATATACTGGTAAATATTCTTAGAGAGCTTCTAACTCCTAAACCACACCCCCCCACCCATGTTTTCCGTAATTTCACTGGCAGCAACCATGTGATTTTCCAAGGCTGTGTGTGGGATACAGACACCCCCAGGATGAAAGATGTGCTGAGTGACTCCAGAGACAACCTCGTGGCTAGATCAGAACGCATTTGTTTCTGTGAATCCTGCGCTCCCTTATCACCGTGCGCTTTATCTCTCCAAATAGACAGTGGCGTCTGCGTGGGCCAGGATCCTCTCTTAGGCCATTTGCATTTTCTCCGACACTCGTAGAGTGCCGGGCATATAGTCAGTGTCAAACGACACGTGATGGATGGGTCTGGGAGGTGTCGGACTCGGGTAAGAATTTAATCACACACCCTTGGCCTCACATGCTCAGGGCTCGGCACTCCGCTTAACTGGCCACAGATGAATAGAGGTTCAGCCAGAGCCACCTGGACCTCCGCCCCTGAAATCCCAAGCCCCGCCTGGTGTAAACCTTTTAGACTCGTTCCGTGTGGGAGCCATAAATTACCTAATTCTTCTTAACACCAATTACCATGATGTGATCTCTGAAACACTTGCATTCATTGACCTCGGACTTCAGTGAGCTCATATCTGAACCTGAGTTATGGTTCTTCTCTTGGGTTTCTTTTAATTTTCCGAAGGTAAAGGGACCCCGAGGGTGGCCTTCCTCGGGGGTGACAGTATGATGTAATGACTCTCGGGTCAAAATGTCATGAGTCGCTGTCCAGAAAGTGATAACCCTCTTGTCCACCACTCCATCCTCGGGTGCTGAGGTTAGATTGCATCTGGCCAAGTGGAAGGTGGCCAGCCGTGCTCACAGAGCACTCGGGCTACCCATTCAGTCACAAATCAGCAGCAAAACCCCCATCATGCTGTGGGTGGAATCAGTTCCCGGGATAGTTAGGATTTGTTTGGTATATTCCTCAGTTCGCTGCTTTAAAAAAAAAAATTTAAAAAAAATAGCAGCCTTTTCCCCCCTCTTTCCCTCCTCTACTCCCTTAGGGCCTCAGCTTGAGTCTGTGCGTGAGTCCTGGGGTCCTAGGTGTCAAATGTCAGGCCTTGTACTGAGCTGTCAGAGAGAAGAATGGGCTGAGATGATTGATGACTGGGAGGCCTGAAACCCAAACCTCCACTCCAAATGCTTCTTTTACAAAAAAGCTGGGGCTACCCACAGTGCCTATATTCAAGGTCACTTCGCATGCCATTACACCCACCACTCTGGGCTCCCAACAAGCCCCGCCATTCACACAGGGGCTGACTTCTCTCTTCCCTGCCCGGCTCCCCCCTTCTCCCTCCCATCCCCTCCTCTGCTCCCTCCCAAGCCCTGGCCCAAATGTTGGAATGCTTAATCCCAGGCAACTCCAACAACAACAAAAAAGATAAACGAAAAGATAGGGGCTTTCTGTTTTGTTGTCTTGTGTCTTGTTTGTCTTCAGGCTACATTTGCTCTGAGAAGCTACGGACTGGAGCTTTTCTGGAGCACAAGTCAGATGACAAGATTATTAATGGGAGCAGGGCAATGTCATATCTGATTTCATGCATATTCATGAAGGGAGCCACACAGCTGGGACCATGCGCTGTGGAGAAGGAAAATAAAGAGTTGTCCACCCCCCACCCCAGGCATGAAGAATGGCATTGTGGAGATGAGACTGGCTGGAAGAAGTTGAAGTGACTGTATCTTTTATTGTGAAAAGAGGGAGATAACATTTGCAGAAGCAACCAAGGGCAACACAACCAGCTTTGGCTAGGAGGGCCAACCTCCACGATTCAATTCTGACGTAGAACCCTCCAACCTAAAATCACCTACCTGACGCTCTCCGAATCGGACTACACAGAGGGAAATCCTTTGCAAAGGATACCAACAAAAGAAGTAAACGTACTGAGAAAAATCAAAATGGGGGGGGGGGGAGTAGAAGAAGAAAGAAAAGAAGAAATCAGTGAGCAGAAAACGAGTTTTTTATGGCCATTAAAACATGGCATCGTTGGCTGATAAAGAGTAAATGATAGTTAGTTATGAAGGAAAGCATGTAAATGTAAGAGGGATGAATCTAACTTGGTTATTGGGACCAGGATCAAGTAGCATTTTCGTCCCAAAGAAAGAATTGCAGGAAAGCGTCTGGGATCCTAACTCCGCAGCACAGACACATGAAGAAGCTGCTGGCTGCCTGCGTCCCAGTGCCTGACAGGAAGGCCCACTCACTGATGACTTACCGGGCAGGTCCTGAGGATTTCTAGCCCTCCTTAGTCATTGGAGCAGTCCTATTTCTGGAAATAGGTTACTTGAGACATCTTTTGATTGCTGGAGGCATCTTGCTATCATTTATACATATTCTGATTTGATGGATAAAGTTTACAGAACCATTGATCAATTTTCATGCTGCTCATTAACTTCCTAGAGGCCTGATGCACAAAATTCGTGCAAGAGTAGCCCTTTGCAGCCATGCCTCGATCCATAGCTCAGCCCCTGCTTTTTCCAGATCATCTGGAAGGACATCCAGACGGTCGTTCCACTGTTCAGCTGTTCGGTCGACTTGCATATTATGCTTTTATTATTATAGATATTTTAACATCAGGGTTCTAGGCTTCTGTTCTTTAACCAGTAGTTTAATTTAGACACAAAGGGAATAAGTTTAAGAACTGAAAAATAGTTCATCTGACCCCTGTGATCACAGAAGCATCCCAGGGTATCCTTCTGAGTGATGGGATGTGAGTGACAGCTCAGGGCAGGGCTGTGTGAGCCCCATCAATGCTAGATGTGCTTTCACCTTCAAGTCACCTTGGGAGGCCCAGTTTTGAAGAGAAAATATGTGGATAGTTGAGTTAGCGATTGAAGGTAGAAATTAAGCAGACCCCTTACCGCCTTTAAAGACAGGGAGTGTTGGGGCTTTTGGATGCCTGGGATAAGCCGCAGAAGACGGAGGGGAACCATGAAAGGGTTGTCTGCCGTGATAAGGCCTGGTCAGATCTGCCACAGTGTGGAGAACGAAGGAGGTTGGGTGGGTGGCGGGAAGAGCAGATTGGAAGTGGGAGGAAGCGATGAGGGATTATTGCAGCAATCTGAGGACCAGATGGTGATGACCTGACCCGGGACATGAACATTAAGATTTGGAAAACCGGATCGATTCTAAATATTACAAGGAGGAACCTCTGCATCTTCAGGAATTGCTCACTGGTGGAGGACGTGGGTGGAGAAGCGGACAGCGGTGATGGGAAGCTCTGGTTAGGCGCACAGACAGGACCGTGGTGAAACAAAGAAGACAGGGTGAGCCTAGCCAGCATGGCTCAGTGGTTGAACACAGATCTATGATCCAGAGATCACAGTTCAGTTCCTGGTCAGGGCACATGCCCGGGTTGCCTGCTCTCTCTCCCGTGTGAGGCATGCCGGAGGCAGCTGATCAATGACCCTCTCTCATCATTGATGTTTCTAGCTCTCTCTCTCCCTCTGCCTTTCTCTCTTCAATCAATAATATATGTGTACTAGAGGCCTGATGCATGAAATTCATGCATGGGTAGGGTCCCTAGGCCTGGCCAGCGATCAGGGCTGATCGGGGCCTTCTGGCTGCCGGCCGGGGCCTCCCTTCATTCCACGCCCCTCCCTGGTTGTCAGCGTACATCATAGCAAGCAATCACACTCAAGGGGAAACTTTGCATATCAGCCTTTTATATGGATAGATAGTTATATATTAAAGAAAGATAGGATGAGGAATAGGTCTGTGTGGAGAAAGACTATTTCAGTTTAAGATATTTTCAGTTTGGCATATTTGTAAATAATTTAAGGAGTAATGGCTCCTAAGGATACTTTACTCAGCACTCTAGAGAGAATATTGGGAGCAATGGAGCTGGGAAACTTTAGGCAGAATCTTGTGAAATTTACAGCTAATTACCGCTCTCCTCACGTAACACTCCCTCTTTTACATCAATTTAGGGGTTGTGAATTAAAAGGAAAACTGTTGGCATGTGGAGTATATGTTCCTTACCTATCCCAAACAATTACAAAACCATTGGGATTAAAACAAACTTCAAAATTTCCATTTCTTGTACCTTACTGCATCTCCTGAAATAAGGTGCTTGAAGTAACCCCTTTAAAAATAAAGATCCCGCCGAACCAGTTTGGCTCAGTGGATAGAGCGTTGGCCTGCAGACTGAAAGGTCCCAGGTTCGATTCCGGTCAGGGGCATGTACCTTGGCTGCGGACACATCCCCAGTAGGGGGTGTGCAAGAGGCAGCTGATCGATGTTTCTCTCCCATCGATGTTTCTGATTTTCTATCCCTCTCCCTTCCTCTCAGTGAAAAATCAATAAAATATATTTAAAAATAAAGATCCCATTGTAAATTCTCACTCATCACGCCAGACTTCTTTGGTTAATACAAATTAGCAAAAATGAGAGTTAGAACAGAACCTGGCGCTAAGACCAAACAGCAGGAAGCAGTTTCGGGGACCCACATTTTGGGGGCCCCCTCAGATACAGGCTGATGATAGTGCCAAATAGAAACTCCTTTGTTAATTACCTGCACTTTGCCCCCTGCATCATTTCTGAAACCAGTCGAGTAGTAGATAATATTTTTATATGCATATATTTTTTTCCTAATTTCAGAGAGGAAGGGAGAGGGAGAGAGAGATGGAAACATCAGTGATGAGAGAGAATCATCTATCAGCTGCCTCTTGCACGCCCCCTCCTGAGGATCGAGCCCACAACCCGAGCATGTGCCCCGACCAGGAATTGATGCTCAACTGCTAAGCCACACCGTTGGGCAAGTAGTGGATAATTTAAAGCCCGAAAAACCATTTTTTTCTCACGTCGATAAAGCAAAGAAAAATCCTCCAGTAGGGGTTGTAACAGTCTGAGGAACATGACAGGGAGATGGGGACAGAGCCAATGGCATGCTAATGACTTTCAGCCTTCTCCCCGTGTCAAGTCATCAGCATTTTTATTGCCACTCTTTCCCAGCATACACTATTAGAATTTATTGAGCCAATCTGTCTCCATCGCCTGTGATATAATATATTTTATTCAATAAGATACGGAATAATATTTATCTTTCAACTCCAATGACTGGCTTTTGGGACAATAACTGCTTATCAGCCAAGCATTACAAGAGCAGGAGCGGGTGTGCATTTTAATATCCGACCCAAAGGTTGTCATTTTAGTATCAGTACACTCGGTGCAGAAGGGCAAGACTCTAAGAAGTCACTCCGCTTCAGCAGTTATGGCGAAGGATAGTATCAGGCCGTGTTGTAAAGTTCTAGCATAGGGAAGCATTTTCCAAGAAGGAAGGGAAAGACTCCGAAATTCACCCTATGAGAGACTTTTGCACTGGATTCTCTGTACCATAGATGAGAATCAAGCTCAGCTACAAGCTTATTCATCTCATAAGAAATGTGGGAATAGAGACTAGGTGTTTTTTAAACGCCTCAAATCTCCCTCATATGCTGGCTGGAGTGGCTCAGTGGTTGAGTGTCAGCCTATGAACCAAGGCGGTCATGGTTCGATTCCAAGTCGGGACACGTGCTCGGGTTGCAGGCTTGATCCCCAGTAGGGGGTGTGCAAGAGGCAGCTGATCAGTGATTCTCTCTCGTCATTGATGTTTCTCCCTACCTCTTTGAAATTAAAAAAAAAAAATCGCCCTCATAGAAGTGAAGTTATCATTTATGTCCTCCAGTCACCGATCAGAATCTGGGTGCATTCCAGGGCTGGACACTGTGGCTCTGGCTTGCCGTGTCCTTGATGTACTTGACATTCCGGGGAGCCCGTTTGGAAGGAGAGTTGCATTGTGGGTGGCCATTTGGTTCTATGGAGGGAGGTGTATAGCTCTTAACAATCACGCAATACATTAGCCACGTCCTCAGCTTCCTTCACATGTAGGCCCTTTTGCTTACCTCGGGTAAGTTTTAAAAAGAATCAGCTATTTAATCCCCATATGTGCTGTGATAAATGTTTATTTCCTATTTGCTGCTTTCTAGTTTTCTCCCTTGAATTCCTGTGTCAGTGTGTTGACAAGGGTTGTCAGAGCACTGATGTGACGGGCCTGTTGTCGGGTGGTGTCACCTCAGACCCGAGGGGCCCAGACCTCCTGCTGCTAAAAAGCACTAACTCATCTGCTGTTGGCTTTGCACCCCAGGAAGTCCCCTCTCCCAGCCGGAGAGCACAGAGCTGCACAGGAGCCACTTCCTGTCAGGCCGTTTATTGCTTGATTGTGTCAACTGTTGGCGGGTCAGGCAGCAGGTAAAATGCAAAGACACGCGCCTTCCAACAAGCACATGTCATCTCAGCACGTGTCATTTGGTACCAGGCATGCCCAGTGCAGCCACCGCCATCACTGCCATATCTTAGCCTTCATCTGAGCTCTCCTTACAGTAATACTCAATCAAAGGCAACTTTCTCTGCCAAAGCCACACAACTCTCTGTTCATTCTTCACTGCAGAGCAGAAGAAAGTGGGGGGAAAAGTGGATGCTGAATCATCCAATTTGAATTCAAATCCCAGTTGAGCTACTTCCTAGCCATTTGATCTTAAATAAACTCCTTTCTCTGAGCTGCTGCCCCTTTGTCAGTAACGCTGCCTGGAAGGGGCTCTCGTGAAGAGAAATGAAGTAAAATAGGGGAAGGGACTGCGCCCTGGTTCTGACTCACATGAGGTGCGCTTGCTCCTCTGAGGACAAAAGACAAACAAACAACAACAAAAAAAAAACACTCCAACTTTTAGGTTATATTATCCTCGCAGAAGAACACACAGTAGAATGTTGCTTGTTGGTTCATTTATTTACTTATTCTTGCACAGGAAGGGGGGACCAGGAAGGAGGAAGTGTGGTGAGCAGAGATCACGTATTTACCCCATTGGGAATGGCTCTAAGTGGTGTGATTTGTGTATCCGACTTCTATCTTTAAGAGTCGCCATTTTCAAGGCACGTCCTTTCTTTACTTTGGCATCACACAAGACAGTAACAGTAGGATTCAAAGGCGTGTATCTGGTTTGAGATTTGTCTTGGGGCTTCAGGGAAGCTAGGGTGAGGTGTTATATTCCCAGCTGAGCGGGGGAGGGGGAGTCCTGGCACAGGAAACCTCAGCCCCAAAGCCTTGGCTGGCCTCCAATGACTGGAGGTTGCTTTGTTGTGTGTGTGTATTTGTGTGTTGGTGTTGGGGTAGGGGAGGGGGGAGAGCGGGGAAAGTGAATGCAGCAGGGACATCTGAGAAAGATCCCTGGATTTGGATCAGATTTTGAATTTTGTGTGCCAGCTGATGGTCTTGCACACAAATGTCAACTCTGCTAACCTCGGCAGGTCTCGCTTTGGTCAAGTTCGTTGGCCTTACGGCACTTGGGTTACCTGTAGAGAGGAGAGGATAGTATTTATTCTGGGAAGCCAAATGAGGAAATAAAAATAAGGTATAAGCAGGCCAGCCTGGCTCAGGGGTTGAGTATGGATCTAAGAACCAGGAGGTCATGGTTTGATTCCGGGTCAAGGCACATGCAGGGGTTGTGGGCTCCATCCCCAGTAGAGGGTGTGCAGGAGGCAGCTGATC
Organism: Antrozous pallidus; assembly: GCA_027563665.1. NCBI lineage: Eukaryota > Metazoa > Chordata > Mammalia > Chiroptera > Vespertilionidae > Antrozous > Antrozous pallidus. Next base: position 6,098,620 of record CM050530.1, read on the forward strand.
TGTGATTCTCTCTCATCGCTGATGTTTCTAGCTCTCTCTCCCTCTCCAAAATAAATAAAAATGTGTTTCTAGAAAAGAGAGAAACATGGTAATATCTATGACATTGTCATTGATAAAGCAGAGAGCCAAAAGACCCCTTATGTAATTTCTCAAATGCACATTGGCCGTCATTAGGTCAAAAACATCAGCCAGGTGTCTCCTAACACAATTCAGGAGGCCGTGTGCTCCTGGAATGACACCCACCTGCTAATAGGCTTCTGGAAAATCCAATTTTTGCTACATTTGTTAATACATCTTAGTAAAGCATGAATTATAAAGAAATGTGATGTCTTAGCTCAGAGAAATCAATAATGATTTTAAACACAAACTCATTAGTATTAAAGATTATTCCCATTTTTCATTATATTGAGAAAGAAAGAAAAACGATCATCATACCAATGCTTGCCATTCATTGAAGTGACATAAGGTCAAATGCATTGTCCACAAAATTAAAATATCCCACACAAATCAGATATTACTTATTTACTACTCCCTTTTCTTTCCCAGCAAGTCTTTTGCCTCCATACACAGTTCTTTCCAAAGATTATTTGAGACAGCTTATTAAAAAGTGTGCACATTCACAAAGACAAAAATAGCTAAAGAAATCAAAGAGGCATATATTGAAGCATGGAAGAGACTGACGAATCTCAGAGGGAAGGTAGGTTGTGAGGTGGGGAGAGAATCACCAGGGAACTGATGTGCATACCAGAGGCTCGGTGCACGGATTTGTGCACTGGTGGGGTATCTTCCGCCTGGCCTGCGCCCTCTCACAATCCAGGGCCCCTCAGGGGATGTCGGAGAGCCTGTTTCGGCCCAATCCCTCCAGGCCAGGCCGAGGGACCTGTGCACCGGGCCTCTAGTATGCATATAGCATCCTCTGCATAGAGGGTCTTTGGTTAATCTCTTTCTGCCTTCTTCCCTTCCCCCTTCCCTCTGAGATTCAGCAGTCTGTGCCATGTTTCCATGCCTGTGGTTTTCACTCCTGTGCTGAGCTTCTGCCCCCTCGTGGTCAGGGCACATCACAGCTACCGCCTGTTGGCCAGTCAGCCGGTCACTTAGGCGTTTATATAGATAGATAGATAGATAGATAGATAGATAGATAGATAGATATGCATAGGCATGGACGCGGACAGTAGAGTGGTGGAAGCCTGGGAGGGTGGGGGTAGGGTAGAGAGCATCAATAGGGAAAAAAAGAAAGTGTACATCTGTAATACTTACAAGAGTAAAGATAAATTTTTTAAAAATAGCAAGCCATATAAGTGATAAAAGGAACAATATAACATATTCTTTACCAGTGGTTGCTTTACATCCTATAACCTAAAAGTACTCTATGTATATCAACTTAACGATACTCCTATTATATTTTCCCGAGTAATTCATTTTAGAGAAGATAAATATGCAACAAGACATCAAGTCATTTGAGATTACTGTAGAAACAATAAATATTCTGGAAAGTAGTTTTCCATCTTCTAGGTCATTTTCACAAGCTCATGTAGGAATTGTAATAGTCATTCTGAACAAAAAAATCTCCGCGGGCTACTGTTTGTGTGTGCTAGCCCAGTTTCATTCGTACATGTGTACAGCATAGTCACATGTATTTGTATGCTTCTGTTTTAGCATGTGTAGATATATGTGTACTTGCTATGTGTGGACAAAGATATTCCCAGAAGGCAACTGTGTACAGAGGCCATGACATTTCCTAGTCCTTGTGGTCTGCAAGCCAGTGCAGCCCCAAGACAAGTAGGGGAGTGGCCTGCTGCCAAGCAGGATCCCATCCCTGGGAGGTAGCTACTTGTCCCCAACTGTGACTGTACCCTCAAGGCTATTGTACTAACCACCGGGGCTCCCTACTGGTCAAGGTGTGAGGGTAAGGTACCCATGTCCATCAGGGAGAGGAGCTGGAGGCTTGGGGCCCCTGCTAATCCTTTGACAAGGGTCCTGATGCTATCTCATCGTCTCATATAACAGTGCTTCTCAACCTTCCGAATGACGGGACCCTTTAACACAGGTCCTCATGTTGTGGTGACCCCACCCATAAAATTATTTCCGTTGCTACTTCATAACTGTCATCTTGCTACTGTTATGAGTCGTAATATAAATATCTATTTTCCAATCCACAGGTTGAGAACCCCTAGCAGGGTCGCCTAAGACCATCAGAAAACACAGATATTTACATTATGATTCATAACAGCAACAAAATTGCAGTTATGAAGTAGCAACGAAAATAATTTTATGGTTGGAGATCCCCACAACATGAGGAACAGTATTAAAGGGCCATGGCATTAGAAAGATTGAGAACCACTGATATATAAGAACACCATACCAGAAGTCTCGCAGGAAAGCAAAATACAATTTTTTTAAAAAGCACATCTCAATGGTAGGTTTGGCATTCTGCATAAATTTCGCCTAAAATATTTATTATGGGGGATGGCTCTATTTTTCTTTTCCTGGTTGCTCTTTAAAGGAGGAAAATTTCATTGACAAACCGTGGGTATAATATATGAAGTCAAGATCGCCGACTGCCCAGGAAAAGCCCAACATCACTAAAAAGGATTAGTTTCTTTCACTGTCTAGAAATTTTTCATGGAAGACCTTGGCTGGCCTTTTGATATTAAAACTTCCTAACAAGTATTACACAGGAGTTTTAAATTAGAACTCGCTGTCACCACGACAGTTATAAACTGTTAAATATGTCCTTTCGATGCTAAGCTCCTGTAAAGTGTGCTCATGTCCCTGGCCGGGACACCCTCTCTGACAAGCAGCCGGGTAAGATCACAGGGATGTTGGAAAGCTGCCTCCAGGTGGCCCCTCCGAGTGTGTATGTGTCTGTGGGGGTGTGGGTGCCAGTGCGCATGTGCACACGCCTGTGTCTGTGTGCTCAAAATAAGCCACATTTCTCTGCTTCTCAATCGTATCATTCCTCCAATGACTCATCTTTGCATCCTCGGGGGTGAGTGCAGTGTGTGGGCCATACCGTGTGCTCAGTATGTGCTTCCCGATATGTAACTGCGCTTGAAATTCACACTAGAAGCTCCCACAGTGAAAAACTTGATCAGCTAGGCTTCAGGCTCACTTGGAAGTGATGAGCATATGAATCTGTCTAAATATTAAATCAATCCAAACAGTGTTAGAGAGAGCAGATAGGCAAGTTCTGAATCCTACAGGAGAGGACTTCCAACACTAAGTCCCCCTCTTAAGGTTTTGCAAAAGGAGGAAAATGTGAAAATATTTGCATCCCTTATATTTAGTATCACTTACCATGGGCCTCTTGCTGTGAGCCAGGTATGGAGAGGTTCAGTTCATGCAAATCGCAGGAAGAGAGAATAAGATTTGATGTCTGAGGGCTCAGAACTTTGGTAGGAATCACAAGGGCTATATCCTTTTCCCAAACCCGCTGTATTTCCCTTCTCTCTCCTTACTCTCCCACCCTCTTCCCTGCTTCATTCCCTTCATTCTGTTCTTGGTGGGGGGAGAGTGGGCAGAGGGAGAGGAAATGCACGAATAGGTCTCCTTCACGGTGAAGGGCAGCAGGCCAGACTCCTCATTTAAGGGGGAGAATGGGACCAAGAGCCAGAAAAATAATGATACACAGAGATGACAGAATCTCAGCTGAAGTGCCCAGAGGCACTTGGAAATAGTAAAGGACAAGATTCTGGACTTGAAATGGGCAGGTTGTGAATGATGCGTTTTTCATTCACAATTGTATTTCTTTATAACAATGAAAATGTGTTTGAGTTCCACTGGCTTATTTTAACGAGAGAAATCCTATATAATCAAAGGCTAATGTGCAAATTGTCCCCTCGACTGGGAGTTCAACCAGGAGTTCAAACTGAAGTTAGATCAGGGGGTGGGGCTGACTGGCCAACTGCCTATGGCCCCTCCCCCTGGCTGGCTCCGCCCTCGATTGCCCCCCATCAGGGGCAGGGCAGGCCCTCCTACTGCTCATGGGCCCTCCTCCCTGCCAGCCAGGCCACGTCGCTTGTTTGGGGCAGGCTGGCTGGCCTCCCCCCGTGCACGAATTCGTGCACCATGCCTCTGGTAAATATATAAGCAGTAATTTTAATTACAGTTTTTCTTCCATGATTTATTTGGTGTAATGAATGTGACACTATTACCACTTACAACATTTTATAAAAAACTGCTCTTATGTAGAACTCTGCATTTAACTTCTCTCTCTCTCTCTCTAGGGCAGTGGTTCTCAACCGTTTTAATGCCACAACCCTTTAATACCGTTCCTCATGCTGTCATGACCCCCAACAATAAAATTATTTTCATTGCTGCTTCATAACTGTGATTTTGCCACTGTCGTGAATCATAATGTAAATATCGGTGTTTCCTGATGGCTTTGGGCCGCCCTGCTAGCGGTTCTCAACCCACAGGATCACGACCCACAGGTTGAGGACTTCTGCTGTAGAGCCCAAGACCATCGGAAAACACGGATACTTACATTATGATTCATTAACAGTAGCAAAATTACAGTTAGGAAGCAGCAGTGAAAATAATCTTATGGCTGGGGGTCACCACACCACGAGGAGCTCTATTAAAGGGCTGAGGCATTAAAAAGGCTGAGAAGCACAGCTCTAGGGGGTTTATCATTAATCTGTATTATGCAGGGTCTTTCAACAGAATCCCAATATCTAGTAAAAAGAAAAAGAAAAAGAAAGAAACCTCGGCGGAAGGAACTTGCTTATTCATAGGTGAATTTCTCAGGGCCATTACCATTTTCATCTAATATGCACCATTCTGCACTGCTTGCCTCTGGTCCCCTTGCTTGTTAAGGAGTTTAAGAGGAGAGTCTGTTGATTTCAGGGCCTTTTGGAGTTCAAGGGCAAAGTGATTATTTCCTTAAAGGAAAAGGAGATCATGGACTCATCATAGTCTCGGAAGTCCGGCTCTTCTTTGCTTCACTAATTAGAAGTCAGACCCAGTGCGGATCTGGCGGCTTTTGTACACGCAGTCAGCCCTTTGCCCTGGGACCAATTACAGAAAAGTGTCTCTTACCCGTTACTTTCTGTGACGATCTAGTGTTCGCATACAAGATCATGTTTTACCATGCATCATGCCAAGGCCATATGATCACACAGTTGAAGAGCTAACGCTATGTTTGTTTTCATGAACTACAAACATGACTGTTCTTAGGCCTGTGGTTACTCTGTAGCCTAGACATGAGCGCATGCAAATATACATCCATGTAGTCATGTGTTAAAGATGACGCTATTGAATCAATAAGTAACATCATGCTGTTTCTTCTGAACACTACGTTCCCATGTCTAACTTTACCCTCAGCAGCATCCTTTTTCATTGCAAAATAAAAGCAGCAGTTGAGGGTGTCTATACTGGTAGAGAATTTGACTTGGGTACCAGCAGTGACAAGCAGTTTTGTTCAGTGTGTTTCAGAGAACTTTGGGGACGTGGTTACAGCCACTTACTGTTTAAAATGGCTGCATGTTGCCCTAGCTGGTGGGCTCAGTGGATAGAGCATTGGCCTGCAGACCAAAGGGTCCTGGTTTGATTCCAGTCAAGGACACGTACACCAGTTTCAGGCTCCTCCCCAGCCTAGGCCCTGGTCTTGGGCTCATGGCTCTCTCCTCTACTCTGTCTAAAGATCAATGGGGAAACATCCTTGGTGAGGATTTAGAAAATAAGTAAAATAAAATGACTTAATTCTCCCAAAGGTATTAATCTAGGGCAATGGTCAGCAAACTCATTAGTCAACAGAGCCAAATATCAACAGTAAAAAGATTGAAATTTATATTGAGAGCCAAATTTTTTAAACTTAAACTTCTTCTAATTCCATTTCTTCAAAATAGACTCGCCCAGGCCGTGGTGTTTTGTGGAAGAGCCACACTCAAGGGGCCAAAGAGCTGCATGTAGCTCTCGAGCCACAGTTTGCTGACCACTGATCTAGGGGAAAAAGAGAAGGAGAGAATGGAAGGGAAGGGAGGGAGGGAGGGAGGGAGGGACGAAGGTCCAAATGGTTTCACTGTTGCATCCCCTCAAACTCTGAGGAGGTTTATGCCCATTCTCCCTCCTCTCTTTCACCCAGGAATAAAAGAGAAACACGTTCTCCAACTCTTTCCTTGAAGACAGTATAACCTCATTATTAAAACCTGACCATGAGTAAGTACAGTGCTAGGACATAAATGTTAAAATTCTAGAGAACTGAATGCAGCAAAATATAAACATGATAACTTTTGGATTAAATCAACTATTCAAGATCAGTTTAATATCTAAAGCAATTATTATATTCACCACATTAATCAAATGAAAGAGAAAAAATGTGTGCATCAAAGGAAGCATGCAAAGTATCTGGAAACCACTTATACATGTATGTACCAATAGTAAGTACATTGTGGTATATTAATACACTGTAATACTTCTCAGCAAAAAGAATGGACAAACTGTAGCTACATAGACACAAGGACAAGTTACACAAAGATATACTATTAATCCAAAGAAACCAGACCCAAAAGAATACATGCCATTTGATTCCATTCATAGCAAGTGAAAACAGTAGAGTTTTGGATGCATGCTTAGGGTTATAAGGAGCCGATTATGTAAATGCCGGGGTTCTTATGACTTTGGGGAAGAGACAGAGGAGGCAGTAATTGAGATGGGGCAGCTCTAGGAGGCTGTTCAAGTTCTTCTTTTTTTGTTGTTGTTAAACCTCACCTGAGGATATTTTTCCATCGATTTTTTTTTTTTTTTTGAGAGCATGGGAGGGATCGGGAGAGACGCAGAGAGAGAAATACCGATGTGCGAGAGACACATTGATTGGTTGCCTCCCAGGCTGGGGATCAAGCCGGCAACCAGGTACGTGCCCTTGAGCAGAATTGAACCTGGGATCCCTTCAGTTCACAGGCTAATGTTCTATCCACTGAGCCAAACCTCCTAATGCAAGTTCTATTTCTTGACGTGGCTTGGGGTTACATGGGTGTTCACTTTGCAATAAATCATTTACCCGCATATCTTTTCTAGTATAGCTTTCTGCACAATTTTGGGTTATATTTCATAGAAAGTATTGACTTTATATTTTTCTCACTAAGGAGAGATGTTGATTGAAATAGCAAAGGTCTATGTCACAGATGTGAAAAACAGGTATTAAAAGAATCAGTGTTCTAGTTATTCATGTGAACAAATTCAAAACAACCCTTCTTGGCCTTCCTTCTCAGTTTACGTACGCCTCAAGCAAGGACTAAATCACCTTAGGGACATGCAAAAAAAATAAAATAAATAAAGCCTGTGCCCCATATGAAGCAAAATTCTTATTCAAGGTCACGTTGAAATTCTGGGCATTTCGCAAATAGAAAACAGTGGCCGTAGCCATTGAAAAGGCACCAAACGACTTGGCTCACACCTTTCCTTTGAGAATCGTGCTTCTAACCGGAAGCAGAAACATAAAACTACAACAGGTCATCTCTAGTTAAATTATGACCACGCATCAATGAGGGTATCAAGTTAATTGTAAAAACAACACGAAAATCGCATGAATAAGGAAACCTGAGTTTATTCTGATGTGCAAATACTGTGTCAGGAACTCTAGCCACGAATGAGAATGTCACCTTTGGACCGATCAGACCAGAACACCTTCTAGAGGCAGGACCTGGGCATGACGTTTCTTGTCTTCTCTCTGCAAAGCACCCCTTGAAAGATTCTAGTTGACTCTGCGTACATTCATTTAGAACGAGCTGAAAGCGAGGTAAAACTCAGCTAAGAAAAAACACTTAGGCCACGATGGGAGAAATGAGGAAAGCCACAGTTGAGGGGGCAGGACAGAGAGGAGGGCGGCCCCGTCCTATGAAAACGCGTAGGGAGAAGGGGAAAATGCTGGACATAGAGAGGTGCTAGACCAGAGACGCAGCTGGCGATGGGACCTGTAGGATTCCCCTAGAAACCTGCACCTGGGGGACACGCATTTAAGCTGTGCTTTCCTGTGTGAAGTTCCTTTAAGAAGATAGGGGAGGGGGCGGTTGAAAGAAGCAAAGACAGTAAAACAGGGCGATCCAGGGAGGGACACAGAGGGAGTCTCGTCAGGGGGCTGGGACACACAGGAATAGAAATTGAGAGAGGAAATTATTTTGCCTATGGCTAGATATAACTCATTACACACACACACACACACACACTGATGGCAGTGTTCAGTGTTTGGTATTTTTTTAAGTTGTCTTCATTCCAGTCAACGCATCTGACACCCATCAATCGATAATGGCCCTCTTCGCTTTCCACCCGTTTTTTTTAGGATCATAAAAACGCAGATCTGGCCAACTTTTGTCAGCCCACAGAACTCCCCCGGCCCAGTGAGCGGAAAGATGTTTGAAGAAGGCTTTGTGGCCTGGCCAGGGTGGCTCGGTGGTTGAGCATTGACCTATGAACCAGGAGGTCGCGGTGGGATTCCAGGCCCAGGCACGTGCCCGGGGGGTGGGCTTGGTCCCCAGTAGGGCGCGTGCAGGAGGCAGCTGGTCAGTGATTCTCCTTCATCATGGATGTTTCTCTCTCTCTCTCTCCCTTCCTCTCTCTAAAAATTAATAAAAATATTTTTTAGGAAGGAAGGAAGAAGAAAGAGAGAGAAAGGAAGGAAGGGAGGAAGGGAGGAAGGAAGGAGAAAGAGAGAGAGAGAGAGAGAGAGAGAGAGAGAGAGAGAGAGAGAGAGGAAGAGAAAGAAAGAAAAGAAAGAAAGATAGAAAGAAAGAAAGAAAGAAAGAAAGAAAGAAAGAAAAGAGGAAGAAGGAAGGAAGAAAAGGGAAAAGAAAGAGGGGAGGGGAGAGGGGAGGGGAGAGAAGGGAAGGGAATGGAAGGGAAGGGGAAAAAGAGAGAGAGAGAGAGAGAGAGAGAGAGAGAGAGAGAGAGAGAGAGAGAGAGGAAATGGCTCCTTGGCAGGGAGATGTAACGGCACTGAAAACAGGAGGGCGGGAGCCTCAGAGCAGCAGGTCAGCGGTATACATGGCCGGCCCTGCAAACAGTCCGTCCCTCCAGCAGAGATTAGGGACGCTCTTGGTCAAGGGGCAGCAGAGGGCACTCCAGGCCACTGCAGGTTAAGTTGTGGTCACTTTATCTCTTGTTGTTGACGCAAAGTCCCGAGGCCACGGCCCAGGGTTTTCCTGCCCAAATGTGTTTACAAGCAGGTCAAGGACTTGCAGACAGATAACCATTAGCAAAACAACTCTTCTATCGACAACACAGCAAAGAAAGGTGTGTTTGCAGATGAATTGTCGCTTGCTTCTTAAAGGAAAAGGGGGGTGGGGGGAAGAATCCCAGCCTCCTTCCCCACGAGGCGGCTGAGTTTAGGGAGAGCTGCGTTTCTCCAGCTCCATTCGCTTCCTCCAAGTGCAGATGGGCCGGGAGCGGAATGTTTTAGACTCCAGCCATCTCCACAACGGTCCAGTTGGGTCTTATTCAGATAAAGAACTTACTGAATGCCAGCCTTAGGGAAAAACGGGATCGATGCTGAGATAGCAAGAAAGGAGCCTTTGAGCGAGGCCTAGGCCAGTGGTCAGTGGCTCTTTGGCCCCTTGAGTGCGGCTCTTCCACAAAACACCACGGCCCGGTGAGTCCATTTGGACGAAGTGGCGTTAGAAGTTTAAGTTAGGTTTAAAAACGTTGGCTCTCCAAAGACATTTCAATCCTTGTCCTGTTGATATTTGGCTCCGTTGACTGATGAGTTTGCCGACCACTGGCCTAGCCAAAGCAAAGTCCTATAAAAGCACTGTGATTCTCTGCTTTGAACCTGTGTCATGAGCTCCTGGCTGAAGATATGTTAGGTGAAATCCTGACTTTATCAGGACCGAAGGCAGAGAAGGGAGGTGATTGGAGAACGTGGAGGGAAGTGGGGGGAAAGGAAATCCTTTAAACCCAACCAACAACCTAACCAAAAGACTTGAATTAAGGCCCCGGCTGCTTTGGCTCAGTGGCTAGGGCGTCGGCCTGCAGACCGGTCAAGGGCACCTCAGCGGCAGGCCCTCCCCAGCCCGGGCCCTGGACGGGGCTCATGCAGGAGGCAAGCAATCGATGTGTTTTTTTCACATCCATATTTCTCTCTGTCTTCCCAGCTCTCTTCCCAGCTCTCTCTAAAAATCGGGAAAAAAATACCCTCGGGTGAGGATTAAAAAAAAACACAAGACTTGAACTGAAGGTTCTGAGAAACAACACGAAGGAGAAGCTTGGCTAATGAACACCGATGGGGAGGGCTGTGAGCTCCCTTGCAGCTTGCAGCGTGATGTGACTCTTGCATAGAAGCTTTGGGGCTAAAAAAAAAGGGGGGGCGGGGGGCTCCTTGTGTCATAGCTGCTCTTATGCTAAAGAAGGGAGCTCGCCCTTTCTCTCAAGGAGCAGACTCTGAACTTGGGAATCCCACCCCGGGGAAATCTGAGCTGTCTCATTAGAAAGATACTTCTCAATTAGTCTTCTTCTCCCTCCCTCTTTCTCCGGCCTGCCGGCCTCGGCCGCACCCCCGCACGGACCCCGGGCCCGCGCCTGTGAAGGGTCAGAGAGGTTCCAGCCGATCTCTCCCCATAGAAGCCCTGACAATGCGGCATGTGCAGGCCGGACAATGGCATGCCACTCAAAATCCCTCCCTTCGGGTTGTCCCTCCCTTTAAAGGAGACAGCCACCGTGAATGAAACACTTTTTTCCCCCTGGGGACGTCTGACTTGCTTTTATTAACCCCGATACAAAGTGCCACTCAGAGGCCCGGACAGTCGAATCCTTTATTCTCCTAACTAGCGATTCATTTGCCCCTCAAGAATAGTATTCAGGCTCTTTCGTTTTCTATATTTCGTATTTATTTTACGTTCCCACCGCTCCAGGAGGCGTGCTTATAAAAACATTGTCATGTACTGTACAGTCTTCCTATTAAAAGGACGCTTGAAATGGTTTCATCTTAACGCGCTTCTGTCACTCAAATTGGAAAACTTGACGCTGGTTCTCTTCCAAGCTGTTAAAGATTAGCTTGATGTAGATAAGGCTATTCCCCAAACTCATTATCTGTCTTCCGAATGCACCTTAAGGACTCCTTAATAAAGTCAAGGTTACGTGAAGCGTATTCCACTGGAAATCAGTGAATGACTATTAATAAGCCTGCATTACAGATGTTATTTTATGCTGGCTCTCCTCTTTACAATGAATGGTGCTTTCCTTTTATAGTTTTTAAAACAGTAAAGGCTATTTCTTAATTCTGCATAAGCAACAAATCAGTAAGAACTGGTTGGGAGCGGCTAGAAAGTGTATCCACCCATTCGTAGGTGTTATATAAATATCTTTGACTTCTACATCACCCCAGGATTAAAATTCCTTCTCCACACCCAACTATGAAACTCCCACACCCATACATACATGGGAGTGTGTGTGTGTGCCTGCACATTCACACACACACACACACACACACACACACACACACACATCCATTTCCTAAGTAAGAATATCAAGCTCCCATGTGGCCATTTTGGTTTTTCATCCCAGTAAAGCAAAATTCCAGTCCATGTCATGATGTAACAGGTGTTTCTCCAGCTTACAGAGATTTAAAGTACAACAGAGTTGCCATAGCAATAATTCTGTTGTCACCCCTGCTTCTCAGTAACTGGAATGCCTCCTCAATATTATTTTCCATGTTTAGTCTTTCACTAAACCTGTACCTTTCCTGGCACTCACAGCAAATACGTATTGCATCGTAAGAATCACCTCTTTATTTTACTTTATTGCGTTAATCCTCACCCAAAGGTATTTTTCCATTGATTCTTAGAAAGAGTGGAAGGGTGGGGAGAGGCAGAGAGAGAGAAACATTGGTGTGAGAAAGACATCAATTTGTTGCCTCCCGCACATGCCCTGACCGGGCTGGGTATTGAGCTACAACCAAGGTGCGGGCCCTTGAACCTGTGGCATGACGTCCTGGCTATAGACATGTGGGGTCATTCCAGATTCTTCAGTCCGAGGGCCGATGCTCTGTCCACTGGGCCAAACTATTCAATTTTGGACCCAGCGTATCTAATCCTGTCCTCACCGGAGTCAACATCCAGGATTATTGGGGATTGTGGGGAAAATAAAACCTACTAATTGTTAGTTTATCGTAAGTCCGTGAGCATCTCTCATACAGTGAGGGTTTTCCGTAGAGGAATCTTCACATTTGCTTTTACCAGGTACAGCAAAGCTGTGAGCAGCACTCTGAGTGCTGCTGGCGGCAAAGCCAGGTTTCCTCAGGTCTGCTCCGACAAACCTCAGCCGTCCGCACATATTGTAGTTGAATTGTTTCTGCCTGGGTCTTCGAAGCACTGGTTTTTCGGGAATGATATTCTTACCTTTGTGATGTAAGTTGGATTCAAATGCAGTGTGTGCAAATCGTTTGTATTTATTGATAACTAGTAGCCCGGTGCATGGATTCGTGCGCCTTGAAAGGACATTAATTAGAAGGTTGCTGGTGGGGTGGGATTGGGCTAGATGGGCCCTGGAGCCAACCTCCCATGATCCTTCCTGGGCTGGCTGCACCTGGGCGGGGCCATAGCTCAAAGGATGTCTGCAGTCAGTCACCACAGCTCAGAGGTAAACCAGATTTGGGGCTGACAGTGTCCCAGCAACAGCATAACCCATGGCCAAGGTGGAATCACGTGGTCCCACAAGGAATTGGGATCACTCCTCTCTGATTCTGGGATGCGTTACCCAAGAACCCGCCACTGCCACATCACCACAGCTTGGCAGCTCATGCATTGGGTGTCTGCCACTGGTGGTCAGTGCATGTCATACCGACCAGCCGGATGGATGGTTGGATGGTCACTTAGTTTTTTATATATATATACTAGAGGCCTGGTGCATGAAATTCGTGCACGAGGCGGGGGGGGGGGGGGGGTGTCCCTCAGCCCAGCCTGCACCCTCTCCAATCTGGGACCTGTTGAGGGAAGTCTGGACCTAAATGGGCAGTCAGACATCCTTCTTACAATCCAGGACTGCTGGCTTCAAACTGCTTGCCTGACTCCCTTCCTGGTTGCCCCTAACTGCTTCTACCTACCAGCCTGATCTCACCCTAACCACTCCCCTGCCAGCCTGATTGATATCTAACTGCTCCCCTGCCAGCCTGTTTGCCCCCAACTTCCCTCCTGTGCCCACCTGGTCACCTCTAACTGCCCTCCCCTGTGGGCTTGATTGCCCCCAAATGCCCTCCCTTGCAGGCCTAATCCCTCCCAACTGCCCTCCCTTGCAGGCCTGGAACCTCCCAACTGTCCTCCCCTGCTAAACATCTTGTGGCCACATGGGGGCAGGATCTTTGACCACATGGGGTCAGCCCTCTTGTGTGTTGGAGTGATGGTCAATGTACATATTACTCTTTTATTAGATAAGATAGAGGCCTGGTGCATGGGTGGGGGCCAGCTGGTTTGCCCTGAAGGGTGTCCTGGATCAGAGTGGGGGTTTCCTTGGGGTGTGGGGCATCCTGGGCGAGGGGCCAGGTAGCTTGCAGTCTGGCCATGCCCCCCAGCGACCCAAGCTGAGGCCCTGGTATCTGGGATTAATTTATGTTCTACAATTGAAACTTTGTAGCCTGGAGCAGAGCCAAGCCTTCTGCTCGCTCTATGTCTGCAGCCATTTCTGTTGGAATTTAATTATCTTCTATAATTGAAACTTTGTAGCCTTAAGCAGAGGCCTGGGCAAGCCAGGGTATGCGGAAAGCTTGACTTCCTCCATCACCAGGGAAATCCAAGCCTCCCTCCTGCTCTCAGTGGCCGCATCTATCTTGGTTGAGGTTAATTTGCTTACTCACTCCTGATTGGCTGGTGGGCATAGCTGGTGGGCGTAGCTTGTGGGTGCAGCAGAGGTAAGGTCAATTTGCATATTACCCTTTTATTAGATAGGCTAGATAGATGTTGACTCAAACCCAAATCACCACATGTGGACATATGACCATAGTAACAGTGGTGTGGAGGCCAGTGTTTCTGGCTCTTGGGAATTATATCGGATGTATAATGTTGCTACAACTGCACCTTCGCCGGCTTGAATATGCATCAGTGGATCATTATTCCTTGGTCCACACACCTTCTTAATGAAGAGACTTACCCACTGCTTAGTGTCGTCCAGGTTGCCTATGCTCCACACCAACATTTAAGGAAATTGGGGCCTCGCCAGTGTGGCTCGTTGGTTGAGCGTTGACCTTTGAACCAGGATGTCACGATTTAATTCCCTGTCAGGGCACAGACTTGGATTGCAGGCTCTATTCCCAGTAGGGGGTGTGCAGGAGGCAGCCGATCAATGGTTCTCTCTCATCATCGATGTTTCTCTCTCTCCCTTCCTCTCTGAAATCAGTGAAAATATGTTGTAAAAAAAAGGAAAGAAAATTGGTAAAAACCAGCAGTCTTCCTAGTGAAAGAAGACAAGCCGGCCGGCTTCATGTTGAGGGGCAGAAGAAGAACCAAAGATTTCTTCAAGTCTCTTCCGTTCCAGTCCTCCCAAAGCATTCTGGGATGTTTTGCTTCTGTAGTTGTCCCAAAGGAGGCCAGCCTTGCCTTCTGTCTGCTTGTCTCCTCTTTTCTTTTTTTATATTTTATTGATTTTTCACAGAGCAGGAAGGGAGAGTCAGAAACATTGATCAGCTGCCTCTTGCACACTCCCTACCGGGATTGTGCCTGCAGCCAAGGTACATGCCCTTGACCGGAATCGAACTTGGGACCTTCCAGTCCGCAGGCTGATGCTCTATCCACTGAGCCAAACCGGTTTCAGCTTGCCTCCTCTTTTCCATCCTGCATGAGTCACGGCTGATAGAGTGGGGGGGCAGAGACGAAGGGGCTATTTGGGGGGCATCGGTACAGTGGAGTCACGGCACCTGTGGATGGGAGTCCCCAGCAGCAGTTTCCAGTATGTGGGTCAGTGGGGTGATTCTAGATGGTCACCAGGCAACTAATCCCAGTGACTGTGGGAGGGTCCTTCTGATTGAGAAATGACTAACTCTCAAGGAAAAATAGGCTTAAGGGACAGAGGTTGCAAATGAATCTATAACTGAAAGCCTTTAAAATATTTTTACATCCTGTAAAAGAGAATCATAAAAGCAGCCCATGAAATAAAGAAAATTGCAGTGATACTTGATACATTTTTAAATTAGTCATAATGAGCACCGTATATTTTAACTTCCATTTGCCATCCTTGGCTTGCTATAAATTTTCAGTGTTTTCCTCCGGCTCCTCTTTTAACTCTACACTTGTAGATGTACAATATATACATATATATAGATATGGCAAAATGTACTTAAAAACAAAATGAGCTCCGACAGTACATCTATGCTCAGTGCATCCTGATTTTATGACTGAGATTTATCGGCAACTAACTTGAGTTGAGAGTCGCTGAGTGGGTCCTGAGACCAACTCCCAATATGAGCTTTTCTTCTGGGCTCCAGCTCTGGCTCTGTGATCCATGTTGAAACATTAAACAGGAGACAGGAAATGGAGCAGTCAAGGTAACACCATGTAGATTTAGACTGAATTCATACCCCAGCCCCACCACTTACTGCCCATAAGAGTGTCCCTTCCCTCATTGAAATGTGTCAAAAATCAAATATCTGCATGGATATATCTGAGTTGAGTTATGGCTATCTCATTCTATTTTCATTTTCTGCATGTCTGTCTTTTAAGACAAAATCGCAATCAATATATTGATTATTTTATCTGTATATATCTTTAAGCCAGCTAGTATAAGTCCTCCAGCCTTGTCTTCTTTTACAAAACTGTTTTAGGTACCTAAGTCCTTAGAATGAACATTTACATTTTTAATAAGCATGCCAATTTCTTTAGAAATCAACTTTCTGGGATTTTGATTGGGATCCTGTTAAATCCATAGATCACTTTGAATATAATTGATATCCATATTATTAATTAATGTTTTCAAAAACTAGCATCTGATTTTTGTTAATTTCCTATGTGGCTTGTTTTCTATATCATTGATTTCTGCTCTTGCTTTGATTCTTCTTATACACTTATTTTGGGCTTAATTGGATTTTGCTTTTTCAGTTTCTTAATGTGAAAGGGTATGTAATTGATTTTACATCTTCTTTAATTTGTAATATAAGCATCTGAAGTTATGTTCCTCTAAGCACTTTATTCAGCCAGTTTTGGGATTTTGGCATTATTTAATCCAAAATACTTTCTGGTGTTTTTTTTTCTTATGATTGATTTGGGAATCCATGGTTTATGTGAAGATGTCTTAATAAATTTCTAAATACTTAGGAATTATTTTCAGATATCTCATTACTGTTTCCTTCTAATTGAATACATGTTTTAGAATCAAGTCTGTACTCTATTCTAATGTTTCATGTGTATTTGTTAGATACTATGTTATATTGGTTGATGTCCTTTTTTCTCTTATTTTCTTATATTTTATTGTTATGTTATAGATCCTACAATACATTAATAATTTTATTTATTTTTTGCTTTAAACAGACATTAGTTGTTTAAAGATATACATATATCTGAAGTGATTCTACCAAAATAGGTCTTTTATGTTTACTAAGATACCCTTCTGGTATTCTTTAATCTTTCTTGAAGAAAATTTCTCAGTTCCATCTGCTACTATATTTTTCATTTGGCTAAAGGAATGTATTTTAGCATACATTACAGTATTGAATTTTATATGTTTCAATTGCTCAAGATTTAATTTCATCTGAAAATATGAAAATTCCTTTGTGGGGGGGCACTTCTGAGTTTGGAATACAGAAAGACAGTGGCGGGGGCACTGTTTTCCCTCTACCTACCCGTGTGAAAACACCAAAAGAAATGCGCCATTTCACCATCATTCGAACAGTGGCTATCAGTCAGTGACATTTTAGACACCAAGATATATGCCCATCTTCCAGGCAGGTAGGGAACCTTCTGGCCTCTGGGAGAGCACCTGACCTCTGGGTGGCAAATACCTAAATGTCCCTGTGTGTCTGGCAAACTCTTGGTCTGTGCTCAGCAGAGTCATATTTGCCCAGGGAATATGAGGCTTCCTGGGAATTAAGTTACCTGGAAGGAATGAAAATACTAGGGACAAATATCATTAAAAGCTGGTTCCCTTGTTAGCCAATAAAGGAGCTGGTTCCCTTGTTAGCCAATAAAGGAGCTGGTTCCCTTGTTAGCCAATAAGGGAGGTAGTTCCCTTGTTTGCCAGTAAGAAGCTGGTTCCCTTGTTAGCCAATCAGAAGCTGATTTGGCTCAGTGGATAGAGCATCAGCCTGTGGACTGGAAGGTCCCAGGTTGGATTCCAGTCAAGGGCATGTACCTTGGCTGTGGGCACATTCCCAGTAGGGAGTGTGCAAGAGGCAGCTGATCGATGTTTCTCTCTCATCGATGTTTCTGACTTTCTATCCCTCTCCTTTCCTCTCTGTAAAAAATCAATAAAATATGTATATATATATATATATATATATATATATATAATATATATATATAACATATATATATTATATATATATATAATATATATATATAACATATATATATATTATATATATATATATATATATATATATATACACACACATATTTTTTTTAAGAAGCTGATTCCCTTGTTAACCAATAAGGGAGCTCCTTCTTTTGTTAGCCAATAAGAGAGCTGGTTCTTTTGTAAGCCAATAAGAAGCTGGTTCCCTTGTTAGCCAATAAGAGAGCTGGTTCTTTTGTAAGCCAATAAGAAGCTGGTTCCCTTGTTAGCCAATAAGGGAGCAGGTTCCCTTTTTAGCCAATAAGAAGCTGGTTCCCTTGTTAGCCAATAAGGGAGCTGGTTCCCTTGTTATCCAATAAGGGAGGTAGTTTCCTTGTTGGCCAGTAAGCAGCTGGTTCCCTTGTTAACCAATAAGAAGCTGATTCCCTTGTTAACCAATAAGGGAGCTTGTTCTTTTGTTAGCCAATAAGGGAGCTGGTTCCCTTGTTAGCCAGTAAGAGAGCTGGTTCCCTTGTTAGCCAATAAGAAGCTGGTTCCCTTGTTAGCCAATAAGGGAGCAGGTTCCCTTGTTAGCCAATAAGGGAGCAAGTTCCCTTGTTAGTAAAGGAGCTGGTTCCCTTGTTAGTAAGGGAGCTGGAAAGATGATGGCTCTAAGTCACAGATTTTTTTTAATGAGTACACATAGAAAAACCTCTAAGGAAGCTCATAAGAAATTTAGAGATCTGAACTGATAAAAATATTACTGTGAATGTGTTTGAAATATATAAGAGTACAGGTTTGAATTATATAATAGTAATGATAGGAAACCTGAAGAAAAGGTTCTTGAATTTGCCTGAATACAAATGTAAACTTCTATGTTTTATGTAAAACTTTGAAATTATCTAGAAGGCAGTGATCAACTCAAGAAAAATCAAACAAAAAAATGAATAACCTTCTTATATTAAAACATCTTAGAAGAGAATACATCTATTTTAAAATACATGAAAATACAAATAGAGAACTTCCCTGCAGAAAAGCACATAGAAAGTAAATATATAAAGGGTGTTTTTAAATTCCTGGTAGTCAAAAATGCAATGTGATATAATAATAAGATATGTTTTATTCCTCGTAATGGCAAAACCATTTAATGACAATGTCCAGTATGTACAAGTTCATAGACATCTAAGGAGCTTTAAGGAGTTATGTTTCACTCATTGATGGGCATCCATGCAACCATTCAAAATTACTTAGAAGAAAACATAGCAGCATAGATGACAAACCTATATTGTGATGTTAAATAAAAGGCAAGTTACAAAAATATAGTTATCTCATATTTGGAAAAAATGTATAAAATTTAAGGATCTATGTAGGTAGTTCTTATCAATATAGATGTTAAATGTCAGGGACTCTAATGAAAGACAAAACCACAATTATATTGAGAGACTAGAGGCTCAGTGCATGAAATTCGTGCATGGGTAGGGTCCCTACCAGCTGCTGGCCAGGGGCACCTCCCTTCCCCCTGCCACCTGCCACCTCCACTGCCCCCTGGTTGAACTCCTGATCCAACTCCTGGTCTAGGGGACAATTTGCATATTGGGCTTTTATTATGTAGGGTAATGTTAAATACACATTTTACTAAAAAAAAGAACAAAACTTAGAAAGTAATCTATTACAAAATGAAAGAGATTTGTAGTGTAAAAACAACTTATCTGATTCGGTAGTTAATTCTACTGATTTTCCTTCTTAAGTTTTCCTTAATGTCCTTTATCCGCTAAAGGCAGTGTGTTCCACTGATGGTCTGTTAGGTGCATGCTATTCGGAACTTTTTAAACCTTTATTAGTGGTTTGTTGTTGACCCTGTGTTTTTCTGTCAATTTTTTTTTAAATAGCAATCAGCCCTTTAAATATCCCCCTAATCTTTGTACAAAGTTACACTTTCCCATGTCTCTCCCTTTATTTTCATATCAGAAGGGTGGCGTTTAAAGAGATCTCCCTTCTGTACTTGCTAGAGGAGACGGGACCGAATCCCATATATGTAAATAGGTTGTGGATTTCAAATGTTGGCAAAATGATACAAAACAGTGTCATCTCAAAACTTGGGTTGGCAAAGCTGGGGTTGGCAAGGGAGTGTTATATCTCAAAATACAAATTGTGATTATCTGGGCTGAATTAGAAAAGATTTTTTCCACTGTGATTTTCCAAGTTTCTGTAACAACCTGTTATAATTGGGAAAAAATAATGACGATTATGTAAGAGCACATATGTGGACCTGTCATTATTTGGGGCACAGGGCCTGGATCTAAACATGGTTTCCGGGGTCTTCTAGCTTGGGAGTAAGTGGTTGGGGGATTTTTCATGCAGAGAAGCCAGGAGGCCTAGCATCTTGTGTCATTTGGGGGCAGAGGGAGGAGATAAATTTGTGTCTTCTAGTCCTGAAAAGATCATATTTGTCTGGTTTCAGGAAGCAAAGTGTAATGTAATAATTTGAGAAGTCAATAGCAATTGCCCACCTACGTATGGCCAGTTCCTTGGAACTTTTAAAGCTTAGCAGAATTATTTAACCTCGTGTTGGCACAAATGAAGTTTGATATATGAGTATGCCAATTCTCATCGAGATTGCCATTTTAAGAAATAGGAATAAAAACCCAAAAGGGGGGCGGGGGGAGGAAAGAAAAGAAAACATCTCACCCTATGAAGCAAAAATTGGATTTTCAGCATTTTGCAGTTTCGAATTTGAACATGACGATGACCTTAAAGATGGTGACCATTGAAACAGTTGTTAGAAAAGTGTATTATTTCCACGCCGTGTGCTTTGAAAATAGAGGTTACAGGAAGACATAATCACAGCATACAGTGGAACCCTGCTTTGAAAGGTGTAGGCAGCACAGCAAAAAAATGCCCTTACATCATACTTGTCAAGAAACAGAAGTTTTATTACCGAGGAATTTCACTGTTGCTGCTTATTCCTAACACTAGCCCAGGAGTGAGAGGATTTGTTGATCTAATATAGATAGCGATGTCTGGGGTTTGTTCAGATTTATATGGACAGCAACTGGGGATCAGGAATTACATTGAAAATGTAATAAAATGTTCCTGTGCACTTTAACTTACAAATACCATCCTTAAAAAAGTAAACATCAAATAATCGCAGGTATCTTTCAAGAAAATGTTGACAGAGCTCACAGAGCTACGCAGCTATCTTGGAATCGTTTCTAGGTAAACTTAATAAACTCATTTTCGTATTCTATTACTGTGGAATAGACTGTCATACCTGGGGGAAGACGAGATATCAAAAGCCTATGCTCTCATTTGCTCCAAAACGCATATATTCTAGTCTAAAAAAAAGATGATTTTTTTAAAACATTATCAGAGAGGGCCATTCAAACTAAAAATAAGCATTTATAAAGGGCAATCTGTTACCAAGAAACTATACCAAAAAATCAGTAATTGCACATGAAAGAGCAAATGCCCTTCCATTATTCTCATATTATTCTTCTGGAGCATAAATATCGTGGTTAGAGTTCCTAAGAGACACACAGTAATTTCTACTTAAAATTTTTTTTCAATATTTCTATTTAAAACTGTTTTAGATCCTTGAAACAAAAAACCTCCCTTCGAAAATGAAAGACAAAACTAGGAAATTCACCCGAGTGAGATTAAAAACACACAACTAAACAGTTCACTTTGTTGACTAGAGAATGTCACTTGCTAGCATTCAATCTAATTTGCTCACATCGGAGAAGAGACATATTCCCTTATCAGCTCTATTTAAGTAATTTATTGACAATTCAGGCCCGTGGTACACGTTAACTCAGCCTTTCCAAAGTTGGCCAGCAGCAGCTACAGGATGCTCTTATCCTAAGCTCTGATTAGTATATATATACATTGCCTTCAATTATATATATATATATATATATATATATATATATATATATATGATATGGGTATATATGTGTATGTGTGTATGTATATGTATGTGTATATATATGGATATATATGTGTGTGTGTGTGTGTGTGTGTGTGTATATATATATATCCTATATAATAAAGAGCTAATATGCTAATTAGACCAAACAGCAGAACGACCGTCTGGATGACCATTTGGATGACCTTCCAGATGAAGCTAGGGCTGCGAGGGCTGAGGCAGCTGGGGCTGCAGGGGCCAAGCCCCTTGCACAGATTTCATGCATTGGGCCTGTAGTGTGTGTGTGTATGTGCGTGTGTGTATTCTACTGGAATATTCTGGAAAGAAGGAGGAAGTTTTAAACTCATACTCATGTGGCTTCTTTTTGGAATTCCACATCATTGGTTATTAGAGGCATAGGAAATTATTTTTGGCATCTTCAAGATCTGAGGCAATTTTCTTACCTTCCACAGGACAGTTCGGAAAATTAGACTTGAGCTTAGGATGGATGTCAAAAGTTAAGATGAAAAACTATTCTACAGATCCAAGATGAAGATGAGAAACTGGGCACTCAAGTTTTATAAATTTGAAAAAGAACTATGAACTAAATACTAAGTGAAAACAGATGATTACAATTAATTGGGAAAATATATATATAGTAATATATTGTTATATCATAGCATATTACAGTATATAAAGGAAACACACCTGATAAGCTACAACAAAATTCTGACTTAGGCTAAAAATTCCTTGGAATTTCATTAAGTGCCTAGAGGCCCGATGCATGAAATTCATGCAAGGGACCCAGCCCTTGCAGCCCCAGCTGCCTTGTGAGCCCAGCTGCCTTGCATCCCCGCAGTCCTGCCCACTGGTCATTCCACCATCCCACCTAATTACCATATTAGCTCTTTATTATATAGCATCATTTTTGATGGATTTGGGATATTCCCTTTTTTTTTTCTTGTAAGCCAAAACAAGACCCAAAGACTTACCATCCCCTGCACTGGCCACTCCAGTAGGAAAGGACAACTGGTAGGACCAGGGAGATCACCAGGGAGATTACCGAGTCCCAGCTCTCTCCTCTCACTGGCCTCTCTGGCCTGCATTGTGTGTGGTGCTGGAGGGGAATTCCCAACCCCCTGGAGGTGTCTTGTTGCTGAACACACATCTGTATTCTGTGTTCCTCTACGGGTGTTCGCATGAAAAATCCACCCTTATCCTCTGGACCGTGTAGACCTGAAATTCTAAGCCCATTGTTTCTTTGTTTATCTGCCTTTTCATTCCCCCTTTTGATTTTTTATGGTGAGCTCCATTTGAGGGATCGAGTGAGGAATTTCAGAATGCCAATGGCATCATGGTCTTCGCTCTGTATTCATTACAAGCCTGAATAGCAAAGTCGATAATCTCTCTAGGATTTACTAAATGCATTAGAAAAGTACAAATCTGGATCCCTGTGCACTTTGAGTCCTTCTGATTCTTAAGTCTTATTCCTTGTGATGCCAGGTGGGTCCTGGAATATCAGGGGAAACACTTTGTAAAGTTTATGATTGTCTAACCACTAGGCTGGGCACCTGAAGTCAATACAAAATAATATTGAAAGTAAACTGTAATGGAAAAAATGTTAAAGGATTCTTACATCATTAGGTGTCGTAGGCTTCCATTTGGTATTCCCCAGATAGTTCCCCTGAAGTTGTTTTAGTTATTGCACACTCCCCACTGCCAAAATCAGGGAAATTAAAACTGGGAAAAAATTGCAGAAAGTTATGCTACTCTAAGAAAAAAAATTTCCCTGTACACATTCTTTTTATGTGCAGGCATACATTTGCGTTTGTAACCGTTTTGCAGATATAATTTTTGTGTGCCTCGTTTTTTATTTAGCTTCCATAATAGCCATTTTCGCAGGCTGTTCTGCGTTTTCGCATTTCTCTGCAGGGCAAGTTCCACTACGTAGAACTGCTTTCTGGGCCTGAAAATACCCGTATATGGTGGCAGTTAAATGAGTTAGATGTTCCTATTTCCCCCCTTGTCCTTGGCACCCTTTTCTAAAGATTGCCCATTTCAGTCACAGGTCAGTGGATTATTCCAGTCACAGAGCAGTAGAGATTGTAGACCTATCCTGTTGGGGTAGCGCTGTATCGAATTTGCAGATACACATTTGTTTTAAAGGGGCAGGCAATGCTGAAGCAGGTACAGATGGAAACAATAAAGATGATTAAAGGATAGGGGAATAGGACCTCTGAGGAAAGATAAAAGGGGCTGAGATTATTTGCTCTTGAGAAAACCGAAAACATAGGGCACTTTTACGGTGTTCCTCAAGAATGTGCAGAACCGCCACCGGAACGCATGCTTCTAGCTGGTCCCTCTGTTTGGGGGCGAGGCGGGATCAGGGGTTTAAATTGTGATTAGGTGGGCGCAAAGCATCCACCACGGTCTACCGCTGGGATGGGCAGCAAGAAGCATTCATCAAGGGAGCGTGTGAAGGATGAGGAGCTCTCAGGTGCTTCTCCCTAGAGGTGCATCTTGCCATCTGTTGCCGCCTGTTTCAGGACACGGTGGATTTCCCACTCTCTCCAGCGCCCATCCCCTATCCTCACAGCCCCTGACTCATGTGTCAACATGGCAGACACCCAGCTTTCCCATGATGCGTTTTTCTCACCATGGCTGTCGTGCTAGCAGTCCCCCAAAACAGACTTGGCCTCCAATCCCTGCTTATTGCCCCTGGCTGGTTGGGCACTTTGGAATGCCACCATCCCAAGCAGCAGAGAATACTGCCTAATATCGTTCCACTTCCCCTCCATTTCAGAGGCATGCACAGCAGCTGCTTAGACGTAGATTTCGCTAATGAAATTTTTGGGAAATTCTTAGGATAGGAAAAAATACGTCAACGAGATAATTTTCCCATATGGTATAATTTTTCAGTGTATTTTAAGAAAATGATTCTCTTGGAATCATTTCTCTTTTTTTTTTCTTCAGCTTTTGCATGCCTTTATTTTAGAACATCCACATTAACTGTTTTCCCTTTTGTTTCCCAGGAGAGGGGTCTTAGAATCATTTCTTGTTTTCCTTATTTTCAATCCCAATCCTCTAAGGTCCCCAATATTATTCCCAGTTCCCCTTGCCTCAGGGAAAACAATCTTTTGGACATAGCCTGATGACTTCTCCTTATTACCGGGTTGGGGTTGGGGGTTGAGCCAAAAATTTAAAAAGACAGAAAAAACTCGTGGGCAGGGACAACCGTGTGTTAATTGCTGAGGGGATGCGGGGGGTGAGGGGGGTTAATGGTGGATGGTGTAGAGGGATAAGAGGTGATGGACTATTTGACTTGGGGTAGTGAGCACCCAATACAGTGTACGGATAATGGGGTGTAGACTTGTGCACCTGAAGGCTGTGTAATTTTGTTAACCAGTGTCACCCCAGTACATTCAATAAAATGGGGGAAATGTTCTCCCACGCACTACAGTTCTTTAAATTCTCTAACTCAGGAAGAATCCCACTGCTGTAGAGAGGCTCCGTGTTACAACTGTTCATCATACGGATCTGGACGCGGCCCCCTGGGCTCACATCCTGCTGGAACACAGTGGTAGAACTCATTGCACATCACCTCAGCTTCAGGAGGGTAATCCCCCATGCCAGGCTGCCTGGATTTCCCAGCTGCACACACAGCGGCCTTTTCAACGGTGTCCTCTCTTCTTAGCGCCTGTGTGCCAACATAAAATTGGCCTCCAGTGCCCACTCTGAGAACCAAATGCAAAAGGAACCCTCGTGCACCGCTGGGGGGAATGCAGACCGGTGCAGCCACTGTGGAGAACAGTATGGCGTTTCCTCAAAAAACTAAAAACGGAACTCCCATTTGACCCAGAGATTCCACTTCTAGGACTATATCCCAAGAAACTAGAAACACGAGTCAGAAATGATATATGCACCCCTATGTTCATAGCAGCACAATTTGGAAACAGCCTAAGTGCCCATCAGCAGATGAGTGGATTAAAATCTGTGATACACCTACACAATGGAAAACTATGCTGTGGTAAAAAAAAAACAAAAAAAGAGAAGGAATTCTTACCATTTGCAACAACATGGATGGAGATAGAGAGCATTGTGCTAAGTGAAATAAGCCAGGCAGAGAAAGATAAATATCACATGGTCTCACTCATTTGTGGAATATAATGAACCCCATAAACTGATGAACAAATCAGATCCAGAGACAGAGAAACATCAATCGGAATGTCAAACCTCAGGGAACGTGGGGGACAGTGGCGGTAAGGGGGAGAGATCAACCAAAGGACTTGTATGCATGCATATGAGCCTAATCCATGGACACAGACAACAGTGGTGTGGGGGCATGAATGGGAGGTGGGGGGTAATGGGGGGATAAGGACACATATATAATACCTTAATAAACAAATTTTTAAAAAGATGCCCATGACATATCAGACAGTTTTGCAAGTTTTCTCATTTATGCTCTCTTCTCCCTCACACCACCATTAACCACCTCGTGTGCCCCAAGAAGTCCAAATTCTTCTCTGCTGTGACGCACACCTGTTTCATCAAGCATTTGGCCAGATGTTCTCCTCACAGCTTTCCTCTCCTGCAGGAATTTCCACGCCAGATGTTGTAGCGGCACCGCCATCCCTCCCTCCCTCCTCCAGGTCTGAGTCCAAGCTAGGCCACTCCCTGTCTTCTGCGCTCTGCTCACATGACCTGGAACGCAGGAATGAGGAAACCCAGGGTTTGAAAGCGCTCAGCCGTCCTGTCCCTGAATGAAAGGACCGAGCATTTTAGTGATCAAATTCACTTAAGTTTACAAAAAATGTGGGGTTGTTACTGATGACACCGTGACCTTGATTGGGTTTGACCCTTCTCCTCCTCGCGTCTCTGCTTCTGCACATACAAGGCAAGGTCTCCCGTGAACTTCATGCTCCAAGTGGGTTTGCCCAGGAGAATTGGGGAGTCCCTGCTCAGCCCTTGGGAAGGGAACCGCGCTGTACCTGCTGTTGAGTTTTCCCGCAGAGAGACACAGTTCTGAAGAGATCCACTAGGTCACAGTGGTCGGCAAACGGCGGCTCGCGAGCCACATGCAGCGCTTAGGCCCCTGGAGTGTGGCTCTTCCACAAAAGACCACGGCCTGGGCGAGTCTGTTTTGAAGAAGTGGCATTAGAAGAAGTTTAAGTTTAAAAAAATTGGCTCTCCAAAGACATTTCACTCGTTGTGCTGTTGATATTTGGCTCTGCTGACTGATGAGTTTGCCGACCACTGCGCTAGGACACCCAAACAGACTGGAACCACCTCAGGAGACAGAGCGGCCCACACCTTCTCCTTGTCTCTAAGTTAACTAATAACCGAGCCAGTGTTGTAATTACACGAACGTGGACTTGCCAAAGCACAGGGTGTCTATCCCATAAGAAGTATCTTCCCTGACGTCGGGATGATTGCAGTTACCAGAGAGATTTTAATAGGAAACGGGGAACAGAGAAGCAGTTCTATGTGGCACAACCTTCTAATACTCACCATTAAGTATTTAGAGGAGGGAGGGGGTGTCTAGAGGGCTTGGAGGTGGATTGTAATGGTGTTAAAGGCACGTTGGTGGAACATTTAAAAAAAAAAAAACAAGGGGAGAAAAGGTGTTTTGTTGTAAATTTTTAAAGATGCTTGATTTGGCTAGCCTGTGAAGAATAAACCCAGGAAGTCGCTCTTTCTTTTTATTCCAGTAAATTCTGCAAATGCAGCTTTGCAAATATCTGACATCATTGAAGAGAAAGTGGCACAACCTACAGCTGATGCTGGGGGTGGCTACAATGTGGGGGCTCACGCCGCACAGACTGGTTGTGTTGTCTTAAATTTTTTAACTTCTTGTGAAGGGACCCTCGCTGGTCTGGCTCAGTGGACAGAGCGTTGGCCTGTGGACAGACGGGTCCCAGGTTCGATTCCTGGTCACGGCGCATGTCAGGGTTTTGTGCTTGATCCCCAGTAGGGGGCATGCAAGAGGCAGCCGATCAGTGATTCTCATCACTGATGTTTCTCCCTCTCTCTTCCTTAAAATCATTAAAAATATATTTTTAAAAGATAAAAATAAATATCTTGTGAAGTGTTAGTCATTTTTCTGTGGTGTTTGACACATCTTGTGCATAATTTGGAAATCTCACCCCTAACTCATCCTAACATGGTCAGGTTTATTAATTTTGACAACCTAGTGGGTGTTAAATAATAGAGTGTTCAGTTCACATTTCCCAACTCGTTAAGGAAATGGGACATCTTTTCAGGTGTTTACTGGCCAACCTGATTACCTGGCCAGTGGATTACCTGTTAGTTTTATTTGTGCATTTTTTTGGAAGTTTGTCCTTTTGTCATACATGTTCTTCACCTATTAAAATGAATCCTCCTCCATTATAGATGAACAAATGTATTTTTTTGGTCAAGATCTTGTCTTTAACTTAGTTTCTTGGACTTTATTCACTAATACTATTTAAGTATAAGTCAGCCTAAAGTGGAATTTAGAACTTGAAATTTCAATACACTTATCTGCTTTAAACTTTTCATTTTATAGAAAAAGAGAGGGTGGTAAAATATGCATCTCAGTGACACAGAAAAACTAGAAATTGGGTCTCTTGATTTCTGGGCTAGTGATTTGGAATCCTACCAAGATATTATATACAGGATTCTAGTTAAAGTATTCTTAGAAAGGGGGAAATATATATACACTCGTATATTATATATGTTATATATATTTTATATATGATGTGTATATATATATATATGTAATATTTATATGTCATATATATGTCATATATAACATATCTTTACCTAATAATAGACAAACATGCTAATTGACTGTACCTTTGTGATACCCAGAACCAATCAGAAGGGATTATGCAAATTAACTCATCGAATATGGTGGTTGATTTGCATATTCAGATGCCAAGAGGCCAGGGACAGGGCGGGATGCTTTCCTCGCCATCATGGCGATGATGCAGGCGTACAGCCTCACCCCCAGCCACTCTGGGCCTCCGAGCAGCCTAGGAAGGTGGAAAGGCAGCTCTGGCCAGAACAAAAGCCCATTCTGGCAGGCATCTTCATGCGTCGGGCTTCTAGTATTTTATATATATATATCTCCCCACATCCTCTACTAATTCATTGTGTCTTGAATTATTCATATACTGATTTTTTTCAAAGGCTACATGTAGGTGTAAAGGACATTTTTAAGAGTCTCCTTTTTTCCACCTCTCTTCTCAGCTGGGCTTCAGCTGATCCCCATGAACCATGGATAAAGAATAAACATGGCTTCCCCATACCCTAGCACTATCCTCTGCCTTATTTATGTCTGACCCAGTACAGCACAGCTGACCTGGGGAACTTTAATTGAGGCTGGAATTGTATGGCACAGCTTGAGGCCACCTGAATTTAGGGGGTGTGACGCACTCAAAGACACACACACATTGACAGTGTGCCTAATGAACTGAGTGTGTGTGTGTGTGTCTGTGTGTGTGTGTGTGTGTTTAGCTCTGATGAAATGACAGCCAGGGCGACAGTCTATTGTGGTTTTTACTGGACAGAAGTCTTATGAAACAAGAAAATATATCTATTTCCCCCATAATTAAAAAGTACAGTTTAGTGATTAAATAAATGCAGAATTACTTAAATATGGAAGCTATTAAGGTAAAAGCAAAACAACAGTCGGTCGTAAGTAATTCAAGGCATAAGTATTCCGTGAAATATTTTTAAAATATTTTATAATGGACCAAGTGCTTGAGAAATGTTGGCCTTTCCACTGTGTGGTTAGGATAATTTAATAACATAAAAGCAAACAGAACATTTTCTAATTGATGTTTTAGATAATCATTTAAATTTTTTAAATGGTTAATTATTTTAAATATGGTATATTATATTTTATATTTAATAAGATTATGACCAAGACTGGGTATGACTTATACATGAAACCAAAGACATAACTATTGAGAAGACAAAGGTAAGTTAATTTTTGTTTGTAAGTTTACTAGATTAAAAATAAATTGTACTCTTGGTCATATATTTCCCAGTTATTTTTTGAACTGTTTTAGTACAGCTATTATTGTAAGTAAGGTAAATCTGAAAATTAAAGCATTGTTCATTCATTGTACTTTATATAACTAAACAAATAATTATACCATTATTTTCAGAGGTAGTATTGTATACCTGGGTAACTAGGTAGCAAAATGCTAAAGCCCAAAAATATTCGAAAAAAATACTTCCATTTGGATGAAGTACAACACTTATTTTTTGTCCCACCCAGCACAATTAAAACCAATCCCTTTAAGTAACTGCTGAGTAAGATTAAATGGATCAATGCATATTTTTATTCAAATACTTGTGTATGGATATATATACACACATGTATATAAAATGCCTCTAGAAAACATGCTTTTCAATAACCACAAATATCTGAAAAATGTCTCCCATTTGTTGTTTTGATACAAAGCATTTCATAGATGTGAGCAATGCTCAGAGTTTGTGAAAAAGAAAGGAAGAACTTGAAATTAGCCCCAGGGCATCCTAGATTCATACACATAGAGGCTGGACAGATAATTGCACCCATATGCACCCATATAAACTCGCCCACAAATGGGGTTTATAGCCGTGAGTGAAACTCAAGATGTCCCCAGTCACAGCCTATAACTTCATCAATAATCCAGACAGTCAATGAAAGTATTTTTAAAATTAATTCTCAGAGTTCAAGACTTTTCAGTTAAAAAAATCATTTCTCCTATCAGAGGAGAAATGGATATCTGAAACACAGCAATGATTTCTAAAATTTAAGATCAGTGGCCAGAAACAAGAGAAAGACTGAGGACTTTGTGCAGGAGCCCCCGGTTTTATTGATTTTGTTTTGCTGGGAGACACAAACAAATTAGGTCGTCCTGATAACTGTGTCCTGATTTAAAAATCTTCTCCGTGCGGCTGGCAGCCCTTATATGACACTGCGTGCCCAGCACCATGCTAAACACCTTACACCCAGCAATTCATTGCATTGCAGTTACTCATTAATCAAACACCCCTGCGCGGGCTGGGAAGGAATGCTAGTTGACTATTCAGAGGTAGTGTTCAAGCGCACTTTTCACAGAAAGAGCAGGAAACATTCGGAGCCAGGTGTCAGCCTTCATGCAACCTCACATTCATTTCCAACTCTGGGTCATCGCACAGAAACCACCAAGATGTATGAGAACTCTGTTTAAAAATGAGTGGGAATGCGCTTCCCGTACCAGATCTTAAATGGTTTTTAGTAAGAGAACTCGCTAGCTTAAAAAGTGCCTCCCTCCCAAAGTAAACATGCCCAGAGTTAGATTTTTTCTGGCTATAATGATTCTCTAAACATCTTAATAATTAACCCGGTGAGATTTTATCTCCGTCTTCCACGTTCCCTCCAAGCCAGGGTCCTCAGTGCCTTTTGAATAACGGCAGCATCCTCTCCCCAGAATGCCTCATCTACACTCATAAAAGAGTAACATGCAAATTGACTGTACCTTCGCAATGCCCACCAGTCAATCAGGAGTGAATATGCAAATTAAGCCAACAAATATGGTGGGTAATTTGCATACACAGGCACTGAGCGGCTGGGGGCGGGGTGTGCTGCACCACCCCAGCTGCTCCAGGCCTCTGGAAGCTGTCTCACCAGAACTTCTCTGGGAAGGCAGGAAGGTTGCTCCAGGCCAGAGCAATGCAGTGCTGGCAGCCAGGGGAAGGAAGGTCCATTCTTGCACAAATCTTCATGCATTGGGCTTCTAGTGTTTGATAATATACAATAGCAGGAAGATACCAAACTCGAACTACTTGTTAGAAATAGGTATTGGATTATGGCACTGGAAATAGCACAGCTATCCATACAGCATCCTCCAGCCGATTCCTAATGGACTCTGCTTCTGCTTGTTGACAGTCACACTCATTCATGGTTTTATCTAGAGCTATTAGTAAACGGGTTCCTACTTGTGGCACTGAATTTTTACTATGCCTAGAATGGATGGTTCCATATTCAGTAGAAGTTATTGTTGAACATTGAACCTATTGTTATTCCCCCTCTAAGGTGGCAGGAACCCCACCCAGTATGAAGGATTAAATATGGCTTGATCTAGTCTTTCTCAGTCTATCGAAATGCATAGATATTACGTTCTGACATTATCTGTAAATAAATGCTTTAAAAACTAAATTCAACAAGATAAAAGATATATATACACACATATACACACACACACATATATATATGGGTATTTACTGATGTCTCATGTTCTGCTGTGGAATGTACCTCGACCTAAAGTGTGTGTATACATTTTGGGGGGATACCATATATATATATATATATATATATATATATATATGGTATCCCCCCAAAATGTATACACACACTTTGAATAATTATGAAAGCATTGTTTATTAAAATGTATTTTCAAAATTGAATATACATTTTTGGAATATATGTGTGTGTGTGTGTGTGTGTGTGTATGTATGTGTCTATATACATACATATACACATATATATATTCCAAAAATTTTATACACACACATACAGCACATAAGAACAAAAGATAGAGTCAGATGAAGTGGCTTGCCTATCTGCTGTTAAATAGGGTTCTCTTTTCCTCCCATGAGCATCCCAAGATAGACATAAACAACTGGTGGATGCTGAGCTGACAGATGTGCCACATGATGCAGGGATGCCTTTTATGACTGAGGCCTGTTGCCCTCTGGAGATGGAGCAGACACCATGGACCACTTCACCTGAGACCCCAGGTCACACTCAAGTCACAGGCCCTGGAGGGGTCGTCATCCCGGGGAACCACTATTGTCCCCTTTCATCCAGATCTTGCTCTCTTCCCCTTCTCTTGGGGGCAGGAGGGCCAAAGGTACTGAGATGGTCCACATGGACCCCTGCACATCACCTTCGGGGACTGCCTTTATTAAGACCGCTCTGCTGTAGGTCGAGGTACATTCCACAGCAGAACATGAGACATCAGTAAATACCCATTCACTCACAGCACCTTTGGCTCCTTGGAGAATTACATACATTTAAAATAATCATAATCATAAAGTGACATGATAAAAGGCAGTGTGACTTTTCCATAAAGAGCATCATCAGCAAAGTTGCAACCTCTCATTTTTGAGCCTGTGTTTGGCGATTTCTATTGAGTCACACCTGCTTTGACCTCTAGGCCTCCATGGGAATGTATGGAGTTACTTCCATAAGTGTGGGAATAAGGTCTATTTATTCAAATGGCAAGCTGTACAGAGAGACTCACAGGCACCGATGTGAGGCCATCATGCCTTCAACGTGACTCCCGACATGTTTATTCTGGAGACTGGAGATCCCAGCGTTGATGACGATTCTATACATTTACGATGAGCAATAAAGTGACCGAAGTACTGGGACTGGGAAGAAATCTTTTTGGATTTCTTATTTATTGCAGCTTTAATAGAAACTCAGGAAAAGCCTTATCTGCTGTCCTTTGGTTTAAATTCCACTGTCCATTTTGTATTTCACCAAATTCCCTTACCTCCGATTCCCCTGTATCCTGCCGTGCCAGCCTCCGAGCAGGAGATGTACTTATCTGTTGTCTTGTAATAAAATTTTAGCTCCTATCCAGAGGAAAGAAAAAACTAGAAGAGGAAAAGCTGCTCCTCAGGCACTAAATTTACCAGCTGCTCGCGTCCATCATATGACCTGGAAATGGCTGTTCTTGGCATGTTTAAGAAGTTTGGGGAGTTAGTCCCCTGATCCAGTTAGATGTGTGCACTGTGCCTCAGATAAGAGCCCCTGACTTCTTTATAGAAGGGAAGATAGACAAGGACTATAAAGTATTAAAAAGGGAAAAACAAAACACATGTAAGGCCCTTGCTGGTTTGGCTCAATGCATAGAGCTTCGGCCTGTGGACTGAAGGGTCCTGGGTTCGATTCTGATCAAAGGCACAGGCCCAGGTTGCAGGCCCAATCCCCAGTAGGGAGTGTACAGGAGGCAGCTGATCAGTGATTCTCTCTAATCATTGGCGTTTCTGTCTCTATCTCTCCCTCTCCCTTGCTCTCTGAAATCAATAAAATATTTAAACACAAAAACACGTGTAGACACACACACACACGCACACACACACGCGCGCACACACGCACACACACACACACAACCAAATGGCCAAAGAGCGAGGACAAGAGGCTAGAAGTCACACACACCAAGGGTTTCCTTCCTGCTCTCTCATTCCAGTCCAAAGCAAGCCATTATCTCCGTTTCAAGACGGATGGGAAACCTGGTAGTTCTGTGGCATGCCTTTTAGGTGATAGCAAGTACTTCACTTACTTTCATCCCAATTCAAAAAATAAGAAAAATTCAAAACCCATTTGCATCAAAATGTGGAATTTAGTTGGGCATCTCAGCCATCTAAAGTTGCAGACAAGCTCTAACCAGTTTGGCTCAGTGGATACAGCATCGACCTGTGGACTCAAGGGTCCGAGGTTTGATTCCAATCAAGGGCATGTACCTTGGTTGTGGACACATATGCAGTAGGGACTGTGCAGGCGGCAGCTGATCGATGTTTCTCTCTCATCAATGTTTCTTGCTATCTCTGTCCCTTCCTCTCTGTAAAAAATCAACAAAATATATTTAAAAAAATAAAGCCGTGGTCAAGTCTGGATCTTAGAACTCATGGTCCTCACGCAAGGAGATGAGATAGAAACTTGTCAACAACTAAGTAAATTCCACTCGGAGTGAGTGCAGACAGGCATTCTTTTCAAAGGCTTTGAGAAGACCAGTTTTCATGCTAGTTACACGTCTAGTCAGATCCAATTCAACAAGCATTGCTAAGCACCTACTATGTGCTAGACCCTTTTGTGATGTACAAATTAGAAGCATTTTGCCACCAACCATTAGTTAGGACCCTCACTCATCTCGTCTGTAAAATGGAGACCATGGTAGCCGCTCTGCTTGGGAGCTGCATCTGGGCCCTCTTTGCCAAATTCGATGCTGAGGTGCAGTTAGAGCAGAAAACACTCACTTTGTTCAGTCTTCATCAGGAACCAGTTGCTGCCTCCCCAGAGCTTGGGATGGTGGAAGCTGACTCGCCGGAACTGCTCTGGGAAGGTTCCTGAAGAATGTGGAGTCCCCTTCTCCTTCCTGTCTTCACCGTCAGATGTTTGCCTCAGTGGCTCTGAATAGTAAACCCTGCGGGACTCACACTGAAATACCCCCTACTTCCCAAGGGAGCAAGCTGATTGGATGGCTGCCCCGTCATTCTGTGGTGCCAGAAGGTGACAGCTATCCCTCTTCATTTCCCATTCAGCTTCTAGGAGGTGGCAGCTTTCGTATCTTTTACCCACTTCACGTCTGAGAAACTTCTCCTTAAGGCTTCTTCTTTTTCTTAATATATTTCTATTGATTTCAGAGAGGAAGGGAGAGAGAGAGAGAAATATCAGTGATGAGAGAGAACCCTTGATTAGCTGCCTCCTGCACGCTCCCTACTGGGGATCGAGCCCACAACCCGGGCTTATACCCTGACCGAGAATCAAACCACAACCTCCTGGTTCACAGGTCGATGCTCAACCACTGAGCCATGCTGGCTGCGCTCCTTATGGCTTCTTATGAGTCCTGCAGGCTGTGGGGGGGGGGGGGATCAGGCTACTTTATATTTGCAGCAAGGATTTGTATTACGTTGCTTTAATTTTCAGAGAGATGCAAGTGGCGGTTGCAAATAATGTCACCACTGACCTGAAGGGGTTGACCACCTGCCCCTCCGAGCATTGCCTTCACGTCGGTAAATTCGCTGTTTGCAATCACAGCCCCACGTCTCTTTGCTGCTTTGCCAGGTCCCAAGCTTAGCCTGTCAACATTACTCTAACTTGTGATCTTGCACAGCCATCAGTTTAAAACAATTTCCATGCACATTTATTCAGGCCGAGGCACAAGCAAGAGGTCCCGGAGTGGCAGGCTCTTGCATTACTCTAATCCAGTTACCAGCGAGTTAAAATGCTTTCATTACCGTTGCAAACCCCGGGAGGAGGGAGCTGTGACAAGCGGGGGTCTGCTTATTATGTTTCAAACCGAGGCTGACTCCAAGAAATAGAAGCAAGACTGAACAAGTACATTTTCACACACTTCCCTTCGCCTGTCTTCCTTGGTTCGTGTTTTCAGTTCTTCTGAATCTGAACTCTCTGTTAAGGTCTTTCGGCCCACCTTGTTGGGAGATTTGGAGAGCCACCTATACAAACAATAATCTATACTCATAAAAGTCTAATATGCTAATTAGACCGGACGTCCTTCCTGATGAAGGGGGCGATGGGAAGCCAGCCCGGGTCCCGGGTGCTGGAGGGGGGCTGGTGCTGGCAGCCTGGGGAAGGAAGGCCTACTCTTGCACAAATTTTGGTGCATCAGGCCTCTAGTTATGAACACATTCCCTGTTTATGCGAAGTCCTTTGCAGACCTCATGTGTCGCCTGCCTCTTGTCCCCCCCCCCCAACTAAAATAGTTTGAAACCGTCTCAACCTGTTCACCTGAACATGGGCAGGTTATTAAAAATGAACTGCTTCCTTCGTCATTGCAGATGAGCACTCCGAATCACATATTTAAGGTACAGTTTGATATAAAGCAACTTATCGATGCAATTAATATTTCTGCAGCAGCTACTTAAGTGCAGGTACTGTGCTAAGCATGTGTCTTGAAGAAAGAAATGTGCCCGGGATGCGAACGTTTTTGGGACTTACAGTCTTAGTGGGGAAACTGGACAAGCGAGCACATGCTTTTAATACCTTAAGACCTGCGATGTGGATGGGACCCCTCCAGGCATCATTTGGCTAAAGTTTCTAAGTGAGAATGAAAGCGTTAGCCATCAGTGACAGCATTTCTTTCCTGAACCCCAAATCAGTAATACATGTAATCCGGGAAACGTGAACAGTGGCAGATATTTGAAATGTGGATGAGCCTACAAAGTTCAGTACTTACAATAATTTTTAAATGTATTGCATCATAATAATTATTACACAGCTACTCTGAAAATGCCTGCCTTCTAACTAGTATCCATTCATGTGCCCCAGTCCCCGGCCCCCGGCCCCTGGAGCGGTAGGTCAGGACTTGGCTAAGAGAAACCTAGAAAGACTTTGAGCCAAGTCCTGAATCTGGAGCGCTTACCTGAACTAAAACCCAAACCTTCAAGCTTGTCACCCTGCCGTTATTAATGGCTCTTTAACACCCTGCTAAGCTGGTCTACCACTCAGCTGTGTGCTCAAAGTCGGTTGAATAAGTGGCATTCTTCCTGCCCACACAGTCTTTGTTAATGTGCATATTGCAAAATCATCCAGAGTAAACTGTGTGTGTCATCCGCATTGAAGGGAAGTAATGTATGGATTAGTGTACAATAGCCTGGGTTAGAGAGGAAAATGAGTCACCAAAGTAGCCGGTTGAAAGGAATAAATAACTAAATCATTATCTTGATGCCCGACTTAGAGAGCTTTGGCTCTCAGAGGCGCACTGTCTACAATGTGGAGACCACGAGAAAAGCCTCCTTGTGGGCTGCGGGTTGCTCATTTCTGCTGTGGGCTGTGTCTACACTTAACAAAACGTAGGATTTCATCCAAAAAAAAAAAATGGAAAGGAATTACGATGGTGTTCAGCCAGATGTCTTGCTCCCTGAGGGTGACGGTGAGAAAGCATTGCCCCGGAAGGGGCATGGTAGGTAGAATCAGATACTTGGCTTGTCGAATATGGATGAATCGGGACAATTCATGTGCAGGGCATGCGTGGACAGGTACGATGCGCCTGCCGTCAGGGAGAGCACAGCTGGAACCAGATGTGGCAAATAGACCTGATGGCCGTGTAGACGCCGGTTGGTTTGGAGAAGCTGCTGGCGGCGCTGTCTTGAGACGAATTCTGACGCAGCAGGAGAAGGTATTGTGACCAACTCGTCGTGCCTGGCAGGGAGGCTGTGACGGAAGTGAAGACTCACTGTCAGATGTTGCACAGCAGCGATGGGGGTCGGGTGGGGGGGAATAGGCAGTAAACAAGGTGTGCACTAAATTGGTAAAGTCGAAATTTCCAGAATGGACTGTGGGGGCACCACTGAGGTGAGGTGGGTCAGGGGAGGTTTGGGAGGAAAGGTTGCATTCAGTACATTCAGTTTGGGTTCTGCATGGTGATCGGGTGTATACCAGTGTCGTGGACTACATGTTGTGGCCGCCCAATAGTCATACGTGGAGACCCAGGCCCCAATGTCGTGGTCTCAGAGATGGGGCCTCGGGGGGTAATTAGGGCTGGATGACGTCAAGAGGGCGGAGCCCCCATGATGCAATGGGGCTATATCAGAGGAGGCCCCAGACCTAGCTTCCTCCTTCTCTTCCCTGGGGACACTGGGTAAGAACACAGGCTTCTGCAGCTAGCAGGGCCATCACAGAAACCGGACCCGTCTTTCCTTGGTCTGATTGCCAGAGGACCTGAAAGAACCTGGGAGGGTAGAGGAAACCGTGTTTCTCCCCCACAGTAACAGTCCTGTCTGTCTATGTTGGAGTTTCTACGAGAGATCTGAAAAGTTCTCGTCACAAGGGGGGAAAACTGTGCAACTGTGAGAGGTGATGACTGTTCACTAAACTTATTGTGGCGATCATTTTCAAGGTGTGTGTGTGTGTGTGTGTGTGTGTCTATTAGGTTGTGCACCTCAAATCTATATAATGTATGCCAAGTATATTTCAGTATAACTGAGAGGGGGTGCAAAAGAAGTCCAAGGGTGCCCACTGGCCCAGTGGTTGAGCATTAACCTATGAACCAGGAGGTCAGCGTTCGATCCCCGATTCCCGGTCAGGGCACATGCCAAGGTTGCTGGCTCGATCCCCAGTAGGGGGCGTGTAAGAGGCAGCCGATCCATGATTCTCTCTCCTCATTGATGTTTCTCTCTATCCCTCTCCCTTCCTCTCTGAAATCAATAAAAATGTGTATTTAAAAAAAAAAGAAGAAGAAGAAGTCTAAGGAGAACCTGAAACGAGTAACATGCTGGAAATCATTCCAGAGAGCGTCAGTAAGGCGGAGAGAGATTGCCTTTGTCACACACAGGTTGTCACACACCGTTATCTTTCAGACAAAGTCTATGAAGATTCATGGTTGTGACTTGGAGGGGGGGGGGGGGAGGCGGGAAAGTTGGGTCAATAAGATTTTATCTGCCAAATTGTTGCAGTTAGCGGCACAGAATGCTTTTCCCATGAATGTTCTGTGGTTCAGCAAATGCTTTATTTTGGGTACACATAAGAGTTTGTTTAGGAGATCATTTAGAATAATAAAAAAGAGAGACTTGAAATGAAACGGCAGGACTTCTTAACTCTGCCCAAGTTTCTGTCTTTCTTTCTTCCTTTCCACTCTGTTTTGACATCAATACTGCCTTGTTTTGTCAACTGCGCTGGAGACAGATAAGGGTGGCAGGTATGCGGCCCCGTAATCATTAAGTCTGAGGTTGTCTTGACATCTGCCAATAGCTCACACACCTGATTTTCAAGTCTGAGTTATCTGCTCGCTCACTCTTCTCGCTCCTCAAGTTTAGCGACACAGCCAAAAAACACCACCACCGCCAACAAGAAAACTGCACTGCAGGGAGCAGAAAATGTACTGTGAGGAAGCCCGGTTGCTTTCCATTTATTTGTACTTTCTGTTTTTTTTTGAAGTTATTGTTGCAAAATAACATATTAGGCTAGATGGTGGTTGGATGGTAGCAAGTGAGTTAAAAGAAAAAATACCCCTGCCCTCGCTGGTTTGGCTCTGTGGATAGAGCATCAGCCTGAAGACTGAAGAGTCCCAGGTTCGATTCCGGTCCAGGGCACATGCCCAGGTTTCAGCTTGATCCTCTGTAGGGGGTGTGCAGGAGGCAGCTGATCAATGACTTTTCTGTCCTCGTGGATGCTTCTGTCTCTCTTTCATCCTCTCTGAAATCAATAAAAATATATTTTTAAACGAGACCAAACACTCTTGAAATGATAATAATTCAAGATTGTATTCCTTCCAGCAATAAAACTGTAGATCTGAACACTGCATATTAAAATATGAATATCACTTACAAATGGGTTATCCAAACCTAACCATAAGCACAATTAATTTTTGTAAATGCTTTCACCAAAAGGCTCTTCTCTCATGAAATAGAATAATGGTATTTATTACCAAATAGTTTGAAGTAACTTGACTGTAATTTTGGCCCAAAACACAATATTGGCTAAAACCAAAAAGCATTTAGCAGTCGGTCCCATTCTGAAAGACAGATGTTTAACTTACTTGTGGGGGAAAATACACTTGTAGTATAAATACATCAACTAACGCAAAATTAAGCATTTTATTTCAGGGCAAGAACAATCTATGAATGAAATAATGGCTGAGCTAGCATGAGAGCGAACTGATATATTTTTACGTTAACGCCATGTTGACTAGGGTGTGAGGTAATGGGACTTTCATTCATTGCTGGTGGGGCTGCAACATGATAGAGACTCATTGCAATATAATTTGGCACCACATCCAATACATTAGGATGCTGGTTAAAATACTGTATGGAGGGCCATTATTCAATGCAGTGTCTGTGGCATTATCAAAGGTTTATGCATAGAAAATTAGTAACATACTAATACTACAAAAGGAGTCCTTTAAGTCAGTATTTTACATATTTTGTTCATCAGTGTGTTCTGCCCTACTCTTTTGTTAGTATCAATGATGAAACAAGATTTAATTCCCAAAGTATGTTGACTCAACTATCTTTTCTCCCCCTTCTTCCTTTGCACTTGCGACTATCAAGGTCAGAGAAGGTCAGGGCCAAGCTTGGCAACTGTTGTAAGGGAGTCACAGGGAACCAGCCCACCATGTTCACTCTGACAATTTTTTCTAGCACAGTGGTCGGCAAACTCATTAGTCAACAGAGCCAAATATCAACAGGACAACAATTGAAATTTCTTTTGAGAGCTACATTTTTTAACCTTAAACTTCTTCTAACGCCACTTGTTCAAAATAGACTTGCCCATGCCCTGGCATTTTGTGGAAGATCCACACTCAAGGGGCCAAAGAGCCACATGTGGCTCACGAGCCACAGTTTGCCGACTATAGTTCTAGCGTGAAGGCATCCCCACTTTCTCTGGGCTGCATTCCTTAACCATGCAGTCTTCGGAAAGCTCCCTTTGGAATTCTGTGCCTTCCAATAGCATTTAAGTTTCATTCCTAAGCTTTGTTTTCTTTCCATTAGATAAAAAAGCAGGCAGCTTGCTCGTGCTGTGTGAAAGGCGCATGCTGGTTATAAATACTCGTGGTGGCTTTTTTCTGCCAGAGGAACCTTTAAAGAGGACCATGCTGATAAAATGAACAACTCAGAACATGGAAGCTTCCAGTTGTGACTTCCTGGGCCACGGGGCCTTTCTCGGGAGCTTGCCTCTACCCAGTGCCCTTGGCCAATGGGCTGGGCCACTTTTTCTAACATTTCCAGTTGCCTCTCGGGATAAGAAAGGAGTTGAGACTCATTTTTCATTAATTTCTTCCCCTCACCTATATCGGGATTTTTAAGTTTAAAAAGTGATCAGATAGCGCCTTATCTTTTCAACCGGATATCTTTATTGGGGGAAGTATGATAGATGTACCCACCCCCTCAGCCCAGGCCTTCACCACAGTGTTATCCGTGTCCATAGGTTATGCTACGTGCGTGAAAATCCTTTGGGCTATCTCGTCCCCACCCTCCCCTCTGAGATTCATCCGTCGGGTCCACGCTTTCATCTTTCTGGGTCTGTCTTGTTGGCCAGTTTACTATGTCCATTAGAGTCCACCTTGTCTTTTCTGACCCCGAACCAACCACTTCTCATTGGGACCAGCCCCTTTTGTCCGTGGTTGGTTTTTGGTATTGTTGATGTTCCATCTTTTGGAATGGTCTTGCTTTGTCTTCATCCCAAGGTTAAAGCTGCATCAAAGAGAGCCTCTTCATTCCATGGGAGGTCTCCTGACCCCATGGTGGGCAAACAGCGGCTCGCCAACCACACGCGGCGGCTCTTTGGCCCCTTGAGTGTGGCTCTTCCACAAAACGCCACGGCCTGGGCGAGTCTATGTTGAAGAAGTGGCGTTAGAAGAAGTTTAAGCTTAAAAAATGTGGCTCTCAAAAGAAATTTCAATCGTTGTACTATTGATATTTGGCCCTGTGGACTGACTTAATGAGTTTGCTGACCACTGTGCTAACCTATCCAAAAACTAAATTGTAAAAAAAATCTCAGAAGATTTGGCTTTGGGTGGTGGGCACACAATGCAGTGTACAGATGATGTACCATAGAACTGTACACTTGAAACCTATGTAATTTTACTAACCAATGTCACCCCAATAAATGTAATTAACATTTTAAAAATCTCGTAATTGGATATCATAAACTGTCAAATAAATTGATTCACGCCTCCGCTTTTGATTGAAAGCACTAACAAGATGAAATTTTACAACGGAGTGGAATTGTCAGTGTCTGTGTGTGCGAACATTGTGTAAAGTAGGATAGAGAGTCAAAAGGGTAGGACTTGGCCATAACCCTGTGGCAATAGTCTTTGGGGTTCCATTAGCGTGTCCTCCTGGAACTCATCTTCCGTTTCCGGGCGGAGGCAGTGGGCATCAACAGCAGGCAAAGGAGCAGCTACCCTCGCCACTCCACTGCGTCAGCTCACCTTTAGGACCTGCTAGAGCAGCGTCACCGGTGCCGAGAAATAACATCCTCGGAAATGAATGAGAAATCACCTCACACTAATGCTGTATAAATACATTTGCTACAGGTTTCATTAAATATTCATGGGACACACATGTACAGGTCAAATTACCTTTAAATATTAAATTTCTTTCCAGAGGTGGGGAATTTCTGATTTATTTCGTGTTTATAAGGAGCCAGGAAGGGACCCATATGTTATTATCTGCCAGCAGATTCGGCTGCCACTTTAACTGGGACCCCAAGGTTAGAAGGGGCTTAGCTCATAAAAATGTGAAATGGCTCAAGTGTCTCTACCTAGAAATCGCAAGTGGAACTCAGAGATGTACTAAAAACATAAGTATTTGCGCATACTTTATTTGTTAAAAGTTATCTTTATTGTTGAAAGTATTACAGATGTCTCCTCTTTCCCATGGACCCGCTCCACCCGCACCCACCCCTTCCAGCCTCACCACACTATTGTCTGAGTCCCTGGGCTATGCGTGTACGCATACAATGTCTTTGGTTGATCTCTTTCCATCCACCCCACCTCCACCTTCCCTCTGAGGTTCCACAGTCTGTTCCATGCTTCTGGGTCTAGTTAGATTCCACATAGGAGTGAGATCGTGCGATGCTTATCTTTCTCCGACTGGCTGATTTCGCTTAGCATTCCATCCCTGTTGTCTCAAAGGGTAAGAGATCCTTACTGTTCTGTAGCTGCAGTAGTATTCCGTGGTATAAATGTCCCACAGTTTTTTTATCCACTCATCCCTGGATGGGCACTTAGGCTGTTTCCAGATCTTAGCTGCTATACATTGCTCTGTTGTGAACATAGGGGGGCACATAGTCTTTCCGATGGGTGTTTTGGGTTTCATGGGATAAATTCCCAGAAGTGGGATCACTGGATCAAATGGCAGTTCCATTTTTAATTATTTTGAGGAAACTCCACACCGTTTCCCATAATGGCCGCACCAGGTCTGCATTCCCACCAGCATTTGTCATTTGCTGAGTTGTTAGCGGTAGCCATTTTAACAGGTGGAGGGTGCTCCCTCATTTTCATTTTATAATTTGCATCTCTTTGACTACTAGTGACTTGGAGCCGTTTTTTAGTCCGTCTCTTGGCCAAATGTGTGCCCACTTTGGAGAGGTGTCTATTTGCATGTACTTTAAAAAAAGAAATGAATTGCTTCGGGCCTCCTGCATTTTATGTGTGTAGCATGTTGTATTGAATACATGTAATACAAGCAGATGATTGAAGTAGGAAGTGGTATCCTTCCACGCAATGCAAGAAAGATGAAGAGCTATCCCAAGTTGCATGTGAGCACAGGAGGTGGCAGAATTGGGACGGAGCCCTGGTGTGACAGAGCCCAGCAGTGTCCCTGGTCATGTCAGTTACCCCGCGGGGCACTGGAGACCGCCGTCTAGAAATAGTCACAGCCAGGACGAGTGAAGCAGTGCAGGCTCTCCCATCATGCACTGCGGTGGGAAAATGCATTGGGTTCGAGTTTAAAAGAGTTGTGGTCTCCATCCTGTTCTGCCTCTGAGTGTTGAGGTGCATTCACATAGGCCTCTGGTTTTGTTCACCAAGGGTAAGGCAGGGGTGATAGTCCTGGTCCAGATACTGCCTGGCGCAGGCTAGGGTCAGAGGACCAGCTGAGGCATCTGTGTGTATGTCAGAAGTTCTTCAGGGTCTGGAAAAGACCACGTTCAAAACAATGTAGGGCTGAGGAGGGTCTCCTCACCCATCCCTGGGAAGAGGCTAGAGTACCTGGCACCTCACCGCTCCCTGGAGACGACTCCCACATTTATTCCCAAAGTGCCCCCCCAAATGTGACTTTGGATATTTCTATAAATAG
This sequence comes from Antrozous pallidus, assembly GCA_027563665.1. Taxonomy (NCBI): domain Eukaryota; kingdom Metazoa; phylum Chordata; class Mammalia; order Chiroptera; family Vespertilionidae; genus Antrozous; species Antrozous pallidus. Next base: position 6,142,430 of record CM050530.1, read on the forward strand.
GCTTTACATAGGGTTACTGAACCACATGGAGGGTGTGGGAAGAACACGCTCAACAGACAGGTTTCCACATGTTCCCGAGCTGACCGAGCAGTTTCTCATGCAGACTGGGGCGTTCTTGGAGTGGCTCACTGATCATTCTGGGACAGCGGGTGCGAAACAGACAGCCCGGGACAAGTGAGGGGAATGAGCAGCATCCTTAGACCCCATTCTACTGAATCCTCCACACACAAGTCAATTTTAGGGACTCTGGCGTGCTTTTAATTTTGTTTTATTTTTTCATATATTTTTATTGGTTTCAGAGAGGAAGGGAAAGGGAGAGATAGAAACATCAATGATGAGGGAGAATCATTGATCAGCTGCCTCCTGCACATGCCCCCCACTCGGGATCAAGCCTGAAACCTGGACCTGTGCCCTGACCGGGAATCGAACCGTGACCATCTGGTTCATATCGCCTGACCTGCTTTAAAAGCCACAGTTGGGTTGTTTGTATCTGAAGGTGTTATTTTGAGATATACACGGAGTGACCAGATTATTATTATCTCTGAACACATAATAATCTGCCCACTCAGTGTATATCCTATATAATAAAAGGCTAATATGCAAATTGTTCCCTTGACCAGGAGTTCAACCTGCAGGCAGGCTGGCAAACCACCCATGTTCCCTACCCATGTTCCCTCCCCGTGGCCAGGCTGGCTGGACCCCACCATGCACAAATTCATGCACCGGCCTCTAATATATATGTGTGGATGTGTGTGTGTGTGTGTGTGTGTGTGTGTATATATATATATATATATATATATGTATATGTATATATATATGTGTGTGTATATATATGTATACACACACACGTGTTTGTCTGTATATATATATGTATGTATATACGTGTGTATATACATACATATATGTGTGTATATATACATGTGTGTGTGTGTATGTATGTGTATATATATAGTTGAAACAGGTTTGGCTCAGTGGATAGAGTGTCGGCCTGCGGACTGAAAGGTCCCAGGTTTGATTCCGGTCAAGGGCATGTACCTTGGCTGCGGGCACATCCCAGTAGGGAGTGTGCAAGAGGCAGCTGATTGATGTTTCTGACTTTCTGTCTCTCTCCCTTCCTCTCTGTAAAAAATCAATAAAATATATTTAAAAATATATATACACACACACACACACACACACACACATATATATACACACACACACACACACACACACACTGATTGGGCAGATTATTATGTGTTCAGAGATCGTAATAATCTGGCCACTCAGTGTATATAAAAATGTTCAATATGCCACAGAATTCCTAAGCCTGTTTATTTTATTTAATATAGCAATTACCTTTTTTAAATAGATGGAATTGCTCCAGGACTTTCTGAGCCTCAGAGAGCCTCTGTTCACAGCCCTGGACTTGACCTTGCCCAGCTCTTTAGTGTATCTCAACTGCTGGGTATTCTGGGTTCAGTGTTTCCTCAAATTCAGTGTGGGTGAGGCCAAACTCCCCTGAGACATGATCAGACTCCCAGGGACAGAAGCTGACCGCGTGCAGCTCTGCTGTCTTTGTGGCCACACCTGCCTAAGCTATCACAGTGTACCCTTGGCTCCCCGGGGGCTAGAAAGGAAGCAGGGGAGCGGAGTGATGTGAGGGAAAGCCAGGCCAGCAGCCCGGCTGGTGGCTCGTTCAGAGGCCTCTGTTGCCTGTGGTGGCCCGCTGTCCCCGGGGCGGGGTGCACAAGTGGCAACGTCAAAGGAACCCCAGGAGCAGGCTCAGAGCCAGGCACCTGCGCCTGTGCTGGCAGCATGAGGAGAGTCGGGGAAGTGGCTTCTGGGAAAGGGAGGTGACAAGGACTCGTGCTGGTCCCCCATCTGTCACTTACCTGCAGCACCATCTGGAACACCCGCTCGGAGCCGGAAGTGCCCTGGCCTCTGGGAACGGAGACCCTGAGTTGATGGGCACCTGCTCTGAGAGCAGAGGCAGTTCTTGGCCCATGGCATCCGCCGTGTGAGACGGTGCCCCTGTACTAGACGAGGGTGCCCCTGTAACTGTCCCCTCCTGGCCCATCAGTGAGTCAGTTCAATCACACACCCCCACATCCACACACGTTTTCACATGTTTAAGCCTGAGGCCCACAGTATTCTGAGGAGGATGCCTTCGTGGAAAGCGGATCACTAAGGGTCATCCAAATCATGATTGGTGGATAAGGAAAATGCAGTCGATATGGTGGGTGGAGCCCTGGGGGTGCCCACAAAGTCCTGACTTGCAGCCCAGAGCTGTAGGTGCCACTTCAATGAGGATCCCTGTGGCGGAGGGGCAGACATAGGACTCTGGGTGATGATGCCCCGACTAGCCCCCCAGGCCACCAGGCAGTGACTGGTGTACCTCTCTTGCTGGTATAGGTGGAAGTGGGGTCATTGTACCTGGTGATGGAGACTTGCTGGTCCTGACACAACTGAGCGGGGGGGGGTCTGTCTGTCCAAGCTACAGTGTTTCTGGGACTCCATTACAAAACCTACCCTGGGTCTAATTAATACACGTTTTCCACACGGTTTATGTTTTATCTTTAAAATGAGGCACCATTATTCCATGTACACATCAGAACACTGTATTTCAAACCTTTATGTTACTTCCTTAAGTCACATAGCTATTAAATAGAACAGTCAATTTTAAATAAATACCGCTGTTATTGTTTTTTTGCAAAGCCTACAATTGGAAAATTTTTCTAAACAATTGAATAATTGTACTTGATTTTAAAAAATGAATACTTCCCAAGTACTATTTTTTAAATTGATTCCAGAGAGGAAGGGAATGGGCTAGATAGAAACATCAGTGATGAGAGAGAATCATTGATTAGCTGCCTCCTCCACACCCCACGCTGGGGATTGAGCCCACAACTGGGCATATGGCTTTGGCAGGAATGGAACCTGGGACCCTTGAGTCTGAAAGCTGACGCTCTGTCCACTGAGCCAAGCTGGTTAGGGCTTTCCAGGTACTATTGAAAATCGTGTAGTTTCTATAAAATACAGAGAAACCCTAGCCAGTTTGACTCAGTGGATAGAGCAGACTGAAGGGGTCCGGGTTCGATTCTGGTCAAGGGCACATACCTCAGATGCAGGCTCCTCCCTGGCCTGGGCCCTGGTCTGGGCACATGCAGGAGGCAACCAATCCATGTGTTTGTCTCACATCAGTGTTTCTCTGTCTTTTTCTTTCTCTTCCACTCTCTCTAAAAATCAATTTTAAAATGTCCTTGGGTGAGGATTTGAAAAAAAAACACACAGAGAATAGTAGCCTGGTTTCAGTGTCCACCTTTAAGTTCCCAAACAGCTATAGAATTCAGAAAGTATTTAGCAAGCAGAGTATTGCTTTTTAAATAAAAATGAATAGTTTCATGGTGTTTACAGGGGGACATATCTTAAAATAACTGGTATCATCTTTAAGTGTGATTTGTTACGAAATCAGACTGAGGATCACAGAGACTTACAATGTCTGTAGCCTTGTCTGGCAAATAATTGATTTTATGGAAAACTTTAAGGAAACTCTATGACTAAATTTGTGCCTTTTCCTTGACCAAATTATTTTCTTCTCTCAGACCTTCATTCACCTTTCTGAGGGTAGGATTTCTGTCACGTTAGTCTTTTTATCTGCAAAACTCCTCCCACATTACTGAGCATGGAACGGATGCCTAACATATACTTATTTACTTAAATTCCACAATATCCCAGTCATAGTTCTGGCTTCTGAAAGTAAAAAGGGTTTGCATAGTTTGACAGTTTATAAATCATCTTTATAAGTATATTTTTAGATGCAATTGCTATGATTATCTCCCATTCAAGCTGTAAAAGTTCAAGCTGAGAAAACTTAAGGAGTTCCCCTGGTTAGGCTTTTAAAAAGTGATGCCTTGATGAGCCCAACATAGATCTTTGGGTTCCCGATCTTATGATCTCGCTTCTATGAGGCTGTAGACTGTGCTGAATGAATGAGTCAATCAATCAATCAATCAATGAAACCATCACAAAGTGGTCACCACAAGCATGTTGTGAAGCACCCGGCTAATGGATGATCAGTGCCACTAATTATGTGTTCTTCAGTTTTTTCAAAGAAGACTGCAGCAAATGAAACACACACACACAAAAGGTACCCCACTACAACCAACAGTGGTCATTCTTTTTTTTTAAATATATTTTATTATTTTTTTACAGAGAGAAAGAGAGAGGGATAGAGAGTTAGAAACACCGATCAGCTGCCTCCTGCACACCCTCTCCTGGGGATGTGCCCGCAACCAAGGTACATGCCCTTGACTGGATTCGAACCTGGGACCCTTCAGTCCGCAGGCCGACGCTCTACCCACTGAACCAAACCGGTTAGGGCAGTGATCAAATTCGTGGCACAATTGTGTATCTTTGCACCCCGAGAGGCTCAGGGGGGGCTTGTTTGATGAAAACCATTCCCCAAAAGCTGCCCTTTTGGCGTCACAGTCCCAGTGGCTCCTCGTGGCCACGGCCGTGGTCATAAGGCTGGCCCCAACTTCAGAAGCATCGGGGACCATCTGGCTCCGAAGAGCAAGTCTATTTGTCTAATAGCAAGTTTACAATAAGGGAAAACTACACACAGGGCTTGGAGTTGGACAGGCCTCCATTTTTAACACGACTGATTTCCCTTCATCTTCCTGGGGGGCCCCGAGGTGGGTGGGCTTTTTCTCGGGCCCAGGCCTTATCTCTGGGAAGTTGTACAATTGAGACCCCGAAGTCACCGAACAAACAGGGTAGGCTTCTCAGAGCAGACCTTTTGTCCGGATACATTTCACCGGCTTTGCTCCTCCGGGGCAGGGAGTGGCTATGGGCTCCGCACTAATAATATCCTCCAGCCCCCGATAAAGTCAAGGCCAAAGTAAACGGAGCCGCCTTATCAGCATGTCACAGCTCTCCCCTTACCTCGCTGTACTCGCCAACTGTGATCCTCCCCGAGATGTGGCCTTCATGCCCATGAAGGGCCCCGCCCGGGGGTGTTTGTTTGCCAGAGAGGAGCAGGCCGCCCTGGGGATCCATTCCCCAGTCGGCACCCCGGTCGGAGGGAGAGAGGTGTGTTTTACAGTGAGATTCCTTCCTTGAGGATCTCATCACTGGGATGGGGGAAATGCAGAGCTCCGTGCCAAGTCATCCCTTCTCCTCCTCCTCGTTACCGTTAACTGATGGGCCTCTGGGAGGGGAAGTGTGTTTCTCGCTGCGAGGCGAGAGAGCACTGTGGTCGGCCAGCCCCTCGCCCACCCCGTTGTCAGAGAAGATGAGTCAAAAGGGATTTACACACCCCGTTAATCCGAACAGATGGCCCTTCCCCTGGATTCTGGGAGAAGTTGAAAATCAGCCCACGTTGTCTCCAACTCCAAATTAGGCAAATGAGCACGCTGGCCTCGATGGCTGCCGAGCAGAGCTCCAGTGAAAGGAGCGGGGCCAGAAGGAGGAAAGATGTAAAAATGGAGAGACCCGTATCTGTTCTCACCTCACTGGAAATTCTGTCCTCCTCCCCTCCACCTGACATACAAACGAGGCTTCTCGGAAAGGCGTGAGCACCATAGTAGAGTGTGTGTGTGTGTGTGTGTGTGTGTGTGTGTGTGTGACAGAGAGAGAGACACAGAGAGACAGAGACAGAGACAGAGAAGGACAGAGACAGAGAGAAACAGAGAAAGAGACAGAGAGAGGTTTACCCACCCTATGTCACATCCAGTAAAAGCATGCACATGCATGTATAGTGTATGTAAGTGAATCTGTAAGTATGTAACATTTCCATGTAGAATGTACTTCACACACTCAAATAGCACGTGGGAACGGGAACAATGGAGGTTGCTTATGTTGAGAAACAGCAAGATGCAGGTTTTCTTGACGCTTTTTTTCCTTTTTTTTTTTTTTTGCAGTTGTAGCCATATCCCCCGGGAGTGGCTGGCCGGGAAGGTGTGATGAGCTGGGCAGGCTTTCCTCATAAAACCCCCGCATAAAAATCCTGTCGAGATTGATAGGTACTGCAGTGTGCACCACACTGTTGCTGCGTCCGTTTCATCCTGCACACAGCAGGCCTCTGGGGGCTCTGTCTCCCGCATCAGACCCGCAGAGGGGAGAGGCTGGAAGGAGAAGCCTCCCATGGCTTTACCACCCCGCTCCCCTGCCCACCGTGGGCAACATGATCAGGTGCCCTGGCCAAGGCGGGCCACTCAAGTCTTCTTCTCACATGAGCTTCTTTATTTAACAGAGAATTATAGCAGGATGGAGTGAACTAGCAATAGGTCTCAAGCGGAAAGTCCCGGAAGCCATTGCTATTTGAGGTCCCAGGACCCCAGTGCGTGGGTTTGTGTGCTTTCTGAGGCCACTTGAGTCGGTCCTTTTGTGACACGCCAGTCCCCTGGCAATGAAGAGCCTCCCTTGAACGCGCCGGGTCAAATCGTCTTCCGCTGCCTGCAGCCCAAAGAAACCGCTAATATGGTTTATTTCGTTCTTAACGTTTTATTATTTTTCATTAGTATAAATCTTCTTAGCGATTTTCCCTGGGTAGATAGATAATGATCACTTCCCAAGGAAAAAAAATGTTCCATTTATTTTCAGACCAGCAGCACGAGAGGGCGGCCAACATCCAGGCCAAAATGTGTGTCTTGCGTATTTTGGGGATTTCACTCGTCCAATTCCCCAGAGTACTAACTAGCTATGTATTTTCATCATCTCAAAACCCACCGAATAAAAGGCTCTTTAAAAAAAAAAAAATTTACATTCAGTAACCCAACTGGAAGGATGATGTAAATACCCAAATCCTACTTAAAAGTGAAGAGCGATCTATCCATGTCTAAGACAACTTACATATGGAGCTGGCTTGATCTGTTTCCTCAACGTGCGTGGGAATGACCGGTTGCATTTTGCATGTGCTTACCAGCTGGACGCACATTCTGAGCAGCCATATTTACCATTGCCAAGATCTCCATAAATTAGCCTTGCCATGGGGGACCGCGTGGACCTCGGCAGAGGCATCCCGGCAGCTCACGCTGTGGCTCCGGACTGCAAATGAAAAGCTTTGCCCGGCACTCTGCTCCTGCTGCCCTCCCGCCTCCCCCCTCCCTGGGCCGCCATCTGGGTAGCGGGGCATGAAGGCACTGCCAAGGATTGCCTCATCGGACAATAGGTGTCACTGTGTGACAGCGTCCAAAGATTAGCTGTCCCCTCCAGGTTGGTGACGACACGAGAATGAAAGGACCTGTATGATCAGCGTGGGGCCTGGTGCTTGGGTTGGGTGTGGTTTTTATCCTTGCCCCCTGGTCGGCAAACTCGTTAAACAGAGCCAAATATCCAACAGGACAACGACTGAGATGTCTTTTGAGAGCCACATTTTTTTAAACTTCTTCCAACGCCACTTCTTCAAAACAGACGCGCCCAAGGCCATGGTATTTTGGGGAAGAGCCACACTCAATGTGGCTCGCGAGCCGCGGGTTGCCGACCACTGTTGATGCACATTCATCTTAATCTCTCTGTGCAGTGGCCCTCTGGGATGGGGAAGAGTCAGCTGATAACTTGTTGCTACGCTCTAGGAGCTTGAGATGAAGAAGTTGGGAAACCTTCGCCTAATAGGCAACTGGGAATCAGTTCAAGTCCAAATGCCAGGGTCCGTGCTGCATTCTCACCAAGGAGCACGTGTTACCACCTATCATCCATTATAACGATTAATTCTGCCGTCTCATTTGTGCCTGCTTTCTCCCCATCAGACGGCACAGGAGATACGTTGAGCCTGTTAAGAGCTCAGACGACAGGGTTTTATCCGGCTCTCTGAGCCACTCAGCCCCAGCGCTCTCCTTTGCCGTGTATTATAATAAAGCAAATCACGCTGGTGTCACGGACCTTGAATACCTGCTGACCTTGATGAGCACTTACATCCACACAAAAAGAGAACCCATTTGCATTTTCCTTCCTGCCGGCTCGCAGAATGCTTCATGTTGCCGTTGCCATTACGGGTTGTTGCTGCCTTTCCATCGCACATGCGGCTGTGCGTGTCCATTGTTCACGCAGAGGTCCCGCAGCCGTTGCGGGTCCAAGGCGTTTGCACAATGATGTTGCTTTTGTCCTGGCCCCACGCTGTTGTCTCCGATGTGTGTATCCCGACAGGTCTCTCTTCAAGAGCCGCACACGGTCCTCTGTGAGCACCTGTCAGTCATCAGCTTCACTCACAATCAGAATGAACAATGCTCAAGGTTTCAGTGAGCACACATGGGCAAGTGCGTGTGCACGTGTGCGCGCGCGCACACACACACACACACACACACACCCCACACAGCTTACCTGGGTGGGCAGGTCAGCAAAGCTGCCAAGCTTCTTGGTTGGTTGGTGGGTTGGTTGGCCCTAAAGAATTGAAACCTCCACAAGCTCAAGAAATTCCTTGAACAGCCCGGCCAGTGTGGTCCAGTGGTTGGGCATCGACATATGAACCGGGAGGTCAAGGTTCCATTCCCGGTCAGGGCACAGGCCAGGGTTGCGGGCTCGATCCCTAGGGTGGGGCGTGCAGGAGGCAGCTGATCAGTGATTCTCTCTCACCACTGATGTTTCCATCTTTCTCTCCCTCTCTGAAATCAATAAAAATATATATATATTTTCTAAAAAGGCAATGCCTTGAACAAATCGTAGAATTCTAAACGGTCTTCCCCATGCTGGCAAAAGCTACCCACCATCCCCTGTCCGCCCTTGGCATTCCTATTTTCTCCTCTGCCCTGTGGCCTCTTAGATGCAGGGGCAGGGCGAGCCACCCGCAGGCGGTGATTAAGCAGACACGTGCCTGTGGGAAGAGATGGGAGCACCGCTACTCGGGTTAGAGTAATTGAGCCACGACCGCTGGCAGGTAGGGGACCACAATTATTATAGATGTAACCTTTGGGGAAGCGAGGCCCGAAAGTCTTAACCCAGAAAGACAGATGCCCTCCGTGAGGAAGAATGGCCACCGAAGGCCCATTTCGCAAAGCAAACGCGCCCAAGTCCTGGCTGCCCGAGCCCATTCCAACAGTGACAAATGGCTTGGTCAGAGATCAAAAATTAAAGCATAAAATATTGATATTTGAAAATTGAGTTTTCGTCATAAAAACACACTCTGAAGAACCATTCTCCTCCCTGTGTGTTTGGCAAGCCTACTTTATTGTATATTCAGCTAGTCTGTCTTTCTTCTTCTGCATTAGTTCAGGGTCCCTTTTCACGTCGTGATTCCATTTGAAATCAATAAAGAACGCATCCGGAATATTTTTACAGTTGCGAAAAGTCTGACTCTGAACGCCAGATCCTTAATCTGTTCATTACTGATTAATCAAGCTGTGTCGTGGAGAAACGAGCCTCCAAGATCCTAATGGATAGGCAAAGTCTTTTTACATTTTCGCCAGGTCCTTGTGCGAGGTAGTTAATGATGATGGAGGGGATGCAGATAAATAAAAACAACACAAGCACAGACAGAGCTATTGATCCTGGGGATATATGGGTGTCCTGCAAAGAGTTTAAAATATAATAAATAACACGGCACTCAGAAATACAGCTTGATGTGTAGTCCAGTGAAGGGAAGGAAAACAAATATTCCTGGGACTAGGGAGTGGGGCCCCTACACCAGTGTTTGGAGGGAGCCCCGGGGCGGGGGGAGGTGAATGAGGCCACAGCCTGTTCTATAGAATTTTCCAGTCCAGAATGCAGTCTGGCAGGCAAGCCATGGCACGGAGAATATAAGAAGTGCAGATTTCCATGTGCAAGATTGGAAATCACTGTCACATTACCGTCTCTGCCCGGCCGGTGTGGGTCAGTGGGTAAGCATGAACTAGGAAATCAGGGTTCGATTCCCCGTCAGGGCACGTGCCCAGGTTGCAGGCTTGGTCCCCACTGTGGGGCGTGCAGGAGGCAACTGATCAGTGATTCTCTCTCACCATTGATGTTTCTCTCTCTCTCTCTATCTTCCTTCCTCTCTGAAATCAATAAAAGTGTATTTTTTAAAAAATATATGTTACCATCTCCTTCATCCTCTTGATTTTCCTATGAACCTGGTGGACAAGGTCCAGGGGCAAAGCTGCTTAATTTAACGTGAGCTTGCTCCTCCTCCTCCTCCCCCCCCCAGCCCCATGCCAGGTTGGCAAAGCCCCTCAAATGGCAGCAAGAATATTATGGGATTCCATAGATACCAAGTCAAAGAAGACTCTGAAGACCAAGCCACTGCCATTCACAATTCTTCCCCATCCTTAGCGCACCCTCTCATTGCAAGGCCGAATTAACGTTTACTAAGAAAGCCCTGATGGATTTGGCTCAGTGGATAGAGCATCAGCCTGTGGACTCAAAGGTCCCAGGTTCAGTTCCGCTCATGGGCATGTACCTTGGTTGTGGGCACATCACCAGCAGCTGATCAATGTTTTTGACTCTCTTTTTTTTTTTTAATTTTTTTTAATTTTTATTTTTTTATTCTTTTTTTTATTGTTCAGTTTATTAATTACATTGTTTCCCCTTTTTTATCCCCCTCGATCTTCCCTCCCCCCTGTACCTATCCCACCCTCCGCCCTCACCTCCCCCTCCCCAATGTCCTCTCCCATTGTTGCAAGATTTTTGTCCAATCTCTTGCTGCACTTCACACAACCCTTTTCTCCCCAAGAATTGTCAGTCCATTCCCTCTCTATGTCCGTGTTTCTGTTATAGTCACCCGTTTATCTTGTTCATCAGCCTATCAGTTCACTTGATTTTTATATTCATTTGTTGATAGATGTGTATTTGTTGTTCATAATTTATATTTTTACCTTTTTCTTCTTCGTCTTCTTAAAGAATATCTTTCAGCATTTCATATAATACTGGTTTGGTGGTGATGAACTCCTTTAGCTTTTTCTTATCTGCGAAGCACTTTATCTGATCCTCGATTCTGAATGATAGCTTTGCTGGATAGAGTAATCTTGGTTGTAGATTCTTGCTCTTCATTATTTTGAATATTTCTTGCCACCCGCGTCTGGCCTGCATCGTTTCTGTTGAGAAATCCGCTGACAATCGGATGGGTGCTCCCCTGTAGGTAACCAACTGTTTTTCTCTTGCTGCTTTTAATATTCTCTCTTTATCTTTTGCTCTTGGCATTTTAATTATGATATGTCTTGGTGTGGTCCTCTTTAGATTCCTATATTTTGGGGTTCTGTGTACTTCTTGGGCTTTTAAGTCAGTTTCTTTCACCAGGTGGGGAAAGTTTTCAGTCACTATTTCTTCAAGTAGGTTTTCATTAACTTGCTCTCTCTCTTTTTCTGGCACCCCAATAATTCGAATGTTGGCTTGCTTGAGGTTGTCCCAGAGGCCCCTTACGCTATCTTCAATTATCTGAATTCTTTTTGTTTCTTGCTTTTCCAGCTGAGTGGATTTTGGTTCTTTGTATTTCAAATCTTTGACTTGGTTCTTGTGGCCCTCTGGACTGCTTTTAGGACTTTGTGTAATATTTTTTATTTCAGTCTGTGTATGCTTGATTTCTAGTTGGTCCTTTTTTTTATCTGTGAGGGTCTGGTTCGTATCCTCAGAGGTCTTGTTCATTTCCCTGAGGGTCTCATTCATTTGCTTGTAAGTATCATTCATCTCCTTGTAATTCTCATTCATTTGCTGGTTGGTCTTGTTTATTTCCTGGTAATTCTCATTAAGTTGATCGGCCTTTTGTAGGAGCCTCTTGAAAAGCCTTATAACCATGGTTTTGAACTCAATGTCTTGTCGTCTTTTCTCCTCCATTTCTTTCACACCTGATTTCTTTCCATGTCTCTGCATGGTGGCTGCTTTATGTGGTGGATATCCTCAAAGGGACAGTGGCTCAGTCTCCCCGGTTACCTGAGGTGGGTACTCTTACTGCAATCCTTTATGGGTTGTATTCAGTGTTTTTGAATTTAAACCCAGGTTTTTGTTGTTAGCCCTAGGAGGGTTTGACCTCCAGGCCAATTGGCTGTGAAGGGAGACTGAGTTCAGATTGGATGGGCAGAGTCTCTGGGCTGCGCGCAGCGGCAGCAGTGGCGGCGGCAGCTGGGTCCTATGCGGTGCTCGCGCGCGGGTCTCTGTTGGATGGGGATGGCTGCAGACTCCTCCAAGAAAAAGCCGCTAGTCTCTTCCCCTTGCCAGACAACTCTGCCTTTCCCCAAATGTGCCTGCACACCAAAAGTCCAGCCCAGGGCTGTAAAATAAATGGTTTCCGGAACCAAGTTTCCAGGGGGCAAGTCGCGGGTTTGCGCACCGCGCCCCGCTTTCAGGGTGCGTCCCAGAACCTCGGACCGCGCCCAGTTCCGGGTAATCTGTGCAGGGGGACCTCTCCTACCCTGGATCTCGGACCTCGCCTGGCTCGGGAAATCTGGGCAGTGAGACGCCTCCGCCCTTCCTCGTGGGCAAAATCCGGCTGGTCCCTGCTCCAGCCCCAGCCCGCGCACGCGCGACCAGAGCGGCTCCTAACCTCTTTCTGTCTGAAAGATTGCGCTCCCGCTGGTCCTGAGTCTGTGTCCCACCTTTGCTCCTATTAGTGGAGTTTACATTCAGCCAGCTTTCTGGCGATTCTGGGTGCTTGTCTGTTCTGCTGTTATGTTGTAGTTCTTAAATAGTTGCGCGGGGCAGAACAATAGGTGTTTGCTTATGCCGCCATCTTGGTGTTCCCATCGTTTTTGACTCTCTATCCCTCTCCTTTCCTCTCTGTAAAAAAATCAATTAAAAATGTATTTTTGAAAAGTTTACTAAAAAAGGAGGGGAAGCATTTATTCCGGTGAAATGAAAGTGACATTATTATTATTATTATTATTATTGCCAGGAATCAAAATACTCTTTGGATGACTGGGAGCTCCACTGAAAGAATTTTAAAATAAAACTTAAAGCCAATGAAAAATTGTTTAGTGATGAATATTTGTATAATCCAAAGGCTTTTCCTTGTACGAAAGGGCTCCCCACAGAATTCTTCTAAATGGTGGAGTCCCCCGGTGCATTTAAACGGTGTTTACAGGTCATTAACTGCTCACAAAAAGTCTGCTGCAGAAAAACTGCCCAAGTGTGAGAATCTCCACTGATGAACCACAATCTCAGGGAAGGATGCCTGAGAGGTGGAATCCACTTTGCTAGAAATGAATTTTCGATGGATTTTGGAACATGTCTACGCGTGCAAGATTTCTCCTTTGGATGCAAACGGAACCCACATTTTAAGAACATTTTTTTAAATATATCTTTATTGATTTCAGAGAGGAAAAGGAAAGGGAGAGAGAGAGAAACATCAATGATGAGAGAGAACCATTGATTGGCTGCCTCCTGCACATCCCCTACTGGAGATCGGGCCTGCAATCCAGCTTTGTGCCCTGAACGGGAATCAAACCCCAGACACTTCAGTCCACAGGCCTACACTCTCTCCAGTGAGCCAAGAAGGCTAGGGCAAGAATATTATTTTTAATGCTGAAATATTTGGGCTTTATATGAAAATATCAAAATTTGTCAAACTATTCACTGGGTGTTATTTAGGCAATTTTCAAGTGTGTGGTTTCTTTTTAAATTCATTACATTATGCTGTTATTACTGTCTAAGTGCACAAAATCTTGTCCACATTCCTACTTGAGTCCGTGGTATTGACTTGTAAAAGGAGAATTAATGGGCGAAATGCATATTTTTAAAATATTGCTGATATAAATTGCTCAGATGCTTTTCAGAAAGCGAAATCTGCTATATGTACCTGTCACCATAGTGCCCTATTTACTGAATCTTCATCAGAAGGGAATATGAACATTTTGAAAATGGTTCCTAATATTTTTAGCCGAAATAGTACTTTTTATTTATTTTAAAATCATTGTGAGTATAAATAAAATTTAACACTTTTGTTATTTTAATTAGTGATTTGTATTTCCACCTATAAACTAAATCCTTCGTAGCATTTTCCTGTTTTGTCTCAGTGCTTTTTCTTACTGATTTGCATGATCTTTTTACATATGAAGCATAAAACTTTTCATATCAATGACATTTTTTTCTAGTTAAGGGTTTGAACTTTAAATTTGTGAAATATTAAACATGCGCTTCTGATTTTTTTCAACGATTTTGACTTAGACAATTCTTTCTCCAGAAATTACATGAAAAAGTCATTTATGTTTTTTTCCGTTACTTTCACTGTGTATGTGGGTTTTTTTAAATATCTTTACCAGCTGGATGAGTAGGCCTGCCCTCCTAATCTCTCTAAAAATGTTTTTTTCCTTCATAATATGGAAATTATAAGAACTATTTTGCAGAATTCTAGGCATTCTTTGATACATTTTAAGCTCTCTGCCCTCATAAGCTGATAAAAATGAAAGTTCAGTAATATTATAGCTGACAGAATAGGCTAAGTTTCAACATATCTTGACCAGACACAGCAAAAACAAATGCAATTTTTTCCAGAAGGGGGGGGAGGGGGGAGAGAGAGATATCAATGAAGAGAGAAAATCATTGTTCAGCTGCCTCCTGCATGCCTCCCCACCAGAGAAAAGACTGAAATCCAGGCATGTTCTCTGACTGGGAGTCGAATCATGACCCCTAGGTTCACAGGTATACGCAACCCCTCAGCCATGCCAGCTTGACCACAAATGTCTTTTTAATAGCGTTAAACAGGGCAGAAGTCAGTAACTACATTTTATATGAGCACCTTTGACCCCAGTTTTATGACATTTTTACCTTTTGTTTCACTTTTATGTTTGTTTGTTTTTCCTCCAAAACCTTCTCCAAATAATCTTACCTAGTAAATAGACAAGCATGTAAATTGACCGTACCTCTTCTACGCCCACAACCAATCAGAGTGAGTATGCAAATTAACCCAACAAAGATGGTGGGTTAATTTGCATATACAGGCATGGAGTGGCTGGGAGGGGCAGGATGCCTGATATGACGGGGGGGAGACAACGGAGGGAGCTACAGGAGTGGTGCTCTGGACAGAAACAAGGACTTACCAGCTCCTGGGTGGCCAGGAGTGGGGACTTGCTGGATCCCCAATGACTGGGAGTGAAGCTAGGGGAAGGAAGGCTTATTCTTGCACAAATACCATGCAATGGGTCTCTCGTGTTTAATAAGAGGCTAATGTGTCCCAGAGAACAGTGGGACCTTCTAAACCCTTCTCTCTGTGATCTTGGGAAAAGGTTTTCTCCCTCAACACCACCTCCATCCTCACCCCCGCCTCACCGCCCAGTTTAATATGGCTCCGACCGCCTTCTCATATCCCCAGCCCCTGAATGCATCGTTTTCAGCACCGAGTTCTGATCATTATATACAAGGTCACTTTTTAATTAGAACAATATAGTAAAACATATGCTCAGAAGATAAATGAGGTACAAAGCTAGCTGTGCTACAGTGAACCCTTTTATTGGAAAGCCCTTAAAAATAATAAGCGTCATGTATAGTCCAGGGGCCTTTGCAACATATTTCAGTCCCGCAAAGTGCCTGCCATGGTGGATGAATGCCCCGTGATAGGGAGCAATCATTTGGCAGCCTAGGTTATTTTAATGGACACATCACTTTAAACGAAGCCTCCGCCATCTGTTCTGCCCTCTAATTACAGATGCAAAAAGCACATAATTCACAATTGCATCATAAAAAAGTAAGATATAAGTGATTTAAATGCATGTGGGTCTTCCTTATTCAATGCAGCACGCAGCTGTTGTGTTGTTTGCATGTTTCAAACACAATCGCTCTTCTCTGATGGAGTGGCTTCCCCGGTACAGGGCATGCTGGGGTGTGGTTCAATGTACTGGCGAACCGTGTGCGGTCCTAGCGCCTGACATTGCATGAGAGGCCAGGCCATTCCATAGTGCACTCTGCGATCTGGTGCCATGTGCCATGGGGTGTATGTTTAGGTTAAAATCTGCTTACCAGCCCTGGCTGGCATGCTCAGTGGTTAGAACTTTGGCCTGTACCTTGGAGGGTCGTGGGTTTGATTCCTGGTCAAAGGCACATGCATACCCGGGTTGTGGGTTTGATCCCCAGCCCCAGTCAGAGCACGTGTGGGAGGCAACCAATCAATCAATGTGTTTCCCTCCCATTGACATCTCTTTCTCTCTCCCTCCCTCTTTTCCTAAAAATCAATGGAAAAAATATCTTCACTCTCTGGGTAAGGATTTTAAAAATCTGATTTCCAGTTGGTTGTTTATTAGGCTTCCACATTTCAGTGAAGGGACAAGTATGTGTACCCATGTAATAACCAGTGTAGATCATTATGTTACTATAAAAAATCCTTCTTCAATAAGTGGGTACCCTGGTTACCCCAAATCTAAGAGGCAATTCTTGGTGTAAGCCCGTATATATTTTATATGAATCCTTTCTGATTTTCCAAGACTAACTCTTTGGTATCAGAAGCAGAAGGATGAAGATCCTTTTTCTTTTCCCTAAAGCAGTGGTCGGCAAACCACGGCTCGCGAGCCACATGCGGCTCTCTGGCCCCTTGAGGGTGGCTCTTCCACAAAACACCACGGCCTGGGCAAGTCTGTTTTGAAGAAGTGGCGTTAGAAGAAGTTTCAGTTTAAAAAATTTGGCTCTCAAAAGAAATTTCAGTCCTTTTCTTGTTGGTATTTGGCTCTGGTGACTAATGAGTTTGCCGACCACTCCCCTAAAGTATCAAAAATCCTTCCCAGCGCCCCCCTGGGTTTCCATGTTAATGATGAGTCATTGGGGAGGATGTCTTAATAGCCAGCTTCAAGGTGAACTGCATTCCCCCTGAGAAGCAGCGGAACATCCCTGCTGTTTGTGCCAACAGAGTCACAGTGGACCCCAAATACAAGTTTGCTTCTTAAAGGAAAAGTTTGTTAACTTCATTCTAGGTATAACCAGTTTGTTTTCAAACAACGAAGTTTGTTAGTCAAATGAAATTTTAATAGAGGAAAATATTTATTTCTTAGGGCTAACTGCAGGGGGATGGGGCTAAAAGTGAATTAATTAGCAAAGAGTGCAAAATAATAGCTTAAAAAGCAAGCAGACTATTTGAAATTGCATGACGTAACCCTGTCAGTGATAAGAAAATGTCACCTCTACATACTGGCTACAAAGAATTCAAGTATCATGCTAACCAAGGGCGCCCTTGAGTGGCTACATCATAAAAAAGTAATCCTCTTTAGGCATCTTACCCAAGTCTAAAATTTCTATAGTGAATGCTTATAATTTTTAAATAATCAGAATATATGTATTTTAAAACCCTAAACAGACCCTAGTTGGCTTGACTCAGTGGATAGATCATCAGCCTGCGGACTGAAGGGTCTCAGCTTCGATTCCAGCCAAGGGCACAGGCCTGGGTTGTGGGCTGCATCCCCAGTGGGGGGTGTGCAGGAGGCAACCGATCCATGGTTCTCTCACATCTTTGATGTTTCTCTCTCTCCTTTTCCCTTTCTCTCTGAAATCAGTGAAGAAATATATTTTAAAAATAAATAAATTAAAACCCCAAACAGAAACACATTAGAGAGTTAAGGTACTATCTGATCTCTTTTCAAGCCTACTATTGAATTTGGGTTTTTTCGGGACTCTTCTAAACATGTCAGTTGGTATAGAGCTTGTTTCTGAGTTCCCTGGACTGTCATATAAGACTGAACACACATTGATTGAAACCTATAATAATGAAAACGTAATATGCTAATTAGACCGGCCGTCCTTCCGGACGAAGCCCGGGGCTACGAGGGAAGCCCGGGTCCTGGGTACCAGAGGGTAGCCATTCTGGCAGCTGGGAGAGGGAAGGCCCACTCTTGTACGAATTTTGTGCATCAGGCCTCTAGTAAGAAGTAACCAATCAGTTCATTATGTCAATTAATTCGTAAGAAACCTTGATAATTATCTTCTTTCATAAGAAAGCATTGCCATTTTTAAGGAAACAATAGCACACAATCAGAAATTCCCATCAAAGCCACCTCAATCTTCCTTTATGTTCCCACGGTTCTCTTATCTCAGAAAGCACTAAAGGCACCTTGCCCTATTCAGCTCCCACCTCAGTTCGCAGCAATTCGAGAAAAGGAAGAACAATGAGTAAAACGGAAATGTATTTAATAATTTTAAACTTTATTCTGATAATTAAATTTCTTCTAGCTCTGATTCTTAATTAAAAATGTGGAGTAAACGACGGAATAGGAAAACTCATGCTGCCTCTCACACTGATTTTAATTTTCCATCTCTGTAAACTTTAGTCTGCTTTGGAATTTTCCGACTGGAGCTTAAAAATGGATGTAGAGGACTCTGGAGAGTAAAAAAAAAAATCTGTTAAACACGATTTTTTACCCCTTTTTTTTTTTAACTCAGTTAACCTGTTGTGTGGACATACCTTTTAAATTCAGATTGTACATTGGGTATATCTGTACTCTAGAACATTAGGGTTGATCAAATATAAAAACGGACAAATCTGGTGTTCGCAACTCAGATGCTCATACATACATGTTAGAAAATTCTTTGGTTTTTAAATTCTTTTTATGATCGGTGATGCATTTTACCAAAAAGAATGGAATTTCAGAAAAGTCAACCAGAAAAGAAACCATGCCCTTGATCTAAACTCAGGCTCTTTACATTATTTTTATTTCAGAAGAACTAAAAAAAAAAAAAAAAAGTTAAATCAATATTTCTGAACATGTAACATTCTAGACAAGAATTCCTCAATAGTTGTTATTCAAACAGTCAGTTCTCTTTATTTAAATGTATGTCATTTGCCCTTGGAAAGAGAAATGAATCACAAGCAAAATATGTTTTCCCTGAACTTTATTTTTCAATTCAATTACAACCAACATCTCTCTTTTTTGGCACAGATTTTAATTGCATTGAATTTAAATTCAGTTTTAGTTCAGACATTTCAGAGCTATTACTTGTTAGCAAACTTTAAAATGAGCTTAAAAACAAATATATTTATTGAATGACGTATCAAGGATGCTGAGTAGAGAAAGGCCAACGAGGAGGTGAAGGAAGGTATATGGGGGTGTAGTCACAAATAGTTTCCCCAAGCAGAGGACACTGCAGCCCCCTATCCCCAAAAGAGTGGCACACTTGAGAAATGAAGACTTAGACAGTTATATGTTTATGAAGGTCAACAGAGTCTTTGATCTGGGAAGATTAACTAAGCCTGGCATTATAAATCCTCCACTAAGAGCCCACAGCCCAGCGTAGTATTGATGTTAATACCAGAACCATGGTTGTCATTTTGGTAATTGGTATCCATTGACATCTAGAGATGCATAGATACAAGTGATGATGACGATGAAGGTGGTGATGACGATGAAGAAGGTGGTGGTGATATGATGATGATGATGATGATGATGGTGGTGATGACAGTGATGGTAAAGGTGGTAATGATGAAGGTTATGGTGATGATGAAGGTGAAGATGATGAGGATGAGGATGATAATGGTAATGACAGTGATGATAAAGGTGGTGGTGATAGGGATGAGGATGAAGGTGGTGGTGATGATGGTAATGGCTGATGATGATAAAGGTGGTAATGATGAAGGTAGTGATGATGATAATGGTGATGAGGATGATGATGATGATGAATGTGAGGGTGATGATGGTGATATTTAATACATATAAAATTACCATTTGCCAGCTCTGTTCTAGATGCTTTGTTTTTTCTGTATCAGTGAATCCTCTCAGCAGCCCTGTGAGGAAGTCACGGACACACTAGAAAGGACACACTACCAGGAAGAGACACTCCAGGGCACAAATGACACTGGGTCTGTGAAACTCTTCAGCAACTCACATCGGCTCACCTGGACCAGCCCTGATCCCCCCTCTATTATGAATCTAGCCTTGCTTGGCAAATACTTGTGACTAGGATAAATGGAGAAAAACGGGTTTAAAAGTATTGCATAGTAAATTAAAATTTGAAAAATATTATTATTGAAATTATACTAGCATATAACAGCATATTTACTAAGCAAGCTAATTCCCCAAAATCAAAATAGAGAATGAGAAATAAGAGTTAACTCTTTTATTGAACTGATCTTTATCCAAGTAAACTTCGCCGGAATGTGTGTGGTGTGTGTGTGTGTGTGTGTATGTGTATGTATACACACACACACACTGAGTGGCCAGGTTATTATGATCTCTGAATGCATAATAATCTGGCCACTCAGTATACATCCTATATAATAAAAGGCTAATATGCAAATTGTCCCCTTGACCAGGAGTTCAACCAGCAGACAGGCCATCCAACTGCCCCCTTGCCCTGGCCAGGCTGGCCGGACCCCGCCCAAGCACAAATCATGCACCAGGCCTCTAATATATATATATGTGTGTGTGTGTGTGTGTGTGTGTACGTCTATATATATATGTGTGTGTGTGTGTGTGTGTGTGTGTGTAGTCACCCTCAACAGAGGCTTCTTGATGCCAACATCAATGAGAAGAGGGACAAACCCAACCCAACGCAGCCATTCTTTTTCTGCTCATGTGCCCGTGGCCTTGGTTCTACAAAGAGGCAGGGTGTGGGGGCTGCCGCTGTGCTGTGCACAGAGGGGGTTCTTCAATCTCTGGGGTGGAAAAACAAAATCTTCTCTTTTTATCTGCAGCATTAATCTAGCTCTCACGACAAAGTGAGCGAGGAACAAAGGGAGGCCTTGCCAGCTCACCCCAGCTCCCAGTACACCCGCCGGTCCCAGTGTGGCCCGCAGCCTGTACTGGCATCAGTACAAATGGATTGAAATACTCCTTTTACCTCGAAGGAAGGTTTTAGGGCATGCAAATAAAAAGAGTTCTGTCAGAAAGCAAGACCTTCGACAAGCCAGAACACAAATGTTTATTTAAAAGAATTTTTAAACTCTGATTCGGGCCAAGCAAACCGGGCCAGTTGCAGAATCCCATGGGGGCGTCTGAATGTGGAGGACTCTGCCTGGAGAGTCATTTGTTAATGGCGTGTTTACAAAACTCTTTGTCCTCAAGTGGAACTCAGAGAACGCCGAAGACATGCTCAGTTCCAATTCCACGACGCCGGCCTAAATTTAGAGCAAAGGAAATGTGTGGTCAATTACACACATCAAATGCAATGCCGTTTCTAGACGTGACACCAGCAGCACCCTCACTTGAGCTTAGATTCTTCAGTGTTCAATTCTTCTAAAGAACATTTATTATTTTTCACCGTGATCACATGTAATGCAGCTCAATGTTAGAACATAGGGAGTTTGAGAGAAAGAAAAAAAAAGCATCTGACCCATTTTCCATCAAGGGAGATATCTTTAAACCTAGCCTCAAGCAGTGTGCTCTGAAACAAGATTGTAGCCCTAACTGGTTTGGCTCAGTGGATAGAGCATCGCCCTGTGGACTGAAGGATCGCAGGTTCAATTCCGGTCAAGGGCATGTACGTTGGTTGCGGGCACATCCCAGTAAGGGGTATGCAGGAGGCAGCTGATCGGTGTTTCTCATCGATATTTCTAACTCTCTATCTCTCTCCCTTCCTCTCTGTAAAAAAATCAATAAAATATATTTTAAAATAAATAAATAAAACAAGATTGTAGCAGAGTTGTTGTATCGGATAGAGACTTTGAAGTAACTTAGATGAAAAATTTATATTGCAGTATAATTTTTTTAATGATCATTAAATTGATTGGGTGACAATGGTCAACATGAACATATAGGTTTCAGGTGTGGGTTTCTGTGTTACAAAATCTGCATATTATACCATATGCCCATCACCCAAAGTCAAATCTTCTGTTGCCTTATATTAGGACCCACTTCTCTACCTACCCCCTTTCCTCTGTCAACCACCACACTGCTGTTTGTGTTCACAAGTTTCAGTTTCATGTCTCATATAGAAGTGAAGTCATATAGTTCACAGCTTTTTCTGACTGGCTTATTTCACTTAGCGTAATGTTCTCAAGGTCCATCCATGCTGTTGCAAAGGTCGCTAATTTCTCAAACGTATGCTCGAGAGAGGCAAAGAGGTATTCTAAGTAGAAGGAGGTTCTGAAGTTGGAAACTTGATAGGGAGATGGGAAGGGAAACTCAGCCCACTGTTAAAAATCAGCCACGTGTGATGGAGCTGAGTTCCACTGTGGTGCTTATAGGACTTCCCTTGGACATTTGTGTCTTAGCCCTAACTTTTCTTCAGTTGGACACCCAGGACCTATAGGTATCTAACCTGCCTGCCATACTTTCCTCTCTGCACATAAAACGCTTTTGAAGACTCTTTAGGATCGGAAAGCTGCAGGCTCTGGGAAGTCATTCCGAAGACAGAGAGCTCTGACTGAAGACCACAGTTGCCTCCAGCTGGGCATGGCTCAGGCACGGCTTCCCCATGAGCCTCATCAGAAGGTGCAAAGGTAGACCCAAGATGGCACTCCACAGACTTAGGGTGACATTCAGCAAGGCGATCCAGTCCAGCCAACTGAACTTGGCCATGTGCCATCGATTCCACATGGATTCTGGGATCTGTCTTTCAAATTCTTTCTTCCCTGACTCAAAAAGAAATCATTAAAACAGCTTACCTACGCTGATGCCCAGTCAGAAGCAATGATAACAACAACCAAATGCAACAGACCACACCGCTGATGGGCTCCTGCCTTCAGACACGGGCACTCTTGAATTCGACTTCAGTGCGCCTTTGCGATTCTTACCGCCAAAATGTTGCCAGGAACGCATGTGACTGCCTGCCCTTGTGATAATCAGAAAGATACCACGGTGGTTTTTTAAAAAACCCTTTAAATCGTATCATGGTACATGGTTTTCAGCCTTGCTTCCCACATTCATTTTCCCCTCTAGGGGCATTGGGTCTCAGGAAATGAAAGAAAGCACTGTGACTGAGCTAGAAAGCTGCACCACCTCCTCAGAGAGGCCAGGCCCTGTGCCTGTCCCCTGTCTGCCCACCTTCCCTCAGCACCACGTGTCCACTCTGCGCCCTCATGGCGCTCGCTGGCCAGAGGGGACAGTCCCCTCTCCCGAGGCCGGGCCGCGACACCTGGAAGAAAAGGTTGTCTTTGGGGACACAGCAAAATTGTGTGCCTGCATTAAAGTCAACACTATTTATCTTCACCTCTTGTCCTCCCCGAGGACAAAGGGGCACCACTGTGGGGCCCAGCCCCCCGGCCCAGCTGCAATGGCAAGGAGGCAGGGGCTGCGACTTTCAAGTGTCAGCGCCTTTGTGCCCCACGACTAGTTTATGAGGCTGATGGCGAGCATCGCAGTCAATGAAGCCTTTGTCCTAGGTGTTCGGGGCAGGGCAGTGGAAAAACTGCCCTCGCTCCTATCCCAGGCCCATCCATCTTCCCCGCAACTTCTCCGGCTCCTGAGCCGACAGAGAGAGGGTCCCCCCTGGGTTAATGTACTGGAAAATTGCCCTGCATGTTTATGAGGGGGGCCCCGCCCGACAACAGAAAAAAGGGAAGGCCCAGAAAACGGGGCAGGAGAGGCGGCCTTCCCATTGAACTGCTGGCCTTCCGCTTGTGGGCCTGACCCTGATTAAGGAACCCTCAATGCCCGGCGCGGAGGGTTATTGTCAAGTCTGCCAGAAGGCACTTCCGATGGAATTTTTTATTATTTATCATCACAGAGTGGGTTTGAACAGCCCCCAGCACCCATCCCACCCCAGCTGTGTGCCCATGTGCGCGCGCTCACACACACACACACACACACAGAAACACACAAACATACACACACACATACACAAACACACACACATACACATACAAACACACATACACACACACACACACACACAAACACACTCATACACACACACACACACATATACACACACACTCAGGCCCTTAGCTTTGAGGAGGGCCCAGCCACTCACATGCAGTTGTCTTCGGGACAGTCTCCTCTCCTTAGAACCAGTTCCCCAAGAGCAGTGGTCGGCAAACTGCGGCTCGAGAACCACATGCAGCTCTTTGGCCCCCTGGAGTTTTTAGGAAAGGCCAGCTTAAGAGTACTCTAATTAAGTTAATAACAATGTACCTACCTATATAGTTTAAGTTTAAAAATGTTGGCTCTCAAAAGAAACTTCACTCGTTGTACTGTTGATATTTGGCTCTGTTGACTAATGAGTTTGCCGACCACTGCCCAAGGCCATTCCCTATAAGTAGCAGATGTATTGTGTTCATGGAAGGTTGCTCTGTGTGAACTTCACCATGGCCACGGAGCCCAGAGAATACTGCCTTCTGCCATATCACCAGTCTCTTAGTCTACCTCTTCTTCCGGCTAAAAATAATCTCCTCTCTCTCCAGTCTCCTCCTTGCTTCACCAAAATATATGCGTCTTTGGACAGTTTCAGTTTAGCACAAAATGACCTGTAAGTGGTTAAGTTAGTGGTCGGCAAACTCATGAGTCCACAGAGCCAAATATCAACAGTACAGTGATTGAAATTTCTTCTGAGAGCCACATTTTTTAAACTTCTTCTAATGCCACTGCTTCAAAATAGATTTGCCCAGGCCGTGGTATTTTGTGGAAGAGCCACACTCAAGGGGCCAAAGAGCCACATGTGGCTCCAGAGCCGCAGTTTGCCAACCACGGGGTTAAGCCATCGACTAGGCACCCTCCCTGTGTGCTCCCAGATGTGTCAGCTGTGCCCAAGGTTGCTCCAGGAGATTTTCACAGAGCAGCAGATTCCTTCCAGAAACTTCGCAGCTAAAATCAGGGAAACTAGGAACACAAGTGTGTCCGGATGATTGTAACCAGTGCGAAATGTGCACTTGAAATTCAGCAAACACATAGCAAGTGTGTTTTGTAGAAAAATAAAAAATTAGCAGCTGGGTGGATATTCTTCTTCCTTCAATCTTTTTGTCCAGAAATTTCTTTGTGCTTCCATTGATTTTACTTTGGCCCAAGAAGTTGGGGATGAGGGATATTACCAGGTCAAACCTCTATTTCTTGGTGGCAGAAGAAAAAAATAGGACCCTGGATGGTTTGGCTCCGTGGAGTGAAGGGCCCCAGGTTCAATTCCAGCCAAGGGCACATGTCCGGGTTGGGGGCTCCATCCCCAGTGCGGGGTTGCGCAAGAGGCAGCCCATCAATGATTCTCTCTCATCATTGATGTTTCTCTCTCTCTCTCCCTTCTCCCTTCCCCTCTGAAACCAATAAAAATATACTTTTTAATAAGAAAGAAAAAGAGAGCCGAAACTGGCTTGGCTCAGTGGATAGAGCATCAGCCTGTGGACTGGAAGGTCCCAGGTTGGATTTCGATCAAGGGCATGGACCTTGGCTGCGGGCACAATCCCGGTAGGGGGTGTGCAAGAGGCAGCTGATCGATGTTTCTCTCTCATCGATGTTTCTGACTTTCTATCCCTCTCCCTTCCTCTCTGTAACAAATCAATAAAATATATTTTTTTTAAAAAAGAAAGAAAAAATGGGATTTTTTTTTACAAGGGAAATTGGTGGGAAATGCAGAAAAGTGGCTCGAAACCAAAAAGGTTAATGAAAGTAGACTCCGCAGTCACTCCTCCTCCTCCCTCCACTGGCCTGAGGTCTGTGTCCATTTCGAGGCCAGACACCAGTCCCCGTGTCAGATGCATGTGAAACCGGAACTCCCCGTCACCTCTCTCCCATTAGGAATCTTACTGCGAACCATTACAGCTAGTTCTTAAATTCCACGTATGGCATCAGAGTGGAGAGGTCTCTGAGTGGGAGCCTGGTTCTGGCCTGGGAAGAATTGCATGGATTGTTGCTCTTTTCTCCCCCGTGTTTTCCCATTCTGTGTTTTCATCAAAAGTCCCCACACCCCCCCGGTTTGAAATCTCACTTTCCTCACTGCAGTTTCAGATGCTAATCCTGACAACTGTGGGCTTATTTAAATGTGCAGCGCGGTGATAAGAAAGAAATGGGGTACAGCTGAGCAGTCCCTCCCAGAAGAGGGGCGTCATTAAGTCTTAACACAAACATTCGTCGGCACCCCTAATCTCTTAGCCTGCCCCCCTTTGTGGAAGGAGGTCAGGAGCCTTTGGTCCCCACGCCCGCTCCCTAAAGACCCTTAACAAGCAGATGTTACTGTAACATGCCCAGGGAATCAAGCATAAATATGACCCCTGACCCCGGCTGTCAGCTGATCCACTGAGTCCCTTAGAAATATACTCTTAACTTTGCCAAATTCCCACTCTTTCCCACCATCCCCCTCCGCTCCGCCGGGCGCCCCCGCCTCGGGTTTCTGTGCCTGTGCTCCTGCTCGGCGCTTGCACAGCGCGCTCAGTGTGACCTCTCTCTTCACAGAGGTCAAAGGCCCGGGACCTCAGGGCCAGCCTCTCTTCTTGCTAAAGGCCAGCTGATGAATCACTCGTAACTTGAAGGGAACAGAGGCGGGGGGGCGCAGGGGGGGGGCCTCCGGAGGCCTTTTGAGAAGAACAACTGTGGCCTATACATCAGCATTTACACTGTTCTGACACTTGCAGAACTCGGGGTCCTCTCTGGGAACCACAGAAAGGGGCTCTTACACAGGGGCGCAAAAAATAAGAAGAAAGAAATGAGTGCCTGAGACCTGTCATCAGGATTGTGCAGCAAGAGACAAAGACAGACAGACAGACAGACAGACAAATGTGGACTCTATTCAACACACACACACACACACCCCAATTCCAGTTTATCAGAATCACTTTTCCCAAAACGATAGAAAAAGAGAATTCTCCCCACTGCTATGTGTTTGATCAAGATGACTTGCTTGTTGTTTAGAAAAGGAGAAATGACCTCACTTTTAAAAGAGAAACCGTGTGTGTGTGTGTGTGTGTGTGTGTGTGTGTGCGCGCGCGCGCGCGCGCGCGCACGCGCGCGATCTTTAATAAGCCCCATGTGAGTAGATTCAGGAGGGAGGGATGGGGTGAGAAGGTCGGCCAGGTGGCGAAAATACCTAAAATGTATTTCGTTTTTCAGTGCCCTGTTATTCCTATGAAGTTCTGATTTTCGTGTTTAATTTGTCAGTAGTATAGAGTTGGCCTTCCATATCTCTGGGGTTTGTGTGGTGAATTCAACAAACTGCAGGTCAAAAATACGACAACAAAAATATTCCAGAAAATTCCTGCAGGCTGGCCACCCACTGACCAGTGCACTGAATTCACACTCAGGAAGCGATTAAAGTCGCACCGGGCTGTGGCCTATATCACACGTAAATACTTCGTTCAAATACTGCTCCTTTCATAGAAGGAACTTCAGTGTTTTGGTTTGGGGTGGAATCCCGGAGCTAACTGCCTGCAGATCCTGAGGGGTGCGGTGCTCCCCCTGAGGCCAGTGAGAACGTTGTCAGCAGCCTGGCACAGGCCCGGGTTTGGAGCTGAGGGTACAGGAGGCCGGGCCCCCCGCTCCCTGTTCAGGCCCCTCCAGGGAAGGCACTCTGTGGGAACAGCGCTGCCTGGACTAGAACTTGACCGCTTAGTTTGGAATGCACCAGTTTGCAGGTCTTCAACGAATTAACGGTTGTGACTCTCTCTGACCGTTTCAAGAAACACAAAGAGTAACCACAGAATACGTTTGGCCACCCAACGCAATGTGAGTTTAGGGCGGAAAATGGGGGTCAGTAAGTGTTTGTCAAGGTTTTTCTTCAAAATGGCCTCATATTAGCCTATACTAACTTCAGATTTCTCATAGTAAATTGTTTTCATTAAGATATGAAATTGAAAAAATATCATATTTTCTCCTTTGCTTGTAAGTACGTTAATGTATGTAACTACTCTCTTGCTTGCCTGCTTGCTTTTCCTTCTCTTTTTGGCTCTTTCTTTTGATCAAAAGTGTAAAATATAGTGAAAGCAAGGCCAAGAGGTAGATATATAGGATTAAATATATAAATAGAAAAGGAGAAATGTCTCCAGCCAATAATCTACAAGATGCTAGTGCCCAGTCCCTCGGCCCTGTGGAGGCGGCAGGCGCACAGCAAGGCTGGGACGGCCTCCAGGTGGGCTCGGCTGCTCCGAGCTCCTGCTTCCAGAGTCCCCCAGTCCCCTCAGCCCCCCAGTCACCCAGGGCCGGCCCGAGGCCAGAAGAGCCTCGAATGGAGGCTGCCCAGCCGCCCAGGGCTGCCAGAGGCTCAGGTAACCAGGGCCGGCCAAGGCTTGCGCTGCCGGCAGTGGCAGCAGCAGAGGTGTGATGGGGCGTCACCTTCCCCTGATCATCAGGCCGCCTCCCACCCCTGAGGGTTCCCAGACTGTGAGAGGAGGCAGGCGAGGCTGAAGGACCCCTCTCCAGTGCATAAATTTTTATGCGCCAGGCCTCTAGTATAAGAACAGGAGAAGAAACTACAAATGACCAGGCTGTGGCCTATATTACACGTAAATATTAGTAATACAGTATCAGAGATGGAAAGAGGGTCATTGCTACTGCTTCCCTGTGCATTAAAAGAGTAAGAAAGGAAAATAATGATAAAATAATAGTATTGGGCTGATTCCTTAAAAGACACAAATTGTTAAAACACATTCAAGAAGAAAGACTAGTAAATGGAAACAATATGAATTTTCCCTCTATATCTATTGAAAAAAAAATGAGTTAATAATTAATAACCTTTGTGAAAAAAAAAAAAGGCAGTAGACCCAGATGGTTTTACAATTCTACCAAATATTTAAAAGGACAATGATTCTCATGATTTCTTGCAGAAATCAGAAGCAGAAGGTTCATTTTTCACCTCATACTGTGACGACAGAATTACCCCGTTAGATAATTGCCATTACTCCAATATTAAGATCAAGTGAAGACAGTGCAGCCTAGTGAAACTACAGACTGATAACTCTGTGAACCTGGGGACAAAATCTCCTTTGTTGGTCTTTTGCAAATCAGGCTTGCTCCAAAGAAAATAATTATTTAAAATTAGGACTCTCATATGTGGTGGCTATTATAAAAAATTATTTTTTTCAGTCTACAATGGAGAAACTGATGTTTAGAGAAAAGTTTTTAAATTTTCTATTTCAAGGATAGCATTGCCCATGAGGTAAAACAGGTCAATCAGAACAGTGAAACACTACATATTATTACCATTATTATTATTATTACTAGTATTGTTATTATTATGCAGTCACTGTAAAGTGGAGATCCTAATGTATTTCTCCCTGCATTCCTGATCAGACATATATTGTGTGCTCTGATTAAATTACCCGCCTTACTTTGCTTAATCCCAAATAGCTTTTTCTACATTCATAGGAAGCATTCAAAGAAAATGTTTTGATTTTTTTTTTTTTTTACTTTTTTTTTTTACTAGTTTCTTTCCAGGTGGCAGCCAACTTTCATGAAAGGAAGGGAAATAAAAGGATGAGCAAGATCCCTTTTCACAAGTCTCCAGCCCCGACAGAATCACTTTGGAAAACATGGTTTCTACTTTGTCACTCCCTTTGCTGCTCTGGTCTCCTGCCCTGGCCCGAGTTCACACGCTTTCTTTGATCTGCTCTGCTGAGCAAATCTGAAGTGAGCTGTGATTTAGAAGGAGAAACTAATGAGAAGATATTTGTCAGGGAAAAACAATTCCAGCCCATAGACACCCACCCCACCCACGAGCAAGACCCCAGCTAACGGGGGGACTTGGCCCTCCTCTCTAGCATGATCCTTAGAGAGACGCCCCCCATTGAACACAGGCAGTCACATGAGAGTCAGGAATGGGACCTGGGTGCTGGGGAGGGACGGGGAGCACGTGTGTACAGCTGGAGGCGTGCATGAGAGCCAGACCGTGCTAAGAAGAAAGAATGTGGCTTTTGATATCTATGTCCGAGGTTTAAGTGTCTTCTGGAACTGTGCCTGGGACAAGGAGAATTTCCGAGCTGCATTTTAGGTAGCCGCGTGGAGAATTGCTTAGGGAAAGGGGAGATTTGGAGATTCAATTAAGAGATTAGTCTGAACAACAGAGCGATCGTGTGGAGCTGAATCCCGGTCCGCGCATCTGACAAATGAAAACAAGTCACCAGGCTGCTATTGATAGGAATCAATGACCAAGTAAATGCTGCGGCTGAGAGGGGACAGAGGGGTGTCTGAGACTGCGTACCTGTGTGTGTGAAGCTCACATGCGGGTGAAAATAGATAAGAAATAAGAAACTCACCCGAGCCAGTTTGGCTCAGTGGATAGATAGAACATCGGCCTGCTGGCTGGAGGGTCCCGGGTTCAATTCTGGTCCAAGGCATTTGCCCAGGTTGTGGGCCTATTGGCCAGTAAGGAGTGTGCAGGAGGCAGCTAATCTACGATTCTCTTATCATTGATTTTCTGTTGCTCCCTCTCCCTTCCTCTCTGAAATCAATAATAATATTTTTTAAAAGAATTAAGCACCATTATATGGAAGGGAGGAAGGGAAGGAAGGGAGGGATGGAGGGAGGGAGGGAGGGAGGGAGGGAGGGAGGGAGGAAGGAAGGAAGGAAGGAAGGAAGGAAGGAAGGAAGGAAGGAAAAGAAAAAAGAAAAGAAAAGAACTAGTGGAGAAGTTATAGTTCTGTTTGGGACTGGGATGGAACACATTTTAAAAGTATAACTAAGACCTAACCTAAGGATCACTGAGCTGCAGAACCCGTTGACATAATCTTGGTCATATTCTACAATAATGCTGATTTATGGGGAAACCTAACATAAGTCATTAGAAAAAGCCTAACTTCGGCTCAGAATAGCTCTGGGCTTATGGAGGGCTTAAGCACGAAGGGACACTGTGTGCTCAGAAGCTGGCTGAAGCTTCATGGGAAATGGCAAATATGTGGGAAAGGACATAGACAAGCAAATCCTTGGGGATGTAAAATAGGATCAATGAAATGCTTTGGTGCTACATTTTTAAAACCCCAGGAGGAAAGGGGGGTAGACAGATGGTTCTTTCAAACTTAGGATGAACTTTTTTTTTCCCATCTCAGAAAGGAAAATTACACTTGCCCTTAATTTACCCTCCATGAATCTATAAATAGATGCATGCATGCCTTTTTCTAAAGTTAACATGGTCAGGTTTAAATGTCCATTTCTTGAGCATTGTCCTAATAATTACAACAAACACATCTGTATTTTCCAGTATATAAGACGACTGGGGGTATAAGACAACCCCCAACTTTTCCAGTTAAAATACAGAGTTTGGGATATACTTGCCGTATAAGACTACCCATCTTCCAACGCACACCAAATAAAAATTAAAAAAAATCAGATTTGATTTTGACCCCCGACTTTTGAGAAGATTTTCCTGGGTTAAAAAGTCGTTTTATACGCCCGAAAATACGGTCTCTCCAAGATGCTGTTTCCTAATTGATTGGAATGAAAAGCTGAAGAAAAGAACTTGGGTGGCAGAGTTTCCTTCGGGGATAAAGGATATTCGCTCGATCAGTCTGTGTGCCTCGGTATATATTTCTCTTAAGCGGAAATACATACAAACTTTGCAGTCAGGCGGAATGATAGATTGAGAAGCTCCCTTCCTCAGATTGTGGTGACTGGCAGCCTCAGAATATATGATACCGCCTTTCCTTTTGAAATCATTCTCTCCCGACGTTGGTGGAAGCTCAGAAAAAATACCTTTCTCTTCTCTCTCAGGCCTACAGAATCCAGCCTGAAAAGAAGCCCATAAAACAAATGCAAACTTGCAGACAAGAGTGGTGTCTTTCTGGAGTAGGTGAAGATGTGTAGTATTGACTAGAAAATTCGTGCAAGAGTAGGCCCGCCTCCCCCCGGCTGCCTGCAGCAGGCCCCGGGACCCAGGCTTGCCTCGTCTGGAAGGACGTCTGCTCACGTTAGCATATTATGCTTTTATTTTTATTATAGATATTTAGATGTCAGGAGTGTTTGCAGATCTGTTTCCATATATTTGATTAATGCCCGTATTCATAGATGATTAAATCGACATGGGTTTTATTCAGCACATGACTCTTTGCCCCTTGTTGATTCCTGGGTGTTGTTCTTTGAAGAATATCTGTGTAGCCAGTTGGCAAGGCAGTGGCTTCTCAGGAAGTTTGTAATATTTAGAGACTTAATAGTTTATTCAAATGCATTAACTCAGTGAAAACACTGGCTCACCAAATGTTCAGTGGGCACACGTTCTAGAAAGCACATCAGGCAAATTAACCTCTTAGATGACTTAGCTGGTTGTTTGACCAAACTCACTGGAGGGATTTGTGAAAATGTTTAAACTAATGATATGTGTGGCAGTCTCAATACAATCGATATCTGGGTGTTTAATGTCAGCAAACATACAGATCTGGGAGTTTTATTCAGATGACCCAGCAAGTTTCAGATTATTAGTTGTCCTCAAGGCAACTGATGTTCTGTATCTGTAAATCATCTGTGGAGTGGGGGATCTGGAAGGTTCTTGAACATTCTGTTGGTGGCTGGGTGGGCATATTAGATGTTTGTTCTTGAACATTCTGTTGGTGGCTGGGTGGGCATATTAGATGTTTGTTCTTGAACATTCTGTTGGTGGCTGGGTGGGCATATTAGATGTTTGTTCTTGAACATTCTGTTGGTGGCTGGGTGGGCATATTAGATGTTTGTTCTTGAACATTCTGTTGGTGGCTGGGTGGGCATATTAGATGTTTGTTCTTGAACATTCTGTTGGTGGCTGGGTGGGCATATTAGATGTTTGTTCTTGAACATTCTGTTGGTGGCTGGGTGGGCATATTAGATGTTTGTTCTTGAACATTCTGTTGGTGGCTGGGTGGGCATTAGACATTTGTTCTTGAACATTCTGTTGGTGGCTGGGTGGGCATTAGATGTTTTTCTTGAATATTCTGTTGGTGGCTGGGTGGGCATTAGACGTTTGTTCTTGAACATTCTGTTGGTGGCTGGGTGGGCATTAGACATTTGTTCTTGAACATTCTGTTGGTGGCTGAGTGGGCATTAGATGTTTTTCTTGAATATTCTGTTGGTGGCTGGGTGGGCATTAGACATTTGTTCTTGAACATTCTGTTGGTGGCTGGGTGGACATATATTAGTGCTTCTGTTTTGATGTGTTTTCCAACCATTTGCACAACAGACTCGAATAGACTTAACACGGCCATGTGGCAGATGAAAGCTGCCCTCAGTTCTATATACCACCAACACGGAATGTTTCCCTTATATATTTCTATCAAAATACAATATGCAAAATACATAATACCTATTCTTTGAGTGAGATTTTAATCACTGCCGGACTTATTTCGTTTCCACAGTTCCTCTCTATTATATTTGTTATTTTTATTCATTATGCAAATACTTATTAATGCGTAGTACATTCTAGGCATTACACTGGGAGCTGTGTGTATGGGGAGAAGAGAAAAACATGGGAGAACATGTTACCTAAACAAATATCTAACAATATGCTACAGATGGCATTATGGGAAATCAAGGGAGAAAATGACACTGCCAAGGAATGTTATACACTGAGCGGCCAGATTATTATGTGTTCAGAGATCATAATCTGGCCACTCAGCGTATATGTCTTTATGTTCCCAGGGATCCTTCTAGAGCTAAGACTTGATGGACACTGGGGTGCAGGACAGCAGTGACCCACTCTGGGGCATTTCACAGACTTCTTAGCTCTAATACTGGGACTAGAACCTAGGCCTAAACCGAAGACATCTTGACTTCTCCTGCAGAGTTGTTGCCACTAACCCACCTAGATGCACAGTTGCTTAGCATCCCTAACACAGCTATCTGATTTTGCATTTAACCAAGGAATTCAGTGCCCTCGTCCGAAGTTCTTTGATCTTTTCATCTTTTGTCTTTATCCCCAGTACTTTGCATAGAATATAGGCTTAGTAAATGTTTGTTGAATGAATAAATTAGTTATGTGCATTTTGTGGGTACAAAGCAAAATTTATGACAAGGTAGGTAGGTAGAGATTTTAGAAACATGTTTTGGAATATCTCACATTATTCCCCCAAAAAAAACTTTAAAAAAAACAGTCCTAAAACTGTTGTTACTAGAGGTATTATGATATTTTCTTTTATTAGTTCACTGAAGATTATAATATTCTAGTTAAGTTTAACCTTTGTTGTCAACCCCCATTGCTCAACTAAAAATTTAATGTCTCCCACTTTCATCCAGATAGTAAACTCCCAGTGATTGAAAATAATCCATAGAAGTTTTACTGCCAGAATCCTTTAGCAGAAAGAACCCTTTGACCACAGATGCGTAAAGCTAAAAATGCAAAAAAATTTGGCAGTACTTTTTTTGCATGATTATATTTCTTATAAAAAAACGGATACTAAGATTTTGCAAAAAGATTCATTTTTGAACTTTTAAATCATATTTTGGGATAATCAACAAATACTTTAAATATTATAAAATTAAAATATTAATCTATACACAAGTTATATAATTTTAATATTGTATTAATGGGATTACAGTTTTCTTCTACTTAATAAATTGGAAGGAATATTGAAAATTTTCATCAAACTAAATACAGCAAAGAAAGAAAAACTTTTGTAGGAATCTTGTGCCTTTCTCATTCAGTAATCTTGCAATTTGGAAATTATAATTGCATTAATAAATAAATTATATTTTTCAGATTTGGTGTTACTGGCATATATCCAACTTCAATTAAAAGTTTGTTTGGCCTGTTAAATTTTCACTCTTGTAGCAATTTTAAAAATAATTTGCTAATGAGAACATTGCTTTACTTGCCTTTACTCTTCATACATCCATATCATCAATAACATTCTTTCATTTCCTTAACAAAAAAAAAAAATCCTTTGATCGTGTTTTCCAAAACTCACAATATTTTTCTTATCCCTTCACTTCTCCGAGGAGGAAAATGTTTAAATCTTCCAGATAGAATTTCTCCAGCGCACTCAAAGAATTTCACCTTCTCAACACCCTTGCATTTAACTTAATGTTTTTCAGACTTCCAAACTCTATTACCAGGATGATAAACAAATAGCTCCAGTTCAGGGGTCAGAGAAAGGGACCTATGGGGTGAAAGGTTGAGTAACTTGAAAGCAGAGTGTTACAGCTTTAAGAAAGAGGTTTAACAGGTTTGGGACCTTTTCGCCTCTGGCAAAGGTCCCTTATTTCTTAGCTTCGCTCTTCCCTACTAAGGTGTTAACTTTTCAGCTGCCGGAGGATTTGAGCTTTATTATGTTTCTCTCCTGTCATTTACTTATTCCATTAGAGGAAACATTATTTCGTGGCCAAACAATTTTTCAGATTTTATGAAGTAGCTTGTCTTTGGGGAAAACCGAGCTAAATTTGTGCCCCAAACTTGTTCTCATATTTATAACCAAATTAATTCTGTAAACATCACTCTTAAGAAACACACTGAACCATTCAGGTTAAAACAGCTGTTACGCATCCATATAGAAATCTCAAATGTGATGCTTTATGTAGCTATCCGCTCAAGAGGTGGAGGAAATCAATCAAGTATATACCGGGCAGAGCAAGGGCATACACACAGAGTTTTATTATCATATTTAAGCTTTTCTTTTCCTCTTATTCCCTCCTTGAGATCTCGCCAAGGAGGAGAAAGACAGTATTTTAAATGTATATTTTTATTGATTTCAGAAAGGGGGAGGGAGATAGAAATATCAGTGATGAGAGAGAATCATTGATCGGCTGCCTCCTGCATGCCCCGCACGAGGGACTGAGCCCACAATGCAGGCATGTATGTGCCCTTGGCTGGAATAGATCTGTTACCACCTGGTCCATAGGTCGATGCTTAACTACTGAGCCATACTGGCTGGGCAGAAAGACAGTTTTGATGAGCTGAGCATGACTGAATGGAAAATAAGGAGCTATTAAATTATGAAGGACCCAGAGACTAATTAGCACCTTAGGAAGTTGGTAGTTTCTTATGGAGATGAAGACATGAAAACTTGCTGCTGATGACTCCATCTCCCCAGCCATTCACTGCCCATTCATTTAGCAGCTACTAGTGAAACCCGCAAATGTGTAAGACACACTGCCAGGTGCAAAATCGGGCATCCACCAGTCACCAGAGCCAAATATCAACAGGACAACGATTGACATTTCTTTTGAGAGCCCAAGTTTTTAGACTCAAACTTCTTCCAACGCCACTCGTTCAAAATTGACTCGCCCAGGCCGTGGTATTTTGTGGAAGAGCCGCACTCAAGGGGCCAAAGAGCCACACGTGGTTCGCGAGCCGCAGCTTGCCAACCACTGCACTAATGAATGAAAGAGCCCTTGGAGTATAAAGAGAGGATTTACTTCAGGTGGTCGAATGAAAACGGACCCTGGAATCCAAAGAAAGTTTATTCTCTTCATCCATATGACACTGGGCTGTGATAAGAATTGCACGAACGCGCTCTGAGTGGTTAAGAAGCATGTAGGGAGGGCTTTCCCAGGTTCACCTCTGGGCTTGGGCACCCATGTGTGTTGGCTACCCTAACTTCTACCTGTGGTTAGAGCGAGGGCAGCCCGTGCCACCCTGTAGCCTCAGGAGGACTGGCTCAGCTGCACAGCGAAGCCATCTGCACGGCCTGTGTGCATTTTCCGAAGGCGGGGTGACAGTGGGGAGGTTCTCTTTGCCCACGAGGTTGGGCTTTCCTTGAAGAAACTGTGGAGAGGGGTGATGATGAGGGTGGAATGTATCTTGCTCATCAAGGAGCCATCTCTAGTGCACCCAGACTTTTCGAGCACTTTCTGAGCTGTACTTGCCACGTCCTTGCTTGCTCCGGCTCCTCACTAGATTGTAAACAAAACGAGGTTTGCCTTTGTCTTTCTTCCCTTCACCAAGTCCCGTTTAGGGGTAGCAGCTGGTTTAAAGCGCAAGCTGTCTTGTTGACTCTAGAACCTTGAATAGATTCGTGTGAAGAGCTAAATATTTTTGTAACAAATTTTTTAATGTATTTTATTGATTTCAGAGAGGAAAGGAGAGGGAGAGAGAGAAACATCAATGATGAGAAAGGATCAGTGATCAGATGCCTCCTGCACGCCCCGCTCTGGAGATGAAGCCTGCTACTTGGGCAGGTGCCCTGATCGGGAATCGAACTGTGACCTCCTGGTTCAAAGGTCAGGGCCCCACCACTGAGCCACACCAGCCGGGCGAGTTAACTGTTTTTAACGGACTGCGCCCCAGAGGAAGTAGAGCACAACATTGTCACTGGCTTGGCCATCTGTGATCACTTCGGACTGGAGCTGTCCGATGCGTCTACAAACAGAAAGGGAGCCCGGGCGGGTCTTGCAAAAGGGCCATGTCTGTCGCTTCTGTCTCCACAGTTATGGTAGAGCTCTTCCGTCCCCCAAAGGCTCGTGCTCCACCTGGGCTCGGCTGACACTTGTAGATTCCTCCTCCTGCCCGAACAGGTGTCAGTGGCGTTGGGATGAAACGCTCACCAGCCCTGGTCAAGCAGCTCTGTTGGGTAAAGCGCCGTCTGGTGCGCCAAGATTGCAGGCTCGGTCTCTGGTCGGGACACCGACAAAAACCAGTGAATGCATGAATGAATGAATGGAACAACAAATCCATGTTCCTCTCTCCCTCTCTCTCCTTTCCTCTCTCTCTTTCTCTTTCTCTCTCAAATCAATCAGTCAATAAGAATTTTGTAAAACACACAACCCTTTTCAGAGAGGCCAGGCCAGGATCGGACCACAAAGAGGCAGAGCAGGAAAGAAAGCAGGATTTTCTGCAGTGGCTCTCCCAGAGGAACTTCCCACGTCAGTCGTATCCCCCACCCCCCACCCCAAAAGCCACGCCCAGGCTGTCCCCTGCCCTCGGAAAAGAAACCAGCTCTCCACGTTTACAAGGAGTTTTCGTACTCACCTCCCTGCAAAAGGCATTTTGATGAAAACAATGTAAAGCAGCCTGATTTCCCCATAGAGCAGCGATGGAACGGGGAGGGGGAAGCGGGGGGAAGTGGGGGGCTGTGTCTGTCCTAGGCTCTGTTGCCTGATGACTTGCAGAAATGGCAGCAAACAGCACATTCAGTGAATGTGCAACAGATTCGAGGGCTGAGAGGTGTAAGGCCTGAGGTGTGTGGAAAGCATTGAAGCTGGGAGCACAGTGACAGGCTCTTTAACTCCCATCAAACACAGTTCCTGAAGGGGAGGCAAGGCTGAGGGGGGAGTGCGGAATCTGGGAAAGCTGACACTGGGGGACATGCCGCTCGAACCAGGCAGAGGCGAAAGCAGTCGCCAAGCGGAGTAAAAGGAGCCATGTGTGGGCACCGTGCCCGCTGGAGAACTGCGGGGGCAAGGGGCGATGGGGGCGGACAGAGGCCCTGCAAATCGGCTCTCAGGCTGAAATAAGACCTCAGAGATCATAAAGCATTAGCCCCTGAGCGAGAAATCTTGCTTCTCAAGATACTATGAGCAAGAGTGGGCGAGAAAGGAAGGGAAGAAGAAAGGGGGGGGGGCGGGGTTGAGAGAGAGAGAGAGAGAGGGGGAGGAAAGAAGGAAGAGAGGGACAGAGGGAGGGAGGGAAATTTTCCCATTCATCCTAATCATCCTCAGGGCACATGGCCACGCCCATTGCAGACTTCCCAGCCATGCATTGAGAAGAGAAAAAAATTCACCCACCTAGAACAAGATAAATAAAACCTGTCAGTGCAGCCTTTTGTTTTAGGCCTTGCAAACACGCGTGTCTTATGCATGCTAGCATCAGCTGAGAGATTCTAATGACGTTTTAAATGGCTGTGGTTAGGAAGGTGTCAGAGAACAGAACCCACTAAGTGAGGTCTGCGCCATAAAAGTCTCAGAGTCCTGAGCGGGCCTCCTGCAGCTGGGAGGCATCAGGGAGCAGCAGGTCATTGCGGTGGGGTGCTTGGGAGGTGGGAGGGAGGGGGTGCTGCAGCTGTGGGGGCTGCAGGAGCGACAGGCGATCCACAGCTATCTGGAAAACACACCAGCTGTCCTCTGAGGTCACTGGGTACAACTGGGTGGACGCCGAGGCCTCTCCTAGGTAAAGAAGTCCTCATTACTTCATAATAAAGGTAAATCTTCCCTGGCTGGCGTAGCTCAGTGGTTAGAGTGTTGTCCACACCCATCGACGGGTCCCAGGTTTGATTCCTGGTCAGGAGCATGGAATGTTCCATCCCAGGCCCCAGTTGGGGCTCCTGTGGGAGGCATCCAATTAATGAGTCTCCCTCACATCTGTGTTTCTCTCTCTCTCCCTCCCTCCCTTACACTCTCTTTAAAAGCAATGGGAAAAGTATTCTTAGGTAAGGATTAATAGAAAAAATTTAAAAAACTCAAGGTAACTACATGAGAAAGATTCAGTGATCATTTTATTTGAGGATGACAAATAAGGCTTTGCATCAGACTCTCATTAAAGTATGTGAAGAAGATAGTGAAAGGTTCATTTTCCTTTGACTAACTTGCATACATTTATTGAACACTTACTAAGCTCCAGGCACTGCACCGGGCCCTTAATAATCATGATTTGGCCTCACATCAGCCAGTCAACCAAACAGTGTTATTGACACTCCATAACAGGGGCGGGTGACAAAACCCAAACGCTAAAAGAAGGCACAGTAGAGATTTTCTGCTCCCCCAAAACTTGTCAACATAATTGGGGAAATCACACGTGCAGTCGTACACATCGGAAAAAGTACAAGCCAGTGTGTTATGGAACGATGATGATTGGCAGGAGCTGGGGGCGGGGTCTGGAAGGAGGGACATCCGGTTCCAGATAGCCTTCCCCAGCTGAGAACTTGGGAAGAAACCCGAGTAGACCCTCCAGGGGGGAAACTGAACTGGTTGAGGGCAGTCAGGACACAGGGCAAAGGCACTGTCATTGTGTGGCCCATTTCCACATGTTTATCCAC
Organism: Antrozous pallidus; assembly: GCA_027563665.1. Taxonomy (NCBI): domain Eukaryota; kingdom Metazoa; phylum Chordata; class Mammalia; order Chiroptera; family Vespertilionidae; genus Antrozous; species Antrozous pallidus. Next base: position 6,181,938 of record CM050530.1, read on the forward strand.
ATAAAACCCAAGCCATGGCTTCCGTTTTCCATATTTCCCATTTTCTCACACACACACAACAAATTCACTACATAAAAATGTTTCTTTTCAGTGAGTGACATATTGAATCATTTTGACACACACACAAAAAAAATCCCCAGCACCCTCTCCCCCAATTTGGCTTTCCTATATAATAAAAGGCTAATATGCAAATCAACCGAACAGCGGATGGACTGGTCACTGTGATGTGCACTGACCACCAGGGGGCAGACGCTCAATGCTGCCCCCTGGTGACCAGTGTGCTCTCACAGGGGACTGCTGCTCACCCAGAAGCCAGGTTAATGGCTGGCCGGGATGTCTTGTGGCTTCCAGATTTCCAAGGGTGCAGGCCAGGCTGAGGGGCCCTCCCAGCCCCCCTCCCTGCCCCAGTGCATGATTGTGGTGCACCAGGCCTCTAGTTCATAATGATAAACCTAATCAGATCGCTGTCTATCTCCCCTCTTCTTTTTAGCTACATAAACTCAAGTACTTATCGGAAAATCTTGGATTTCAAACTATATACGCAGTTTCTTGGAATGGCCCGCTAGTTGAGGCTCCAATACAAATCCGTTCATGAGCCACTTGCCATGTCAGAGGCCTGTGGTTGTATTTTGCTTTGTTTTCTAGTTTCAATTTCACTTCATTGTCTCTGTGAGCCAGGTGGGTGGGGTTGGGATTACTGCCATTACTACCCGGGGAATGAGTGCGTAGGCATGTGCTAGATGCATTGCACACAGGGAACCGAATTTTTACTTATCTGTATGAAAATGGAAACTCTGACCTTGAAGGATAATTAGTACAGTTTCCCTGTACTAATAACAAAAGGATAAAATAACAAGCAGCCTAGCTCTGGGAACAAATGCACATCAGAATTCCATGAAATTTGCACGCGATTCAGATCGGGTAGTGAATGAAGCCGTAAAGTAGGCCCCGTGTGACGTGCTGGGCAGCGGGTCTTCCGCTGACCTCGTGGTTAAGAGAGCGCAAGATGTTTATGGCCACAAGCCACCCTTCTCCACTTGAGAGCCCGTTCCCCGCCAGCTCCTGGTAAATAAACATATAACCTTCTCGAAGGTAATTTAAGGCCGTGCCTTGGAGAAGAAGCTGAATGCACTGGGAGAGCGCGGGGAGATAAAGAATCTCATGAATAACCTGCAAGGCTGCAGGCTACGGGGGTTATTAAGTCCCAAGTTGTTTCGCCTTCGCTTTTCCTCACCCCGGAAATAAAAACAATTACTGCTGCGATGCTCTAAAATTACAGCACATCTGTCGCTTCTAAAGGCGGATACAACTGAAGGGGAGCTGAGCAGTGAAGGGGGAAGCAAAGGAAATGCGGGTGCCGAGGCCCGGCCTCTCTGCCTGCCCATCCGCCAGAGGACACCCGTGTGCAGGGCCGGGCACAGGCCCGCCAGAGGGGCCTCTTAAAGGGGTTTAAGCAATCCCATTGCAGCCCACCCGCCTGGCTCAGGGGTTGAGCATCAACCTAGGAACCAGGAGGTCACGGTTCGATTCCCGGTCAGGGCACAGGCCCGGGTTGCAGGCCCGATCCCCAGTGTGGGGCGTGCAGGAGGCAGCTGATCCATGGTTCTCTCTCATCACTGATGCTTCTATCTATCTCTCCTCCTCTCCCCTTCCTCTCTGAAGTCAATAAAAATGTATTTACAAAAAAAAAAAAAAGGAAAGGAAAGAAATCCCATTGGATGGTTTCCTAGGGCAGCAGTGGTACAGCGCATGTGGGTCCCTGTGACGCTGGGGACAGCCTGCAGCCCCCCGGGAGGTGACCAGCACTGTTTCCGGGGGGAACCTTCCTGGAATGTGCTGTGCCTTCCAGAAAACCAGGGGCTGTGCCCCGCGTTTATTCCCTGCCCCTTTCTGCAGCTGCGCAGAGAGACTCCTGAGTAACCAGGCAGAGTGGCCAGAGCCCCTCCCGCGGGGCGGCGAGGGGGAAAAGTCACCCCTGCCGCAGTGAGTTGTGCAAAGGTGGCTTTCTCTGAGAAAGGGCCGGGTCCCCACATTCTCCTCCGCTTACACATCGCAGCCAAAGGAAGGTTGGACCGGTCCCTTAATTACTGAAATTAAGCGCCTTAATTCTCTCTTCATGTTGCTCTTTAGCTGTGGCTTTGAATCTCATGCTTTATCCATTAGATCATTGTAGTTAGAAAATATAAAAAAATAAAAACTGGGTTATGACCCAATGAATCCCAACCTAGCCTTTTTTAACAGGGTTGTGAAGAGTGAGAATATATATACACACACACACACACACACACACACACACAGACATACGTGGAGTGGCCAGATTATGATCTCTGAACACATAATTGGCCACTCAGTGTGTATCCTATATAATAAAAGGCTAATATGCACATTGTCCCCTTGACCAGGAATTCGACCAGCAGGCAGGCCAGCCAACCAACCATGTCCCCTCCCCCTAGCCAGGCTGGCTAGACCCCACCCATGCATGAATTCATGCACCAGGCTTCTATAAAATTATATATAGATATAGATAATTTTATAGAGGCCTGGTGCATGTGTGTGCACTCTGGCCAGATTATTATGTGTTCAGAGATCATAATAATCTGGCCATTAAGTGTATATGTACATATATCTAGAGACAGAGTAAGACTATATATAAAATATAAAATTATGTCAAATTTATTTAAAATATATACTGTATTACATTTGTCTGTGTGTGTATATATATATATATATATACATATATATATATATATATATATATATATATAAAATAAATAAAAATAGATTTCCTATGGTGAAATGTTCTCACATTTCCAAGCTTAAAATTTGAGATTGCTTAACTGAGGAATCGAATTTTCTGTCGTGTAAATATTTGATTGCACTTACAAATAATCTAGCATCCCAGCATGAATGTGTGTGTTTGCTTGATTTTATTTTCAAAGAGAAATATAAAAGCTGAGGCTGAGGGAGGGAGGCTGTGAGAACGCAGAGCGCCGATCGGATGCCTTTGCTCTATTCGCCACATCTCCATGGCCCACGGGGTCTTCTGTGGCTGGGAACCCTCCCTCCCTCCCTCTCCTGCCGCTCATCCTCATGAGGTGAAGGGCGAGGTGCAGGCCGAGGTGCGGGGGGCGAGGCTGCCCTCTATTCCGCCACCTCCCTTGTTTTCACAATGAAGTCACTCATGGCTGGCTTTGTGTGCGGGGCCTGTGGCGATTCTGCCCGGGCCTGGCTTCCATTTTAATGCTATTGTAAAATGTCTAGAGATGCGTAGCTATAAGGCACCATAAAGTTTAAGATATTATTGTTAAAAGGACACAGCGAGGCTATTCATAGCAAAGGTTCAGCGCGGAGCTGAACAGCCGGGAGGAAAATCCAAGAGACATTTTGTTGTTTTGATTTCCCAGCATAAGTGCTGGGGGTGCTCAGGGCCTCAGCTTTCTTTGTTCTAGACAAGTTACAGTTTGAACGAAAAAGCATGAAAGCATATATCACCTTCAGAACAATTAAGGGGAGCGGGATGCATTTTTTTTTTTTTTAATTCTCACCCGAGGGAATTTTTCCATTGCTTTTTCAGAGAGAGTGGAAGAGAGAGGGAGAGACAGAGAGAGGAACGTCGATGTGAAAGAGACACATTGATTGGTTGCCTCCCGCATGCACCCCCGTCTGGGCTGAGGATTGAACCTGAAACCAAGGTACCTGTCCTTGACCAGAATCAAACCAAGGACCCTTCAGGCTACAGGCCGACACCGTATCCACTAATCCAGTGGTCGGCAAACTGCAGCTCACAAGCCACATGCGGCTCTTTGGCCCCTTGAGTGTGGCTCTTCCACAAAAGACCACGGCCTGGGGGAGTGTATTTTGAAGAAGTGGCGTTAGAAGAAGTTTAAGTTTAAAAATTTCGGCTCTCAAAAGAAATTCAATCACTGTCCTGTTGATATTCTGTTGATTGATGAGTTTAAATTTTGAGATTGCTGCACTAAGCCAAACCAGCTAGGGAATGATGCATTTGTTCACCAGCAGTAAATTCTTGCTCCCAGCTCTGGGTCTTAGTTCTCTCTTCCCACCTCTTCCCGGAGATTCTGTGAGGTGTCCATTTTCTGCTCACTCTGACTCAGAGCCCTGTGGTCGCTGAAGGTTGCATCTGAATTCTCAATATCGTGCCTCCAACAAATGCTTCCGAGCATCTTCTAGCTGTGGACACTCGACCGGATACACTGCAGCGTCAAAGTGATCATAGTACCTCCCCTCGCCAAGTTCAAGTCAAGCCAGACAGGTGCACATTCATCACATGGGCACCCAGAGAAATATAAAATTCTGACTGCTGCCAGGGCTAGGAGGAAGGGGGGGCCATCGGTGTCTAAAGTAGGATATATGGCCCGGCCAGCATGGCTCAGTGGTTAAGTGTCAACCTGTGAGCCAGAAGGTCACGGTTCAATTCCGGTCAGGGCACAGGCCCCGGTTGCAGGCTCCATCCCCAGTGTGGGGCGTGCAGGAGGCAGCCGATCCGTGATTCTCGTGACCAGGGCTGCGGTAATCGTTTAAGAAAACAAGTGGTTGGCAAAACGGGACTGTCGTTCAGTGTTTTCGCACTTGGTCTGTGGAGATGCGATCCGATTGGAGACATTGAACAGGTGACACAATGGTTGGTTTTTTCAGTGGGATTTGTGGCAATGATGATGCCAAGAACTAGAACTCTCTCTCTCTCATTGCTGTTGCGGAGATGACCTTGATCTACACTCCAAGGGCACCCTCCCCAGCCACTTCCCATCTTCATAAAGGGCTGAACAGAGCGTGCTTAGGTGTGGACCTTCTGGAAATTTCTCCCAAATGTCTCAGAGCCACCCATTCGTGACTGACCTCTGTCCCGCCCTCTAGCAAGCTGTCCTTGTCCGGAACAGGAGGAGGGGAAGCACATCGGGAATAGAAACGGAAGAGTATTTAACAGCTTCTGTTCTCCCCGGTCCCGCCTGCCATTCATGTCACTAAGGAAGGAATACTTACACCTCAGTTGATCTATGTTTCTCGGATTAGATCCTGTTGACAAGGTGAAATTATCCATTAAAAAAGCCTGGGGAGAGGGGAAAAAATAGTCTTCCTACTGCCATTTCAGACCCCATAGGAACCTGATGAGCAGAACCTCAGACCAGCACTGAGACTCCGGAGATCACATTTCTTTCAGCCCAAATCTGACATCTTGATGCAGATAAAATAAGGGCTTAAAGCGGGTTTTAAAAGACATTCATTGGTGGTTGTGAATCCCCAAAATTTTTTATTTAGAAATAAATTCAACCCTAGCTGGTTTGGCTAGGGTCGTGGTCGGCAAACCCAGGCTCTTTGGCCCCTTGAGTGCAGCTCTCCCACAAAATACCACACCTCGGCCAGTCTATGTTGAAGAAGTGGCATTAGAAGAAGTGTAAGTTTAAAAAAATTAGGCTCGCAAAAGAAATTTCAATCATTGTGCTGTTGATGTTTGGCTCTGTTGACTAATGAGTTTGCCGACCACTGGCTAGTGGATTGGGCTTCGGCCTGGGGACTGATTCTGGTCAAGGGCATGTACCTCCATTGTAAGCTCAATCCCAGCTCCAGTTGGGCATGTGCGGGAGGCAACCAATCAGTCTCTCTCACATCGATGTTTCTCTGTCTCTCCCCCTCCCTTCCACTCTCTCTAAAAATTAATGGAAAAATATCTTTAGGTGAGGCTTAATAAAATATATATTTTTAAAAAAATAAAATATAAATAAGTTCAGCCTGGCTCAGTGGCTGAGCATCAACCTAGGAACCAGCAGGTGACAGTTTGATTCTCAGTCAAGGTACACCCTCGGGTTACAGGCTCGATCCCAATTAAGAGGGTGTGTAGGAGGCAGCCGATCCATATTTTTCGCTCATCAGTGTTTCTCTCTCTCTCTCTCTCTCTTTCCCTTCCTGAATCTAAAATCAACAAAAACGTATTTTAAAAATAAAAACCACCTCAAGGAGTTAAGTTTAAATGAATCAGAAACATAAGGGTCTAATTTGCAATAAGGGTCTAATTTGCCCTAATATACACTTGGGCCTAAAAATTAAGGGAAAAGTACTAGGAAACAAACAAACAAAAAGCCTTTCTCTGGTTGTGGGAAATAATGTTTGGCAAGAAATAGGCGACATTGGACAAGTCTAAAGTATAGTCAGTTTCCCCATCATGGGGTGACCAAGCCGGTGGGGACCTCGCTGTCCTCCTTGGGGGAAGGGCAGAGTGTCATGATAGATGATCTAGAAGAAATAAATGCTTTTTTTGTCCCTTTCAGACATGAACTCTCATATGTACACACAATTCTTTCATTCTGGTAAAATACAATTTAAAAAAGGATAGAGACATACGCTGACCATGTTCTGCCCAGCTTCTCATGGTATATTAAAAGCATACACAGAGCAGCAAAGACTCCAAAGTTTGGAGGTTTAACCCCCGGGAGAGAAAATTATGGTTTTCTCCATTTATCCATGAACCCTGCAGCTGGTAAGACTGCTCTCTGTAAGTAATTACACCGAACAGATGAGGGATTTTTCCTTTTTTATTTTTTTTTTATTTGACCTGCAGTTAAACAAAATTTGCTTGTTTTATTTTTGGTTAAAAAATGATGAGGCAGCAGCAACCCCGGTTTCACCCCAGAGCTGTTGATTTTTCCCCCTGCTTCCTAATTTGTTTCAGACTGCGCGCCCCGAGCCCCGTCCGAGTGGGAAGCGCTTGCAGCCAAGACCTTGGGGGGCTTTCTCTGCAGTTTATTTTGTTAACTGCGACTTAGGCGATGGTTGCAAGGTTGTTGTTTTCTCTTCCTGGCGAACTTTCCTAAAAGCTCATCTCGCTTTTAGGAAACAGATTTAAAGCAGCAAGACAGGGGAGGATGGGGCCGGAGGAGGCCTGAAGTGCCAGCAGCGGTCTCAGACCGGCGATGGTGATAAGCAGGATAATAAAAACTAATAAAACAATACAAGCGAATTCACTGCCTTCAAGATTTAGAGCCCAGTTCACGCTCCACTCCCACCCCTCCCCTTGTAATTCAGATTTAACACTAATAAATGAGAGGAACTAGAGATAATTGGCCAGAATCAAGCATTACACAGCAGGCATTCACAAGCTGGCCCAGCCAAGCAACTGTAGCCGGACGCACTGGAAATTCGGGGCCCAGAACAAAAAACAATGGTTCACGAGGTGGAAAGAATGTGGTACACCACCCCATTGCCCTCGCTGGGCTTTATAAAGTTTTGGCAAAATTTCATAACAAATTTTTCAATAATGTGAAAGTGGCCTGTTTCCGGTTTCTGCCCTGCACCAGGCCTGCCCTGAGGATGTTGTGGTCGGGGCAAGTGGCCAAGGATTCTGCCTGGCAACGGCCCTGGAACAGAAAGGCAGCCAGGGAGCCTCACGTCTGTCCGCCGCGTTCTCATCTCCTGCCTCAAGGAGCCTTTGGGTCTGTCCTTCCTTCCCTTCGGTTGCCATCAGCAGCCCCCTACACCCAGCTGCTTTTATCCTCCTGATGAGGAAGACAAGATTCAAAAATGGGGGACTTGCCCTCGTGGGTTTGGCTCCGTGGAAAGAGCTTCGGCCTGCGGTCCAAAGGGTCCCGGGTTCAGTTACGTTCAAGGGCACATACCTCGGTTGTGGTTGGGGCTCCCGCAGGAAGCAACTAATTGATGTGTTTCTCTCACATCGATGTTTCTCTCTGTGTTTTTCTCTCTCTCCCACTATCTCTAAAAATCAATGGAAAAAATATATCCTAGGATGAGAATTAAAAAAGAAGAAGAAAAGAAGAAGGAAATGAAATTGAAAAAAGAAAAGTAAAGATGAAGGATTTGACCAAGGACACATCGCTGATAAAGATTGCTGTAGAAATTTACACCCACATTTCTGAACCTCAGGCCAAATAATTTTCCATGGAGACTCAGATATGAATTTCACTACACTAAATCCTCTTTCTCCTCTTCCGGGTAGCTCCCTCCCCCCACAATCAGGATTCTGTTCGTCACCCCAAGATCACCACTGGAAGAATGGGGTCCCCATTGGATATGCCACGACGAAGGATGATTATTTCATAGAAATTAGAGCTCTCCATTCGCTAGCCAATATTTGTTTTAATACACAAAAGCAAATCTCATTTAATGACCATTGTAAAAAAAAAAACTCAGGCTGAAGGCATATTCTGCTGTCATCATTCAAGTCAAAGGCAGTCAGCCGCAATCTGTAAAAGTCAGCCACACGAGAGCGGCCTCCATGAGAGAGATTTCACCATCTGAAATGTATGCCACGCCCACCGATGGAAGCACATTGTTCTGGAACAGGGGCTCTGAGACCAGAAAAATCCGGGTTGATATCTTATTCCTACCATTTCACATATATGTGACATTGGGCACATCATGTCACCTCGGTGAACACTGGTGTCTCCTGTCCCGCTGTTTATTTAACCTGAGAGCGTTCTTGTGAGGGGCCAATTAGACAGCACGCAGACTACGTCCACCAGATGGAAACCCCTTTGTTGGGATCTGTCTGAATTCTTTAGCTCATGGAAGCTTCAGCAGCTTGCTCTTCTGCTTTGTGTTTCCAGATGTGGTCCTGGCCTGTGGCTGTATCTGTGCAATTGTCCTGTGACCAACTTAATTAGGGTGTAATTAGCATAGAATGAGATGGCATAGACTTGGATAATGCTGCGATGGAGTTTTCTCCAACCGGACACCTGCCACCACTGGCAGGTTGTGGTAAAGATAGCGGGGCCTGGGAGAAAGGTAACATATGGAATAAGTATGACTAACTTCTTTAGCTATACACTGAGTAGCCAGATTATTATGATCTCTGAATGCATAATAATCTGGCCACTCAGTGTGTGTGTGTGTGTGTGTGTGTATTAGAGGCCTAGTGCATGAATTTGTTCATGGGTGGGGTCTGGCCAGCCTGACCAGGGGGAGGGGACATAAATGGTTGGCTGCCCTGCCTGCTGGTCGAACTCCTGGTCGAGGGGACAATTTTCACATTAGCCTTTTATTATATAAGACTAGAGGCCCGGTACACGAAATTGGTGCATGGGGAGGGGTGTCCCTCACCCCACCCTGCACCCTTTCCAATCTGGGACCACTTGAGGGATCTGACTGCCTGTTTAGGCCTGGTTCTATTGGGATCAGGCCTAAACAGGCAGTCAGACATCCTTCTCACAATCCAGGATTGCTAGCTCCAACTGTTCGCCTAAGTGCCTCCCTGATTTCCCCTAACCTCTTCTGCCTGCCAGCCTGATTGATATCTAACTGCTCTCCTGCCAGCCTGTTTGCCCCCAATTTTTCTACTCTGCCGACCTGGTCACCCTTAACTGCCCTCCCCTGCAGGCTTGATTGTCCCCAACTGCCCTCCCCTGCAGACCTGGTCCATCCCAACTGCCCTCCCCTGCTGGCCTGATGGCCCACAACTGCCCTCCCTTGCAGGCTTGGAACCTCCTACTGTCCTCCCCTGATGGCCATCTTGTGGTGGCCATCTTGTGTCCACATGGGGCAGGATCTTTGACCACATGGGAACAGCACTCTTGTGTGTTGGAGTGATGGTCAGTCTGCATATTAATCTTTTATTAGATAGGATAGAGGTGGGGACCAGCTGGTTTGCCCTGAAGAGTGTCCTGGATCAGGGTGGAGGTTCCCTTGGGGTATGGGGTGGCCTGAGCAAGGGGCCTATGGTGGTTTGCAGGCCGCCCACAACCCCCAGCGACCCAAACAGAGGCACTGGGATCTGGGATTAATTTATGTTCTACAATTGAAACTTTGTAGCCTGGAGCAGAGCCAAGTCTTCTGCTTGCTCTGTGGCAACAGCCATTTTTGTTTGAAACATTGTAGCCTGGAATGGAGGCCTAAGTACTAGAGCTGCAGAAGTTTGGCTTCCTCCATCGCCCCGGCAAGCCTAGCTTCTTCTCTCTCCAACTCTGAGGCTGCCGCCATTTCTGTTGGGATTATGTATCTTCTATAATTGAAACTTTGTAGCATTGAGTGGAGGCCTAGACCGGCAACAGTAGACAGAAGGCTTGGCTTCCTTTGTTGCCCAGGAAACTCAAGCCTCCTTCCTGTTCTCAGTGGCAGCAGCCATCTTTGTTGGGGTTTATTTGCAGAATTTGCTCTTGATTGGCTGATGGGTGTGGCTTGATCAGTGGTACAGTCAATTTGCATATTACTCTTTTATTAGATAGGGTATGCACTGAGTGGCCAGATTATTATGTGTTCAGAGATCATCATAATCTGGCCACTCAGTGTACTATTTCATTTAATCCTCTCATCAACCTGGAGTGGAACATTAAGCAGTGATAACATTTTATAGCAAATAAGGTCAACAGTTTCTATAGTCAATCTCAGCAATGAAGACTGAAAGTTGTAAGTGAATCCTTTAAGTATTTATCTTAACTCTGTTTCTCTTTGTTCACTGTAAATGATCAGACCTGGATAATTTATTGGGTTAACTGGTACTAAGGTCCAACCAGGTCATTCAGATCTAAATGATTCACACTGTCTTGCAAATTATCCCAACATTTAAAAGAATACACTCACTTATCTTTGCCTTTTTGCTTAGGGTTTCCTCTATAATAGGACAACCTACCTACCATACAATTGGGAGCAAAAGCACCTGGCTTGTCCCATCTTGGGGTTGGAAGGAGGTAAAACAGTGTTTTCTAGTTTTGATAAAAACTGCATGAGAGGCAATATCAAATATTTCAGGAACATCTAGCAAAGAATTCTTTGGAGTTTTAGATACAGGATAATTCCATGGTCCTAAAAAACTGAAACTTAAGGATGAAGAGTTATCTGCCTAAAATGTAACCAGAATCTTCTATTTTATTTTGTTATTGTGTTAATCTTCACCCAAGAATATGTTTTTACTGATTTTTTTAAGAAAGTGAGAAAAGACGAGAGAGAGAGAGGGAAAAAAAACACATTGATGTGAGAGAGAAACGTCGATCAGTTGACTTCTCTGTGTCCCAACCAGGACCAAACCCAAAACCTAGGTACATTCCCTGACTGCTGTCTGGATGACACCCCAACCAACTGAGCCCCCTACCTACCAGCCTAGAATATTCTGTTTTCAACAGCTTTCCAATGTGGACAGTTGTTCCAAAGCCAAGTATCACACTACAGTTCTCGGAGAGACCAGAACAAAGTACAGCTGGAGTTATAAATTTTTTAAAAATTGCCCGAAGACTCATCATCATTACATTCTTCTTCTCCACTGAATACCTCTCTTATCTATAACTAGCTATCTAATCATTCTTGATATACACTGGGCATAATATAAAAACAACACACGCATGAATATTAATACTTCCTCGAGCTCCAAAGACAATTTAGCTGAAGATCAAAACATACTGATAAATACTTGATATGTGGTAACTTTCAAGAATTGAATAGGATTCTAATCAAAGCAGGGAAAACCCAACAACAAGCATGTGTTATGCAAAATTTGACATCTTAAAAGTGTTCCTCAATTTTAGAATCATAGAAATTTAGGTCTTCAGACAATCCTTTGCCATTTCAAAATTATGGATTGTTTGGGTTTGTTTGTTTGTTTTGTTTTTTAGTGTTTCCAGTTCAAACCTACTTCCTAGTTTATTTTTTTAGTTTTTTTTTTAATATATTTTATTGATTTTTTACAGAGAAGAAGGGAGAGGGATAGGAAGTCAGAAACATCGATCAGCTGCCTCTTACACACCCCCTACTGGGATTGTGCCCGCAGCCAAGGTACATGCCCTTCACCGTAATCGAACCTGGGACCTTCCAGTCCGTAGGCTGACGTTCTATCCACTGAGCCAAACCGCTCTCGGCCCTACTTCCTAGTTTAAATTTAAGGATCCACTGGGGTTGGGGATCCACTTACCTTGTGATGGAAGGCAGTCCCCCCAAAGCATGCAATCATCTGAGGTTCTCCCAAAACACACAAGGTGCATACCACACAGTGATAGGAATTGAGCCAAGAATTTTAAATGTAATTGCTCCGATGCCCAGCCAGTGTAGCTCAGTGGTTGGGCATCAACCCATGAACCAAGAGGCCACCAGTTCAATTCCCAGTCAGGGCACATGTCCAAGTTGTGGGCCCAACCCCCCTATATGGAGCGTGCAGAAGACAGCCTATTAATGTTTCTCTCTCATCAATGTTTCTATCTCTCTATCCCTCTCTCTTCCTTTCTCTCTAAAGTCAATAAAACATATTTTTAAAAAGTAAAATAGAATTGCTATGTTTTCTCTTTTTTCCTTACTCTATTTTTCTGTCATCCACTGAACCACTGAAATCTGAGGGTGAAGGTATTCCAGACCAACCCATTTTACTTGTTGCAAATTAGGTCAATTCATCCAAATGCTTTTACATACAAGAACAGATGGTATGATATTTTATCATAAAATGACTTTTCCTTTGCTTTAATGTAAAAAAAAAAATTCAGCCCCACATGACAGTATATCTTTCACAGACCTCTGGCCTGTGCTAATCTGAGCTATTTCATCTCTCTGACCTAATTTGTGGTTGAGTATGGTTTCTTTTGTGCCTGCAAATGTACCAGATTAGAAAGCCCTTTTACAAATGGAAATATCTTTTTCTATTTGCACAATATGTGTGTGTTTAAAAGGGGGAAAATAGTTTACCTGCATTTGTAAGCGAGGTTCCATTGTTCAGATAATGGACTTGCTAGTTAGCACATTTTTCTTTCCCTTCAAAATTAATTATAGAACATACTCGGATGTGTACATTCTGCCCGTGTGTACACAAAGTGGACATTGGAAGAAATCTCTTGAATATTTCAGGTAGAAAAATACTTTATTTAAGACATACAGCCGATTAAGGGAAAGTAGAGAATTTTGTTTGCGTTAAGAGAATTGTCTGATGTTAATTTCATTCTTGTGTGGGGAGACTCATCGTTTAAATAATTCATGTCTCCTTATGATCAAGTTTTCTTCCTTTGCTCATATGTACTTTAGAGATGATTATAGAAACTGAGCCTGTAACACGTTGCTATGAAAATTTAAGACCACTTGCTGAATTTCCTAATATCCCAACATTTTTCTTCTCTCTCTCTCTCAACAAGGTTATGTTTTTTTTTCTCAGCATGTATGATGTTCAGGACTACCAAACTGATAGAGTTTAAGGAAATTCAGGTTTTGGGGGGTGTTGCTCTGTGTGTGTGTGTGTGTGTGTGTGTGTGTGTGTGTGTGTGTGTGTGTATGTGTGTGTGTTCTTGTTTTCACATGGGAAAAATGGAGTGTTTAGGCTAGACACTGTGGCTCAGTGGTTGAGCGTCAAACCTGTGAACCAGAAGGTTACGGTTGTATTCCATGTCAGGAGTCATGCATGCTTCAGTGGCGGGCTCCATCCCCAACAGGGTGTTTGTAGGAGGCAGCTGATCAATGATTCTTTCTCATCATCATCATCATCCCTCTCTCTCTCTCTCTCTCTCTGTCTCTCTCTCTCTCTCTCATCCCCTCTCTATAAACAATAAAGCATAGTTGTTCTTGTTTTTTAAGGAAAATGGAGTGTTTCGTTTCTGAGTTACATCTAGTTTCCTTCGAAGGGAAGATGCTACTAGGAATGAGCGGGGAATGACAAAGCGTAGTCAGATCAAGGTATATCCATTTAGCACGAGTCCCTTTATAACTGTGCTAATTGGCAATTGCAGGTGGTCTTGGTAGAGAGACAAATAACTGAACGGAAAGAAGTCACGGTCCCCAAGGTGGACCTGCTCGTCCCCAAGCAGCATTACAGTAACAAGAACACTGAGTTGTTCAGCTCATTTCTTCAACCTGCTGCGGAGGTAGAAAGGGGATCCGGGCTCGGCTATTGGGGTGCTGTCTGTCACCAGCACCAAATTCAGTCCCAAGGAACCGAAGGAAACTATGTCAGGCCTATTTGGGGCATCTTTCTGATTCACAGCCGATTCACCACGTCCCATGAAGGGCTTGCAATAAAGAGTAATATGTTGGGGAGATTAAATCATGAATGGGGACTGTTAATTACACACGCACCGCTTCAAAGCTGAAGCAGATACCTCTCCCTGCCCTTTGCCGCACATTCTGCACGCCTGCCTGTTCCTCTGGCGCTGCTGCTCGGTCTGTTTCTCCCTAATCTCCCACCCCTCGCACTCCACTACCCACTCCCAAGCGCAAACGCAAATGTAAAATGTAAATTGCGGCCTAGATTGCTGCTGCTGGCGCGTGGGGGGGGGGGGGGGGGGGGGGACCGGCTCCTGTGACTGCCTCCATGTGCCAGGATGGACCGCATCTTCGCAGATGGACCAACTCCTCGGTTATCCGTCATTTCCCTCGTTGGCTTCCCATCCAGTTTTGCCCTTTGGCCAATCCTGTACATTTCTCATGCTAATTTACATAGAAGAGAATGCTCTGCACCCCAGACCTCCAAGCCCACTTACCTAGCATTGCAATTTTTTCCTTTTTTTTTCTTCCCCGTGCTAAAGCCTGCAGGATAATTAAGCCCATTTCCCTCCTGCCATAATCACCTATTTTACTGTGTCATTCCCAAATTCTTAAAGTGTGATCCGCGTGATACTGTACTAACCTGACTTCACTCCCTGCCCTCTAAGAGCTTTTCATCAAACAAGTGGCTCGTTATTCTCAACGCAAAGGTTCCCTACTGTCGATCAAAAATGGGGGCACTTGTCCCCGCCCAGTCTTGGAGCATGAGGCATGGTCATCGTGGTAGCTGACAGTGTGGGGTGAGGGCCAGCAGGACCCGAGCTGGGAAGAAAGGTGATGTTCCAATCATGGTAGCTCTCGGGCACTAAGAATTTAGATTTCATCCAGCTGGCAGCAGGAAGGAATTAGTGAAACATTGATTCTTAGAAACATTGTCCCCTCTTTCATTCTTTGGAAGGGATAAGAAGTTCTGATGGTGCCCTAACCGGTTTGACTCAGTGGATAGAGCGTCGGCCTGCAGACTGAAGGGTCCCAGGTTCAATTCCGGTCAAGGTCATGAAGCCTGGTTACGGGCACATCCCCAGTAGGGGGTGTGCAGGAGGCAGCTGATCGATCTTTCTCTCTCATCAATGTTTCTAACTCTCTATCCCTCTCCCTTCCTCTCTGTAAAAATATCAATACAATACTTTTTTTAAAAAAAAATTCTGATGGTGACACAGAGGAAAGCTGTTGCCAACATCAGAACAAGCCATGATGTGCCTCCGATGGAGGCGGTGGGAGTGTGAACAGGAAGAAGGGCCGGATAATGGTGTCGTTCCTAAGGCAAAGCAATGGGCAGTACTTCTGGGTGGTGCTTCTGTTCTATTGAAGAGGTGGATGAGAAAGGAGGAGTCCAAGTTAAGTAGACAATGACTTCCTTAGCAGAAGGGACAAGAGAAGGAACAGATGTTGCCAACAGTATCCAAATTTTCTTGGAGTCGCAGTGATCGGGAGGGACTTAGGGATCGTCCAAGACCAGCTGATGGTTGAAAACGCAGCCTGGCTTTGCACAGTGGAGTCAGGGCAGGCGAGCGAGGTCGGCGGGAAAGCCAGAGAGTCCTTGGAATGACCACGGAGAGAGTGAAGGGTGAATAGAACTGGGAACAGGAACATAGAAACGACCAGCATTTAAGGACCAGGCAGTGGTGGCAGGCGGGGTCCTCAGTTCCAACTGAGAAGAAACTAGTGCAGAGCAAGTCGGAGCAGGAGTCACACTGTCACACCTAGAGGGGGCCAGCTGGAGAGCAGGGGCAGGGGAGTGCAGGTGGCGAAGTGGGTGTTGCCCCTCTGACAGTTACCTCCTGAGAGCTACTACAGCCCCCAGCAGGTTTGGGGAGTCAGTATCTGAAAGTCACCATTTTAATTCAGAATATTGTTTTTTACTGTCTTGGTTTAAAAAATATATATATATATATGTTTTTTTATTGATCAGAGAAAAAAAGGAGAGCAAGAGAGAAAGACAGAAACATCAAGGATGAGAGAAAATCAGATTGGCTGCCTCCTGCATATCCCTTACACAGCCAGGACGTGCGCCCTGACCAGGAATTGAACCCTAACCTCCTGGTTCACAGGTCGATGCTCAACCCCGGAGCCACACCAGCTGGGCCATTTTTGCTTTTGAAATCAGCACAGTAAAATGAGTATTTTCCCCCCAATGATTTGCGTTAATCGGTCTTTAAGAATGCGCTCAGAAATCAATTGAAGCCAGAAGGTACTCACCTAAATAAAAAAATACACTAGTGACACTGTGTCTCATGGAGCAAACACGAACCTGAGCTAAGTGTTGTTCTTTCTTCCTTGTGTATATTTCTACCTCTATTTATTTGTCATTAGCTCTGAAATGCTGGTGAGTGCTTACTGTGACCGGGGAACGGTGAGTGAGAAAATCATTACCGAGCCTGTGCCGAGAAATCCTGTGTCCGCGGTGCATACTTCTGTTCCCAAACTAATGCTTTATTTATTTAGCTGTTCCTTTTAGGAACATGAAAAGCATGTTTTGTTTTTTTTTTAAAAAAAAAAAGCACCAAAATTAGCCTTGGGAACAGATGAATAAAGTGAAAACAATTTATCCCTTTAACGGCCTAATAAAATATGTTTTCATTCTGCTAACTGACCCCGATAAATTCAGTCGCCATCAGTTAAATATATCCATCATCCTGGGGAAGGATAGCCAAATGTTTGCTCGTTTGTGATCCTCAATGAGCCTTGGTCACATGATGATTATTAATTGTGACATCTATAATGTAATACTTTGCTGGCTTTCACTTTGACGGAGAAGGGGAAGAAATCTTCACTTCAGGAAAGGAAATCCTACTTCCAGCCACTTCCCCAACTTGATTTAAGTCCGTTTGCGCTCTCTCCATCAGCGCTCGGATTCCTTCAGCAGCCCCTTTTAGTTCCTCTTCACTGGGACAGAGTTAATGGCATCAATTTCAGTTTCTCCCTGGGAAGCACCTAGTACTGACCTGCCTCTTATTTGGTAGGAACTGCTGTTGTCGGATCCAGCTCTCCATAGGAGTGGCCACCAGCTCTCCATAGGAGTGGCCACCAGCAGGTCTGGCTCAGTGGAGAGAGCATAGGGAAGCAGACTGAAGGGTCCCAGGTTCGATTCCGGGCAAGGGACACATACCTTGATTGTAGGTTCCCTGGTCCTGGTCAGGGTACATTCAGGAGGCAACCAATCAGTATGTCTCTCTCACATCGCTGTTTCTCTCTGTCTCTTCCTCTCCTTTCAGCTCTCTCTAAAAGTCAATGGGAAAGTATTCCCGGGTGAGGATTAACAACAGCAAAGAGAAGAAGTGGCCATCACTTTCTAAGGATGCCCGATGGATAGCATTGGATACAGGAGGTCAGATTTTGCACCTCCCTGTGTATCCTTGGATACTGTTCGGCAAACTGTGAATCGCGAGCCACATGTGGCTCTGTGGCCCCCTTGAGTGTGGCTCTTCCACAAAATACCACGTGTAGGTGTGCATGTACAGTGTGATTGAAACTTCATGGCCCACACACAGAAGTCAGTTTTCGGCTCTCCAAAGAAATTTCAGTGGTTGTACTGTTGCTATTTGGCTCTGTTGACGAATGAGTTTGCCGACCACTGTCCTAGGAGGACTAATCTGTAGGGTAAATGAGCTGGGTGCCTGCAACCCGGTGTCTCACGTTGCATCTGGTTGTGAATGCATCGGTCAGGACTATGAGAAGTGGGCAGTCCAAGCTAGAATGAGCCCTCTCAGTCCGAGAGGGCAGACACTCCCAGCTGGCATGCTGGCAGGCTAGGGGGACATCGTGGGGAACTCTCCCCAGTCAGCAGATACTCGTGAATAACTAAACATGACTGATAGGCAGGCAACCCGAGAGAGCCTGACTGGCCATCCCTTTCTTGTTCTTCACTCCATAGCCTGTCACGTGGTTCTGTCTTCCTCCCTCCCCCCAGGGCCATTGCTGCTCCAGTCCCCAAAACCATGTGCTCGCGTGTGCACATCTGGCCTGGGCAAGTCTGGCTCCAATTTAAAAACCTACATGTTGGTCCAATTCCATTATTGGACAAGGAAATTCTGTTAACTGGTGGGCTCATTTGCATGTCATTACCCAGAATGCCTACCCAGCTCACAGATGTTTCCCAGACGCGGGGTGAGGAGAGGGGTGGGGAAAAGGTGAGGCTTTGGAAACAAACAGAGAGATTTGTGTATATGTTACTCGAAATTCTTTTCCCTCTGTTTTGTATCAAGAAACAAAACGTAATACAAAGTTATGAATTTCTACCTAGCTCTAAGAGAAAAATCATCACCTTATTTGCAGGAAATTTAAACAAATGGAAACCAGAAACCTACCCACCAGGTGATGTTCTATTCGTTTATACGGAAAAAATGAGGCAGTACCAGGCTCCATCCTGTAGTTTCAACATTCACCGTAGACCTTTTCTTCTTGTGGGAAGAGGGGACTTTCTAAAACGGTGACATTAAGTTGGTAGGAGTGTGGAAGGTTTTGGTGAGACTAGATTTTGGTAAAAGCCAAAGTCTGCTTGAAGGGCTTTGAACTGGCTAAATGGCCCTCACACCATTCCTGCCTTCAAGCCTGAGCTCATTCAGTCACCATGTAAACTGCTCTATTGTCTTCTGACAAACAGTTGCAACAGTGAGCTCTCGGTCACACACAAAAATAAATGTAAAAAATTACTCACAATGTCCAGGAGTGAAAGGGCTTGGGGTTGCTTATCTGACTTTCATTGTACAAAAGAAAGGAATGCTTCATTCACAGCAGACAGACCAAAAGAGAAAAAAAAAAAAACAAGAAAAAGAAAAACAGCAAGAAAGAAAAGAAAAACAGCAAGAGGAGAAAAAGAAATGAAATAAAATTTAAAAATAAAATAAAACAGTGTAATTGCTTTGGGGACCGAAGTTAAAATGCAGGTGTTTTGAGGGGAACATAAACATTTTTTCCTAAATGAGGCGTTGAGGGCTGGGAGAAGGGCAGTAAAATTAGTGGAATTACTGCCTGATTTTAACCAGATGATGGCTGCAGTTGGACACCAGCGAGTTTTCATTAGGGACTCTAATTTACAAGCCATTCAACACATTCCAGTGGAACTCAACAACTCCCCCAGGTCCTAAAGAATGCCAGCTCCCCCGCTTTATGGCACGGATGCCGAAGCGTGAGGCGCTTAAAGGCCGGCGCACAAGCTCTGTGAACTGGGGATGATCATGCCGGCCCAGAAGGAGATGTCCCAGGGACCCGACTTCTGACACGCACCTCACCCGCAGTTCATGACCTTGTGGCCACTAGGTGCTGTGTGCTGGCAGGCATGGTGTGCCAGGACGATACTCCCATGACCCTCCAGGAATGGGATTTGTTTGCGCAGATTCTCTTCGGCATCAATAAAGGACGTCTAACCTTGTTTCCTTCCATATTGAGGCTTGCTGGTCATGCAAGCACAATTGATAAGTAGTTATGTGTAGCTTCCCAGCATTCCTAGGCCTGTTGGAGTCAGGATTTCTGTGGCCCATCCCTCATGGGTTGCACCAAGACTTGTATTTTTTTTTTAATATTTTTTTTTATTGATTTCAGAGAAGAAGGGAGAAGGGGAGAGAGAGATAGAAACATCAATGATGAAAGAGAATCATTGATTGGCTGCCTTCTGCACACCCCTCACTGGGGACAGAGCCCACAATCTGACCAGGAATTGAATTGTGAATTCCTGGTTCATAGTTCAACCACCACTCAACCACTGAGCCACGCCTGCCAGGCCAGTTGGTGTATTTTTATTGGGCTGTGTGGGCACACAGGGTTAGAGAGGGTCCGGAGTTCAAGCTCTGCTCCAAGTCTCAGGGACTTGAGTCCTTCAAGAGTCACGAAATTTCTACCATGACAGAACATGGCCTGAATGTCTCGAGGTTGTATTCTGCTGAGCCGTAACTTTAAGGGGACTTTGACACAAGCCATTTATCAAGTCATGTTGTCCATGTCGTACCTGAAAAAGGCTAGCCTGTTGGTGTCCCGCAGACATCCACTGTGTCATAGTCGCCTAGGCCTGACCATTTTTCTATATTTTCGCCGTGGCTGGTGGAGGGCGATGTGTACTGTGAGCTGGAGACTCTTCATGTTAGTGTTTGTCCTTGTGTTAGCTGCATGGGGTTCTATACTGCAGTTGGAACTCAATTAAAGCTTGTCCCACATACCCTTCAAGTACTTTGCTCATGGGCCCCAAGCCATCATAAAAACAAATTGTGGCTAACCATTAGAGCCGCGGCCCTTTAATGCAGCTCCTCATGTTGTGGTGACCCCCAACCATAACATTATTTTCATTGCTACTTCATACTGTAATTTTGCTACTGTTTTGAATCGTAATGTAAATATCTGTGTTTTCCGATGGTCTTAGGCTCGACAGCAGAGGTTCTCAACCTGTATTTCCATTAGTATTCATTAAAAGTAGCAAAATGACAGTTATGAAGTAGCGACAAAAATAATTTTCTGTTTGGGGGTCACCACAACATGAGGAACTGTATTAAAGGGCATTAGAGAGGTTGAGAACCCCTGCTTAGAGTCTCGTGTTTTAAAACCTGTGTCACGGAGCAGGGCTCCCCATCCAGTGTGCAGAGAGACCAATGCTGTGGACCCGCTTTTGAGAAAAGGAAGAGCTTTTATCTGTGAGTTCTGCCAGCAAGGAGACCGCAGGCGAGGCTCCAACCTGCCTCCCGGATGCAGGTCCAGGCGGGATTTTAAGGGGTTTCAGCACCAGATCGCCCTGGACAGCGGACCCTCCGCTTATGGCGGGAAGGGCTCAGGCGTTCGGGTTCTGATGGTGTCCAGTCTTGTGATCCAGTTAAGGGTTCACAAGTGTTATTGTAAGTGGTGTATCCAAGGGTAAACTCGGTTTCAGGTCTCCTTGGAAACGGGACAGGACCAGTTTGAGTTGATTCTGTGGTTACTACACCTGCCTCTAGACAGCCAATACTCGAAGAAATAAATATTTAACACAAGTCTAGAGCAGCCACTTGAAGGGACAGACTCACTTGCTGTAACATGGCCTTGGATGTTTAGTTTCACTTGCTTTAGAGAGGACGTTAAAAGTTTTTCATTTTTGGTTTCTCCAGTTCTAGACTACAGCCAAACAATTTATTTTCCAGGCACATAAAATAAAGGAATCATTATCTTTCTGAGGTTTGTGTGGAAATCTGGTTTTCTAACTCATGGTCAAAGAATCAGACTATCATTGTTTTCATATTTGCTCACAAAATTGTTGGTGACCTCTGGTGAAAAAAATTCTAGAAAGTGAATATTGGGGTTAGCATTTCTTACTAGAAATGACATGAAGAATACCATTAAGTTGATGAGAAAATCATCACATGCCCACTTCACTTAATGATAACTGAATGGTCTGGCCACCGGAAGTTCCTTTCAGATACCAAGAAAAGTCCCAGAATGTCCTGTGGAATAGTTTTGATTATGCATATTTCTGGAAATATCTTGAAAATACTCGCCAAGACTTTATTCTTGTTGAACTTGATGCCTGTTTATATTTCATGTAGCTGAGCTATAAATCTCATTTATTCATTACCCCCCCAAAAAAAAATCAAGAACTGTATAATAATCATTATTGCCTTTGTTGTTTCACCAATTGTACTTCAAGTGAGGTAACCCAGCTGTTGGGAGTTCTGTGTTTTTGCATGTTAAGTAGTTATATCAAAAGCTGTACAGGCAGTAACTTAAGTTTCTGGGAGTAGAGGCATGTGGGGGTACCAGGAAGGAGCTGGGGCTGTAAATAGCCCTTAAAGTTATAGCTCTAGGATAATAAAAGCATAATATGCAAATTGACCAAACGGCTAAACAGACTATCCGGACAACCTTCCAGACAAAGCTGGGGGTGCAAGGGCCAAGACAGCACAGCCCGGGCCGCAAGGGCCTCTAGTACATATAGAATTTGTGAACTTTTTAAAAATACAAATTTTAAGAAGATAAAAATAACTTGTAATCCCACCACCCAGAGCAGTGGCATTTTGGTAAATGTTTTACTGGATTTTTAAAACTCTTGATTGCATACAGTATGTGCTGCTTCCTAGCAGTTTTTGCTTCCTTTAAGCAGTATATTAAGACTGCTTCCCTTGTCCTGAGAGATTCTTCTGAAGCAAGATTCAGAATAGCTATAGAGCTGTTCTCTTACATGTGCAAATCCCATCACGTTGTGTTGGCCGTTGTTTTTGTTTCTCTATTTTCACTATTTTCAATAATCCGTAGTTATGGGAAAATGCATTGCAGCGGATATTTTACATGTAATCTCTGTGTATACTCCTGGCTCTTCTCTAGGGCATCAGCATTTGAGTTTTTCGTTAAGGTCTATTCATTTGCTTAAGGCTTGTGATTTGTTTTGACAAACGGCCCTCCGGAAACGTTGCGCTGATGTTGACTCTCATTAGCGATGTCCGGGAGAGGATTTGGGCTCACAGAGGCCTTTGTAAAACATCTGCATATTTCCTGAGCAATCTGCAGCACGCTCAGAAATACCTTCCCAACAGCCTAGGCCTCCCCATTCCGTCTGACCCGTGGTCATGTCCTGTGTGTTTACTCTGCGCCGGAGTTGACGCTGTCCACCTACTCCACATATGTCACCCGGTGCGATGCTTACACGAATCCCTTGGCATCCCCTCCATCTCGTCCCCGTGCCCTCTGACGTGAGAGGGTAAACAACCTGCTTAGCATCACCCGGCTCCCGCGCATCAAAGCCTGGCCTTGACCCGTGGTCTGGTTTATTTCAAACTCCAGGCCCTTAACTAGCTCTAAAACAGCCTGCTTCTGTCTTGTTCTGGTAACTACCGATTAACCAAACACGGGCCCGCTGCTCTCCCACACTCTGGCTCCTAAAGGCGGGACAGGGAGGCGCTCTGCCCAGCGAATGTCCAAAGGCTAATCTCTCCGATCTCTAGATGCCTGTTTTCACACCTTTCACAGTTCGGCTTCAGCCAGGGCCCGGGCCACGTCTGGGTTCTGTTCACGCTTCCAAGGGCCTGCTGAGTAACGTGACCGCAGAGAAACAAACACAGGGAAGAGGCCTCTGCCAGCGACACTCTCCCTGCGCTGAAAGAAACGCAGCAACGGGGGGGGTCCCGGAAAACGGGGGCTTCCCCTCCCTCGCTCATTTGGAACATTGTTAGCTCTGCCTCGGGGTTGATATTTCAGCAGGACCCCGATGTATGTGCAGCCGGCTGGGCTGCAAGATCATTGCGATTGGATGCGCAGATCAAACCCAAACCTGGAAGAGCTCATGTTATCCCAAATGCATTATCTCCAAATCTTCAGGAACGAGGCCTTTCAGCGGGAAGGAGCGGGCAGGACCCTCCCTGGGAGCAGTAATAGCCTTGTCTAATCCCTGCTCCGCCTGGGAAGGCAGAGACTTCCCTCCCTCCCGTGTCGGGGCAAGCATCAGAATTCCTCCTGAATTCTTCAACCTCTGCACACTTACAGAGCAATAGGAACCCTCAATATGAGTCATCCCCGAGTGATTAAAAATGGAATTCATCTTCGCAGCAGAAAAATGATAAACAATTTGAAATTCCAAAGGCAAGGGAATGGCTTAATAGCAAGGAAAAAGCCTGGTTTCTGACAAGAGCCCGGGGAATGTACTCACCATAATTAAATCTAACTAATTTAATCATCTGAGTAATCCGGCATTTAAGAAAATAAACTAAGTAATCAATTGCCAAAGCGATTTGCCGTTTAGAAGAGGATGTAAGATGTGTGTGACTAGTTTTCAAGCAGCAAAGATGCCTGAATAATTTCTTACCGTTGTTTCATTTCAGCCTTTTGATCTGTCGAGGGGAAGGGGGGTGTTCACTCATTCAACAGGAAGTCAGTGAGACCAGCATTTGCACATCATGACTCCTCACTCAAGGTTCCTACTACCAGGTGGACTGTAACTTTGAAGATGTTTTAGGGAAAACAGTGAACTTCTGAGCATCGTTCTGAGTTCTTCAATTCTAAGACAAATGGCCGACAAATTGCAGAGAGAGTCGTCTAGTGCTGTGGTCGGCAAACTGTGGCCTGTGAGCCACATGCCGCTCTTTGGCCCCTTGAGTGTGGCTCTTCCACCAAATACCACGGCCTGGGCGAGTCTATTTTGAAGAAGTGGCGTTAGAAGAAGTTTAGGTTGAAAAAAATTGGCTCTCAAAAGAAGTTTCATTCGTTGTACTGTTGATATTTGGCCCAGGTGACTAATGAGTTTGCCAACTGCTGGTCTAGTGGCTAGATCCTTCTACCAGAAAACCAAGTCTCCCAATTTTCTCGACTTAGCTTCCTCGTCTTTAAATTAATGGGCAGACCAAAGGTGGGACTATCTGACCTCCGGCTTCCTTTCCAGTTCTTATAAAATGTGACTGTGGGCATTTACTGAGCAGTGGCGTTGTGCGAGGTCCTAACCTGGACATAGCTCCATTCCTTCTTGATTTTAAGAACAACGCAAGGTAGAACCAGGATGTGTTTAATGTCCCTATGACAATTTTTTCCCATTATCTTGGTTTTTATTTATTTTACAAGTTCCTTCTGTTGCTGTATTTTTCAATTTTTTATTGATTAAGGTATTACATATGTGTCCGTATCTCCCCATTGCCCCCTCACCGCACTCCCATACATGCCCTCACCCCCCTGCTGTCCCTGTCCAAGGTAGTGGAAGGTGGGGGTCAGGGGGAGAGATCAACCTATGACGATTTTTATAGGTCTCCCCAAGTGGGTGGTCCCCAGGTCACTCTCAGATCAGTCGAAAGTCTTCTTAGGCTCATAGAACAAGCAAGTTCCATTCTTCCAAACTTTTCCAGTTTGGGTGATTTTCACAACCGGAAACAAACTTTCTGCTGTTACTCGTTTGCTGTTTGTGGACCATTTCGCAGTGGGCATGACCACTTCATAGGGCCGATAACCCCCTCTAATCTTTGTTGTGTGGGGTGCCTGTGGAGGTGTGCGCAGCACGCTGCTGAGCTTAGATTGATTGGATTTGATTGTGGTCTCAGCAGCCCATTCATTTATTCAACAAGGTTTTATTGAACTCTTACCCTAATGTCACCAAGCTCACATACCAGCCAGCCAATTAGACCGTCAAATAGATACATGTTAGTTAAGTTAGTGGCTTCCAGTCTAAACGAGCTTGACCCATTTCAAGTCTTCCATCAGATTTTTAGTCCTTCCCAACTACTTTTCCTATTTCCGCATTTCACTGACTTCGCAATTACTCTTTGCTCTTGGTTTTTCACATTCATTCTCTAGCTTGCTCTTGTTTTTAATTTTTCTTTTCAAATGTTTAATTGCAAAGGATTTTTTCATCTGCTATAAGTATAATAATACTCTGCTGCATTTATTATATTATTCTGTTACGCAGAATCCTCAAATCATTTTAAATCAAGATGCAAATACCTCCCGGCCAGAGTGGCTCAGGGTGGAGCGCTGCCCTATGAACCAGCAGGTCAGGATTGGATTCCCAGTCAGGGCACAGGCCTGGGTTCTAGCTCTGTTCCCAGTGGGGGGCGTGCAGGAGGTAGCCGATCCATGACTCTCTCTCATATCGATGTTTCTTTCTCTCTCTCCTTCTTCCTTGTTTTCTGAAATCAATAAAGATATATATATATATATATATATATATATATATATATATATTACAAAGATGCACATACCTGGACCTAGGTTTCAAGACTGTTCATAATCTAAAAGAACTCAAATTTCTCACCATATTTCACAACATTTTCTTCCAGTTTAGCTATGCAAGGCTCCCTGTTTTTTCCTGAATGTGTGGTATAACATCCATGACTTCACTCACAATAGTTCCTCACTCAGCACACCACCCTCCGTTCCTCTGCCTTTCTCTCAAGCTGCCAAACTTCCGAAGTGAAATTGCAAAGCTGACTAAGTCCCTGAGTGACCAATGTGTCCTTTATATTTTCACGCAATGTTTGCTGTGTCCATGCGACATTAAATCACAGCCTGTTTTATATTGTCATTTTTACATGGTCTTTATTCCAATCGATGCAGTATATGTTTCTTAGGACCATACATCCAATAATTGGCAAAGTCAGTATTCAAATGCTAGTCCTCAGTCTGGTTCTTTCTACTTTTCATTAAGAGGAAATGTAAAAGAATCATCATCAGAATTTAAAGACTAATTTTAATGTGTACAAAGAGCGAAATGCTCACCATTAACAGAATAGAGAATCATTCTTATTACTCTTTGCGTTAAGCTTGTTCTTAGAACTGATGTGTATAACAGCAGGGCCCTCAGGCAGACATAGCTACGGAGGATTTAGAAATTTGTGATCAGAGCTCAGTAATGATAACAGGCCCAGATATGTAGATTTGAGTCATAATAATAAAAACTGTGGGGTTTTAATTTTGAAAGTGGTCTTAGAAAATAACCATCCAACTCCTTTATTTTCTAGATCATATCTATACTAATAAAAGGGTAATATGCTAATTAGACCAAGAGACCTTCTGGACAAAGCCATGGTGGCGGGGCCGAGGTAGAGGCAGATAGGGGTCAGCAGGCTGGGGGGGGGGGGGAGAAGGGGTGAAAGGAGGGTAGTTGTGGGTGTGCAGGCCAGTGGGGGGACAGTTGGGAGTAAGCAGGCCAGCAGAGGGGGCAGTTAGGAGTGATCAGACTGGAAGGGGGACAGTTGGGGGCAATCAGGCCAGCAGGTAGAGTGGTTAGGGGCGATCAGGCAGGTAGAGAGGTGAGCAGTTAGGAGCCAGCAGTCCCGGATTGCCAGTGAGATGTCTGACTGCCAGTGTAGGCCCCATTCCACAGGGCAGTTGGACATCCTCCCCGAGGGGTCCCAGATTAAAGAATGTACAGGCTGGGCTGAGGGACAACCCCCCCCCCCCCCGCTCCTATGCACGAATTACTAGTATCTGTATAAAGGCCAAATGTGCGCCCCCCCCTGAATGGCTCAGTGGTTGAGCACCAACCTATGAACAAGGAGGTCATGGTTCAATTCCCAGTCAGGGCACATGCCAAGTTGTGGGATGAATCCCCAGTAGGGGGTGTGTAGAAGGCAGCAGATGAATGATTCTCATCATTGATCTATCTCTTTCTCTCTGCCTTCCTCTCTGAAATCAATAAAAATATTCAGAAAAAAATTTAAGGCTAAATACGAGGGTAAGATACAGTCATTGAAAAAAAAGGGAAGAGCAACAGAACGATACACTTTATAAGACAATTTATAATTTGGGAGCATAAGGAAGAAACTGAGCCAGAGAAATTGAAAAAATAAAAAAGGAAGGGAGGGAGAGGAGAGGGAGGGGAAGGAGAGAGAGAGATGGGGGAGGGAGGAAGATAGTTAAACCAGGATGGCTTGGGATCATGGCAGCTATAACATTTCCTGAAATTATTATGGATTTGGTCACCTTCCCCTATTTCTAAATCCCGAGGATCCTGTGTCTGCAGGTCAAGATAATCACAGCTAGATGGCACTGTAAGTTTCAGGGACCTCAGGCAATGGCATCTTGTGTCCTTGATGAGTGAGGATTCCTTTAGCAATCTTTTAAACGCCAAGAGGTCATTGGTAAATAAAATTAATATATTGAAATGTCAGTCTAAAATAGGTAAATTTTATGGACTATAAATGCACTAAGGGTGACAGAGTATTAATTTAAGGATAAATAAAATGGAAACATCCCCAACTGAACCATCTTGTGCCGTTCTTAGTTTTAACACCTTTTAAGAAAACTAACATACGTTCTGTCTTGTCTTTCTTCCCCTGAATCAAAGACATCCCAGAATATGCACACTTTTGTCTCGCCCCTCATAGCTTTCTCAACAGTTGACCTTAAAGCTTTCTTTGGTATTTGGAAATCTGGAAATATATTTCCGTAATCCTTGACAGTCTCCACTGAAAATCAATGCCTCCCCTTGCTGCCTTCAGACCCTCACTTGTTAATTGGATGTTCATCCAATACCTTTATCTGAGACCGCCGGGCCCGTGACGACCTGCAGAACATAATATAACAACTCTACCAGTCTCCCTCATATTCGTCCCCCGCTTCTCTCTTACTAAGGGAACCCCAACTTCGTTTCGGATAGGTCCCCAGTTTAAAAACCCACTGCATTTCCCAGCCTTCCTTACAAATAGAATCATGAGATTGCATTCTTGCCAATAAAATCTCAACCTAAGTTGTTGAGTAGGGCCTGGTGGTGGGTCTAACTCAACGGGCAGGTATCTTTTCTTGTTGCTTCTGTTCCACTCTTCTGCCTGTCATGCAGGCATGATGGCTGTGGCTGCAACCATGTAAGTCTACTTTGCAACCAGGAGATAACCCTAGGCCAGCGGTCGGCAAACTCATGAGTCCACAGAGCCAAATATCCACAGTACAATGATTGACATTTCTTCTGAGAGCCACATTTTTTCAACTTAAACTTCGTCTAATGCCACTTCTTCAAAACAGACTCACGCAGGCCGTGGTCTTTTGTGGAAGAGCCACACTCAAGGGGCCAAAGAGCCACATGTGGCTCTTGAGCCGCAGTTTGCCAACCACGGGCCTAGGCTAAAGGTCTGGAGCAAGAGGGCAGAACCAGGTCCCATTTGATTTTTAAGGCAGCACTATGACATGAGGGGACAATATCAAATTGTCCAAACCACTAAGTGTTTGAGGTCGCTGCTACTTGAAGCCAAGTAGAAATTCTAACTGATGGATATGGGTGTGACGTCACTGTGAATTTATCTTTATAGCACGTGTTTATCAACAGACACATATAGCCTGGCCAGCGTGGCTCAGTGGTTGGTTGAGGGTCGCCTATCAACCAGGAGGTCATGGTTCGATTCCCAGTCAGGGGACATGCCCTGGTGGCAGGCTCCATCCCCAGTATGAGACGTGCAGGAGGCAGCCAATCCATGATTCTCTCTCATCATTGATGTTTCTCTCTCTCTTTCTCTCTCTCTCCTGCTCCTTTCCTCTCTGACATCAATTAAATCAATAAAAATATATTTTAAAAAACCAAAATGATAGCTATAGGTATGTAGGCACATAGAGTTTTAGAGTGTTCAAAGTATTTTCTCTCTAAATGTCTTTTATATTTATTTATTTTTTTAATGTAGACACCATTGTGAAGTCTTCTCCAAAAGTCTATATAGTGACCCTCTGTGTATTTATCATATTAACTAAGGGAAACACCGCAGCCAAGAAGGCCCTCCGCATTTTATTGTTTTGATGCCTCCAGCCAGCATGAAACCAGCTGTAACCAGTGAACCGAGTCTTAGCTGATGGGTTCTCAAAACCTCAGTGGGCCTCCTAGAAAGGGAGACACGTGGTCCACGTCAGAATCTCTGAAAAATCCAAACTAGAAAAACGTGTAGAACTTTGCCTTTTCGTAACGTATTTGATTATAAAACACCTTCTTGCCCCCCCATGAAACCCTCTGAATGTCTTAGCACCAGATGAAAGCAAACTAGGGGAGGCGCTCAGCCCCTTTGAACGTCCAATGAAAATCACGCGGAGTGGCCACGGGAGGAATTACTTTCTGGAAGTTTCCCTATAGGAGCCAAAGTCGGGGAGCCATTCAGGCAAGACAGGTCCTCAAGGTGATCACAATGCCAAAAACCCACCTCCAGGAGCTCAAGGTCAAAGGCTGGAGAAAGGTCATGGGTGGTGCTGATTCCTTCTGTGCTGCCCCGTGACCTCTGGCCCAAGTGGAACCTACTCTGAGCCCCCAACGTCTTCTGGCTGATCTCCGCGTGAAATGGTCCCCGGCCTCCTTTGGAAAGGGACAGAGACGTTCTAATGACCTGTGTGCTGAATAGTCTTGCTTGCGAGTCCCTTGTAAACACGCGGAAGCTGAGAGCGGCCACGCTGGTCCCCTGCCTTTCAGCTGCCCTGCTTTGTGCTCGGAGGGCCGGTTAACCTTCGCAGCAGATGACTGTCCGCAATAAATATTTACTTTGCAGAAACGTCCCGAGGAGACTTGAAACAGTATGGGCAAATCTCCCCGGCACCATTTTTTTCATTTGGCGATGACAAAAAGTCTGGGGGGAAAAGTGACAGTTTTAAGGGCTTTAAAAAATATCTAATGCTTTAGGTTTGGAATTGGCAGCGAGCCAGGCCTTGTCTTAAAGGGACAGGCACTTTATTATACTTTCTAATTCTTCCAAAGTCTGTCTTTACGATATATGAGCTGCCTCTAATATGACTGCTCTATTCTCCTCCTCTCCTGGTACACTTTGGTCCTAGCTCATAAATTGAAAATTGAGGATCTGTAAATCAGGGCAGACTATTTCAGAGGGCCATTGTGAATTTCCAGTCAGATCTCCCAGTTTATCTTAAATATTTCATCTTAATGTCACCCTAGGAAAAGTCTTTCATTCAAGGAAGTTACAACATCAGCTTCTAAACGGATTGCACCCCTCTACTGACCTTCTGCTAAGAGGCTGCTTTGGGGCATTCATGTCATTCTGCCGACCCATTGTTGAACTGAAGGCAGACTTTATAAAAAAAAAAAAAAAACTCAGATTATGCCAAAACTGGTTTGGCTCAGTGGAAGGAGCATTGACCTACAGACTGAAAGGTCCCAGGTTCGATTCCAGTCAAGGGCATGGACCTTGGTTGCGGGCACATCCCCAGTAGGGAGTGTGCAGGAGGCAGCTGATGGATGTTTCTCTTTCACTGATATTTCTAACTTTTTATTCCTCTCCCTTCCTCTCTGTAAAAAAAAAAATCAATAAAACATATTAAAACAAAAACAACTCAGATTCTCTCTCTATAGCCCTGGCTGGTTTTTCTCAGTGGATAGAAGGTCGGCTCATGGGCTGGAGGGTCTCGGCTTCCATTCCGGTCAAGGGCACTTATCTTGGTTGCAAGGTTGATCCCTGGCCCTGATGAGGGCGTGAATAGGAGGCAGCCAGTCAATGTGTCTCTCTCGCAACCGTGTTTCTGTCCATCCCTCCCTCTCTCCATCCCTCCCTGTCCTTTCCACTCTCTCTCAAAATCAATGCAAGAAATATCCTTGGGTGAGGATTAACAACAACAAAATTATTTCACTATAAACAGATAAAGAATAGGAACCAAATGTTGGCAGTCTACTACTAGCTTGCCCCTGTAGGAAAAAAAAAAACAAAAAAAGGAAAGGATCACTTTCTGGTCCTTATTCGCTGTTTCTAGTTTTATTACCATTTTGTTGTCAGACATCCAGACTAACGTCCAAACTGCTGAGATCTGAGGTGACTGACTTGGGCCGCCCACTAACGCATCCACTCCTAATTAGTCGCCAAGCATCTGCTGTAGGAATTAAGCTCGCTCTCCTTCGCCTCCTCAGGCGATTCACAACTGCGTGAACTTCTGCCAACTCCGACTGCCCTTGGATGACTTTTAAAAAAAATCGCTTCCCTCGTTCTTCCTTCACTGGAACCTCCGCTCGCTCGGCAGGCTAAATGGAGTTGAGGCTCTTTCCATGTCTGTTTGTTTACACAGGAATCAACAGATCCCACCCTTACTCAGCCACTCGCCAGCTTGATGTTGAACGTTCTTGTCATTTGATCTAGCATTTAATAAGCTGTCAGTTGAAAGGACTTTAAATAAACATTTTCGTATAATATTTAATGCAATTCAAGGGTGCATGCCCTGAGGCCACAGATGAATAGACAAGAGTAACAAGGCGTCCTCTTTAGTCATCGATATGTATTTCTGCACATCCTAATCCTTTAGTCCTTGAGACTTAGAGGCAACAGCCTTGGATCCACAGGAATCCGAGAATAAATAAGGGAGTAATATGTGCTCTGATTCAACTTCCTGTACAAGAGCCTCCTAATTGCCTCCCTCCCCTTGAGCTCCCACCCACAGAATCAACAGAGAAGCGAGAGCAAGGTTATTCATGGTTGTGTGTGTGTGTGTGTGTGTTTTGCCAAAATCACTTGAGATTAACCTGACATTTAAAATTCAAACTTGTCAGGTTTCCCATAAGCAAGAATCGTGTTGGGGTCAAGGTTGGAGTGGTGGATTAACTAATTAGTCCACGCCAAACCTGAGGACAGGAGGCCAGCTTGATACCACCCTACATATAAGTCATAAAGTCTCGCCGGGCTGGCGTGGCGCAGTGGTTGAGCATCAACCTATGAACCAGGAGGTCACGGCTCCATTCCAGGTCAAGGAACATGCCCAAGTTGTAGGCTCGATCCCCAGTGTGGAGTGTGCAGGAGGCAGCCATAGGCTCGATCCCCAGTGTGGAGTGTCCAGGAAGCAGCTGATCAATGATACTCTCGCATCATTGATGTTTCTGTCTCTCTCTCCCTCCTTCCTCTCTGAAATCAATAAAAATATATTTTAAAAACAATCTCAAGCTACGGAGGTTCATCTGTGAGCTGGCCCAGGGATGAGACAATAGATGAGGGGAGAAACTAATGGCAAATTGAAATGCTCCTACTTCCTCCATCGAAATGCATTCAGTGTTCAATTTTGAAACAGTTGTGGCAAGCCATAGGAGAGAACAGAAAGACAGAACTTGGTCTGCCAGTATGAGACCAGGTCTTCTTAATGAACGTGAACTAGGCCAACGATTATAAAATGCAACCCACCGGCCCAACCGAGAAACATAATTGATATTAAAAATGAGCTGTTCAGAGACTAGGATGGGCTACAGTTTCAGGCAACCGATTCGCTTTTTTTCTGTGCTATCAAGAAACCACTTACACAGAATTCAAAAAATGGAGCAGAGACCAGATTTAGATTTTTGTCTAGTCCAAAAGTTTAACTGCCTAATAGTTGTCTTTGCGAAGAAAATATATGTATATATTATATGCTAGAGGCCCGATGCATGAAATTCATGCAAGGGGCTTGGCCCTCGCAATCCCAGCTTCATCCATAAGGTCATCTGGACGGTCGTTCCACTGTTCAGCCGTCTGCTCTAATTAGCATATTATGCTTTTATTATTATAGATATCTCTGACAGCCTCAGAGGACACATAGCACTTTCAAAGATAAAAGGACAATGGCAAGGGGCTATCATTTGTTGTCATCCAGTTTTTGGAAAATCTCTTAAGCTTTGTTCCATGCCGTTTGCTCATTTTAGCTTTATGGTGTTGCAATATATATATATATATATATATATATTTTTTTTATTTTTTTTTTTACTCCCATAAAGGCCTCTGCCAAACCTCTTATCCTTAAATTGGACCGATTGCAGAGAAACACCTCTTACTTCTCTCTCCCGAATTCCAAAGGCTGACTGCACCATGTCATCACAGCCGCGCTGGCCCGGCCGAGAGAGGCCGCAATCCATCCATCACCGGGGTTTCCTCAACGACCTCTGCAGTCCTCTGTTTTAGGGAAAACCTTTTTTCAGGATTTATCTGCAGCGTTGAATATAATTTCCTTTCGGTACACCCACATTCAAACAGTAAAGAGACTATTCCCCCAAATTCAACAAACTATACATTAGAAAAAAACATCACAATTAAGCTGTAAATATGTCAAAAACAAACATGGAGAATTTCACCATGGACCTGCAAGCCCGCTTCCCGGTCCATTGGGTATTTCTCAAAAATCAAACATTTGATGTAGTGGCATGTTTTACCTTTCTTCTGTCGTGTAATCCAATGGTTTTCCCCCAAGACAGAGTGTAGAACCATGCTACGCTGTGGCTGCGGGTAAGGACAAAGTTGACTTTGAAAGGGAGTCGCTGTTCTGGGCCACCTGTAGATCGGCCAGAGGATTTTCCCCTCTCCATAGTCATCATCAAAAGGATCGTTTTATAGGAACAGATTTTGAAATCTCACCAGTCATGGTGGCGGAAAGTACAGACTCGCAGGCTCAGAGAGACTCTAAAAGCCCCGAATCCAGCCCTTGAATCAACCCATTGAGCTTGATGAGCTGTGTTTACTACTTAAATGCATCATAGATTAGACTTGTGATTGCCCTAACTGGTGTGGCTCAGTGGATAGAGCAGCAGCCTTAGGACTGAAGGGTCCCAGATTTGATCCCAGTCAAGGGCATGTACCTTGCTTGCAGGGACATCCCCAATAGGGGGTGTGCAGGAGGCAGCTGATCGACGTTTCTCTCTATCCCTGTCTATAAAAAATCAATAAGATTTTTTTAAAAAGATTAGACTTATCAAAACCTATGTTCCTGTTCCTTAAGAGCAATGGCAGAATCACTTCACGTTGGAGCTCAATAATGCTCTTGAAAACTCCTACTTATTAAGCAAAAGTGTATGTTGAACAAACAGAAATGTGTCTCTCGCCAATGACGTCACACCAGTGATACTTTCTAGTGTGGATTATGGACAGTATCTGAGGCGATTTTTTCTTGACTCTTCCACATCCCTACCCTGTTTCCCCGAACATAAGACAGTGGTCTTACATTAAGTTTTGCTCCCAAAGATGCCCTAGATCTTATTTTCGGGGGGATGCCTTATATTAGAGCAAGTAGGTCTTACTTTCGGGGGATGTCTTACTTTCGGGAAACAGGGTAACATCTGAATTCCTTTACTAACCTTCCTATTAAGAAATAGATAACTTTGTCCTATTTTAAACACAAAAAATACATATTTTTCTTTGCTTTCTTCACAGATGCTTATTCCCTTTCCTGTGTTGGGTTGAATCAGATATCGCCAAACAACCTCCCCCCCTCTTCCTGATTCTGTGGTTACCCCACAATTCATTCTTCTTGGAGAACATCCCATGCTCCGTGGTTTAGAAATGGCTTTAAAAATCCCTGAACGCCTCATGTCAGTCCCACCCAAGGCCCTCCGCTCCTTCATAAACACACGCTGCATTATTAGCCCGTGTACCGTACCAACAGCCCGTGCGCTGTAACACGGGGTCGCTGGCACAGAACCCAGCAGAATCCCTTTTACGAGGCTGCGCCTCAGCAGGAAGGAGCGGGGTGACCCCCAGATGCAAACCTAATGGGCAGCGAACAAAGAGGGTAAGCCCGGGTTTTCCTTACAAATCAACAGGCTGTTGTTCCCCAGATGGGTGTCTGCCGCTCAGCCCACCGGCCCCTGTGTGATACCTGGCTGGGTTTAATTTGTTATTTGTGTCAGCTTTGCATATTTGTAAGGTTCAAAGGTTTATTGCCCTGGCCTGACCTCGCCAAGTCAGAGCTAACATGTGGTTCTCTAGTAGCAGTTTCTTTCTAATAAACGGGACTTGAAAGCACATGTGTGACAGATTTTGCTTGTGATTAAAATGAACAGTTCTATGTTCGTTGTGCCCCAATTTGGTTTTGAAGTTCTGTTGAAAGTCACCCCTGAACTTAAAAAAAAAAAAAACGCCCAAAAATATTGGTTACTTAACAGAGTCTCTCTTAAATGTCCTTGCCGACCTATATGGTGCTTTATGTTGTACAAAGATGTCTTACTTTTGACTATTCCAAAGATCAGTACAAGCTGATAAAGCCAGAAGGATAGGTTTGCAAATTAGCAGCATTTGACAAGTAGTTTCAGTTGGGTTGTGAGAATTACTGAAGTATAGGTTTGCAAATTAGCAACATTTGACAAGTAGTTTCAGTTGGGTTGTGAGAATTATTGAAGTATAGGTTTGCAAATTAGTACCATTTGACAAGTAGTTTCAGTTGGGTTGTGAGAATTATTGAAGTCCATTGAGCAATCTCCAATTTGTTTGCTTGCTTTAGGAGAGTGCAGTTAGCATGCAAGTGAGATTTTATTTGCTGGACAACAGGCCAGCAGAGAGCAGAGTAAGTGAATGTTCTTATGAGTGGGCCCAGTTCAGGAGTTCATTCATTTTGGAGGAGCTACCTTGATGGAATGCATTTAATCTGTGCAGTCGTTGCAGATCTTCTTGGGGGAGAACCCAACTCCCGTTAGGAATTGGCTGTGAGAGAGAGACTCCGTGTCTGCAGTAGCCCAGGACCTTGCCAGTGTTAAATACAGAACCCGGCCTGGCTGAGAGAGAGCGTGTTGGTTGCAGCTTCTTCCAATACCACCAAGGCTATAGGTTCCATCCCGGGTCAGGGCACATACAGGAATCAACCAATGAAGGCATAAATAAGTGAAACAATAGATCTCTCTCTCTCTTTCTCTCTCTTCCTCTCCCCCTCTCTCTCTCTCATCAATAGATAAAAGTAACATAAAATAGAAATCAAAAGCCCCATTTTCCAGGATGCCTCTTGGGCCTGGGAAACCGATGATGACTTGCCCCATGGCCCTCGTCTCTAACTGGAGAGGTGTCTGCCTCCTCCTTCCTTAGGCTGACCCGGGGGTGCCCCTTAAATATTAATGTTGTCTTGAGGGCTAATGGACAGACGTTCATCAAAACCTTAACACACCCATTGTTCTGTTCCTCTGAGTGAAAATGGGCGAGGCTGCCTTCAACATAACCTGGCGAGGCAGACATCTTCATGCTGTGCCCCTTCGTTCCTCTGCAAAATCTTGAAATCAGTTACCCCAGAGGAGCAGAAAAGTCTCCTAAATAGTTTATGGTCAACAGTTTTCTGTTCTCCTCTCATGCTGCCTGTGGTTCTGTTTGCTTCTGTAATGGTTCTCTGTCTCGCTTTAGAGAAGTCCTTCCCAAGGACCTCAACCCCCAGCAGAAGCATCGTTGTGTTTCTGTTCAAATCTGGGGGCTCGGGGAGGGGTGTCTGGGCTTGTCTGGACGGGGGAGGGATACGAGTGGACAGGGCGCCTACAGGTCTGCACTTTTGGTGAAACATTTATCTTCTCGCGAAAACGGGCACACAGCTGTGGAGACAGCTGTTCTCTGGAGTCCTTACCTTGAGTCACACTATTTTTAGTCACATAAGGATTAACAGTTCCATGTTATGTTTCATTCTTTTAAAAGTAATATCTACTTAAAACAGTTATCGCTTCTATAGTACCTTAGAAGTCAAATTAGATTCAAGTCATGTGATTTGGGAATCAAGAAGAAAATCATTTGGTAATTTTAGGATATTGAGGATAGATAGATGTATAGACTTATAGATAGGACATTTGATCTCTGAATGCATAATAATCTGGCCACTCAGTGTGTGTGTGTGTGTGTGTGTGTGTGTGTGTGTGTGTGTGTGTATTAGAGGCCCAGTGTATGAATTCCTGCATGGGTGGGGTCCGGCCAGCCTGGCCAGGGGGAGGGGACATGGGCAGTTGGCCAGCCTGCCTGCTGGTCAAACTCCTGGTCAAGGGGACAATTTGCACATTAGCCTTTTATTATATAGGATACACACTGAGTGTATATCTATATGGCAATATAAAATTTATATATATGTATGTATGTATATATGGGGCCCGGTGCACAAAATTCATGCACTAGGGGTGGGTGGTCCCTCAACCCAACCTGCCCCCTCTCACATACTGGGAGCCCTCAGGGGATGTCCAACTGATGGCTCACTTCCAGCCTGCCCAACCATCGCCCTGCTCAGCTCAGCCCTGGCTGACTGCGACCACCCAGCCCCGGGGGCTGGGCACTCACCGCCACTTTTGTTCATAGTGCCCGGAGGCTGGGTGCTCTCTGCCGCCGCCACCACCACTGCTGCTGCTGCCGCCGCTTCCCCACTACCTCCCTGCTCGCCATCACTACCGTTTCATCTCCACCCCCGGGCCCAGTGCTCATGCCACTTGATCCTGCCCCCGCTCCTGATTGGCTGGTAGCATAGCCAATCAGGAGTGAAGGTACGGTCAAATTTGCATGTTTCTCTTTTATTAGATAGGATATGTTGGAGATACTTAGAGATATAGATTGACATGAATTATATGAAATATGTGATATTTTCATACCAATTTGCAACAGTGCAGATAGGAAAGTGAGAGGTTGAGCTGAGAGAAGATTAATTAAGTAGATTTATATTGCAAAACTTCTAAGAAACATTACAAGGTGTACCCAGGGAATATTTTTTTTTCTCTGCTCTCTGCCTGGTGTGGGGACAACCACACAGGGAATTGGGTGAGGTAACCTCCTTCCAGCCCTCCAGCCCTCCACCCTCCACCCCTGAGCCTCTTGCCCTCTGCTGCTGTCTGCTTCCTAGTGGCATGCAGGCACATGCACATGCTTCCTTCCTGGAACCCCACACTCACAGCCGTGCATCCCGGCCTGTGTCGGGGAGGCAGGGCAGCCCCGCGTGGAGCTGAAGAGCTGGATGTGAATTGGACCGTAACTGCGTTATTGGGGGGTTTGTATCTTCCTCTGAAGTATGCAGCATTAGCCACTGTCAGGGAGAAGATACGCAGCCAGACAGTAATTGCAGTAATGGAACAGACAAATGGTCTCTGTCCCCATTACAGTCATCAACACCTCTAATTTTTGAAAGGGGCTTGTTTGAAATACAGTAATTGTGATTATGTCGGTCCATAAAGGCTCCGGGTGGTCAGCAGTTGTAGGCGTTCCCCGGGCCTTCCCAATCGCCCCCCTGAGTGTTGCTAACGAAACCTGAACGCTGACACACAATCCATTTCTGAATAACTGTACAGACAGGCTGTTTCATGGTGTTTAAAAGTTGAACACAGTATCTAAGTGACACCTTCTATTTGTAACAATTTCTCTTTCTCTTTCTGATTTTTTTTTTCCAATCTCTGCTTTCAAGTTCTTTAACACGTAGCATTTGCTCCAAAACGAAACAGCCTGGTCCTCCTCCTTCATCCAAACGCTGTCCCCACCCTTTTCAGAACGATGTCTCCCAGGTTCCCTGGTGACGTGCCCCTGGGCCCTTCTGTGTTCCCTCTGAAGGTCTCCGCGTTCTCCTTGGCCTGCCTTTCTCAGCTGAGTCTAGAAAGTGTGTCCCCACAAAGTCACAGCTGGAAAACATTTTGGAGAGGGAAATCCTCAAGGTTGAATGGCAAGAAGAAAGGAGAGTTCTCTTGAGCAGCAGGCACGGCTCAGGGGTTGAGTGTCAGCCTAGAAACCAGGAGGTCATGCTTCTGTTCCCGGTTAGGACTCATGTCCAGGGTGTGGGCTCCATCCCCAGTAGGGGGCTTGTAGGAGGCAGCCAATCCATGATTCTCTCTTGATTGATGTTTCTCTCTCTCTCTCTCTCCTCCCTTCCTCTCTGAAATCGATAATAATTGTTTTAAAGAGCCCTACCTGGTTTGGCTCAGTGAACAGAGCGTCAGTCTGTGAACTGAAAGGTCCCAGGTTCGATTCTGGTCAAGGGCGCATGCCCAGGTTTCGGGCTTGATCCCCAGTAGGGGGCATGCTTGAGTCAGCCGATCAATGATTCTCTCTCCTCACTGATGTTTCTCTCTCTCTCCCCCTCTCCCTTCCTCTCTGAAATCAATAAGAATGTATTTTGAAAAAAGAAAGAAAGAAAAAGCTAGTCTGATGTCGGAGGTTACGGGCATTTTGAGCTGATCATTTAGAGCGGAACGTGAACCACCACGTCCTGAGTTCACGCCAAGGAATGGGATCACTCGGGCTCCACGAGGTGTCATGGCATGAATGTCGTCAGGGAGTGGCATAAAATTAACTCACATGGAGGTGCCATCGGCTCATTCTGTTTCATTTTGTCTGATTGTCCGCAATGACAGAGGGAAACTGAGAACAGCACGCCTCCCACTGGAAAACCTCTTTATTAACAAGATTACTGCATCCTGATGCTTTTCACCTGATGCCCAAACTCAGCGATTCACCCTTTAATCTTTAACAAGGTCCTAGGCCATCGAAACCAGTATGAAGTGAAATTAATGGGCCAGCGTTTCACTATGAGATTATTTCCCCAAATCTTCCCAGCTTACACTCGACTCTGTCGAGCCATCTTTTATTAGCAGGAGTCGATGTGTAAACGGCCACTGTTAAAACACTCACCAGACCTCTGGCAAGGGAGGCCTTGAACTGCACTGTCCACTCTACTCGGAGCCTCGGCTGCGCGCTCTCCCTTTGTTTAAAATATGCTGACCACACAGTGACCCCTCGTAACCCATCGGCCGAAAATTACAACCAGCCACACAAGCAAGCCGCTCGGGGTCAGAGGGAGCAGGGTCTGCTAGAAGTTAGTAATCATACATTAATTCCCTGACATAATTAATCAAAACGAACCCGCGTTAGCTAGCAAGAAACCTTTAACCTATTACAAAGGGGTCAATTTGCGAACCACTTGAGCCTGGGAGTTGGGTACAAATAGCAAACGCCCTTCATCCGGGATGCCCTAAGGAGGCAAAAATGCCTTTGAAGTCCCAAATCTTCGAGATTTAGATATAATTTCATCAATCAAGTTAAAAGCCTGCCTCCCTGCAGAAGGATTTCGCGGCGCGCTGTCAGCCCCCTCGTTGAGTGGTGACTGAAAATCCATCCGAAGGCTTTTTCTGTCACAAGTCGGCTCAAGTCGGGCTGACCCGGCAGAGCAGCCAAAGGTTTATCAAGCTGAAGAGGAAGGAGCGAGATTTGTGAGAGGACGTGTCTCCCCCTTGCAAGAGGGGCAGTAAATTAGGTGGTTCGGGGCCATGTTTCCATTCGCCTTCCTTCTACATGTCTGCGACTTAAGAGGTGAAGAAGCCTGCCAGGTGTTTGGGACACCCCCCCCCCCCACTTCCATGTGCGGTCAGAAAGCAATTAGAAGAATGGAAACTCTTTAGCTGTGGTTCAGAGAATGTTCTGTCCTTTGAGAAAGGGAGAGTTTGGCCCTCGCCGGTTTGGCTCAGTGGATGGAGTGTCGGTCTGCAGACCGAAGGGTCCCGGGTTTGACTCAGATCAAGGGCATGTGCCCAGGTGGCGGGCTCGATCCCTAGAACCAGGGACGTGCAGAAGGCAGCCAATCCATGATTCTTCTTTCTATCTCTTTCTCCCTCTCCCATCCTCTCTGAAATCAGTAAAAATATATGTTTTTTTTAAAAGGGAGCATTTTTCCTCCCTTATAGCGGACACGCATTACGTATGTCCATTTGGAGAAAGCAGGTAGGGATAAGCCCTGGTCCCTTTGGTTTAATGAAGATAATGAAGCCATTTTATCCTTTTGGAACGGAATGTGACCCATCACGAACCCCTCCATTCATTGCAAAGAATGG
The DNA here is from genome assembly GCA_027563665.1 of Antrozous pallidus. NCBI lineage: Eukaryota > Metazoa > Chordata > Mammalia > Chiroptera > Vespertilionidae > Antrozous > Antrozous pallidus. The sequence continues at coordinate 6,222,781 of CM050530.1, forward strand.
AATCATTGATTTTATTGGTTTTAGAGAGGAACATTGATCGTTGGCCTATTGGTCACGCCCCACACCAGGAATGAAACCCACGACCTTGGCATGTGCCGGGAATCGAACCGGCCACCTTCTGGTGTGTGAGATGAAGCTCCAACCAACTCCAGCCATGGTCCTCTTCGCTGTATTCCTCTCACCGGGGACCCTTACGTCTCCAAAGACTGGCTATTTCCAAGAGCCTCCGCAGGCCTTCCGCCGGAAGTGTGGCATCTATCCTCTGCCCAGAAACTTACTTCCATGGCATCTGCATGTCAGAGTTTAAAGCCATTTGAAAAACAGGAAACGACGCAAGGTTTCATCTGTGGTTTAAAAGTAGCTCATTGTCACCTATTTCAAGGCAGAATGACAGTGACCCATTTCAGCTCAGTGTCGGTGAAGGCATTGACACAGCCCTCCCCAGGGGTCCCTGAGAAACTGCTCCCGAGAGAAAGGTCGCATCCTTTGTAACCATTTGCCTCGATCCTGGAAGAAGGTTCTCTCCACTTCGGGAGTTTTTGGGGCCCTTTTATTTTTCAGTCAGTTGCTCTGTTGCATTTCACTTTCTTATCCTTTGAATTAGTAAGTACTTTTCCCACCATCTCATGACGTAGATGTCATTGAATGTGATCACCCCAGGGGACCCAGACATGTGCTGGGAGGTTGTTTAATGTGGACAGAGCGTCGGCCTGAAGGGTCCCGGGTTCGATTCCAGTGAAGGGCATGTACCTTGGTTGCGGGCACATCCCCGGTGGGGAGTGTACAAGAGGTGGCTGATCGATGTTTCTCTCTCATTGATTTTTCTAACTCTCTATCCCTCTCTCTTCCTCTCTGTAAAAAAGTCAATAAAATATATTTAAAAAGGAAGAAAGAAAGAAATCCCTCGCCCCGGATCTATAGATGACGATGTAGAGGCTCCACGGGGAAGGGCAACACCTAGGAGACAGCCCTTCGTTTAAATCCATGGCGCACCCACCCACTCGGTGCAGAGCAGGAGCAGCAGCACTGACCACCCATGAGCACTGATGCGTGAAAGACCGTGGGGCATGTTCGTGAGTTTGATCACTTGCCGTGAACCAAGTAAAATCACTCAGGATTCATTTTAGATGGTCTCCTCCTATCCTTCACCCAACTAGTGGGCACAGAAGTAGATACTCCCCTCCGGAAGGACTGACCCAGAGCCATGGACCACATCATCCCTGTCCCGTGGAGGCCAGCGCGGGATGCTGAGGGCCCTTCTCTAGATGCCCCAGGGATTCCGTCGCTTTCACTTGGTGAATATGCCCAGGGCACATGGGCAGAGTGCCTCGGAGCCGCCAACCAGCACACAGGCCAGTGTAGACCCACAGGCTCCTGGAAGCTCTTCTGAAACCTCCCTGGAATCCAAGATGAAGCAAACCCCACAATCGGCAAACTGCGGCTCACGAGCCACATGTGGCTCTTTGGCCCCTTGAGTGTGGCTCTTCCACAAAATACCACGGCCTGGGCGAGTCTATTTTGAAGAAGTGGTGTTGGAAGAAGTTTAAGTTGAAAAAATTTGGCTCTCCATAGAAATTTCAATTGTTGTCCTGTTGATGTTTGGCTCTGTTGACTAATGAATTTGCCGACCACGGGGCAAACCCATCTTTTTTCTTCTCCCCTTCCCCCCAATATACTTTTATTGATGTCAGAGAGGAAGGAAGAGGGAGAGAGAGAGAGAAACATCAATGATGAGAGAGAATCATTGATCGCTGCCCCCTGCATGCCCCACACTGGGGATTGAGCCCGCAACCGGGGCCTGTGCCCTGACTGGGAATCGAACCATGACCTCCTGGTTCACACACAGATGGACACTCTCAACCTCGGAGCTATGCCAGCTGGGCAAACCCATCACTTTAAGGCTGGAGGGTCACCGTTCGAAGCCCACCGTCTCTGGTCCTGTGTGGATCCCAGCGTGCCGCTGTCCCCACACATTGGCAATCCTGTCACTCCTGGGGGAGAGGGCTCCCTGCTGGGGAAACCTGAGGCCTGGGCCACCCCGCTCGCCTTTCTCAGAAACCGGTGGATGGAATACAATGTTCAGCGACCTGGGCCTCTCCCAACCACAGAGCAGTGCCAACAGGGCCCGACTCACACTGCCGAGTGGCAGGAGAGGTGCTGTGATCGGGTGAGCTGCCTGCGCACTCGCTCTTGCTCATGCCTGAACTTTGCAGGAGCAAAGGCCGACGAAGTGATTGTAGGAATGTGCAAGGCCCTGTGGATAGATACACCAGGAAGAAAAAGGTCCTAGGAAGAAACTCCAAAATTACTGCTATTCTCAAAGAAGGCGCCAATCTGGGCCAGAAAGGCTACTCCCGCAACCAGCTCATCGGAGCCCTTCTGGGACCCCCCGGTCACGTGCTCCCCTTAACAAGGAGTGAGGGAGCTGTAGTCAGTTCGATTTATATCTCCCGTATTCTCCCACTGAAACAATTTCTCTCTATTTTCTTAAGGAGCAATCGGAGGTATTTATTTTACAGAGTCATTAAAACCAGGCGAAGGGGCCTTGCTGTTACATTGTGAAACCTTTATGGATCCCGGGGAAGAAGTCCCGGCCCGAAGAAGGAATGGTTAGCGCTTCACGACGGGCCGTGAGTTTCAATATTAGGAGCAGAAATGTGTCCGACAGCGAGGACTCCAAAGAAGAGACGCTTCCTGGAGACCGAGGTCAGAGGGCCTTCAAGGCAAGTTCAACACCAGCTCTTGGGGACCTCCAGGAAGACAGTGTATCTCCCCAGGAGAGAAGAGGAGATACTGTAAACGATGTACTGGAAGCAGGAGAATTTAGGCTCCAATCCCAGCCCCGTTCCTATGAGCTATTTGACCTTCAAGTAGTCACGTGGCTTTTTACGCCTTAATTTTACCTTCTGTAAATTGGGGACACTGCTTAATGGGCTTATGAAGGTTAGCAGGTGTGTGTGGGGGAGAGGTGCTAAACCAGTGGAGACTATTTTATTCCTTGAGGATTGGCCCAGGACAAATGCGGTACAGTTTTAGTTTTCTGAGTTGAATTCTAGTTCTGACTCCTCTTGTACTCCATCCTACTGTTCTAGCTGGTCACAGATGAGGAATTTGGATTTGAAGCTGCAGAACCCAAAGGGAATTCTTCCTGGGAGGAATTAGTTTTTAAAAATAATTTATTTTTTCTAGAACAGTTATACCCAAGAGAGATTGTTTGACACCCCCAGGGTGTCTCAAATGATCTCCAGAGATATTTGGAAATTCTCAAATTACTTTCAAATTTAAAAAAAAATTAAAATTAATTCACTTGGGTTTTTGAATGGGTATATGCCCTATGTGGATCTGCTAATGCTCTGGAATGTAGGAAAAAATGGGTGCTGGGGCTTCAAAAGATTGGGGGTCCTGTAGCCTGTGGTTTTTAACGGCTGGCTTCTTCTCATTGTAAGGATCCCCACACTCTTCAACACGCTAAGTCAAAGGTAGGACGCATGATGGGGTTCAAAAGATCAGAAAAGGCCAGAGACATGCTGGTGTCTAGTGGATGTTTAAAAGCCGGAAGTGCTGATTTCTCTCACTTAAGTAGTAGAGGATTATTAGGGTGCTTCCTCCTTGGGTCTCTCCCACGCCAGAGGGCAGAGGTGGAAGCCAGTCTCCCTCCTGTGTCAGTGCTGGCCCGCTTCCTCCTTCCTGCTTCCTTCCCCCTGCTTCCTTCCTTCCATCTCTCATTGGGCACTCAACACACAGACAGGGCTGGGCCCTAAGAGAATAGCGGTTTCTCTCAGGCACTCCTCACCCCCCCGATACTCACCACTCCCAAATACTAGAGACATTGGTCTTTTCAAGTGAAATCCAGGATGATAAAGAAAATCATGAGCATGGTTCTCCGCCTTACTCCAGAGATGCTAGCTGAAAGCAGGAGAATGCACATAAATTTAAAGCCAATTTCCAGCATGCACATGGTGGCAAGTTCTTTCAGAAACTATAGGTGGAGCCCTGGCTGGGTTGGCTCAGTGGATAGAGCATTGGCCTGCAGACTGAAGGGTCCCAGGTTCGATTCCCGCCGGGGGCACATGCCGGAGTTGTGGGCTTGATCCCCAGTAGGGGGCATGCAGGAAGTGGCCAATAGGTGATTCTCTCTCATCATTGATACTTCTCTCTCTCTCTCTCTACCTCTCCCTTCCTCTCTGAAATCAATAAAAATATATATTAAAAAAAGAAATTATAGATGGAGAGAGAGATGAAAGGAGAGAAGAAAGGCAGGGAGGAAGGAAGGAAGGAAAGGAAGAGGAAAAAGAAAAGAAACAAAACTACTTCTTCAAAGGTCTTCCTTGATGGCACACGTGAAACAATTGCCATCACTTTAAACGACTTTCAAAATAAAACTAACTTGGTTGTTTTTTTTTTTTAAATCTACCAATAATTATCCCTTTTTCCAATTAGTAAGCGCTCAAGCAAATTTCCCAATTAAAAATGTAGATGAAAGTGTTTCTCTGACAGACACTCCTCTTTGAAACACTCGGACTGTCCGGTTTTAATGAAGAGATTAGGCAAGGAAGAGGTTTTAAAATGATTACTGTCAAAAAGGGAATGCCAGACCAGATGGTGGGCACAGATGAGAGGATTGGTTTGCGGGACCATGGATTGCGGAAATTCGGGGGCAAATCCATCTCTGAGAGAGGACAAGAGACAGTTGATGGCGGAAAAGACAGAAGGAGCCTTAACTTGGACTGGTGAACACACAATCCAGTATACAGATGATATTTTATAGAATTGTACCCCTGAAACCTACATAATTGTATTAACCACCGTCACCCCAATAAGTCTGATCAAAAGACAAAGTTAAAATAAGTAAATAAAAAACAAACAAACAACAACAACAACAAAACTTAAGCCACTCTGGCTCAGTGGCTGAGCTAAGAGGTCATAGTTCGATCCCCAGTCAGGACAGACGCTAGGGTCTCAGGCTCCGTCCCCAGTAGGGGGCGCGCAGGAGGCAGCCAATCCAGGATTCTCTCTCATCATCCATGTTTCTGTCTCTCCTCTCCCTCCCTCTCTGAAATCGATAAAAAGACATTTTTTAAAGAATAAATAAAACCGAAAAAGAAAAGTAATCCATACCATTTTTATATTTACAAAGAAGACTGTGCAAGGCCGTAAGAGGCTCCTCCCAGGGACGGGTAGTGCTCAGTCTGTGAGGGTTACTGTTGGCCCTCTCAATGCCCATTTTAACCAGCAAAAAACCCTGGCGCTTTCCTCCACCACCCAGTCTCCTGGCTCTTCCTGGATTGTGTCACAAGTTCAATTAGGTTATTTAGACACTTCGGACATTTAAATTCTTTGTTTGTGTATGTTTAAAATCAGGGGAAAATGTCATGGAAGGTTACCAAATCCGTGTAATTTACCCACGAAATGAGTCTACTGGGTAAATACATATTGAGGCAATTTTTAAAGTCATTTATTTATCCTACACACCTCGGTCTGTGGAATAAATAAATATTTGAGCTGTGCACGCCGTGTGTTAGGGCATCTCATGAAAATGGATGTTGGCACGAGCTGTTCCAGAAGAATCTCGCGTGTGAGTTTCATATCCGAGCCGTTTGATTTTGGGGGTGGGGATGGAGAAAAAAAGGAGCAAATGGGCACTTTCTGTGGGTGTCAATTACCTACTCAAATTCTTTCCACCCATCTCCTCCCAGCAATATGGAAGATGAGGGCCTGAAACTTTCCAGTTCCCCCCTTTTCTTTCCAAAGCACCAAAAAGTGTTCATTGCCAGGAATTCCTTTGGATTCTCCCACCTCTTTCTCAGGAGGCATGCAGACCCTTCATTCCAGGAGGCTCAGGCCTCCGAGTGGGAGGTGTTTCAAGGGATAAAATCCCAAAATCTGCGCTTGCCTCTCTCTGCTGTCTCCTGGAGACCTGGCCAGACATTTTATTGATCTCTCTCCCCCTTCCTCTCATACATGCTAATTGTACCTCTGTCGCAAAACAATCTTATTATCATGTTAATTAGTGGGAGGGCTGTTGAGGTTTTCCACTTCATTACCTACTAATTTCAAGATAAATGAATCCACAGGTTACTAAGTAAATAAGGTCACCTAGCAAGTGTTTGTAAACAGGGCGGGGCGGTGCAAGTTGGGTTTGGTTTTCCATAGAGTGGGCCGGTTCGGCTTGGCTTGGCTCCTGGCTCTCCATGGAGCTGGGGGTCCCCCCACCCCCCCGGGGTGGCCCTGTCCCCGAACCCGTTTGCAATGGAGAAGGCCGTTTGCTGTCCACCTGGCTCCCAGCGGGGCATTTCCTTGGCGCTCAAAGGGCCTTTGTGGCCCATTCATTCCCGGGCTGGGCGCCCAGGCGGGTGCTTTTGGGGGCGGGGGGGAGTGGGCAGGAGGTTGACACTTCTCCGGGGAACATTGAAAGGGGCCCCCGGTGGGTGGTGTCCTGACAGAGCGCCCCGCTGGGGTTGCCCACTCTCCCTCCCGCCTGCTCGGGGCTGGGCCGGTCCAGTTTCTTTGCCTTCAGAAACGAAGGGATTAGCTCCGAAGGGAGTTAGGAAAGCGAGGCCTGCCCCGGGGAGATTGTTTTAACCAGTTTCATTGGGGCAGAAAGGGAAAAAAATGTTCAGGGGACTTTCACCTTAAATACCCGAGCCTGGGAACAAAGGGGTGTCTGGGAGTGAGGCGCTTGACCCTCTGGGCCATTTGTCTTGTGGGAGGGGTCGCAGGAAGGACCTTTTAGGCTGTGGCCGTCGCCGGTGCTGCCCAAACGCGCCGGGAGCCGGGAGGCCCCCCACAATCCCGTGTGGGCACCTCGGGAATCTCGCCGGCATCCCAAACCCCGGGTCCTCCCCTCTTTTTTTTTAATTAAGATAATAAATTGGTCTTAAATTATCCTTGAAATCAGAGCAGTGTTGATTACAATGGGGCTCACGCTGTGACAGCCCCACATGATGTTATTTTTATTCCTTTCCAACGAGATCTTAATCTCTCGCCGCCGGTAAACAAATTGTCCCCATAACCTTGTTCTCCCCGCACCCGCCAAGCCCTTTAAAGGTTTGGGGAGGGAACAGATCGGCCGATCTCATCTCATCAGCCCCTCGGCTGGTGTGATCCCCACGTTCCCTCCCACCGGCGGGGCTTTGGGGGAGAGGCGAGCGGATAAGCACATCTCACATGAAAAGCTCCGAGGGGGCCTCTGGAAGCCGCGTGTACCCTGCAGTTAGAGCCCCAGAATGGCAAGCCACCGCCCCGGGCCAGGGACGCTTCTGCTTCTGTGCGAGGGCCGGGAGCCAGTCCTCCGGATCCCCGGAGCCAGGGGGCAGAGGGCCGCTGGGTGCGGGACGGGCAGAGAGACACAGAGAGGGGACACAGACCAGAGACAGCCAGAGACGGGGAAGGAAACAGGGACACAGCCAGCCCCCAGAAAGGGCAAGAGAGGGGGAAAGGGAGGTAAAGAGAGGAGAGAGGAGCTGGGGAAAATGTTTGACCCCACGACCTGTAAACACAATGTGAGGAGCCACTTTGCTCCGGGTTCCTCTTTGGGAAAACATTCCAGAAAGCGAGGGGATCGGGTTACCTGCGTGCTTTTCACAATAATCAAGGGTGACTAGCGTTTCAGGATAATCAGGGGGGTGACTGCCACTCGGCCGGGAGGGGGTTCCCCCAGGCCCTGAAAGGGCGCAGTCTGTCAATGTCACAGGGAGACGCTGATGAGCAAGAAGCTGGGGTCCCAGCTCAGAGCCCCCAGGTGACCCGACCGCCTTCACTTGTCAGTGGAGAGATAGGCCAAGATCAGTGCAGACTCTCAGGACGCAGTCAGGAGAAGGGACAGCTAGGCTTCCGAGTGTGGGGAGGAGGGTGGAGTTTATCTTCCATGATCCCAGTCTTCCAGACTCCAATAGGGCCCACCCAACAGACCCTTCCAGACACACTGGTGGTTTGTTGTGTGTTTTTTTTTAAATATATTTTTATTGATTTCAGAAAGGGAAAGAGAAACAGCAATGATAAGAGAGAGCCATTAATCGGCTTCCTCCTGCCCGCCCCCTACTGGGGATTCAGCCCATAACCTGGGCCTGTGCCCTGACCAGAATCTAACCGTGACCTTCTGGTTCATTGGTCAATGCTCAACCCCTGAGCCATCCAGCCAGACCCAGCCACACTCTTTTCTTTATCTTCCTTATCTGACTTCTGTCCTGTGACCCCCCCCCCCAACCCATTCGGCTAATTTGGTTACAGAGGTTTAATGGGTGATTGTATCTTGTGTTAATAAAGGACTTGGAACACAAAAAGGGGTAAATGGATGTAGGAAGAATAAACTCTGAGCTGGCCTGGCCTTTGAAAAAGAGTTTGGGGGGAGCCTCATGAATTTCCTCATCCCAGCATTTTTGATTACGGATGTTTTGGACTCTGGTTTGGATGAATAACCTCTGAGCATCTATAAAATAGGACAAATAACATCTTCTCTCTGGGCCACTTCAAAAATTAGATGACTTAAGGTGGATAAAATATGAAGGACAGTGTCTGCATATTAAAAATAAAAGTTTTGCCCTGGCCAGTTACTCAGTGGCTAGTACATTGGCATGGACTAAGGAGTCTCTCGGGATCAATCTGGTTAAGGGCATATACCTTGGTTGCAGGCTGGATCCCCATGCGGGAGGCAACCAGTTGATGTGCCTCTTCACATTGATGTTTCACTCTCTCTCTTGCTCTCCTCCTCCCTCCCTCCCATAAAATCAATGGGGGGGAAAGTCTCTGGTGAGGATTAACAAAAAATAAAAATAAATGAAGCTTTCCAGTAGATGTTTATCTTCACACATGTCCCTTCCTCAGAATATGCCAGAACCTGAGTTAAAGTGCCTCAAGTCACAGAATGAGGGCATTGGCTTTGAGGGCTGAGTGAACACCCCTGCTCTCCCGCAGATAAATGAGTAAGATGAGGGGGACACTCCTTGGTGTTTGCAGTTAGAGGGGAAAAGGCCCAGACATAGCACATGACATTCTTTCTTCTCTTGTTTCTCCTGAGACTTTTTCCTCTTTAAGAAACTGGCTTTGGTAATATTAGGTGATGCTTAAGTACCTGCTGGGTATTAGGCCGCTTAATTTTATTTTTCATTAAGTCAAAGGATTTGCACATAATTGGTTTCCCTCCGGGCCTCAGGACCCACCTGTGGTTAGCAACCACGCTTGGGATCCGGCATCCAGACAAAGGTGGCTTTGCTTGTTTTTCTTTCTTTCTTTTTTTTTTTTTTTCAAGACTTTTAGAGGCTTACATCAGTTCATTGGTTTACTTCAGTTTTATTTTTGACAATAATATTTATGACAGTTTTTCTGCAACATGTTCGTTAAAGAAAGTTTGCCCACAAGCATACCTGTGTATTTCCTACCATTTATTGAGCACTTATAGTTTGCAAAAAAAAAAAAAAAAAAACTTATACAGCTTAGAGCCTTAAGGGCATACGCAACTTAATCTTCAGAGCCATTTGGTGAAATAAGTAACTTACCCAAGGCCACAGAATTATATGTTGAAAGAGCCCAACCTTGAACGTGAGTCTGTCTCTCTCTAAAGGGGATGGTTTTTATCTCTTTCTGTGATAAGGAGGTAGACAAGCAAGAAATGTGCTGTTCTCAATTAGTTGAGAAAATCTTTTTTTTTTCTCTAAAATTCAGTTTATTGGAGCATAGATTTAAGCCCTGCTGGTTGATAGCCTAAGTATTATTGCAAACAGGTAAATGTTAAACTCCTGGTCTTACTACTCATTAAGAGATAGGATATTGAGAATCCCTTCAAGCCACAATAACAAAAGACTACAGACTGGGTACTTATAAGTAGAAAAACTTTATTGCTCACAGCTGTGGAGGCTGGAAGTCCTTGGTCACGAGAAGACCTTCTGTGTGGTTGACTTCTACCACAGGAGTGCTGCGATCTGTTTTATAAGACCACTAATTCCTTTCCCAAGGGCCCCATCTGCTTGACTTAATCACCCCAGGGCCCCATCTCCTAATACTGTCACCTTTGGGAGTTAGGATTTTGACATAAAAATTTGGGAGGGAACACAACATTCAGATTATAATATTGAGTAAGTTCCTTACCCTCCTCGTCCTCTCTTTCTTCATCTGCCATAAAGCATTCAACCCACAGATGATGTGAGGAGTTGATGAAAAAAATAAATATGTGCAGAAACTATTTAGTACAATAACATAATAACTGAAGCGTGGGGGAACTCAATATACAACAGACAAACACATACACATTGTCTACACACGTGTATTATAAAATTGGGGTGTCACTCTGTATAGTTTTCGTTCCCCAGCATTTTAAATTTAACTTCATAATTCTGAATATTTCCTGTTTATATTCAGCCATTTATTTTTCTTTCCTGCAGTTTCACCATAATCACCATACTTTAATGACTTCATATTGTTACATATTTAATTCATCTTAAATTTTTGCTATTTTGAATAATACTTCAATGTAACTCTCATACATGAATCACTGAGCATCATCTGCATTTTTTTCTTAAAATTGTCCTAAAAATCACTTAGTAAATATATATATGCTTATTTTCAAGGCTTTCTGGAAGTACAGCCAAATGCTCTTCTGAAAAAAAATGCAAATTTATACCCTAATAAGAACATGAGAAGTAATTTGTTTTGCCTTGGCCAATAAACAATGCCAATTTAATGCCTTAAAAAGGTCTCTTTGATACTTTAATTTTTCTTTTCCATATAAAAATATTTTTTATTCCTTTGATTTTCAGTGTCAGTGAAAAGTTTTTATAGTCCCGTTGGCTAATTGCATAAATTCTGTAATCACTATATGTCCTTTTGTCCATCTTTTATTCTTTAGCTACTTGATTTTTGTAGATTATAATTTTTCTATTTGTCTCTTAATTATATGTATATGTATACCATACACAAATTTTAATATTAAGCTAGTTAAATGTCTATTTTTTACTTTCCTACTTTGCACTTATTCATAGAGATAGAATATATTCATCTATATATTCTCCTAATTGTTTTATGATTTTATTTCAATGGTTATCTGTCATGAAAAATATTGAATGTTCTTGGGGATGTATACATTATCTCAGTTAATTCTAAAAAGCAAAACAAAACAGTAAGGCACCTATTAATATGTCCTTTTGGAAAAAAAATATATATATCCAGGTGAAAAAGCAGACTTTCTCTGATTCTAAGAAATATCAGTTGGCTAAGTCTTGATTCAAATGCAGATGTGCTTAGCTAAATAGAAATAGTAAGAAGATGAGGGCTGCAATTATAAAATGGTCTAGTGTCTTTATCACTAGGTGGTGATAGTAAGCATAGGTTCAAGAAATGCTGGAAGGATGGATGGGTGGATGAAAGGAAGGATGGATGGGTAAGTGGATGGAAGGATGGATGGAAGGAAGGAAGGCAGGAAGGAAGGAAGATGGGAGGAAGGAAGGAAGGAAGATGGGAGGAAGGAAGGAAGGAAGGAAGGAAGGTAGGAAGGAAGGAAGGGAGGGAGGGAGGGAGGGAGGAAGGGAGGAAGGCTAGATGGATAATGAATGGAAGTATGGATGGTTGAATGGGCGGATGGAAGGATGCGTGGATAGATGAATGAATTAATAGTCTCAAAAGGCAATTTATTAGCCTCACAAAATGTCTTTCTCTGCTTGGTAGACCATTAGTCTGATTTAGCCTAAATTCTCTTCACAATATTCTAGCCCCAGAGGGGGCTCATCATTATGGGGAAACTCAAGGGATCCTCAGGGTCAAGGTCACTGGTGTGCATGGGAGATTCTGTCCTTCCTGAGACCAACAATCCATCCTTTCATGCCAAAGTCAGTTCTCAGGTGAGCACTTCACTTGGATGTTGTATAAGAGTTGAGAGCAAGGGAGCACTTCACTTGGATGTTGTGTAGGAGTTGAGAGCAAGGGCTCATGAGGCTGAATAGCACGTCTGAATGGCCACTCCTAAGCTCTCCACCATCAGCAAGTGAGTTACATGACCTCCCAGGGACTCTGTTTCATCATTGGTAACATGGGGATCACAAGTTACTGTGCCGGAGGGCCTTTTCTCAGACCAATAAATTAATAAATCCAAACCCCTCCAAATAGTGCCTGACACTCAGCAAGTGCTATTGTCATTATCATTTTCTTCCTTCATAAAACTGCATGTGATTTATAATGCTCACTGTCCTGTGAATAGCAGGCAAGTTACATAGGGATTTATTCCTAGTTCAGAAACCTGACCCAACATATTCCAGGGGGGCGGGAGGGATAAAGACATACATAGCATGATCCAAAGAGACCATGATTAACCTCAAGAATTTGGTCTTTGAGGGTACATAGGATTGCTCTGAGGTTCTGTCAGTGAAGCTTCAAGGTCTTAAACTCGCCAGCCCCGGCGTATTTCCATAGAAAAATCTGTGCATGTGAAGATTGCATCATGAGGATGAACTCATTTTAAATCTGGAACAGTTTTATAATGAACACATCTGATAGGCCTTGGCAGGGTCTGCATCTCCTTGGAAAGTTAAACTGAAGAAACTGGTTATTCAACATCATTATAAGCCTCAAAACAGGCCGTGTGTGTGTATGTGTGTGTGTGTGTGTGTGTGTGTGTGTGTGTGAGAGAGAGAGAGAGAGAGAGAGAGAGAGAGAGAGAGAGAGAGAGAGAGAATGCACCGTATAGACAATCATAAAGTGCCCCGTGTTGGAAATCAGACAGTGACAGCAGAGGCCGTGTAAGAGCCACATTTTCAAACACCAGGAGACTTAATGGAGAGAGCCCTCCCCTATCTTATCCTATGGAGCCTCGGCTCCCCAGCGCTCAGAGGGCAGTCAGAGGCCAAACGAGCCGCCCCCACAAACTCGGAGTGGCCCCAGATAACCGCAGTTTGAAGTTGACAATAGACAAGCAGCCTATCTCCGGATAAGCAGAATGTGGGGGGCTCCGCTTCTCCTTCTGGGGTTTCTGCACTCTCGCCCCTGGCGTGTAATCTGCATATGGCCCTTTCAGCCACCTCCCTGTCACCGATACTCCAAACAAACCCCCATAGGTGGGGAGAAAGCTTCCAGGCCGGCTGATAAGTTCTTTCCACGAAGCTGAGTAAAACGAAGAAAGGCCTGATGCCTCTTGTTAGGGCTTTAATTCCTAAGAGCAAAAAAATAAATTTAAAAAAAAAGCTTAATCATTTCGTAGCCACATTGAAACCAGGCCAGAAGATGTTACGAAAACAGTCACCCGTGTCTTATAAGAAATTGATTTCTTTCGGCTGCTTGGGACCAGCCAAATTGAAACTCGGCACTAAAAAAAAAAAAACCTCCCAGCCGCTCAGGTGACAGCCACGGGGGAAAGTGATGACAATGAGAGCTGGGATCTGTATTTTAGCTGCAAACACACCTATGTTTATTGAGACATGAAAAAGCTATCAGAGCGAAGAGACAATTGTCACAAAAGAATCGTGTCCGCTCTCGTTGGGAGAAGCGTGTAATACCGTGCAAGTCAAATGATGGATTTTATAACGGTGTCATTCAAACAAACACAGATGCTTCGAGCACGATTGGATGTCTGCGAGCGGGGGTAGGAAGCGGAGTCATTCTAGACTCCTGTGCTCTGTTGTGCAATAAAAGACAGTGTCATTGTCCAGCCGGACTCTCGCAGGGCTGGGTGTGCGCACAGGTTGCTTTAGGATAATGGAAAATATCTCATTAGCACCAGGCTGGTTACTCGTTCTCTAACAAAGAGGTAAATTACCATGTATTAATGCAGTTAGTGTTGTGTTTAATGTGCGTGGGGACCCAGTAAAGCTTTTATGAGGGAAGCGTGATGGCATGTTTGTTCTCTACATCAGCATCCGGCTCGGCCTCGGCAGCCAATCACGTGGCCCAATGGGGCATTCTTGTAATGATGTAATAAAACCGGTCTCTGACATTGTAAAATATGTTTATGGTGAGGCTGTTGGGATATTTTTACGCAATCTTATTAGAGCAGGTGCCTAAACCTATTATATTTTGTAGTCCAATTCCAGTGGAATTTTTAAAATGTCAAATTCCTAATCTGGAGTTTGAATGCTGAAATGATTATGTTATGATGCGAAATATTATGCAGGCTCCCTCCTCCAGGCCTCGCTCGTAGGAGCAAGCATGCAATTGCCATATGAAAGCATCCGTCTAAATAGGTGTTTTGTCAGTTAATAGAACGCTATTGGCCAGATTGTGGGATTTTCCTCCTGGGCCATGAGACGTTTTCAGACATAATAACCACAGCCCAGCCACCATGCCTCAATGGCTCAGTGGTTGAGCGTCCACCTATGAACCAGGAGGTCAGGGTTCGATCCCGGTCCGGGCACATGCCCAGGTTGCCACTTGATGTTCAATGAGGGGTGTGCAGGAGGCAGCTGATGAATGATTTACTCTCATCATTGATGTTTCTATTTCTCTCTTCCTCTCTGAAATTAATAAAACTATAAAATAAAACAAAAGAGGCAACCTTTAAAAATACTCTATATATTAAAAGGCTAATATGCAGATTATCCCCTCCACAGGGAGTTTGACCAGGCGTCCGGGCTGGCCAGCCAACTGCCCATGGCCCCTCCCCCAGCCAGTCCAGCCAGTTCAGCCCCGATCCAAGCAGGTTGGATAGACCCCACCCATGTACGAATTTGTGCACCAGGCCTCTAGTATAATAATTATTATTATAGATACATGTAACTCCACAATGCTTTCCTAGGTCCTCTTGATTGAATACAGTGTATTCTTAGTTATTTGCCTTCTATTGTTGGCTACTTTGCCTCTCAGACTCATCATTGTTTTAAGGATTGATGTATCCAGAGGTAGGAAATACTGCCCACCTTCTAGATGATTGTTGGCCTGGAAATCCAGAACAACGTGTAGGGAGGAAAAATGAGATCAACCATTTCGAAGTTTGGACGAGGCCCGAGGTGGATAAAACTCTCCTTTTCAGAGGCGCGTGAGTCCTGCAGACTCATACTGACCTCTTCTCTGGGAAATCGACAGTGATGAATCCCCACTCACAGAGCTTATGTTCAAGGTGATGAATAGGAATCTATCTGTATTTGAGGGATAAAGTTAGTATCCGTCTCTTTTTCTCTGTAATCCCATCTACTTCATCGTTTCATTATCTTTGTTATAAACAACCTCAAATTCTTTCTAGGAAGGCAGGAAGGATCTTAAATAAAAATAAATCAAGATTCCAGGCCCAGCTGGTGTGGCTCAGTGGTTGAGCATCGACCTCTGACCCAGGAGGTCATGGTTTGATGCCCAGTCAGGGCACATGCCAGGAGTGGGGGCTCGGTCCCCAGTGTGGGGCGTGCAGGAGGCAGCCGGTCCATGATTCTCTCTCATCATGGATGTTTCTATCTCTCTCTCTCCTTCTCCCTTCTTTCTAAAATCAATAAAATATACATATTATTCAAATACTTCGGATACTGTAGGGACCAACACACATATCTAAAAGTCTCCAAACGAAGTTTAAATTACCAAGAGAATTCTGGAGAAGAAGAAGAAAGGCATTCCTTCAGTTGATTAATGAGAGAGAAGGGCAGGAAGGTCACAGTGGGACAGTTGTGGAGACTCCTACCGCTGAGGAGGAAGCATCAATCCGGCTCCTCAGCCCTCCCGACGCGCAGCACACGGAGCAGAAAGACGGAAAATGGAAAACCAGAGCCACAAAGATTACAAATGGCAATGCTATTATTTAGCCCTCGTTGCCAAAGGCATTCAATATAAAGGTTTTACAGAGGTGTCAACTGATATATAGCAAACACACAAATAGTCTCGAACGCTGTAAAATATGCAAGGAGAATTGGGCCGAAATATTAGGCATATGAATTACATTTTTGCAGAAAGTGCTTGCTAGGCACTGTAGTTAAGGGGAGCAATAAATACCAGGGCTAATACTGCCAATGTCTTGTTGGGGAGGGAGGATTTCCACCCGCCATAATTTTGGTTTTCCATACCGTGTTTCCAATCCATATTTTGGATAATGGAGTTATTAGACTCTTTCTTTCTGGTCTGGTGTACATTTAAAACAGGTTTCAGTCCTCTCTCTCTCTCTCTCTCTCTCTCTCTCTCTCTCCTCCCCTGCTCTCTCTCTCTCTCTCTTCCCTCTCTCTCTCCATCAGGAATCATTGGGGAGCCAGACATGTAAAAGGAGGATATGATAGCTTTTTTAGGATCCATTCCCCTCCACACACAGACCCACCCAGTACAACCAATGCATGCAGATACAAGTGGAACAACAAATCGGTGTGTCTCTCTCTTTCTCCCCCCACTCCTCTCTCTCTCTTTCTCTGTCTCAAAATCAGTGTTACAAATCTTAGCTTATTCTCATTTCACAAGCAAATCTGTGTAGATAATTGAAAAATATCCACTGGGATTTGGAGAAATAAACCATTATTTTTTAGTGAGCATCTATTATGTGATAGAGTCTGTGGCAGATGCTGTAAGTCCTACGGAAATAAGACAGTCTTCATCCACTAAGTCTTCAGTATCCATTTATCTTGTCTCTGTGACACGCACAGAGCACATTTTATACGTTTATACCCTTGTTCAAAAGCTGCCTATGGGTAACGTATCATAGGAAGCAGATCTCTATAATAAGGATTTGGCAGTGTTAGGAAATGTTTAAAAACTTGTAAGTATCTAAATGACCTTACCTTTGAGAGACCCACCAGCCAATCAGGAATGAATATGCAAATTAACCCAACAAACATGGCGGGTTAATTTGCATATGCAGGCGCTGAGCGGCTGGGGGTGGCTCTGGGCAGCAGGGGAAGGCAGAAAGGCGGAGCCTCATGTAGGATGTACTTGTGTGTCGGTTCAAGGTAGAGATATCAGAAGCAAGTAGGTGTGAATGTTGATTTTACAGGAAAAGCTAATCTGATGTATGACATCAGTAAGTCCTCGCCCTTTGGTGTGTGGGCTGAGGCACTAACCACTGAGCACAGAGGCCAGGGGATAATGTTGTGTGGTGTTCCCCACACCTCGAGGTCCCACACTTCCTTGCAGCCTAGGAGTTCCTGAGAACTCACTCTGCTCCCACAAGGGACAGAGAGCAGAGAGCAGTGCTGAGAAAGGTGGGGTGCCAGCCCCCCAGCTCCGTGTGGGCAGGACGCGATTCTGGGAACAGAGAAGGAGAGATGCTCAGACACGCAGCCTCTTGGACACACGCTTCGTTTCTGGTGTAGCTGAGAGCCACAGGGGAGTGACAGGTCTTCTACTTAGTCTACCACCAGGAAGTTCTGGCAATCGCACACAGAAAAAGAGTGTCTTTTCCACCCCCGTAAGCCTCATCGCGAGATCCCGGAGGTTTTCCAAATGGGCTTTACCCATGTCTCCTCCGAGGCCCCCGGGGAGGACTTGTCCTGGAACTCTGCAGGGCAGCAGCTGGGGGACCTGGCCGGGAGCCGCTGACAACCCACGTGCTGCGTGGTGAGCAGTCGGCTTCTCTCCCTCCCCAGCCGGTTCTGGGCCTCGTGTGCGTCTTCATCACAGCAGAGCGGTTACCCCCACCCGCCTCCCGTCCCCCATCCCGGAGGCCGGAGAGGTTGGAGTTCACTGATCCTTTCCCCAAGTCTTACCACGAGAGTGAGCAAACTGTTCTTCTAAATGTGCAAGTCTCCTCGCGGTCCTCTCTGTCCGGAGAAGAAGCGAGGAGCTGGTGAAAGGCCCCAGAGCCCCCTCAGTGCCTCCCCATCAGGCCAGGCCTCCGATGGAGGAGCGGCTGCTGGTGTCCCAGGTGCGGGCATTCTTCTCCGGCCAAGCCAGCACCCCTCCCCACCCCCCCCCCCCCCGCCACCCCGCACTAACGCTGTCCCACCCCTCTGGTCGCACCCCCACACTGTGTGTCCACGCGTTTTCTTTCCAACAGTTGTATGCAAGACCCCACAATGGGTTATTGGAGAGCCTAGGTGAACCCTGGTGTGCGTGTGTGTGTGTGTGTGTGTGTGTGTGTGTGAGATAATATGCCTCAGGACCCTGAACTTGGACTTCAAGACATCACTTCCAATCACCTTTTTGTTGTTGTTAAATAATCTGAGGATATTGTTCCATTGATTTTTAGAGAGAGTGGAAGGCAGATGGGGAGAGAGGGGTGGGGGGAGAGAAACATCCATGTGAGAGAAACCGATTGATTTGTTGCCTCCTGCACACATCCCAACCAGAGCAGGGGAACCTGCAAGCAAGGTACGTGTCCTTGACCGGAATCAAACCCAGAACCCTTCAGTCTGCGGGCTGATGCTCTGTCCACTGAGCCAAACCACCTAGCGCTCCAATCACCTTTGATGCATGACACCCTACAAGCACCATAAAAAGAATCAATGACTGTAAATAAATGATAACATTCAGAATTAGACTAAACTGCAAGAAGCAGGTGTATATGCAAATTTGAACTCCGTATTTCCCAAAGCAAGGCCCCTCAGAATGGGCAGCCGGGGGGGGGGGGGACTTTCTAAACAGAAGGATGCAGGTTATTGAAACATACTTAAGTTTCCGGAAAATGTAAACATGGAGATGGAGGGGGTGGGGTCTGTTGCTTTGCTGAAAATCCAATAGTCCACCACACCACTGGAAATGTGAGCATGGTCATCCGCTCCGGAACAGGAGAGTTAGATGTATGTCCAGGGCGTTGGGCAGTCCCCAGCCCTAGGCTCTCCTGCCTGTGGCTGAAGAGAAATTTCCACAGCCTTCTTTTCCTCTGGAAAGCGGCATTCCCTCTATGGAGCACCCACACACATGGTTTTAGAATAAGGTACTTTAAGTACATCTCCTTTTCTTAATTTTTATTTTTTTAATTACAGTTGACATCCAGTGTTATATTACTTTCCAGTGTACAGCATATTGGTTAGACAGTTAGATGAGTTATGAAGGGGCTCCCCCCACACTCAATAAGCCTGTTATCTTACACTAGGGGCCCGGTGCACGAAATTTGTGCACTGGGGGTGGGTGGTCCCTCAACCCAACCTGCCCCCTCTCACATACTGGGAGCCCTCAGGGGATGTCCAACTGATGGCTCACCCCCGGCCTGGCCAAGACCTAAAGCCTCATCACCCTGCTCAGCTCAGCCCGGCCTGCCTGCGACCACCCAGCACCAGGGGCTGGTCGCTCGCTGCCACTTCCCCTCACAGCACCCAGGGGCTGGGCGATGACCGCCATCACTGTTTCATCTCCACCCCCGGGGGCCTGGCTCTTGAGCCACTTGGCCCCGCCCCTGCTTCTGATTGGCTGGTAGCATAGCCAATCAGGAGCAAAGGTACGGTCAAATTTGCATGTTTCTCTTTTATTATATAGAATAAGTCTGTGTTCTTTAGTCCTCAGACAGTCCTATGATGTAGACATATGTGCCCTATTTTTTGTACAGGATTGGAGAAATTAAGTAACATGTCAGAATTCACATACCTAAGGGAGGAGAACTTAGAACTCAGTCATGGTCTCCAAATTTCTGCTGTCTTATCCACTCCAGTCCCTTCCCAAATGTATAGATACCAAGATCAGGTTGATTATTTGATCATTTCAGCCTTGGTCAAAGTTTAACCCTGGCGATTCTAGGACAGTTTGATGTCCATTTGGTTTCATGCCCAAAATAGCTTTTTGAATTCTTTGTTAAAAAAAATAAAAGATCAGCACAGCCTGCATGGCTCAGTAGTTGACCATCAACCTATGAACCAGGAGGTCTCGGTTCGATTCTCGGTCAGGGCGCATGCTCAGTTTGCGCTCTCCATCCCCAATGTGGAGCGTGCAGGAGGCAGCCGTTCCATGATTCTCCCTCATCACTGATGTTTCTGTTTCTCTCTCCCTTTCCCTTCCTCTCTGAGATGAATAAAAAGAAAAGAAAAAAACTCAACACTCAGAAATTGTCCCCACGCTCTCAAACAGCCACCTGTGCCGTTACCTAAACACTCCAAGGGCGACAGGAGCTGCTGAAATAATTAGGACTCTCCAGTAAGGAGGGGCCCGCCTCTTGCAAGTGTCCCCATCCAACTTCTCTGTTCTAAGCTAACAGGGGGAAAACTCAGCGTGATTTGCAAGGACCTTGCGAATAAGCCAGCCCCGTGGCTTTTCACAGAAATCCCAGCTTAATGCCCAGACGTGTGGAGGGGAACTGGCCGTTTTTCTGTGCAACTGCGTCCCGTGCTTATCAGGGGGAGTCCAGCTGCTCGTGGCTAACTAGCTCGCCCCAGCGACTCCCCCGGGCCCCAGCCAGGAGCAACTCAAATAAAACCCGAAATGCACAGCCCCTTCCGCCTCACAGATAAAAGGCGGCGGGATATATAGGCCTCGTTTTAATAGGGCCTCGGCTCGGTCTCTGTTTTTTGCACCCACAGCTAATTGAAGGGGCGACGAGAGCAGACACAATTGAACACGTAGTTAAGGAGCCACCTGACCACCTGGCTCGCGCACACAATTAAATATTTGCACCTGCAGGGGTAGTATGTGTGACTGTTATCCCTGTAATTAGTTGTCGGGTAGAAATAGATATAATTTTTAAAACCCTCTCTAATTCTAACTAATTAGTGTTTTTACAAGGAACTATTTCATATTGAGTTCTTTTTCGGTAATCCACTAAAAGTAGATCGTTCTACGGTTTCTATTAAGCAGCATGGTTTCCATGTATTTTCGATGGGTTTGGCGTGGGATCAAGTCTACTCGATTTTTTTCAGGCATCCTTTCGTTTAATTCATTGCCGTTATTCTTTCGCTCAGCATAGCGAGCAGGTCGCATACCCGGATTTTGGGCCACTGGCGTGTATGGAGACCACACACCTTCCTCGAGGCTCATGCCCAGGAGGCGGACTTCGGGTTGATCTGTTTTGTTTTGTTTTGTTTTAAGTATATTTTTATTGATTTCAGAGAGGAAGCCAGAGACAGAAACATCAATGATGAGAGAGAGCCATTGATTGGCTGCCTCCTTCAAACCCCCTTACTAGGGATGGTGCCCGAAACCCTGGCATGTGCCCTGGGACCCTTCAGTGCACACACCAATGTTTAGCCACACTAGCTATGGCAGGGTTGATGGTTTCATCAAATAATTATAATTCAATATGGCAATTGCATACTGCTTACCAGAGATGACAGTCCACGGCCAACACCATGCAGGACTTAATTCTCCCAAAAATACATCCCAAGGGAAATCCTTAAAACTTTCGGTACAAATCACAACTGAACTGTTCCTGGCCTGAGCAACAGGTGGAACCACAGTGTGCACAAGGCTGTGACAGGGACACAGGGTCCTCATTTGAGAAGGTCCTGCAGTTTAAATCACCTGAGTTGCACTTTAATGACCGGAAAGACTTCTCTGTTTTTATTCTTTTTTAATCCTCGCCTGAGGCTTGATTTTTTTAGAGAGAATGGGAAGGAGGGGGCGAGATAGACAGAGAGAAACATTGATGGATGTGAGAGAGACGCATTGATGATTGCCTCTTGCACACACCCCAACCAGGACCAGGGATTGAGCCTGCAAATGAGGGACATGCCCTTGACCTGAATCGAACCCGGGACCCTCAGGCCTCAGGCCAACACTCTGTCCACTGAGCCAAACCGGCTAGGGTAGTGGTCGGCAAACTCCTTAGTCCACAGAGCCAAATATCAACAGTACAAGGATTGAAATTTCTTTTGAGAGCCACATTTTTTAAACTTAAACTTCTTCTAACGCCACTTCTTCAAAACAGACTCGCCCAGGCCGTGGTGTTTTGTGGAAGAGCCACACTCAAGGGGCCAAAGAGCCGCATGTGGCTCGAGAGCAGCAGTTTGGCAACCACGGGGCCAGGGAAGACTTGTGTATTTTTGAGATGCGGGGGAAAGTGGAGCAATAAAGGATTTGAGCAGATAAGCACATGGCCCTGTGGTAGAATATGAAATGCTGCAGCATTGGTGAAAAAGGAAGTCCCGCCCCTTCCCCAAGCAAGACAGCACATGGGCATTTCAGCCCACACCTCAGCCCAGATGTGTTTGACATCCCTTTATCTGGGACGGTCCCGTGCCCTCTAATCGTCCCCCCACATTCCTTGTGTTATTTACAACGAAAGGAAGGGCTGCAGCTTTGAGGGTCAGCGCTCCCCATCTAGATTTCACAGGGATTGTTTCTCCGGCCTCCAGTTTGTGTTGGAATTCGCACTTTCTTACATTCAGACACAGACAGCTCCGGCCCAAACCTGCCTGGTCTCCTGGTGAGCTGGCCTGGTTAGGGTTGACCTGTAGTATCTGACCTACCAATTCTGTGATTGTCCCCCACTGGGGAATTTGGCTCTGTTGACTAATGAGTCGGCCGCCCCAGAGAAGCAAAAAGTCCCCAAGAAGATGCACTCTTCCAGGGAGCTGGGCAGGAAGGCTGAGAAGAAGCAGGGGTGTGGGGAGGCGAGGGTGGGGGGCAGCACTGTGGACCTTGAAGTGCAGCAGCTGTGCGTTGTCTTTGAGGCCAGGGATCAAGCGGAGAATATGAGATAGGCAAACGTTGGCTTAAACTTTCCTCTCTCTTTGATTGCTCTTGGACATCTGCCTCTTCCACTGTCAAGAATGCTTGGCAGCTGTTGGCTCAGAATAACAGGCGGAGCTGCGCCAGCCGCGGCCCCAGCCTCCCTAATACTTTAAGCCAACGAGTCGCCCTTCCGCGGCCGGCCCGGCTGCACAGCCGCGCTAATGCCTTGAGCTAACGGGCTTTCTGCGGGCCCTGGCAAACGCCAGCGGAGAGTCCTGGGTTTATTTCCCTCACGTGCTAATTGGCTTTAATTGTTGGCCAATTGGATTTCGGAGTCAGAAAGGGGCTGCGCGCACAAAGGCCAGTATTCACCTAAGGCCGTGGGAGAGGCCGGCGGCCCTTTGGTCTCCGCAGTGGGAGGATGTGTGCGGAGGCGCAGGGATGCGGGGCCAGCGGGGCCAGCGGGCAGGCTCCGGCCCACCGGGATGGTGTCTGAACAGTCATACTGGCCTCCATGGGCCAAATACCAGTTCGCCAGAAATCGGGAACGTATTTCTTTTTTTGAAATATATTTTATTGATTTTTTTACAGGGAGGAAGGGAGCTAGAAACATCAATGAGATGAGCTGACTCCTTCATAGTCCCCACTGGGGATGTGCCTGCACCCAGGGCACATGGCCTTGACCAGAATCAAACCTGGGACCCCTTCAGTCCACAGGTGGACGCTCTGTCCACTGAGCCAAACCGATTAGGGGAGTGGGCGGCCAACTCATTAGTCAACAGAGCCAAATATCAACAGTACAAGGATTGAAATTTCTTTTGAGAGCCATGTTTTTTAAACTATATAGGTAGGTACGTTGTTATTAACTTAATTAGCGTACTCCTAAGCTGGCCTTTGCTAAAAACTCAAGGGGCCAAAGAGCCGCATGTGGCTCACGAGCCGCAGTTTGCCGACCACGGGGTTAGGGCTATATTCCTTTCTATCAGCCTGTCCATGTCTAATAAAGGCTGGACTTCAGCACACTTGGCTCCCTTTCAACCCCAAGTTTTTCTCCTACGAGCCTTTTTTTTCTGTCATTAAGAAATTACCATCCCGAGACGAGAAAGCGCTGAGTGGAAAATATTGAAAATGGACATTTTATACTTCATCCGTGAGGGCAATCCGCCACGATACTAAAAATGTAGATTTATTCCACCCATCCTCCTCAGTATCGCTCTCCTGGGAGTTCACTCAAAGTAGGACAGAAACTTTGAAACCTGCGCCCGGGTAGTTGGGCTTTTGAAGGCAAGTGCCAGCGAAGTCACAGAAGCCCACTGTGTGAGGGGCTCAGGGCAGGCCGGTCAATAGCATTGATTTCCCCCATTGATGATGAGGGTTGCTCCTCCGGGAGGCCAGACTTCAGCACCGGGGCTGTGGGAGGGGGTCACAGAGTGGCGACTTAATGGCCCTCCACGACAGTGGTCGGCAAACTCATGAGTCCGCAGAGCCAAATATCAACAGGACAACCATTGACATTTCTTTGGAGAGCCACATTTTTTAAACTTCTTCTAACACCACTTCTTCAACATAGACTCGCCCATGCTGAAACCAGTTTGGCTCAGCGGATAGAGAGTCAGCTGCAGACTGAAAGGTCCCAGGTTCGATTCTGGTCAAGGGCATGTACCTTGGCTGCGGGCACATCCCCAGTAGGAGGTGTGTAAGAGGCAGCTGATCAATGTTTCTCTGTCATCGATGTTTCTGACTCTCTATCTCTCTCCCTTCTTCTCTGTAAAAATCAATAAAGCATATATTTTTCAAAATAAGTCTTGCCCAGGCCGTTGTATTTTGTGGAAAAGCCACACTCAAGGGGCCAAAGAGCCACATGTGGCTCTCAAGCCGCAGTTTGCCGACCACTGCTCCAGGAGATCATTCCAGGGCTAATTCCCCAAATTCTCCTTTTCTAAATTGGGTCTGAAATGTGTCCGAGAGCACAAATGGTTCCACCGCTTTGATGGGATTGACCACTCGCTCAGTCGAACACCTGTCCATTCAGTCCCAGAATTTTTGACATTTTTGACTGAATTGACCAGGTGTGCGGCTGAACCCCACTGGTTGATTTCATCCAAAATTGTCAAATCAGCTTTTTCATGACAAGACTGAGGCCAAGTCTGCAGGCTCTAAGTATTCCTCCATGTACCTTGTTAGCACACTTATGTTCTCATTTTTTAAATACAAATCTAGATGCTGAAACACCACATTGATACATCTATTCATATGTGCATATATATATATGTGAGGATCTCTGCCAATTAATGGTTTTTCTATTTGTAATTTACCAATGGGAACAAATGTACAACACCCATCCTTGTAATCTCCAAATAAAATAATTTAATCACATCAGTTGGCATTCCTAGCTCTGAGACGACAGAAAATGTGATGGGGGCGGGATAATTTTTGCTTAGCAGGCCAGATAAATGATCCCAGGAGTGGCTTTTAGAGAATCCTTTTCCCTTTTTGCCCCGTAAGTTCAGAAATAACGTATTCTGAGTGTTGATCATTGCCCATCCCCACCCTCCCTATTTCTCACAGGAATTTAAGAAGCATAAGACCTGCTATTTTTGTCTCTTTTATTTCCTGATGATTTCCAAATGTTGAGAACTGTGCCTAGCAAAACTGCACCTAATACCCCCAGCCACGGTGCTTGGAGATTTTAGGATCAGCAATGTCCATTGTTATGGGGTAGATCAAGGAAGTCAATTCTGGGACTTCTCCATTCTCTCCACGGTTTCAGCACTTTGCACTCACTTAACTTGAATTATCTAGATTGTTCTATGTGACACTGATGATATAGTTTTCCCCTTTTTTCCCCTACGTTGTGAATTCCCAGCATACAGGCAGTGCCCCAGTGAAACCAGAGCCTGACACAGAGCTGACAAGGAGGAACGTGTATGGGCTTATGAACGTAGTCACCTCTGAATGAAATGGCAGCATTCACTAGGCATGATGGCTGCTCATTAGAGAACTTCATGAACTTTAATAAATAACACAGTTCAGTCTTGATGGGAGGGGAAGGGGGCGAGATGTCCAGCTGATTAGAAATGAGGCATCTTCTAATTCATTAGTGGTCTTGATCAGAATCAGAGTTCTCATCTTTTACTGACATGAAGGCAAACTGTTCTTAAAAATAGAGAGCATTGTAGCCACAGACTCCCTAAATCAGAGCCAAGTTAGAACATCTTTGACAAAGAACGCCGCTGAGTAGCTGTGACTGCAAGGTCAGCCCCTCCTCACAAAGAGCATTTGATGGACAGAATACTTCCATCTCTATTGGAAGGTGACTCTTGTCCCTCTTGCTCCTCTCTCTACCCTGTCTGGTTGCATTGTTGCACGTGGACATGTCCAGGGGACATAGAGCTGGACACTTCTCATGAGCTGAGGACGCATCATTTCTTGACTCTTGACCAGACCATCTGCATCTTTTTCTCACCTTCGTGTCCCTTGAAGAGCAAAATCCTTCTGAAGAGCTAAACGATAGTATGAGCCGCATTGAACTGAATATCGATTTACAGCCAGGAAAGGCTTACCCCTCAGGTGAAATGGGATGATCATCTCCAGCCTTGAGAAGTGCTTCCTCCACTTACATCTCCTCTTTCCCGCTGACTTTCCAAGCCAGAGTCATCCCCTTTTCTAGTTTGTTCTAAGGACCCTTCATCCCCCATTCACCTAAAAATAGTTAACATTCATAAGTGTACTTTGATTTTAAAACAGTGCTTGTTAAGTATCTAGAGCTCTTGATCTTTTTATGAAATAACAATTAACAATGATCATAAGTGTGTTATCTGCTAGACACATTACCTCAATAAAATCTTCCAGTAAGCCCATTGAAAATATTTGTTACTTCATCCCTTCTGAACCTTCACTATGCTCCATGCTCACCTCCATAACCAGGTTCGCACTGAGGTGTAAGTCCCAAGATGCAGGTTATGGCCAGCATTAAAAGTCAGCAGACAGGAAACATTCAGGGATTTTTTTCCTTCACAATAGAGCTGGTGCTTTCAAATCAACTTAGGTTGAGCTTGCTGTTGAGTTCAAGAAGTGCGGGAACGAAGCATGGAGCTATGAACTGGGAGTTGGGAGCTTGAATCTCTTCTCTGCCAAGGACAGGCTCTTAAGCAAATCCCTGACTCACTCCTTTTTGGATATCATTTAAACAAAGGAATTTAAAAAAATTATTGATTGATTTTAGAGAGAGAAAGAGGAGAAGAAGGGGAAGAAAGAGAGAAAGAGAAACACTGGTGTGTTGTTACACTTACTCATGCGTTCATTGGTTGATTCTTATATGTGCCTTGATGGGATCAATCCCACAACCTTGATTTATCAGGTCAGCACTCTAACCAACTGAGCTACCCAGCCAGGGCCTAAACAAAGGGATTTGTATATCAACTTGTATTTTGGAAATATCTATAGGCGAGAATAAAGTTCTTAGATGATCCTACTGTATTGCCATTGGAGTTGTTTTCTCTCTCTGTCCATCCTCACGTGTCTGTACATGAAAAGCTGTAAAAATGGTTATGACCAGTCAGCCCCTGTTCATTACAGCCCAGGTGTCCTGGTTCTCTGATGAGTGAGGAACTCTGATTAAAGTCATCGTGTGGGGCTGTGCTCTACATCGGTGCTGAGAAACGTTACTCTCTCCATATCACCGCTTCTGAACCTAGGAAGATCCTTGCTATTTCAAAATAAATGTACAAATTCATCAAAGCAGAGGGATTGCTCCTTTATTCAGTTCAAAGATGATCACAATGGTTTTCTTGTGAGCAGTGTGTGGCTCCATATTTGCAATGCCCAAAGAGACGTTGAAATCTTTTCCTGGACCAGAGTTCACAAACTCAGCCAAACTCTCTCTCTCTGACATCAGGCCAACTTTTGAAAACAAAAGAAAGCCAAAAAACAAACAGAAAACCTCTACCTAAAAGCTAAAATTCATATATGTTTTAGGACTTCCACTCTCCCAAAGGTTTGCATTGTAGACACAATGATTTTTTTTTCTCTTGCTCCACTGATATATTTCATGTGGAGGAAAAAAGGCAAACGAATTAACATACAAAAAATTTAATGTGAACTGTAATTTTAAAAAATGTTAAATGCTTAAATTTTTTTTAAAAAAAAATATCTTTCCAGCCAAGAAAGGAAGCTGGCTCCCAGCACAGCTGTTACAGGGCGAGGCCTCAGCTCTGGGTGCGCCTGACCTTGAGCTTCTGCCTTCTCTGTCTCTTGACAATGTCCTGCCCTCCCAGGTGGGTCATTTTCCTTTAAAGACAGATGCTTAAAAGAGCAATCTAGAAAGCTGCCTGCTGTCTGCCTCTCCCTCTGCACAAGGCAAGACCACCCAGGGTCTAGCCTGGAGGAATATTTCACAGGCTCGGGGGCTGGAGCTGATACTGGTCCCGGCTGCACAGTGATGCTGACAAGGGGCCAGGCGAGGACAGCAGAGAAAGTCCTCCTGGACAGAGTCCCCCAGATTATGTAGAACGTCGCATCCCTCCAGACCCATCTCTCCAGCCCCTTCCCCAATATTCAACTCCATGAGGAGAATAGATCTCTAACAACTTATGTCAATAAATCATTTCTCTTGGCCCAGCTGGCGTGGCTCAGTGGTTGAGTGTTGACCTATGAACCAGGAGGTCACGGTTTGATTCCCGGTCAGGGCACAGGCCCAGGTTGTGGGCTTGATCCCCAATGTGGGGCGTGCAGGAGGCGGCTGACTAATGATTTTCTCTCATCATTGATGCGTCTGTCTCTCTCTCCCACTCCCTTCGTCTCTGAAATCAATACAAATATATTTAAAAAAAATAAAAGTAAGTTCTCTGTTAAATGTTCCTTATTATCCTATTTCATCATGAAAGTCTTGATGCCAATTCCAGCATAAGTTCCCGTGAGCCTTTCATTACATAACTAGAGGCCTGGTACACAAATTTGTGCACGGGTGGGGTCCAGCTGGCCCACTCTGATGGGGGCCAATCAGAGCCAGGCAGCAGGGGAGGGGAGTGGCCACAGGAGGTTGGCTGGCTGGCTCCACCCCTGATCCGCCCAGTTGGCTGGCCTCAGTGCACATCATAGCGACTGGTTCTTCCAGTAGTTCCAGTCACTGGGCTTTTATATATATAGATCAGCACCCATTGTCTCCTTGGCCCCAAAGGAGATCCCTTTAGGACTTCTGATGCTTAATCTCTTCATACAGAACAGGTGCACAGCTTCATCAGGTGGTAGCTGATCACTGTGAGCTTTTTGCATAGCTAACCCTCTCCTGTCCCCTGCCTCCCTCCTCCACAAGTTTCCCTTCCCATCACCTGACTCTTTACCTGATCAGGCAAGGAAATTCCAAATGAACGGAGAATCAGATGCTGGTTTGGGGTCAGGACTGGGTCTACAGTTTCCTTCTCAGTGTTTTTCCCCTGCCCTATGGTCATGTGATAAAGAGCAATGGGAATGGAGAAAGGTGCAGGGTGGTGGCCCAGGAAACCTCCTTGACAAGGTGACTTCGAGTTGGGTCCTAATAGACAGGGTCCTAATATTAGGATTTGTTAGCCCAAATCCTAATAGCCCATTAGGATTTGGGCTAACATTCCAGGGAAAGATTAAATATAAATAATTTTGAATAGTAGTTTATAAATGGAACCAGCTAGGAGCCCAGGTTAAATACATGCACATACATAGAAGGCATATATTACACATTGATAATATTCATAATATTTAAGCCTATGTAAATAATAATATTATAAGTTATAATGTTGGCTTTGGAGCTTAACTTTATTGAATCCCAAGACACCACTAAATGATGAGGATTATTATTTCCCTTTTTTTGTTCAGTCATGAGACTAACCTTAACTTAAAAGTCAAGTCTTCTCCTGAAGTTTATACACTTAATGAGTGACAGAGCCTAGTCTCAATCCACAATGGCACCTGCTGTGGATTTTTGTAAAAATGAAGAGGTTTAAAAAAAAAATTGGTCCTTTCTCTTTTAGGACGTAGTAGTTTTCTTACAGTTTTAAAAATAAAGGGATAAAGTAGCACAGCTGTCTGTGAACTGCCAAGTAGATTGATAGGTGAATCAAGGGTTCACACATTTGCAGTAACACCAGTTACGCTCTTGATCACAAACACTGACACATACACTGAGTGTACAGATTATTGTGATCACTGGTTACATAATAATCTGGCCTCTCAGTGTGTGTGTGTGTGTGTGTGTGTGTGTGTGTGTGTGTGTGTGTGTGTTAGAGGCTCGGTGCATGAATTCATGCATGGGTGGGGTCCGGCCAGCCTGGCTAGAGGGAGGGGACATGGGCCGTTGGCTGGTCTGCCTGCTGGTCGAACTCATGGAGGGGACAGTTTGCCTATTAGCCGCTTATTATATAGGATATTCACTGAGTGGCCAGATTATTGTGCGTTCAGAGGTCATAATAATCTGGCCACTCAGTGTAGAAGTGTTATTACCTGCAATACTCACTTTCTTCCCCACTGTCCTAGAAGCAGACCCCTCGGTCCAGAGGGCTGGTGAGGTGGGAAAGTTCACACACTCGGCTGAGAAGTTAGGGACTCACTCACACCTTTAGTGATGGCCCTTTGGAAATATCTAGAACAGCAACAAAAACAGTGGCAGAGAGGCAATTCCCACCCTGGGCATGATAGCAAGAAATGGAGAGAAAGATGAAAGATGCCATACAGAAGCTCAAAATCAACCCAACTGCGCTGGGAGGGAGGGACTGCTAAAAAGACTCCCTTCAACACATCCAATTGAAGATTGGAGCTGGCCCTGGCTGCTTTGGCTCAGTAGAGAGAACATCTGCCTGTGGACTGAAGGGTCCCAGGTTCGATTCCGGTCAAGGGCACATGCCTGCGTTGTGGGCTCAGTCCCCAGTGTGGGGTGTGCAGGAGGCAGCCAATCCATGATTCTCTCTCATCACTGATGTTTCTGTCTCTCTCTCCCTCTCCCTTCCTCTCTGAAATCAAGAATATATTAATAATTTTAAAACAATGGGAGCTGGAGTGTCCACTGTGAGAGACGGCATGCTTTGGCTTAGGTATATTTGTAGTCCAGAGTTCATCTCCAAGAAGCTTCTGGAGTGTGTTAGCAGCCGTAGATCCATGTAGAAGCTACAACCATCATTGCTTGTGGGACACCCTCCCCGGGGTTTCCATTCAAGATGCATTTAGAGGCAGCTCTGAACATCAGCTTCTCCTAACAACTGGCCAGCTGGTCCCAGAGGCCTGGGGGCCGCCAGCCTTCCTCTACGCGGTGGTCTCCTCGGGACGTAATCCCAGGCCCGGCGGCCACCAGCTCTTCCCTTGGCCTCAGCATCCTTTGCGATGGTGCCTTTTTCTCCAACACAGCAGGCCCCCCGAGCGCCTCTTTGGCTGCTGGGGCGGGGTCCCGGGAGCCGGGGGTTGCGGGGGCCAAATGGATAACTGTGTCCATTGACTCTCGGTTCCCCATCCCACCTCTTTCATTCTGTCGGGAGCTTTGTTCCCCAAGGAGGAGATTATGCGGGGGCTGCCGAGGAGATGGGCCGGCACAAAGATAGAGCGCACACAAAAAGTGTGACCAATCGCCATGACAGGGCTGGGATGGTCGCCTGTGATGGAATGAAATTAAATCCCCAGCAAACAATACAGCTTTCTTCTGTGTCTATGGGGGCCCTTGTTGGGCCTAGATTGAGAGAGAAAGTCAGGAGCGGGGAGGAAAGATGAAGCGTCAAAAGGGGATTTCTTTTCCACACTCAGAGGAGTTGCTTTCTTCCACAAAACGGCAACAATCTGGAAATGTGGCGAATGCATTCCCACCCCGGAGCACCTCAGTAAGAGTGTGGAATGTTCTTTGTGTCTCACTGATTCTTTTATTTATTAAGATACATTTTTATTGACTTCAGAGGGGAAGGAAAGGGGGGGCAGATAGAAACATCAATGATGAGAGAGAATCATTGATTGGCCGCCTCCGGCACGCCCCCTACTGGGGATGGAAGCTGCAACCGGGGTATATACCCTTGATTGGAATAGGCTGCCGCTCTGTCCACTGAGCCACACCGGCTAGGGCTCACTGATTTTTTTTTTTCCCATAGGAACCCCAAGGGCCAGAAGCAAAACCAAATCCTGTCTCTTGTCCGATGTTTGACCCGCACCATTTCTGTTAGCCTCTTATTATATAGGATATTCACTGAGTGGCCAGATTATTTCAGGAATAATGGCCAGACTTGTTTCAGGAACCTGGTCACAAACAGAAGTCTGCACACGCACTTTGGGCCCTTGTTTGTCTAGAAGAATCATGAGCCCTGTTCACCCAGCACCTTCTTTCCATCTGCTGGCTTTTGAGGGCCTGGAGGGGAGGCACTAATTAGTGTTCCTGTCAACTGCAAATGTCCAGTCACCTAGACTCTGAGGCCAGGCCTCACAGAACTCCAGGCAGCGAGAACCCACTGGGCATTTTGTCAGGAATCCTGACTTTTGGAACTTCCCGGGTAATTGTCATGGCTCCCTTCACACAATCAGAAAAGCTGCCCCCTGAGCCTGGGAGGGAGACTGCATGGCGGGGGTTCCCACCTATAGGGACCCTCTTAAAGGGGCAGTGTCAACAAGGGGTGAGTCAGGGTGATTGAGCTGAGTGTCGGACCTGCCCGACATCGGTAACGGATTCTTTGTTGTAGGAAAACCCACACAACATAGAACTCTCCATTTTCACCAGTTGAAAGCATGGTTAGAGACTCTGAACCTAGAACACCGTACTATGAAAATGTGAGACCACTTGATGAATTTCCCAACATCCCAACATTTTCCTTTTCTTTCTCTCAACAAGGTTATGTTCCTTCTCAGCCTCTATCATATTTAGGACCACCAGATTGATAGAGTTTTTAAAAATATATATATATTATTGATTTTTTACAGAGAGGAAGAGAGAAGGATAGAAAGTCAGAAACATCGATGAGAGAGAAACTCCATCAGCTGCCTCCTGCACACCCCCTGCTGGGGATATGCCCACAACCAAGGTACATGCCCTTGACCGGCAGCGAACCCGGGACCTTTCAGTCTGCAGGCCAATGCTCTATCCACTGAGCCAAACCAGTTTCGGCCAGATTGATAGATTTTTAAGGAAGTTCAGGTTTGGGGGAATTTGCTTTGTGTGTATATGTTTCTTATTTTCATTTTGAACACTGGAGTGTTTAGTCAGGCCAGTGTTGCTCAATGGTTGAACGTCTACCAGAAGGTCATGGTTATATTCCTGGTGAGGGCATGTACCCAGATAACGGGCTCAATCCTCAGTGTGGGGCATGCAGGAGGCAGCAGATTGATGTTTTCCTCTCACTGATGTTTCTGTCTTTCTCTCTCTCTCCCTTCCTCTCTGAAGTCAATAAAACTATATTTTAAAAAAAAATTAGAATAACAAGCAACAAGAACAGCCAAATTTGCAGTGGAATTTTAAGGGGCCGCATTTTCACCAAAAGTTCAGAGGGTTCTGCTATTAATTCAAGCAGTTGATAAATGTGTACTCAGCACCCACTCCCTGCCGTGGGCACAGAGATAAAAATGCCAGGCCTGGCCCTCACTGGTTTGGCTGGGTGGACAGAGCATCAGCCTGGGGGCCAAAGGGTCCCAGGTTTGATTCTGGTCAAGGGCACGGATCTCGGATGCAGGCTCCTCCCAGGCCAGGCCCTGGGCGGGGCGTGTGCAGGAGGCAATCAATCGATGTGTCTCTCTCACATTGATGTTTCTCTCTGTCTCTCCCTCTCTCTCCCACTCTCCCTAAAAATCAATGGAAAGATATCCTCGGGTGGGGATTAACCAAAACAAACAAACAAACAAAAAACAAAATAAAAAAGCACAAAAGAAATTCTCCAATTTAAGCACCATCACCCACCACCATTTCTTTTGTTCGGAGGGCGAGCTTGGCCCAAAGGGTTAGAGCTGATTTGCTAACACATAAGTTGTGATCAATAAAATTGTCCACGAGCTCTTCTTTGATTCCAGCTTGTTCGTTGGGTCTCTGGGTTATGTCTGGGGGAAGACGGGACATAATGGTGGTCAGTGACTTACCCCAAAGACTTAAATGTTGGGACAGAGGTGCCCCGTCGTTTTGTCGCATTTTTAGTGCCTTCAGCATTTGTCATTAGGATAGCTCAGTGGTCTGCAAACAGAGCCGAATATCAGCAGGACAGCGATTGAAATTTCTTTTGAGAGCCGAAAACTGCCTTCTGCGCATGGGCCATGAAGTTTCAATTGCCCTGTATGTGTGTTCCCACGCGTGGCATTTTGTGGAGGAGCCACACTCAAAGGGCCAAAGAGCCGCATGTGGCTTGCGAGCCGCAGTTTGCCGACCCCTGGGGTAGCGGAATCTAGTCATACTTTGCGCCTTCTGTCCCCACCACCTTTTCCCTCATCTACACCCACAGTGAAGGATGAAAGTGAGTTCAAGTTGCAGGGATAAACAGCTAAGTAGCCAATCAAGTAGATTATTTCTGTCTACTGAGGGAGGTCCCGCCTCCCAGTTGCTGTGGTGATTGTCACTATTGTCACTCATTTTTTTGGCTTCTTTCCATGCCCCCGTGGTCCAGCTGAGAAAAGTTTTATATCCCCAAGTTTTCATCCCGATTTCCCCAGTGTTCTCCTCCCCTCCCCTCCCTCCCCACCCCCGACCCCCTCCGCACACCCCAGCTTCAGTTGCTAGGGCCGGACTTTGAAAACATTTCCGACTTAAAAGGTTAAGATCTAAGGGCTGCTGATTTTATCTGCGCTTTTAACCAACACAGGCAGGTGGATTAGAGAGCCGTGCGCAAGGCCGACTCTAGACACTTGGGTAAATATGCACAAGGGCTGCGCAGCCGAGGAAGCAATCCGATGTTATTGTCCATTAATTCCAAAGTGCAGATTAAAGAAATCAGCAGTGTCAACAGCGAAAGGGATTTCCACTTGCACAGCAGAGCATTCCTCCGGCGGAGGGGTGGGGCGGGTCACACGGAGCTTTTGTCCCGGTTCGGTTCGGTTTGGAACCGGAGTGGGAATTCGATTCGCTGGAAATCGATGTGGTTTCTGGCCTCTCTTTGTCTGCCAGGAGGTGCTGACCCAACCACAGATCCCTTCACGTGGTAGCAATTTGTGCTGTTTATAGTTTCCATGTAGTTTGACCGCAGTTACAGGCCAGCGTGCCAGAGTCGTCCCGTCCAGGCAGGTTTTATTTTCGGGGCCTCTCTTTCCGTAACATTTCCTAGAAAATGCCGAAAAAGCCAGCTGAGCAAAGCTTCCTCTCCATTCAGAGCCTTTCTAACCTGCCAGCGTAGAAAATCCGCCCCCACCCCTGCCCCCGCCCCCCAGCTCAGCCAAAGTTCCCTCTAAATTGGACACTCGGAGCTGAAGCTGCGTCGCTCTGTGTCACCGCAAATGAATACCGGGTGACGGCCGCAGGGGTGAAACAGAAACCCAGCCATTTGCCAGGCCGCTGCAGAGGGCTGGGCGGAGGCTTCCAGAACCCTGCTTCAGGGAGGGCAACGTCAGGGAAAATGCAGGTGCCCCAATGTCAGCAGAAACCGTCAGGCGTCCCCATTCGCTTTCATGACGCTGTCCAGGCCTTCAGACGCTCACCCGGGCCCTTGTGGCTTTCAAAGCCCAGCAGCTCAGCCCGCAACGTAGCAAAAGAGCCTCAGCATTTCGAGGAACTAGAATCCGAGGGGACTTGTCCACCCTGGTTTTTGAGACCCAAATGACCGTTCTCGGGCCACCTTTAGGCGACCCACGTGCACGGGGACCAATCTAAGGGGACCCACAACTGCGCCCGAACTCTCCGTTAAGAAACGATGCTCCCAAGCCCCGCCGAGAAAAGCAATATGACATGATCTCAAATGCCATGAGCTAGGCCAGTGGTCGGCAAACTCATTCGTCAAGAGAGCCAAATATCGACAGTACCACCATTGAAATTTCTTTGGAGAGCCACATTTTTCACACTTAAACTTCTTCTAACGCCACTTCTTCAAAACAGACTCGCCCAGGCCGTGGTGTTTTGTGGAAGAGACACACTCAAGGGGCCAAAGAGCCGCCAACCACGGAGCTAGGAGACGACATCACTATTATGACCCGCAAGCAGTCAGCCACTGACCACAAGGGCCCTGGTCAGTCAGTGGGAAATGGGAGTTAGAATGCCAAGCTTCCACCCGCAGTCACTGAAGCACAGGACTGGGGGTGAGGGGCAGCTGCCCCCCAGGAGAGGCCCTCAGAAAAGATCTCCCCTGTCGGAGCCCAGTTTCAGAGACCACTGGTGGGAGTGCGTGTAGCTCAGGGGGTCATGTTCTCGCTACTCACACAGGCTTCCTTTTGCTCCGACAAGAGCTCGCCTCTCCTTCCCTTTGGGCCAGAGCAGCATGCACACGACCACGTGCTCTTCTCTGCAGAACGGCCAAGTGAGGTGACCCCCGGGGGGCGGGGGGGGAAGATGGGGTTGAGTTGCACGTGGCCAGTGTTGCTCAGGGGTTGAGTGTCAGCCTATGAACCAGGGGGTCATGGCTTGAGTCCCCAGGTTGTGGGCCCCTTCCTCACTGTGGGGCATGCTGGAGGCAGAAGATCTATGATTCTTTCTCATCATCGAGGTTTCGCTCGCTCTCCCTCCGCCTTCCTCTCTGAAATCAATAAAAATATTTAAACATAAAAGGAGTTGGAAAGGCAGATGTCAATTTTGAGGTGAGAGTAATTTCAGGAAAGAGGGTGCTCGATTGGTGTAGGGGGCTGTGCGTGCCTAGAAAGGCTGAAGGGCAGGACAGGAGGAACAGGTGGAAAAAGCAGTGGACAAACGGGAAGCACAGGATGCCCAGGGCTTGCTTCCCCGTGGTCGGCAAACTGCGGCTCGCGAGCCACATGCGGCTCTTTGGCCCCTTGAGTGTGGCTCTTGCACAAAATACCACGGCCTGGGCGAGTCTGTTTTTGAAGAAGTGGCGTTAGAAGAAGTTTAAGTTTAGAAAATGTGGCTCTCCAAAGACATTTCAGTTGTTGTCCTGTTGATATTTGGCTCAGTTGACTAATGAGTTTGCCTACCACTGCATTGGACTGAAACTTTGCCCAAGCTTTGATTCCCCCCCAAATTATCTCTTCTAACAAATATTATGAGCCTGATTCACATGATAACTTTATTTCCTTGCATTTTAATTCTCAGTGCTCATGTGGTGTTAGCACAGATGGACATTATCTCAATCTGTATGAACCTACTGATTTGTCACCGAGCCTGACAGGTTCCCCAGCCCGGGTGCCTGTGGCCATTCACCTGTGACTCTCAGCATCGGGGCAGGGTGGGTGCAGGGAATGGGCTAGAGGCGGTTCTGGAAAAGAATGGAAGTGCGGGGGAAGGGGGGTCCTCCGGATGACTTTTCTGAAAACCAGGCCACATGCCATTTGTGGCCAGCTTGCCGTGAATTGGGGAAGCCTGTGTTCAGTCTTGGGGACACGCCACAGAAACAATACTTTCAACTCTGGCATTGTCATATGGAAAGATAGGATGAGTCCTGTTCTTACCTTTAACAGAATGAACAGGGAAAAAATTAATGAGCCCTAGCCTGTTTGCTAGGTGGATAGAGCAGAGGCCTGCGGACTGAAGGGTCTCGGGTTTGATTCCGGTCAAGGGCACATGCCTGGATTGTAGGCTTGATCCCCAGTGGGGACCATGCAGGAAGCAGCCCATCAGTTAGTCCTATCACTGATGTTTCTCTCTCTCTCTCTCTCTCTCTCTCTCTCTCTCTCTCTCTCTCTCTCTCTCTCTCTCTCTCTGTCTCTCTATCTCTCTCTGTCTGTCTGTCTGTCTCTCTCTCTCTCCCTTCCTCTCTGAAATCAATAAAAAGTAAATAAATAAAAATAAAAGAACTAAGTAATAATTTTGCCTTTTATCATTAATGTTTCTCCCCCCTCTCTCTCTGAAATCAATAAAAGTTTATTTGAAAATAATGAAATAATACAGCTAAAAATGTTCCTGCTTTTCTAGCTTTCCTTAAAGAGGACAGTCCTCTTTGTTCAGGTGACTGTTTTCAAATTAACGCAGGAAGCAAAGGTAGGAATCTGTCTTGTAACCAAGATTTTGAAGTTACTTCCAAAAAGAAAGCCCGTTAGGCGACCCTCTCATTGTCGTGCAGGTATTTGAATCTCTCCAGCGGTCGGCAAACTCATCAGTCCACAGAGCCAAATATCAACAGGACAACCATTGAATTTCTTTGGAGAGCCACATTTTTTAAACTTAAACTTCTTCTGACGCCACTTCTTCAAAACAGACTGGCCCAGGCCGTGGTGTTTTGTGGAAGAGCCACACTCGAGGGGCCAAAGAGCCGCATGTGGCTCGCGAGCCCCTAGAGAAAGCTGTATTTGCAAGCCCAGTTGAGATCCAGTTCTATTTTAACACTGACAACTCTGGCATAAAAATGAGTGTCCATTTAAGAAAGTGAGGTTTCTGTTGGTAATCTCCCCGATTTTCAGACATGGGGGAGGAACATCAAAGAAAGAACATACAGTGGTGGAATGCTCGGAGTGTTTTGGGGGGGGAGTGTCGGGGGTGGGGGTGGGGTCGGGGGGGGGAGAAAAAAGTGGGAAAATCAGTCTTTGTGGCAAGTGATTAATAGTTCAAAGTCCTGATGGCTTTTCTATGAAGAACAGACCCGAGATGAACCGTGTGAAATAAAACAGAGACCCTCAATTAGCTTGTCCACACTCTCTTTGGGGTTCTGAAGGAGTGGGCTCTGGGGGTGAAAGGGCGCAGCGCGCCCCACGCCCTCGGTGCATTTGGGGTCTCTGGTTGCCAGAGCCCAGGCACCTGGATTCTGTTTGCTAATTGCACCCCTCGCCGAGCGTCAGGCAAAGTGGGTTATGGAAAGAGGGGCAGACATGGGCAGAGCCAAAACAGAAAGAACTCGCCTTCATTCATGTGGCTCCCGAACAAGTCCTTCCCCGTGTGCCAGCCACAGTCTTCCCATCTGTGGGATGGGAACAATAACTTGCTCTAGGCCAGTGGTCGGCAAACTCATTCGTCAGCAGAGCCAAATATCAACAGGACAACCATTGAAATTTCCCTTGAGAGCTGAATTTTTTTAACTTAAACTTCTTCTAAGGCCACTTCTTCAAAATAGACTCGCCCAGGCCGTGGTGTTTTGTGGAAGAGCCACACTCAAGGGGCCAAAGAGCCGCATGTGGCTCTCGAGCCGCAGTTTGCCGATCACTGCACTAGACTGACATTCACAGGGTGTGATTCCAGCTTCCTCTCTGCTCTGTTTACTCCCGTGTGTCCACAACTAAATAATAGCAACAACAAAGGCAGGGCCCGGACAGACGGCGTCGACTGATGAACCAGGAGGTCACGGTTCGATTCCCAGTCGGGCACAGGCCTGAGTTGCGGGTTCGATCCCCAGTGTGGGGCGTGCAGGAGGCAGCCGATCAGTGATTCTCAGTTATCATTGATGTTGCTCTCTCTCCCCCTCGCCCTTCCTCTCCGAAACCAATAAGAATGTATTTTAAAAACACAGAGAGAGTAGGACAGATGTTTTGTCTGCCACAAGGCACACTGTGGGTCCCATGTCCCTGTCTCCCGTGCTGCTTCTCCCGGTGTCTGCTTTTCTGTCCTACCAGGACTTTCGCCAGCGGACCAGTTTCAGAGAAACCAGTGAGCTGGAAAAAGACCACATTTGTTTTGCGCTACCCACTTTGGCTCAGTGGATAGAGTGTTGGCCTGCAGACTGGAGGGTCCTGGGTTCGATTCTGTCCTGGGGCACATGCCCCAGTTGCAGGCTCCATCCCCAGTGTGGGACATTCGCGAGGCAGCTGATTCATGATTCTCTCTCATCATTGATGTTTCTCTCTCTCTTTCCCTCTCCCTTCCTCTCTGAAATCAATAAAAGATATATACATATATATTTATATATATATATTTATATATACATATATATATTTTTAAATAAATACATAATAAAAGAGACCACATTTTAAAATTAAAACAATAGAGCAGCCTTAAGCTTTTTTTTTTTTTTAATCTTCACCTGAGGATATTTTTCCATTGATTTTTGGGGAGGGTGGAAGAGAGAAGGAGAGACAGAGAGAAAAACCAGTGTGAGAGAAACACATTAATTGGTTGCCTTCTGCATGAGCCCCAAGCAGGGCTGCGGCTGAGGAAGAGTCTGCAACCCAGGTACATAGCCTTGTCCGGAATCGAACCCAGGACCCTTCGGTCTGCAGGGTGATGCTCTGTCCCCTGAGCCAAACCGGCTAGGACAGATCAGGCTCAATCTTAAAAATAATAATAATAATAACCCACCAGCCTTTTTTTGCCACTAGACAGTCTCTCTAAAGCGTACCTCAGACACAGCAAAAAACAACAAAAAATAAAAATAAAAAAATAAAACGGAGCATTCCTGGAAAGCTGGAGTCAGCTGCCCATGTGCCCGCCCTTTACCCGCACACACCAAATCAGTGCCAGGGCCCAGGCCAACTGGAAACCGAGATCACTGGATGGGGCAGGAAGCGGCTCCCCAAATAGGGGGCCGCCGAGAAACCGAACAAACAGGCCTCCTCGCGGTGCACCTGCCGG
This sequence comes from Antrozous pallidus, assembly GCA_027563665.1. Classification (NCBI taxonomy): domain Eukaryota; kingdom Metazoa; phylum Chordata; class Mammalia; order Chiroptera; family Vespertilionidae; genus Antrozous; species Antrozous pallidus. The sequence goes on from CM050530.1 coordinate 6,262,757, forward strand.
CCACGCCACGGCCCCCGGGCCGCCCCGACCTGTGTTGTTGCAGCTGTGGGGCCGGGCGGGTTCTTTAAGTGACTCCAAATGCCTGTCAGTGTGGCAACCAGCTGAATACATAAAGCAGGCTCTCCAAACCCTTAATGGCCCAGGGTCAGAGTAAATGGAATAATAAAATCCAAATGCTTTTGTCTCATTTTCCATCACCCGGGCCGTCCGCATAAATCTGCAGCTTCGCCCTGACCTCCGTGTTCCGTGCGGGAGGAGGCCGCCGCTCGGAGATACATTTGGTCTGCATCTTGGGTCTTTAAAAGCTTTTTCCAATTAATTTTAACTGGCCTCCATAAGGATCAAGTACAGCTTCCTCCCTCCCACCACCACCCCGCACCACCCTCTTTAACCAGCCGGTGACACAGTGCTCTGGAGAAATACAACAGGTACCAGCCCTGTGATGCCCCGAATCGCCCAAGACTAAACAGACTTGGGGGTTATTCCCAGCCTCACCCCAAGCTGCTGCAGTCTACACAAAGTGGAGGGAAATATGGGGAGGCCCTGACCGATTTGGCTCAGTGGAAGGAGCATCGGCCTGCAGACTCAAGGGTCCCAGATTCGGTTTCGATCAAGGGCATGGACCTTGGTTGCGGGCACATCCCCAGTAGGGGGTGTGCACGAGGCAGCTGATGGATGTTTCTCTCTCATCGATATTTCTAATTCTCTATCCCTCTCCCTTCCTCTCTGTGAAAAATCAATTACAAAATTTTTTTTAAAGTGTACCCTGTGTGTTTTGCTCCTTCCCAGGGAGTTTCCCCACCAAAGAATGAAATGATGGAATCCGGTGGCTCTTGCGTGTCATTCTTCGCTACCCTGAGTCTTCCTCATTGAGGCTGAGCCTGGGCCGTCCCAGCAGAAAGGGACTGATGCGTTTCTCTCGGCAGCCACCGCATTGCTTTCGTGTGTTTTTGTTCCCCTTTTAAATATTAGGTTTTCCTCTTCCTGGTTTTAACAGCTCATTTTTTAAAAGTCTTTCCTTATTAAACACTCCAAATCCATCTCTGTGGTACTTCACGGCTGCTATGCGGTGTCGTGGAAAGAGCGTGGAGTTTCAAGGAAAATAGTTCTGGGTCCAAAATCCACCGAAGCAGCCCTGCCTTGTCAGGTTCTCCGTCTGTAAAACATGGGCAATAAAATAGACTTGGCCAAGTTGTCATAAGGATTAAGTGAAATAACATACGTAAGGGATGGTTGCCATATACAACAGGGATATAGTAGCAAATCCACAGGCACACACTACCAGTGGTCGGCAAACTCATTAGTCAGCAGAGCCAAATGTCAACAGCACAACGATTGACATTTCTTTGGAGAGCCGATTTTTTTAAACTTCTTCTAACGCCACTTCTTCAAAATAGACTCGCCCAGGCCGTGGTATTTTGTGGAAGAGCCACACTCAAGGGGCCGAAGAGCCACATGTGGCTCGCGAGCCGCTGTTTGCCCACCACTGCCCTATCCTAACGTGTGATTCCACTTTTGTCTTTGGCATAAGGCCCTTTTGCCATGTGACTCCCAACTCTATTAGCAGATACGGGCTATTTTACCAGGTTAAACACCCGCAAGTTTCTGAAGAGAAGACTTAGAAGTTAAGTGAGGCCTTCTCAGGCTCCAGCAAGGCTGAGCTTTATTTGTTTTGTTTTGTTTTTGAATCCTCCCCCAAGGATGTTTTTCCATTGAGTTGTAGAGAGAGTGGGAGACGGAGAGAAACTTCGATGAGACAAACATACAAGGACTGGTTGCCTCTTGCCTGCCACCTGGACAGGGAGGAGCCTGCAACAGAGACACATGCCCTTGACCAAAATCGAACCCGAGACCCTTTGGTCCCCAGGCCAACGCTCTAGCCACTGAGCCACACCAGACAGGGCTCAAGATTGAGGTGTAAACTCTGTATCTCAGTGGCTTTAGAACCCGTGCTGTTTCCATCATCAACTCTTAGCGTTTCCCTGTCTACTGAACTAAGGGAGTGGCCAGGCACCCCTGTCCTCGTCATAGTCCTTCTCACGGAGAAAAGCTGGGAACGTCAGTCATGTTAGTGTGTTTGCCCCAAAGAGCAGTTACTGCTCTGCCCGCGCCTTCATTCCCGCAGCAGAGATGTTTAAGAAATAACACACTGGTATGTCACAAAGGCACTGAACTCACTTACCCGCAAGGCTTGCTATGAGACTCTCGTTGGCACTATTTCTGACTCATCCAAGACCAGCTTATACAACGCCAACGGTCTCTTAGGGCCTGGCTGGCATAGCTCAGTGGTTGCGGTTCGATTCCCGGTCAGGGCACGTGCCCGGGTTGTGGGCCCCATTCCCAGTGAGGGGCGAGCAGGAGGCAACTGACCCATGATTGTCATCATTGATGTTTCTGTCTCTCTCTTCCTCTTCGAAACCAATAAAAGTTTGTTTTGGTTTTCAAAAAAAAGAGGTCTATTGGAGATGACACATCATATCAATTTTACACGAATGTCAGAGTTTACTTGAATTAAAAGATTTCAAGTGGCCTCATTTTCCTCATCTTACACAGCTGTTGCTAAAAGAAATGAGGGTTCAAACCGTGAGAAGACGTGGAGGAACCTTAAGTGGAGGAAGTCAAGCTGGAAAGCTACATCCTCTCTGACCTTCTGGAAAAGACGAGAGTATGGAGACAGCAAACAGGGCTGTCAGTGGCTGCCAGGGGTTGTTGGAAGGGAGGGGTGACCATATGGGGCACCGAGAGTGTTTAGGGCAATGAAACAGTGCTACTGCAATGGCAAATACATGTCACTTTACATTTATCAAAATCCTAGAGTGTGCAACTCTAAGAGTGAACCGCAGAGTGAACTGTGGACTTTGGGTTACAATGATGTGTCCATGCAGGGGCATGATTATAACAAACTAGAGGCCTGATGCACGAAGATTCGTGCAAGAACGGGCCTTCCTCACCCTGGCTGCCTGCATTGTCTCTGCTTTGGCGGGAGCCGCCTTCCCGCCATCCCAAACTGCCCAGAGGCCCAGAGCGGCCGGGGTGGTGTGGCATGCCTGCATCGTCGACAACGCAAGCATCCTGCCCCCCCCCCCAGCCACTGGGTACCTGCATATGCAAATTAACCCACCATCTTTGTTGGGTTAATTTGCATACTCCTGATTGGCTGGTGGGCGTTGCGAAGGTACGGTCAATTACCATGTTACTCTTTTATTAGTGTAGATGTTCCACACTGGTGATGGTAATGGGGGCTATGCCTGTGGGAGCCCAGGGGGTGTATGGGAAATCGCTAGATTTTCCCCTCAGTGTTGCTTTGCACCTGAAATTGCTCTAGAACTGACGTTTGCCGTAAAGTCGAGATTTCTTTGCCTCATTTTAATAATTAGTCTCTGACAGTAAAATCTTAAAATATACAACAGCTTACTGTGTAGGCAGGGGCACTTAGATTTTCAAAGAAAAAGATGACAACAGCCAACACAACAATAGCCATCTGGTGTGAATGAATCAAAATTATCCCTATTTTTTGTCAGATCCGTGGAAAACACCTTTTTTGGTGTGCCTCGGAACTGGAGTCATTAGTTTATATGTGCCGTGAGGTGGAAAAGGTTGAAAATCACTGGCCCTGATATTAAAAATAAAAAGGAAGGAATATTTCAGAAGCGGAGAGACAACTTTGGTGATGGCAAGAACCTCCCATTGCCTGATGCCCACTCTGATGTACGGTCTTGCTTCTGGACCTCCCCCAAGTCAGTGTCCGGGCTGTCCATCTGTCTTGCCAGCCCTCTGTCCTGCTCTCTGGCCTTGCCTTCAGCTGGTCTAGTGTCGGGGAGGCTTTCCAGAAACTGCCTCGGGAGCGGCTGGCCGCCCAGATCAAGACATTGGCAGTTTAATGTCACACCCACGGGCCAGACATCTGGCCAGAGCCCAGTAGAAAATGGGCCAGTGGAGGTGAGGAGATGAAGAGGGCATGGGGAAGGGTCTAGCAGGGTGTGGGGAGACAGAGAGGAGGTTCGCTGAGATTTGGAGTTTTACTTGGTACCAGTGGTCAAAGCTACGCTGTCCCAGAAAGCAGATCTGCTCACCACCATCAGCCAAAGGACAGAGGCTTGGGGACCCTGGGGCCAAGGTCCGTAGCCATGAGCCACTCTGAAGGGCTGATTGAGAGCACTTTTCCTCCATCGGGTTAAAGTTTTATAAGCCAGCTTCTGGATGCTTCTCCTCAAGCCAGATTACTATCAAGTTCATGGTTGCACTTGGGACTGTAGGAGGGAGCCCTGTTGCACTGGGCGTGGGTCACGGTCAGTGGCCAGGTCTCACAGGAGAGGCCGAGAGGCTCAGCCTGCGCCCGGCGGGAAAGATGTGTTTGTTGTCTGGAGGGGACCTTGCGTTGATCGGGCGAGACGGCCATGCTGCGTGGCCTGTGCTGAGCTTGGGACAGGCTACTTCTCAGACAGGACGTGAGGGAGCCAGGCTGAGCCATCTGGATGGAAAAGGAGAGAGATTTCTGAGAGCGAATTCTAAGTGGAGGGTCGGTGGCTTCCAAATGATGTGGCCACCAGGTGATTATGAAATGGGCGCCGGTCTGGCTTGAGAGCAGGCATGGAACCCGGGAATCCCAAGAGGCCGCTCCTGTTCTCAATCAGCAGGAGCAGGGTCTAGGGCTGTCTTCATTGGGACCGAGGAAATGGCTCTATGCGACCACCGCTTTGGCTTCAATTGTCTCCCAAAGTAGCCAAATAGACACGTCTAAAGAACTCAGCAGCACGTAAGGCATGGGGCCCTGTTCCCGAGGCAAGCTCTCCGGGGACAGGGTCACAGTTCCTGTGGTTAGGGGCAGCAGAATGAGCCCGGCCTGCCTGGCCCAGGGGGTGAGCCGCAACCTGTGAACCAGGAGGTCGCTGTTCGATTCCCGGTCAGGGCACAGGCCCAGGCTACAGGCTTGATCCCCAGTGGGGGGCGTGCAGGAGGCAGCTGATCAGTGATTCCCTCTCAACATTGATGTTCCTCCCTCTCTCTCTCTCTCCCCCCCACTTCCTCTCTGAAATCAGGAACAGTATCTATATGTATTTTAAAAAGGGCATCAGAATGACAGACTCACCCCTAAGGGTGGGAGCACACACAAACACACTGAGGGCTTCAAGCTGCTCAGAGTCACGTGGCCCGTGGAGAATGAGTCACGTGGCTGAAGTTCTCAGAAACTGGACCGGGATGCTCTTCAGTCACGTGGCTGAAGTTCTCAGAAACTGGACCGGGAGCATCTGACTCTCTGTTTCTCCCCTTCTAGTTGGGCCCCAGTAGGAGCAGGAGGTGCTGCCGTGGCGTGTGTCTGGCTCGCAGGCTCCCGCGGCTCTGCTCTCGGCGGCTCTTGGAGCGCTCCCAGGAGCTGCTGGTGATAGAGTGGGGCCTTTTCCATTTGGAGAGGTGATTTTTATTATTATTATCACCGGCTTTTGTCAGGATCGTAGAAATCGGGGGGAGACAGAGAAAAGGGCCTAATCACAAATGCTATTTACCAAACCACATTAGTCAAAATACTGCATTTTAAAACCCCTTAAGTTGTTATACATCATCATATAAGTCACCGCCAAGTAGTAATACAAATTCTTGAGAGTTATGTTGACATGGAATTTGTCAGCGAAGTGCTGGAAAATTTACCTCTGCTCATATATCTGTAGTCATATCCTCCAAAGAAATTAACATATCATAACGCTAATATTTCAAGGTAATGTTTTTTCATGAGGACGCCATATTTTATCAGTTAATACCATCTGTGTAAAAAGTGTTCAATTACAATATCAAGCCGCATATGATTAATATTGATTTCGGCGCGGAGGCAGCGACAGCAAGGCCCGAGAGTCCTGCAGGCAGCTCCCGCGTGAACCCAGGGGGGAGACAGGCACGCGTTTCTGCCAAATAACTAAAAGGAAGGGGACCTTGGGACTCGTGAAAAAATAAAAAAATAAATTAATAGGCCACCTGAGAGCCAGCCATCTCTGCTAACAGGCCCCACGCTTTGGAATTCTCCTGAGTCTTACAGCAAGGTTAGGGGTGGGGCTCTGTGGAAGGTAGGGACGGTAAGTAGGAGTGTCTAAAGGCCTGGCCCAGGTGACTCAGTTGGTTGGGTGTATTCTTATGCACTGAAAATTTGCTGGTTCGATTCCTGGTCAGGGCGGATACCCAAGTTGCAGGTTCGATCCCTAGCAGGGGGCATGCAGGAGGCGGCTGAGTGAGGTTCCGCTCTCACATCGACGTTTCTCTCTCTTCCTTCCTCTCAAAAAAATCAATAAAAAATATTTTAAGTGCATTCAGATTAATAGGCTACAAGCATTCTTCATGGCAAAAAAACATAAAATAAAACTACAAAAGGACTACCCAGTAATTTTTTTCTCATTGCTCATTCCCTTTGCTTTTAACGTCACCATTTTCTCAACAACTTTTTGGTTCTGTCACTTCTTGACTATTTTCTGCCTTTTTAAAAAAAAGAAAGAAAGAAAGAAAGAAAATTGTACCATCTGCCTTGTACCCTCTACCTATTTTATACCTCCGAGTTTTTCCCCCTGACTCTAAACATCATTCCTCAGTTGTCACTCCATGAGAGAGCTCCCTAGCGACTGAGATTCCTACATAAGTTCAAGGTTCCTTGCATTCATTTATAAAGTGTGCTTGTCTGTGACTTAAAGTCACCTATGTAGTATATTTAATCTCCATGGATTTGGAGCCCAGAACTACCAAGGTGAGGGAGTTCATCGCTGGGGGAGCTGAAGGCTCTCCCTGACTTTCCTGAAAATACCCTGTTTCCCAGAAAGTAAGACATCCCCCCAAAATAAGACCTACTCACTGTAATATAAGACATCCCCCCCCCGAAAATAATATCTAGCGCATCTTTGGGAGCAAAAATTAATATAAGACACTGTCTTATTTTGGGGGAAACAGGGTACCACTGATGGTGGCAGCCACATGGCACGCCCATGCCCTTGGCCTTGATGAAAGTCAAGCTTGATTGAGAACGTGACCGTCAGAGTCCTGGCCTTGAACAGGAAGTTGTGAACTAGTGTCCTGCCACTGGTGAGTCCGAAGCATGAGCAGAGATGTTGGAAAGTGAGGAAATGGCCCTCATTCATCCCAGCGCTTTCTTAAGCATCTCAGTGCTGACTCTCATCTCACGTGACTTTGGGCCCAGGGAGTTAACCAATCCAGGTGCTGAGTCTGTTGGGGCCTGTGCGGTTTTTTTTTTTTTAATATGTATTTTTATTTATTTCAGAGATAAAGGGAGGAGGAGAGGAAGATGGAAACATCAGTGATGAGAGAGAATCACTGATTGGCTTCCTCCTGCATACTCCCCCCGGGGGATCGAGCCCTCAACCCTAGCATGTGCCCTTTCTTCACCAGAATTAAACCCGGGACCCTTCAGTCTACAGGCCGATGCTCTATCCAGTGAGCAACACCAGCCAGGGTGGGGCCTGTGTAGTTTGAAACTTCTAGTTGGAGCTCATTTTAGCTGTGCAAGAATGGCACATGTGGCTCGATTTTCTGGAAGAGCAATCTGAATTCGGATGTCTACTGTAATCTCCCAACTTTTATTGGAGGTTGGCAGACAGCCCCTGCCTGCCTGCTGGGTCCTGTCTGTGATCCGCAATCTGATTTGGAGCATCTGACTCTCTGTTTCTCCCCATCCCCCAGTCTTGGCAACCATTTCCTCTCTATCGTGGTTTCTCAAAGTCTTCAAAACATGCTCCTTATATCACCTGTTAAGAAGTATTGTTTGGGGGGGGGGGGGGAATCTAGCAAAGAAATCTTCCAAAATGTTGATTAAAATAGCATTAAAGAGATGGGAGTTCAGAAGGACAGAGTGAGAAGTTCAGCAAATAATCCTCTCCTTAGAAAATCAATTCTAAAGCTGGACAACATAGACAGTTGCAACAGTATCCACTGGAGATGTCAATACTACACTCACATATTTGATAAAACATCTAGACCAGTGGTTCTCAAGCTTTCGAATGCCACAGTCCTTGAATACAGTTCCTCATGTTGTGGTGACCCCCAATCATAAAATTATTTTCATTGCTACCTCATAGCTGTAATTTTTGCTACTGCTGTGAATCCTAATGTAAATATCTGTGTTTTCTGATGGTCTTAGGCCACCCTGCTAGCGGTTGAGAACCGCTGTTGTGGAGCCTGGGTCTGGGTGGTCACCGGTCATCCCAGGCTCCTCCGTGTCACTGGTGGAAAACAGAGCAGAGTGGATGTGGCTCGTGGTAGCTGCGATGCCACACTTGAGTCAACAAAGCATAAGCCCAGGGAATATTGCGTTCAGTTGGAATCCCCGGGGGCCCCGATGCTCACACCTGGAGGAAAGCCAGAAAAGACACGACGCTGAGAGATGTAACACGTGACCTGAGGGACCCACTAGTGGCACAGGCCTGCCGGCACATTGAATATGCCTATGAATTCGGCAGCCGGTTGACAGCTCCATCATTGATGCTGCTGTCCAGCTCAATCGAAAAGGCCAGGTGAGTGGCTTGCACTGAGCCAAATGTGCCTTTCAAGGACCTCGAAGAAGTAAGGGATGCTTATCTCTATGAGCATCCGGACATTCTACTCTGAAGGAAGCAGACACACTCCTGGTGCAAATAAAATGCTGCTGGAGCGGTGTTTTTATTATCATTATTGGCTTATAGGCTCTCCTCTCTCCAAGTTCATGGTGACTCATCAGCGATGAGCAAGGGAGGAAATGCTGACAAAAAAATTAAATAACATGAATGCATACTGTCACATGGATGTCTTTAATTTTTAATATTGTGTATTTGACTTCTTACAAGTAGCAATCCTCACAGGTGAGCCTGGTTTATCCCAGGTGTCTAGATAACTGGGTATAGGAAACCTTGAGGAGAGATTTATGTGGGAGGCAGTTTAAGAGGCATCTGTGAGCCTCTAACTCATGCATATGGACCATTTGGAAAACTCTTGAAGAAAGGGAAATTACTTTTCTTGATGAAGGCCTGAGCAAAGGAAACACAGCAAGGAGATGCTAAATGACAAGAAGGAAATTTGGACTGTTAAGTTATTTGATGTATTTAACAGAGGAAGCACGTTTCAAAGTGGAGACAGAAAAAAAGGGGGAAGAGGCAAACGGTAACGGAAAAGAAATTATCCCGATACTGAGCCTGTGTCGTAAACACATGTTGAGCGGATTGTCAAAAGCGATTCAAGTGAAATTTGATTACAAAGAGCACAGAGTCCCCTAAGTACCTCTGGTTTGGAAGGTGGTGTTTCCAATAGTCTGAGAGCTAGTGTCCTCGTGGGCAGTCTCAGGCCATTCCCGGGACGTGGTCATGTGACTTGCTAGGCTTTGTCGAGGGCCCGCCAGTACGCACCGCAGTGAGTCGCTTGCTCATTAATCCCAGTCTGGCCAGTGACAGCTGGATTCCTGGTGGAATGACCACATTTTTAGGAGAAAACTGGCTACTTCCAGAGCAGCACTGCTTTCCTCGGCGAACAAAGGCAACAGGATGTCACTTGGCCCAGAACAAAATAGCAACAGAATCCCCTCCTTGCAGATTTTGTGGAATTCTCCCTCCAATGGGAGAAAAACGGTTTCTAATTATACACTAATGCATTAGCCCGCTAATTGAGAATTCTAATAGTCAACAACTAATAGATTCACGTAGTGTTCCCATCATTCAAATGACTTCCTGGGCCACATGGCAAGTTTATTATTTTCTATCAAGACTAGAGGCCTGATGCACGAAATTCGTGCAAGGGGCTCAGTTCTCGCAGCCCCCGGCTTGGTCTGGAAGGTCGTCTGGAAGGCCATTCTGTTGTTCGGTCTAATTAGCATATTAGCTCTTTGTTATATAGGATGATAGCATTGGATTGGATTTCCCTGGGCCGATATGAACAAGGTTGCTAGCGATTTCTGTGGCTCTGCAGGATGGGCACATGGCAGCATTTCTCCAATGTGTCTGCATTTCTGATAAAAAAGTAGTTTGAAAAGATGGTTCCGAATCTCCAAGCTCTCAGCATCCAGCTCTCACATGACCAATGTCAAAGTCACAGTGAACAGCGGAACTGTCTCATCCTTGTTATGAACCTAAGAATTCAACGTTATTAGTTCCCTGCTTAACAGATAAGGTTCAAAGAAGTTAAACGATTTGCTTATATCACACATAGGAGACAGACTGGATTTCCACTCAGATTTGTGCTTCAGAAAATATTCATTTATTTTTTGTTTTGAGAGAGGGAGAGAGAAACATCAATGATGAGAGAGAATCTTGGATCGGCTGCCTCCTGCACGCCCCCCACTGGGGATCGAGACCACAACCCAGGCCTGTGCCCTGATTGGGAATTGAGCCATGACCTCCTGGTTCATAGGTCAACGTTCAACCACTGAGCAACACTGGCCAGGCCCGACTTAGATTTGGATTCAGACTACAAGTCATGCTGTGTTTGTGGGGGTCACAGGCATGAATAATGCAGACACTGTGGACAGGACAGAGTGCCACCCACAAGCCAAGAAGCTCTTACCCTCAGGCCACGCCTCCTGCTCTCTGGCTCGGGGTGACCTTCAACCCCTCAGGAGGGATCAGAGACGGGTGCTGGGGATTTGGACTCTGAGCACAATCTGACTTCCCCATAAGTCCCACCAGGAGATGCCAGAGCAAGGCCCAGCCTCACGCCTGATTTGCCCGCTGCTCCTTTAATGAGAGAGGAGAGGCTTGGCCACTCCCCAGTCCTCACCTTTCATTTCTGCCTGGCAGCGGGCTTAATCACTGGAGAGGCGTGGGCTCAGCCGTTCTCCCAGCATCTCTTTCTTGTCAGACACACTCCCTGCCTCCTCCATGGGCTGCCCAGGGAGGCATTAGCTGACTCCCCACACTGAAGAAGGCTGCTGTGTCTTCAGAAGTGTCCAGCCTGCCTCTCATCATGGCCAGGGAGCTGAGTTGTGCTCTTGAGTCGCAGTGCCATCCTGCACTGCCTGCTTCTTGCTGCCTCCAAGTCCTGGGTGTGTTCTCAGAAATCCTCCAGTATTGCCCAGTGACAACTGACTCAGGACAGTCAGGGCCGTTCAGGTGCTGAGAACCGTCTATCTGAGGCAGGGCAATAAGTGGGGACCATTTCCACACAACAGGAGAATCCTGTCTAATAAAAGAGTGATATGCAAATTGACCGTAACTCCAAGACACAAAATGGCCGTGCCCATGTGCTCAAAGATGGCTGCCCCCATGTGGACACAAGATGGTCACCACAAGATGGCCACCACAAGATGGCCTGCAGGGGAGGGCAGTTGTGGGCAGTTGAGGGCACTAGACCTGCAAGGGAGGGCAGTTGGGGAGACCAGGCCTGCAGGAGAAGGCAGTTGGGCAGATCAGGCCTGCAGGGGAGGGCAGTTGGGGGCAATCAGGCAAGCAGGGAGGGCAGTTAGGGGGAGACCAGGTCAGCAGGGAAGGGTAGTTGCCCTTCAAAGGACCAGGCCCTGTGCCCACAGCAGCCCAGCTGCTCCGCATCCTTATTGGAACCAGCAGCGATGGCTTGAAGTAGGAAGCACAAAAACAACAGTTCAGAAGAGGAAGTTACTGATCAAAACAATTGTCACCAGCACCGCCAGAAAAAACTTATCTTCTCTGCTTAATGAAGCTGATCAAGATAAAAAGATTCACTAAACAGCGGAATTCCCAGAAAATGCCATAAGAGAGACAATGGCGGGGGGGGGGGGGGGGGGGGGGGGGGGGGGGGGGCGGGGCAGGGGGAGGGGATTTAAATGGGGCCTGGGTTATGCCAAATAGAAATTGTCTAATTCAACAAAGAATTAAGATGGAATGAACGTGCAGGGACTCCTCACGCAAAAGGAATAGCAGGCCTCACAATGGAATTGGGAAGTTGGTGGTAATTTGTAAAGGAAGAAAAAAGAAGACAAGATGGGTTGACATCAGACAGTTGATCTATTTGCATAGAGGCTGAGACTCAGCCACACCGAGCAGGAAACCCATGGCCTTGATTCTTGAGGGAGTCAGGTGTGTGATCTGGCTCCAAAGAAAGGTAAGAAACCAGCCAGGCCCGGCTGTGTGGCTCAGTGGTTGAGCTTTGACCTGTGAAGCAGGAGGTCACAGTTCTATTCCTGGTCAGGGCACCTGCCCAGTAGGGGGCCTGCATGAGGCAGCAGATCAATAATGCTTTCTCATCGTTGATGATTTTCTCCCTCTCGCTCTCTGAAATCAATCATCTATTTACACAAAGCCTAAGTGACCATCCAACCAGCTGCCCAGCCAACTGGTAGCTATGGCGTGCACTGACCACGAGAGGGCAGATGCTCAACACAGGAGCAGAAACAGGCATGGGAACATGGAACAGACTGGTGAATCTTAGAGGGAAGGGGGTAAAGAGGAGGGTGGGAAGAGATTAACCGAAGATCTTATATGCATACTAGAGGCCCAGTGCACAGATCCGTGCATTGGAGGAGCTGCTCGGCCTGGCCTGTGCCCTCTTGCAATCCAGGACCCCTCAGGGGATGTTGGAAAGGCAGTTTCAGCCTGATACCTACAGGCCCAGCCAAGGGACCCCACTAGTGCATGAATTCCTGCACAGGCCCTCTAGTACAGCGGTCGGCAAACTCATTAGTCAACAGAGCCAAATATCAACAGGACAGTGATTGAGATTTCTTTGGAGAGCCACATTTTTTAAACTTCTTCTAACACCACTTCTTCAAAATAGACTCGCCCAAGCCGTAGTGTTTTGTGGAAGAGCCGCACTCAAGGGGCCAAAGAGCCGCATGTGGCTGCGAGCTGTGATTTGCTGACCGCGGCTGTAGTATATATATATATATGAAGAGTCAACCACATCAGATTGCTGGTTGCCCACCAAGATCTGTCTGCTGCCCCATCGGGCTTGGGAACACAGTCCATGTCCTTGCTCGTTGCACTGAGACGCGGTCCCGTGACTGCCCTTGCGCAGAGGAATGTGGGGGAAGTGATGCGTGCCGCCCCCCCGGCCTGGCCGAGCCACTCCCCCGTGCCTCCTGCCAGCTGGCACGCAGCCGGGATTGTGACCCAGGTCCTGACACCCATGTGCCCCGGAAGGAACCTGAGTGCCCAGTGGCTCGGGGACAGGGCGGTGTGCCCCAGCCTGGGCCTCTCATTCGCCAGCCAAATGGCTTGTGGCCTCTCCGCCACCGTCTTTCTGTGTCTGTCCCATCGCCTCTGCCCGAACGGTGTGCCCGTCAACCCAAGGTTCGCTCAGAACGACTGATTGCGGAGCGGCGGAGCTCCCAGCCTGGTTTTCAGCACTGGACACCCAGGGCTAAGTCGGACCCAGGCATCAATGACTCACTGCGGAAGAAGTGGTGTTAGAAGAAGCCATACACCCCGGAGCCATGCACCTGGCAACATGGAAAACCAGAGGGGGCATCTCGTGCCGCTCGGAAGGGAAGGAGGAGGAATCAGCGTGGCATTGGCATTTGGGCTGTGCCCGTGAGCAGCCGGCCTCGGGGGACAAAAGGGGTGACATTCCGTGGGGAGATCGGGAATGGCTCTGTGTCCCCCCCAGCAGGTGAGCGGCACTAGGGGCCCGACAGGGACAGGGACAGGGACAGGGACAGCAAGCCTGCCGAGGGAGGGGGCAGCTTTGAGAAGCCTTTCCAGAACGGGGCAGCGACTGGATGACGCATGTTACCGAGGATGGCCGAGTCACCTGCTCGCTCCGGGCTCTCACTCCGTCCGGTCCCAGGCTGCTGCTCTCAGCTCCGATCTGGAGAAATCCACTCACTGCCCCTCCCCCAGCTCCAGACTGGAACCCTCAGGGGCTGCCCCGGTTCCAGCCCCCGCCTGCCTCAATCCACCAGCCTGCCTGGCTCGGCGTTCTAGAACCTTCTCCTCGCCCTCCTGTCCTTGTGGACCGGCAGCATGTGGCTTGAAGGATGAAGGATAATAAAGCTCAAGACGAGGAGAGCTGAAAGAACAGAGAGGCGTTTTGAAGGGAAGGGAAGGGATGAGGAAAAGGATGGAAAGTAGAAGGTGGCCCTTACGCCCCATGCCCGCAGAACCTCTCCAGGCCTCGTGTTTGTAAAAGAAAAAGAAAAAGTTGTGCAAGATCCTCTCTGAGCACCCTTACAGCCCTCGGACAAACAGCTTGTTCTGTCACAGTGCAAACAGCAATGGCTGTTCATGACCGGAGCATTGTGATAACCACAATCCCTAGATGTCAGATATGGCGAATTCATTTTGTAAAACTACCTAACTAAGTACAAATTAAATGAGCTCAGAAATGGGCAAGTTCTAAGAGTACTGTTCCCAGAGCCTAAACAAGCACAGTAGTTTTCAAGACTCAGAATCGATTGGCGGGAGTCAGTGTAGAATATGGAATTAACAATAATTGCCACTTTTAGAGTCGGAACAATAATCCGGTAACCAGAAAGGATATATAAAATTAATACTAATAATTACAGAGAAATTACTTAATTATCTGCCTTATCAAGAGCATACAATCAGATGCTATTAAATAGAATTGAACCTCATATTACTTGACTCTTATGTGCCAGTCAAAAGGGGTTTTTAAGAACAAAGAAACCCTGTTGAGTTGGTGCTTCATGCAAGATGATGCTTAGCTGGAACAATTATCTGCTCTAATTAATTTAATTTGTTCGGCCATGCCCTGGGTTCAGCGAGGGGCATCACTTGTAAAATATTGGGGCACGCTAGACAAGGAGGCAAATGTTAGCGGAACTGCTGGGAACCTTTCATAAACTTGAAAGCAAGCACGCCCATCAGGAGAGGTAGGACGGGCTGTTGATAGAATGCCACGGGACGGGCATCTTCTCAAGTCTTTATTGTAAACAGCCTTTACCTAATGATGGGAAATCCTCCTCAGAGAGCATTAAGCGTGCGCAGTTGGAAATAATTAGAATTATTCAACTCCGTGTGTCTGGTTCCCTCTTTTGTGGAACATTTTTATTGATTTCAGAGAAGAAGGGAGAGGGAGGGACAGAGAAACACCGATGATGAGAGACAGTCATTAATTGGCTGCCTCCCGCACGCCCCCGACTGGGAATGAGCCCACGACCCAGGCATATGCCCTGACCGGGATTCGAACCCTGACATCTGGTTCATAGGCCAGCACTCAGCCGCTGAGCCGCATCGCCTGGGCTCGGCTCTCTCTCAAGTGTCTTACAGGGTGTGACTCACTGAGGCACGGAACCCTTGGGCGTTGGGGCTGTCGCTACACCCATTTTGCAGGTGAGGAGACTGAGGCCCCAGGAGGCAATTAATATAAGCACTGAATAGCTGAGCCAGGATGTGAAGCTTCCAGAGTCAGGGTTCTGCCCACCACCCTCAGCACCAGTCTCGGTAATTCCCAACTCACTGGACAGTAGGGAATTCACGCTCTGCTCTCCTAATGGCCATTGGAGCCGCAGGGGTTTAGGGGTTTAGGGGCACAAGCATGGGGGAGGGCGCCCTCACTCTAACCCTTCAGTTGAGGCACTCCGGCAGAAACATTGATGATGACAGAGAATCGTGGATTGGCTGCCTCCCGCACGCCCCGCACTGGGGAGCGAGCCCACAACTTAGGCCTGTGCTGTGATGGGGAATGGAACTATGACCTCTCAGTTCATAGGTCAGCGCTCAGCCACTGACTCGCCACGGCCAGCCTCTGGCCCTCCTGAAGACCTGTGCCCGAGAGGGGCATGGACAGCTTCCACAGTCCGCGTCAGGGATTTCAGACCGGCCAGGGCCTCCGACAGTGGTGGGCAAACCCATGAGTCCACAGAGCCAAATAGCAACAGGACAACGATTGACATTTCTTCTGAGAGCCGTATTTGTTAAACTTAAACTTCTTCTAACGCCACTTCTTCCACATAGACTCGCCCAGGCCGTGGTGTTTTGTGGAAGAGCCACACTCAAGGGGCCTAAGAGCCACACGTGGTTCCCGAGCCGCGATTTGCCGACCACCGGCCTGAGAGTTCACCTTCAGATAAATGAAATATTTAAGTTAGCTTTGCTGGAATTGTCTCCCTCATTTCTGCCTGAGCCTCCACAGCAGCATTATCCACAGCGGGTCGGATAAGACAGCCTGACGTCCCTCCAACTCCAGGGACTCACTAGGCACCCCCAGTGTGTGCAGCCTGTCCTTAGGAAAGAGGGGTAACTTCTTCCTCATGTCTCCGGTGACAGCGTAATGTATTGTCCCAAGTCGGGCATTTCTGAGAAGGAAAAGGGATGCTATTAATAATGACTGCGGGAAGAAAAGAAAGAAGACAGATACAAAGCTTGACCCACAAACTGGGCCATATTGTCATCACACTGCTCACGGCTTTTTTAGTTGAGTTTAGTGGGGTGACATTGGTTCGTAAAATTATATAGGTTTCAGGTGTACAATTCCATGACACAGCATCTGGTCAAGTCTCCTTCCCCATCCCCTGGTCAAGTCTCCTTCCATCACCGTCATCCCCCTGTGCCCTCTTCCTACCTCCCCCATACCTTTGTGTCATGGTGCCATACGCCTTTTTCCACTTCTGAGCGCCTTCAATTCAGTCTTAAGCTTTTCCATCCAGACAGAGACTTAGTCGTGGCCATGAGTCAACAAAATGGCTGCGCACAGGCAGCTAACGATAGAGCCACGAGACGAGGACGAAGTGTCCTGGCCGGTCACATGAGCCTCGGCGTGGCCCTGGGTCACGTGGCCCTGAGTGACCCAGTTGTGGGCTCAGGGAGTGGCCCTGAACCCACAACCTGAGCCTGTGCCCTGACCAGGAATTGAACCATGACCTCTTGGGTCATAGGTCATAGGTCATAGGTCAAAGCTCAACCACCAAGTCATGCTGGCCAGGCACATTGACACATTTGTAAACAAATATTTATCAAAATTGAGGGTCAGTGGTTTTCTGAGCCATTTCTTGGGGAGGATTTGCGTTTCTCGGGGGCTACTTGGAAAACACCTAAGAATTGTCCTGCTTACCAAATCTGTTAGTGGTTAAACACACTTTTCTACCGGGTGACGGATAATTCGCATTCTTATTTCCCATCGGACTCCCTACATTGACTAGTTTGGACTTTTCGATCACGGCTCTACAGAACCAGTCGGCAACTTCCACTCATTCACTCATTCTCGGATTGATATTCATTCTCACACTGATACTCATTCATTCACTCTCACATTGAGGTGTGTGTGTGTGTGTGTGTGTTTAAACATTTTTATTGATTTCAGAGAGGAAGGGAGAAGGAGAAAGAGATGGAAACATCAATGATGAGAGAAAAATCATTGATTGGCTGCCTCCTGCACACCCCACACTGGCGATCGAACCCACAACCTGGGCCTGTGCCCTGACCAGGAATTGAACCATGACCTCTTGGGTCAGAGGTCATAGGTTAAAGCTCAACCACCGAGTCATGCTGGCCGGGCACATTGACATATTTGTAAACAAATATTTATCAAAATGGCTTTTTTAATTCATGGAAATAATCTAAATTAATTCATTTACTTACATATCCCCTTGTTTGAATGTCTGTGTGCTAACCACTATGTACCGGGGGACGTATCGGATAATGAGACAGACATCATGTCTGTGCGCATGGCACTTGCAAAAACAGATAAATTAAGCCATCAAAACTGGAGACCAGTGGTGCGAAGAAATTATGAATACGTGAGATGCTGAGTTGAGAAGTAACAGGGAGGCTTATCTTATTGTTCGTTTATTGTGCACACACGGGTGGCCTGGTGTGTGCCCCACAGTGGTGGGCACTGAGACCGCAGCGGTAACAAAAGGGGCATGATTTCTACCTCCTAGGGCCATGGCTAGCAAACTGCTGCTCGCGAGCCATATGTGGCTCTTTGGCCCCTTGAGTGTGGCTCTTCCACGAAATTCCACGGCCTGGGCGAGTCTATTTTGAAGAAGTAGCGTTAGAAGATGTTTCAGTTTAAAAAATGTGGCTCTCCAAAGAAATTTCAATCATTGTCCTGTTGATATTTGACTCTGTTGACTAATAAGTTTGCCGACCACTGGCCTGGGCTGTTTAGCCACCTGGGGGGCAGACAGCAAAGACACTGAGCATGGGGCTCCTTTCCAATTGCAACAAATACCATCAAAGACTGTCGGGGTCGCACTCCATGGCCCCTGGGCTAGCTGCTGCCCACTTTTGTAAATAAAGTTTTATTGGAACACTCCCACTCCCAATCATCTGTGGTCTGGTCCACCGTAAAACTGCAGAGACATAGTTGCAGCAGAGACCTATGGCCGTGGACCTGGACATGCCCGCTGGCTGGCCCGTTAGCGGGAAAGCGCTGAGCCTGCTGCGGGGAGTAATAGCTGATGGCAGATGGGGAGGGCGTTCACCAGAGGCCAGAGGAGCAGGAACCAGTCCCAGGCATCAGCAGACCAAGAACCTCCCTGACCGAGGAAATTGCAGGAGTGAAGGGCCCGGGGGAGCAAAGAGGCCAAACCTGGGGAGCCCCCTGCAGTGCAGATGCGAGGGGTCGTGGAGGGCCAGGCTGCAGGGCTGGGCAGGTGCCAAGTTCAGGAGCCATTGGCGTCGGTGAGACTGGGTTACGATCTAAAAGCAGTGAAGGGCCGGGAGGGAACTGTATAAAGGGGTAACCGTGATTCGTTTGGGATTTTAAAAGATTGTGCTGGCTGCCGACCAGCGGTGCGATTCTAGTGGAACTGAATGCTGGGAACTTGCTGGGAAGCTCTGCCTGCTGTCCAGCGAGGGCTGGTGGGTCGGCCAGTCTGGGGCGTGGGGACTGGGGAAAGCCGCCACGGGAGCAGGTTGGAGCTCGGGGCGTCTCTGTCCTCCATTCCTCAGTCAGCAGGAGTGTGGATCTAAGACTGGCAGCAATGTCCTAACCCAGCGGTCGGCAGACTGCGGCTCGCGAGCCACATGCGGCTCTTTGGCCCCTTGAGTGTGGCTCTTCCACAAAATACCATGGCCTGGGCAAGTCTATTTGGAAGAAGTGGTGTTAGAAGAAGTTTAAGTTTAAAAAATTTGGCTCTCCAAAGAAATTTCTAACGTTGTACTATTGATATTTGGCTCTGTTGACTAATGGGTTTGCCGACCACTGCCCTAACTGGTTTGGCTCAGTGGATAGAGCGTCGGCCTTCGGACTGAAAGGTCCCAGGTTCGATTCCGGTCAAGGGCATGTATCTTGGCTGCGGGCACATCCCCAGAAGGAGGTGTGCATGAGGCAGCTGATCGATGTTCCTCTTTCGTCAATGTTTCTGATTTTCTATCCCTCTCTGTAAAAAAAAAAAAAAAAAAAAAAAAAAATCAATGAAATATCTTTTAAACAAAAAACTTAGAGGTAAAACTCCTGGCCAAGTGGCTCGGTTGGTTAAAGTGTTGTCCCATACACCGGAAAGTGGGTTTGATGTTTCCCTATCTATCTATCTCTTCCTCTCTCTGAAATCAATTAAGAAAAAAATAGCACATCTTAGGCATGAGAGATCTTGCTTTGGATTCCCATTCCCTGTCTGTGAAGTCAGCTGCCTCTACTGTTGTTCTAAATTCAAACTAGACATTAATGCGTCCAGTCCTCGTTTAAAACCCTCTGCCTGGCCGGCATGGCTCCGTGGCTGAGCGTCAGCCTATGAACCGGGAGGTCCCGGTTCGATTCCCGGTTCGATTCCCGGTCCGGGCACACGCCCGGCTTGTGGGCTGAATCCCCAGCGCGGGGTGTGCAGGAGGCAGCCGATCATGATTCTCTCTCATCATTGTTTCTATCTCTCACTCCCTCTCCCTTCCTCTCTGACATCAATAAACACATAAAAATAAAATAAATGAAACACTCTTGATTGGCCATATTAACCTGCCTTGTGGGAAAATAGCACAATAGATTGTCAATCAACTCTCCTGCTGGCAGGTGCTTGAGATTGAATAAGCCTTTTATCCTCTTGAGCCCAGATGTGCGTCTGTGTAGAATGGGACACAGCACTAGGCGAGCAGGGCCCAGCACATAGTAGGTGGTCAGTAAATACCAACTGATAGTTAATGGCCGCGGCATTATAATCAAAAAGTGTTGTACAGCGACGCACAAAATGTCCCCAAATAAACATGCTGGGGTCCAGATGATGCTGTGTCAGCCAGGACTCTCCTGAGCCCTGCCAGGACCACGTATGAGTCAGCCTCTCTCCCTCCCAGCGCACCTTCTAATTATCTCCCCCAACCCAACCGCATCCAGCCCCTCCGCCGCCAAATCCTCCGTTATCCTGACAGCCAGCAAACGAGGCCTATTAGGATTCGGCACAACTGCTGCCTAAGGCAGGGCCCGCGCGAGGCCACAAATCGTCTTGGTATTAAAAGTCGGTGCATAAGAACTGCCCTCAGCTTTCGTGCTAAATTGCTAGTTTGAAGACATTCATTGCGGGATATTGTATTTCCACTATATTCCGCTTTAATAGACTTCTCACGGAGTGTATGAGAAGGGTTTTAAAGCCCGAGGTAGCACACAGCCAACTTGTTTTCCCCCTTCCCTGTATCCTCCCATCTCTCGTTTGTCGCCTCGTATTGCTTTTGTGGCTTCCCACACATAAAGGACCTGAGCCGCCAGCAGTGAGGGTGGGGGACAGATTGGCCTCACTGTTAAACATGGGAGCAATCAGGCTAAAGAATCCGCCGTGTATTGTTGCCGCCACTTGCATGAGACTTTAATTTTTAAAGGAATGGGACATATCCCCTGGGAGAGTAAGACTGCTTTCTGGCCCTAACCGGTTTGGCTCAGTGGATAGAGCGTCGGCCTGTGGACTCAAGGGTCCCAGGTTCAATTCCGGTCAAGGGCATGTACCTTGGTTGCGGGCACATCCCCAGTAGGGGGTGTGCAGGAAGCAGCTGATCGATGTTTCTCTCTCATCGATGTTTCTGACTCTCTGTAAAAAATCAATAAAATAGATATTTTTTTAAAAGAGTGCTTTCTGTGACCTCAGTTTATTTTTTCCCTCTGCACTGCCCTCCTGGGTCCGCCCTGTGGTTAGAGGGGGGAGTGGAAGCAAGTGTCCACCAGCATCTTCCCCCCCAAGTGCCATGATTCTTTGATCCGGGTTGATGGATGGGCTGGATGCTAACTCACCTGGCCTTGCCTACATCTGTCATCCCATTGCTCACGTCCCAGATGCCATGGTGAGAGTCTAGGGATCCCATATTTACCACCCTAACCCTGACCCCTCTGCACCCCCACCTCTGGTTAGGGGCTCAGCCGCAGCATGCTCACCTCAACATCTTTCTCACATCGCCACACCCTCTCTGGTCTAGGCCAGGGGCTGGCAAACTCGTTAGTCAACAGAGCCAAATATCAACAGGACAACGATTGAAATTTCTTTTGAGAGCCACATTTTTTAAACTGAAACTTCTTCTAACGCCACTGACTTCCGCTGTCACTCCTTTCCCACGCCGACCCCTGCCCTGCCTGTAGGTGGCTGACAGCCAAGTGCAGGGGTGCAGCTCCCTGCAAACCTCTTCGGAGCAAAAGGGCAAACCCGGTTCCGCATAACTTCCGGTTTCGAACACAGCTATGGGTCGTCCCCTGCCCAGTGTTTTGGTTTTTCTGCTCATTCTCATGGAGGGGGGGCAATGGAGATTGCTAGGCAAGGGAAATAACTTCATTAGAAGCAGGGATAGCCAGAAACTTCCGTGGGGCTAAATCTGCATTGCCTTTCTCTCTGCACCATGTACTAGGGGCGTTTGTATATTTCCTGTGGATTTTGTAAGTAGTGGGTGAAAAAGAGAACATGGGGCCAGCCTTTGATTCGTGTGTTTTCTGCTCAGGTTTTTGTTTTTGTTTTTGTTTTTTGTTTTTTGGTTTTTTTTTTAAGAGGTTTAATAAGCCAGCGTTCTTGGGTGAAGAAGGCTATTTGGGGTGAAGATGGTTCGGATGTGGCTAAGGTTTTCTGGTTGACCTTTGACATGACCTTTAGCTGGAAAGAACTCGGGCTCGCTCGTCTTTGTGACCCCTGCCCCCGTCATCGCAGCTCCGGGTACAAAGTGGCCCCTCAGAAAGCTGACTGAGGCCATGCGGGTTGGACGTCACTACCCCCACCTCCCATCTGCCATCTGGAAAGAGAATACCAAGATAATCGTGTTGTTTGTAACTTCTGAGCGCCCTTGGAAAGAATAAGAGCCAGTTATGTACAATCTTAACCCCTGACCTTTCCAGCGCAAACGTTCTCCTCGGTTACGTACGCGTGGATTCCCAACCAATGGAAAATGTTATGTTTCCCATGAGAAGCCAACACAGGAGCCAGTTTCATACAGTGAGGCAGATGACTGGCAGTGGCCTGGGGGCGGGGGTACTAAGTGAAGCTGCCCTTGTCCTTGAATAATAACCTAGAAGTTACAAATGTCCGCTGGCAGTCCCTGTAATCTGTATTTATTTACTTTTCAGTATATTTTAACTGACTTCCGAGAGGAAGGGAGAGGCAGAAACATCAAAGATGAGAATCATGGATCGGCTGCCTCCTGCACGCCCCCCACTGGGGTGCCAGCCCCCAACCTGGGAACAGAACCCTCACCTGCTGGTTCATAGGTTGATGCTCAACCACTGAGCCACGCTGGGCGGGCTCTGTAGCCTTAATACGGGCTTGAGTGGGTTCTTCAATGTGCAACTAGTCTGACCCCAGAAGCTGGGAGAATTACATAGACTAGTGGTCGGCAAACTCATTAGTCAACAGAGCCAAATATCAACAGGACAACGATGGACATTTCTTTGGAGAACCACATTTCTTAAACTGAAACTTCTTCTAAGGCCACTTCTTCAACATAGACTCGCCCAGGCCGTGGTATTTTGTGGAAGAGCCTCACTCCAAGGGGCACAAATAGCCGTAGTTTGCCGACCACGGGCACAGAAGAACAACCAGGTCGAAAGAACCCCCTTGGGTGAAGAAGTCTGCATGTCCAAGGCCACTGCGAAGGCCTTGCCACATTGCTTGAGAATTCCGTTCAGCCCAGTCCAGACCAGTGTGTCCAGGTCCCACTGACGTCACCTGCCAGTCTGCACACCTGGAAGGAGTTGGCGAGCAACATGCATCATCTCACGTGTCGTTGTGAGAAGCCGATTGTCTGGATGCAACTGATTGGGGAGAGAGACACTGGGAAAATGTCACCGACCAGACGTGACCTGCTCTTGGGAGTTTTATTGGAATGAACGGTGGCCTCCCAGCAGCTCTCTGCTCACACTTCCCCGCATCCTCATTGGCAATCCACCTGAACGTCTTCGGAAAATAACATTGGCCCTGGCTGGTGTGGCTCAGTGGCTAGAACATCAGCCTGTGACCTGAAGGGTCCCGGGTTCAATTCCAGTCAATGATACCTGCCAGGGTTGTGGGCTTGATTCCCAGTGTGGGGCGTGCAGGAAGCAGTCAATCATTGATTCTCTCTCATCATTGGTGTTTCTATTTCTCTCTCTCCTTCCCACTCTGAAATAAATTTAAAAAATTTTTTAATATATTTTATTGATTTTCCACAGAGAGGACGGGAAAGGGACAGACAGCTAGAAACATCGATGAGAGAGAAACATGGATCAGCTGCCTCCTGCACACCGCCCACTGGGGATGTACCCGCAACCAAGGGACATGCCCTTGACCGTAATCGAATCTGGGACCTTTCAGTCCGCAGGCCGACGCTTTAGCCACTGAGCCAAACAGGTTAGGGCTAAAAAAAAATTTTTTTAAAGAAATATTTTAACAGAATGGTATTGGAATGTGATTTATTACATCAACTCCTTTTATTTTGCTCTTGTCTACCAAGGAATATGAAAAGACATCTTCTTAGATCACTCCGTCTGCAGATAGAATGTGAAAAGGGGGTGGGAGGAAATATTTAGGGGACATGGGATTCACATTGGCCTTTAGAGGAACGGGAAAGAAAATCTGATTTTATTTCTGGGAATCTGGAATCCACCCAGAACAGATCGGACCCCCTGTTGCTGGCTGCCTTCAACAGCTCTCAGCCAGCGCGAGCTGGAGCGCAACCTGAGGGGGCCAGGAAGAGCCGGAGAAGAAGGGGAGGCGAGCAGGAGAGGGTCAGAGAGGCAGGAAGGGGGGCGGCCCTGGGAGAAGACACGGAAAATTAGAGCAGGAGCTGAGAGCACTCGGGAGAGCCGGGAAATGACAGCAGAAATTAGAGCAGGAGCTGGGAGAAGCGAGCAGGAGGGGATGGAGGAACGAGGAAATGCGAGGAGGGGAGAAGCAACTGGGAGGAGTGGACAGAAAAAAAGAAGAGGCTCCCCTCGCCAAGAGGGCCTGGGGCTCACGTGGGTCCCGGGGATGCGCCCGGCATGGATGCAAACCAAGCATTCGCCCTTCTGAAGCGACTGTGAAGGGTGGCATGGAGTGCACCCCAACAATCAGTAGTAAATGTGATGCCTGCTGCGCCTCTCAAAAGCCTGCGGAAGACACTGCTTCAAGTAAGTGTCGCCTCTTCCAGTGAGTGGCCTTCGATTACTCACTTTCACGGCGGCTGAGCAGAAGTTGGCCCCGGGGGTCGGGCGGCGGGTTCAGGTCGGCAGCTTGAGGTGGTGCGGGCCGCGAGGTAGTGCGGGCACTGCGGCGGGAGCGGGGAGGGGGGGTGTGCTGCTCCCTGCACAGCCCCCGGGCCGCATGTGGGAGCCGGGGGTTGTGGTTTTCATCACGGAGCAGCTTAGAGAGCCGCCAGGAGCTGGCTGGCTGGCTGGCTGGCTGGCTGGCATGGTTTGGGCACTTTCAAAGGGGCATTTTGTGGCCGGTTACACAGAGGAAACCCTCTGGTTCCGATGGAATGCTTTGGGAGACCTCAGGGCGGGTGTCCCGGACGAGGCCTCTGCAGAGCCGGCCAATCGGGACTCGGGCTTTGCTGAGTGGCCGCTGACGTGGGCTTGTCTGCCGCATCAGACGCCCAGGCTGGGCCAGAACGGGCCCTGGGCGAGGGTGTGTGTCTGGGACCGCGTGCAGGGCTCTCGGGCTGGATCTGTAAGACTCTGATGCTGGGGGTTTCTGCTGCCTCGGTGCCAAAACTGGAGCGGAAGTTTCTGGCCTGGCGCGCGTTCTCCATGAGATCAGACATCCGCAGGTTTGGAAAATTGGTTTCTCTGGACGGGAACCCGCCACGCTGTCTGCTTCATGCTTAACTTAAATGCCACCTTGCCGGGAATCAGGTGCCAGCCACTGTATCTTCTCTTGGTGATGTCCAGGATTCAGCGGCTGCAGCACCCCTGACTTGGGAACCCCCTGTCGTTAGCTGGTCCTGAGGAACCCAGTTCCCTTTGCACCATCCCACCCTGGAGAGACCCCCCCCCCCCGCCCCGTCGGCATCTACCCTGGTGCCCCGGATGTGAGAATCCAGATGTCTTGACTTCCGGGGCTGACTCCATGATCATGGATTTACATGTAATGCAACTAACTACTCACTATCTGTCTTCCCCCCACTGGCCCTTGCCCTCCGCCTACAAGTGGAGACAGGTCTCCTCAGCCCTAAAATCTCACTCATTCACTCATTCATTCATTCATTCATTCATTCATTCAATGTGTGTTTATTGAACCAGCATTATGTTCTTGGTAGCGTGTGGAATACTATTCCGCTTTCATTCGGTTGGCTGACTTTCATTCATTCAGATATTAACGAACATGAACTACGTGGGCAGGGGGCTTCTCAACGTGGTGAAGGTAGAATACAGAGCAAATGAAGATAAAGCACCAGTTTTTGCCCGGCTGGTGCCGTTCAGTGGTTGAGCATCGCCCTGTGAATCAGGAGGTCCCGGTCAGGGCACAGGCCCGGGTTGTGGGCTCGCTCCCCCGTAGGGGGCATGCAGGAGGCAGCTGATCAGTGATTCTCTCACATCATTGATATTTCCATGTCCCTCTTCCTCTCCCTTCCTCTCTGATACCAATGTAAATATAGATTTAACTAAAATTAAAATAAAGGCTCCCTCATTTCCATGACTTTGTGACAATGGGACCTCTTTACACCCTTCTTTTCTCTGTTTTCATCTTCCTCCTCTCCACGAAACATGGCCTCCCTCCCAGAGCCGCCAATCTTCTTCACCCCCTTCAAGGAGAAACCCTGTTCACCTCCAGCCAGACCCTCTGCACTCTCGCTCTCCATTTCTAACTACCTGATGAACGTTTTTGATCACCTCTTCTGCCAAAATATGCTGCTGCTGGCTCAACCAGGATTGTTTTTAGAGAGGCAGGGAGAGAGAGAGAGAGAGAGAGAGAGAGAGAGAGAGAGAGAGAGAGAGAGAGATGGGGGGGGGAGAAACATCTATACTAATAAAAGGGTAATATGCTAATTAGAGTGTACGACTTCCAGACGTCCTTCCAGACAAAGCCGCAGTGGCTGCGAGGGCCGAGGCTCAGGCAGCCATGGGCAGCTGCGAAGGGCTAAGGCTTAGGCTGGCAGTGGCAGCACCAGCAGGGTAATGGGGCCAGTACCTTCCCCTGATCTGCCCGGTCGCCTCCTGCAGAAGAAGACCAGACTGGGGGCCAAGGCAGAGGCAGTTAGGGGCAATCCAGTCAGCAGAGTGGCACGTTAGGGGCAATCAGGCCAGCAGGGGAGGCAAGTTAGGGTTGATCAGGCCAGCAAGGGGGCAAGGTAGAGGGATCAGGCCAGCAGGGGGGCAAGGTAGGGGCGATCAAGTTGGCAGAGGGGCAAGATAAGGATGGTCAGGCTGGCAGGGGGGCAAGGTAGGAATGATCAGGCTGGCAGGCAGAGAGGTTAGAGGCGGTCAGGCAGGCAGGCAGAGAAGTTAAGGGCGGTCAGGCAGGCAGGTAAAGGGGCAAAGGGCAAACAGGCAAGTAGGCAGGCAAGCAGTTAGGAGCCAGTAGTCCCAGAATTGGGAGGGATGTCCCAGATTGGAGAGGGTGCAGGCTGGGCTGAGGAAACCCCCCCTCTGTGCATGAATTTTGTGCACCAGGCCTCTAGTCAGTGATAAGAGAGAATCATTGATTGGCTGCCTCCTGCATATCCCCAACTGGGGATGGAGCCTACAACTCAGGCATGTGCCCTGACCAGGAATCAAACCCCGACTTTCTGGTCCATAGGTGACGGTCAACTACTGAGCCATGTCAACTGGGCTCAAACCAAGATGTTTTGAGCCATATTCTCACCTTCCTCCCCAATCATTTCCTCATCCTGATTTGTCCATTGTAATTACTGGCATGATGAGCTCCAGGTTTGTGAATTAGATCCTATTGTGATCTTTCCACTTCCTCTCACCCTCACATCCAATGAGACCCTTCTGTCATCACAGCCTGTACCCCTCAAAGGGCCTCACAGGTCTGAAAGCTGGCAGATACCCAGTGCACCTGCTAAGTGAATCCTCGAGAGGAATCTAGACAACCCGACTATTGTCTGTGCCCCCTGACATAGGTCCTCGCTAGTCACCCCTCCGAGTGCCTTACCGCCAGTCCAGTTCCCTTTAGAACTCCAGGATTGGCTCCGCTCATTGGTGGCCCTGATAAGAGGCCATGCCAGATCGCCCCTACCTTGCCCCCCTGCTGGCCTGATCCCCTCTACTTTGCCCTCCTGCTGGCCTGTTTGGAAGAGGTGCAGCTAATAGAATGACTAAATGTTGCAGGACTTGGTATCTATTGAGAAAGCATCCTTCATGGCTTTGCAGAGGCAAAAATGTCAAGTCAGCGCTCCTCTGAAACCATTTGGAGACATTTGCAACAATGAATGCATGATTAAGTTTATTGTTTAGTAAACAGTCTGCAGACATTAGCCAAGGAAGAGTTATGGCGGCAGTTTACAAATAATTGCAATTGAATTAAGAAGACTGCAATGCAAAAGCGGGGCAAATAACTTGCCAATTCCATAAAGTGTTTTTGCAAACAGATTCTGGAAGAAAATAGGACGAGGAAAGCAGGAGAGCCAGAAAGGGGTGATTTGGAGTCTGCTCTGCAGATAGTGAGAGGACCCCCGCGTTTCCCCGCCTGTCTGAGTGCTGGGGAGCCGTGTTTGTTTCCCGTTGGCCTGAGAGACAGAACCTGGCGAGACTTCAGAGTGGGACAAAGGGGGCGTGACTTGGCAGTTCACAAACCCCACGAACCAAACGTGGCGGACTAATGTCAAAATAGAGTACATGCGTTTGGGTCCAGGGGGATTGTAGTAGGGGTTCCTCGCTTATGGAAATGCAGCATTCATAGCCCATGATACAGCTTCAGTGTGTTGTACTAAAGATACTTATTTTATTAAGCACATTTTATAGAACATACTTAATATGTTAAATAACATATTTATATTTTATTAAATATGTTATTAACCATATTATAGAACATATTAATAAAATTATAGAGATACACATAATTATGTATATACATGTAATTATATATAAAGAAAATTATGAATATACACATAGTTACCTATCCTATCTAATAAAAAAAGTAATGTGCAAATTGACTGCACCTTCGCTACACCCACCAGCCATGCCCACCAACCAATCAGAGTGAGTATGCAAATTAACACAACCAAGATGGTGGTTAATTTGCGTATCCTGGTACAGAAGGCGTTGTAGAAGGAAGCCAAGCACTGCAGAAGGGACCAAAGGTGCAGAGAAGTAAGCAAGTGGGGCAGGGGAGAAGGGAGGGAGTGAGGCAGCAGAGAAGGGAACAAGGCAAAGGAGATGGGAGGGATCGAGGCAATGGAGACAGGAGAGAGCAATGCAGAAGAGAAGGGAGGGAGCTCTGCTCAGGCCGCAGGAAGCCCTATTCTTGCAGGAATCTTCCTGCAACAGGTCTCTAGTATATATATAAAAGCCTAAGCTACCATTATGACCAATTGACTGAATGATTGGTAGACTAGTCACTATGACACGCACTGACTACCAGGGGGCAGACACTCAATGCAGGATCTTCCCCCTGGATGATCAGTGAGCTCTCATAGCCGACCTCCCATGGCTGGCCAGCCTCCCACTGGGTGAGATGGCCCCAATTGGCCCAGATTGCCAGCCAGTCTGAGGGACCCCATCCATGCACGAATTCATGCACCAGGCCTCTAATGTACATATAATATATGTGCATAATGTAGTGTGTGTCTATATATATATGTGTGTCTATATATATATATATGTGTGTATATATATATATAACATATACAATGCATATTTAAAAAGATACTTAAGAATGCATAATAATGAATATAATATTTAATAATATATAGCATTTCAATATCAAGGTTATCTGTCCTATGCTGGGGGGGGGGGTAAAGCATTACAGTGCTTAGCTGTGTCATTTTATTCATTTCTTACCACTGATTTTATGAATTGAAGATACAAATGCAACTATAAACACATTGGAATAATCCTAGAAATCCAATAAATAAATTCCTGCACAATGAATAAATTGTGCACTTACTCAGTAGAACTGTTTAGATAAGGATCCTCCAGCCACTTTAACTCGGCTTTTATGTTTAAAAGAAGACCACAGAGAACATTCATAAGCAGTCGGGAGACGGCATCGTGAGAGATTTTTCTGAGCAAGGAGTAGCCACAGAGTGTTTGTGCTTTAGAGGTTGGCGTTTTGTCTCAAAATGCATCCTGCACAGGTGCTTTTCCTCCTCTAACCACACCCACATCATCTGCTGTTGATTTTGTAACTATCCAGTGACAGCCTCAGATTCAAAAATGCGCGTGGGCAAGAGTAGGGGATCTTAAAGCAAACTCATGGCCTTGATCCCACATACCAATCGATGGGACAACTGGTTTACCAGAGGATTCCTGTCTCCCCGAAACAATCCAGGATGGATCACACATGAATAAGAATTTGAAGCAGTCAAAAATCTGGGTTAAGAATTTACATTTCCATCCCTTCCTCACACATTCTGTAACCTACACAAGAGGCACACTGTGGATTTAGCACAACAGGTTTTAAGTGCCCAGATCCGCAGAGTAGCTGAGGTTGGGGTCACGGGTCAAGCATATTATAATGGGACACTTCTGTGCACTGAAACCAAATCCCAAAATGTGCCTACTTTTCCCCAAGACAAATTATGTTTATGCAGTGCCTCGCCTCATTTTGCACATTCAAAAGTTTTCATTGTCTGACACCGTAGCGGTTTGAGGGGAGATAGATCATACTCAGAAAGGGAGCCTCTGGCGTCCACTCAATGGCAGCATTTTCACTGCAAAGCGCTTCTGTCTCTGAGGGGTTGGCACAATAGGAAGTGCCTGCGTTGGAAACTAAGTGAAAGAGAACACCAGATGACAGGGAGTTCAGGCGCTATCTCTCCCTTTCGCTCTTTGCTCTCGTGTCCCTGAAACGAGCCAGCGTCGTGTCTTTGCAACTCGTGGAAGAGAAGGGTTTCTACTTTCAACACTTGTTGATCCCATTACCAGGGAAGATTGACAAGGAGTAGACAATTATATCTGACATGAATATGGGCATGGACGGGATTGTTGAAATGGAGACCCTTGCTAATGGAAGGAAGTGACCCTAGCCTTTTGACAGATGTCAAGTCGATTGGAGTCCAATGAAGTTATAACCATTTAATCTGCATCGCAGGAGAAGACAAATTGTATGACTGATAACCTCTTTCTTTTCCTATAATTTTTTTTTTACTCAGCAGTATAGGGATAGGGTTCTCAGCTTGCTAATGGGGGCCAGTATTATCTGTCCAGAGTTTCAGTGGCACAGGAGCTTTTGTTCGTTGGTGGCCTCTCTTCTGGGTCAAGGAAGAAAAGAAATAAACGAAAAAGTCGTGAATAAAGAAATGATATAAATCAATGCCAGCATCACGACTCTTCAATGAGATTTTGACCTCAGCTACAGGAATGCAATTTCTGAGTCTGTTTGAGAGGCATTACTGACTTACTTAATGCATTATATGAAAGTAAGGTAAGGATGAAAAATGCACTTGAATTCCATTTGCCACTACAATATAATGGAGACAGAAATGTTTTTTATGCCCAAACAATCTTTTATCCTTTTGAGGTGTGTGTGTGTGTGTGTGTGTGTGTGTGTGTGTGTGTGTTTCAGAATAAAACTTATTTTAAAAAATAGTTGCTTTGTTTCTCTAGTATGGGAGTATAGGCAGAGAGGCAAGGGGAAGAAGACTTGACTGTGATGTCAGCACCCTTCCAATTATGTCTTTCATGACTTTTCTTGCCTGGAGAGGATGGTCCTCAAACAGCTGCCCTCCACTCCTTGTGTAGAGCTGTTGAGTCCTGTTCAAGGCCAATCCAGTTTGGTAGAACATGGCAAGGTCCTTCAGCAGTAGACACTTCCTAACACTGAAATGTTGCTGACGCTGCTGAAAGGTTAACATGGCGGTACACGGGCATTCTAACTCGCATCCCAGCCGGTAGATAAAGAAAAGTTGAATTTATTTGAGGGAAGGAGATGGGGATATTTCAAGGGAAGGACTGCACAGACTCAGCTAATGGAACATTGGGCTGAGGATGGCAGCCCCCAGAGGCTGGAGTTCCATCCTTTTCTGCAGTCACTGGGGGCAGCTTTTGTCAGCGGTGGGTTTGGGAGCCAAGTTCGTGGGCTTGGAACGGGGGTGGAATGCAGGCGTGTAATCAGGTGTCTTCAGGACAGTTTCAGTGTTTTCCATGGCCTGACTGCTGGTATCCAGCGAATTTCTCCCGGTCTGTGTTCTCCGGGGGTGGGAAGCTTACCAATGGCCGTTAAGGACTGTGTGGCCCTATAGTGCTGCCACCTCCAAAGTGAAATTGCATAGGCGATCCCACCCCGGGACGACAAGTCGTTTCCTCTTAAGGTTTCTGAGTTGGCAGTGGGAGTCACAGTGAAAGCCATTGCCACTCCAGAGTGAATGCACTTGGCCTGGCGGGGGCAGAGAGCTGTTGGAAATCCCACACCACAAACCAGGCTATAAGGCCTTCTATTCCACTATTTCCTGTGATAACCACGCTACACATGATGCTCTGTAAGTCAACATGCATTTCTTTCTTTTTTTTAATTTTTTACATTTTAATGATTTTTTTTTTTACAGAGAAGAAGGGAGAGGGATAGAAAGTTAGAAATATCAATGAGGAGAAACATCAATTAGCTGCCTCCTGCACACTCCCTACTGGCTATGTGCCCGCAACCAAGGTACATGCCCTCGACTGGAATCGAACCTGGGACCCTTCAGTCCGCAGGCCGACGCTCTATCCACTGAGCCAAACCAGCTAGGGCCCAGCATGCATTTCTTGAGTGTCTTCTCCGTGTCAGGCAGGGCTCCTGGATGGACACAGACAGGGGATTTGACCTCAGGAGCTTGTAGTCAGGGAAGATTCTCGGGCACGGTCTTTCAGTGCAGTGTAATAACATGAGGAGTCAGGAAAGGGGGCGAGGGCAGACAGGGTGGAATGCCTTCTGACAATGTTCCAGTGTTCTCTGCTCAGTGAAGCAGCCTTAGGACGCTCTGCAGGGAGCCACATGGGGGGACCCAAAGGCCTCCCGGCCACAGGAAGTAGTTTGAGGGAGTAGCCTGGAGTAATGAGTGGTGAGCACTCCCAGGAAACTGCTAGACTGTCCCACTGTAAGCCTTGCACACTCTCACTCTTTACCTATCAATCATGTCGGATCAGCCCTCCAGCCTCAGCTCTGCCACCACTGTGGCCTCAGAATTATAAAACCAACCC
Source organism: Antrozous pallidus (assembly GCA_027563665.1). NCBI lineage: Eukaryota > Metazoa > Chordata > Mammalia > Chiroptera > Vespertilionidae > Antrozous > Antrozous pallidus. Next base: position 6,295,280 of record CM050530.1, read on the forward strand.
AATAACATCACCTCCGGAATTCCAGAAGCCTTCTTCCCAGTTCCGAGAAAATGTAAAGCGTTGATACCGGTTCATAAATGTAATCGTTTTTCAACATCTCCTCGGTACCAAGCACTGTGCTAGGGGATACTTGCACATTTTCCCCCAGAAATGCACCTGCCACACCTATGATCAAGGCCTAGGAGAACTTAGGAGACAGTTGCTCTTGTCTGGGTAAGTGAGCTTGACAATGACAGAAGTTGGAGCAGTGTTGATTCCATAGTATTGATTCCACAGTATTGATTCCATAGACATAGGCCATAGTTTGGGAATGCTCTCCCACTGCATCGTATGTTCTGGAATTTCTGGAGACATTTTAGATTAGACTCTTCCTACGGTGGGAAAAAAAAAGGTACAGTGTGATTTCTATTTTAGATGTTATTCCCAAGGTTTATTAAGTATATTTCCTAGGCTCAGAAGAGGTATTAAAAGTTAGGGGGCTCTAATGGGAAGATATTTTTGAACCTGTATTTGCTGGTTGGTGTAGGGTCTGTAATGAATGGTCAAGCCTTTACTTGAAAATATTTTGGTCAGTTCAGTGAATGACAAAGGAATTGCAAAAAGCCACATCTGTACGGGTTACTGGTTGACTCAGGATGCCCAGGCCGGACCCTGGGAGCTTGGAGATACGTGACCTGTATATCCTCTCATCTCTGAATATCTGGTTCATCCACTGCAAATCGAGGTTGTATCATGATGAAAGGCCTGTTGTGATCATGAGGTAATGAATACGATGTGTTTTGTAAATGCTAACGTGGCATAATGTTATTAGTATTCATTCATAGACATCTATTAGTATTCATTCATAGACATCTCCACAATTGTACCGTCTTACCAATGTTCCAATATAAAATAGTACATTTGTATAGAATCTTAAATTGCCAGCATCTTTTCCCAAATTCCTAGTGCACAGGATTTGTGCATGAGGACAATTGCAAAAATGCCTGTAGATGGATTATATGTTGGAGCCCACTCTGTTTAAAGTAGAATCATGTCATTGTTCTTCATATCCCCATATGATGATCTATGATCAAGGAAACATGAGTATGCGCTAATGACCACGGGGTCATGGGCATGATTGAGCCCAGTTAGCCTGGCTCAGTGTTTGAGCATCAGCCTAGGAACCAGGAGGTCACGGTTTGATTCCTGATCAGGCACACGCCCCGGTTATGGGTTCGATCTCCAGTTGGGGGCGTGCAGGAGGCAGCCGATCAATGATTCTCATCATTGAAGTATCTATCTCTCTCTCCCTCTCCCTTCCTCTCTGAAACCAATAAAAAATATACATATTTTTTAAAAGAAGCATTGGTGATGATGATGAAGGGAGAGCATTGAAGTTACCAACCCACCTAACACTAAACCATGGCACTTCCCATAGAGCGTTTCTGTTTCTGAGGATTCTTCCAACCCACAGCAACTTGAAGTAACTTCCCCAAAGTTAACCCCCGTGATGCTTGCCTGAGGGCAGGTAGGTGTGGGTCCAAGGCCGCCTTAGGATGGGCTGCTCCAGATGGTCAGAAATGACTGGATTTGGATGCAGCAGACACTTCCCTAGGAAGCAGAACTCACCCTGGAGCCCCCCACGTACAAATTATAGCCACCATTTAAACCATCATCACAGTATTTGAGGTTGGTAAAACATATTGCTTGAGCTATAAAACATTCTAAACTAGCATTCCAAATGTCTTGCCTCCAGCAAGCACTTAAATTAAAGTTTCAGACAGCTGGCGCTGGAATCATAATAACAGTTTTACACAAAGGGATTGGCTAAACATGATTATTGTTTTGATAATTTATTGTCAACAGGCATTATTGTGGACTGATCCCAACACTTGGCTTTGTGTCTTCTCTGTTGTCAACAGGTGATGACGAAGTCTGTCTCGGGTTGTAGGGAAGGGACATTCAATGGCCTGGTCCTAGGTCAGTCTTACACACACACACACACACACACACACACACACACACAGCCCAGGATGTTGTCAACAATGTCCATAATCTGATCATTGTTACTCTCTGCTTCCTATGAATTACTTTGTTTAGAAAGGAAGAGCATCAGCCTTAGCCAGTTTGGCTCGGTGGATAGAGCATCGGCCTGCAGACCAAAGGGTCCTGGGTTCGATTCCGGTCCATACCTTGGTTGCAGGCTCCTCCCTGGCCCAGGTCCTGATTGATGCTCGTGCAGGAGGCAACCAATCGAGCTATCTCTCTCACATCAATGTTTCTCTCTGTCTTCCCCTCTCTCTTCCACTCTCTCTAAAAATCAATGGAAAAATAGCCTCAGGTGAGAATCTTAAAAACCTCTCTCTATATATATAAAAGCCAAAGTGACCATTCAACCATTCATCCAGTAGCTATGATGCATACTGACCATCAGGGGGCAGACACTCAATGCACAGGCATGGATACATGGAACAGACTGATGAATCTCAGGGGGAAGAGGTGGGGGAAGGGTAGGAAGAAAATAACCAAATATTTTATATGCATACTAGAGGCCCGGTGCATGGATTCATGCACAGGCTTGGCCTGCGGTGTTCGGGCCAAAACCAGCAATCCGACATCCCCTGAGGGGTGCCGGATTGCGAGAGGGCACAGGCCAGGCCAAAGGACCCCACCAGTGCATTTGTGCACTGGGCCTCTAGTCTAATCTAATAAAAGAGTAATATGCAAATTGACCATACTTCCAATACACCCACCAACCAATCAGAGTGAGTATGCAAATTAACCCAATCAAGATGACGGTTAATTTGCATAGCCAGGTGCAGAAGACGGAGTAGAAGGAAGCCAAGCACTGCAAAAGGGCGCAAAGCTGCAGAGAAGTAAGCAAGCAGGGCAGGGGGGAAGGGAGCGAGGCAGCAGAGATGGGAGGGAGCTTTGTTCAGGCCTCAGGAAGCCCTATTCTTGCAGGAATCTTCCTGCAATGGTCCTCTAGTAATAATAATAATAATAAAGAGGAAGAGACTCTGGAGGTACTATCCTTAGCATCTTCCTTACAAAAGAAACAAAGGTGGACTAAATAAATACAATCTATGTATGTTTTCCAAGAATACCAGTGGAACAGCTAACTTCCCGTGCCTCCTTTTGTGGAACAGATAAAAACAGAAAATGCCACATTATTCCCTTTGTCCCTTCAAGCACATACTGGTGGTGGCCTTGTGTCTGGTTGGTTCTATAGGGTGCTGGTTCTCCCAAGAGGCAGGCAGTGCTAACCATGGCTACTGGCCCTTTATCCAAATCTACGGCAACGTTTTGTAGCCTTACTGTTGTGTGTTCCGGTACCACAGATTCTTTGTGCCCTCCAACTTGAAACGATTTATTTCCACCAAGGGGAGTCCCATGATCAACTTTGTTCCATTTCCCTTGCACTGGACTCATCCACAGATCCCCTACCAAAACTGGAGCGTGAAATTATACGTTTACTGGTAAATATTGAGTCCGACAATCCTACCAGCTAATTTTGCTCTCTGTCTTCGTGAACTATTGGAAATGGTGTAGTGACGTGTTGTCCCTTTTTGTAAGAGAATATTTTTTATTGATTTCAGAGAGGAAGGGAGAGAGAGAGAAACATCAGTGATGAGGGAGAAGCAGATTGCTGCCTCCTGCACACCCCACACTGGGGGTGGAGCCTACACCCTGGGCACGTGCCCCGAGCAGGAATCAAACTGTGACCTCCTGGTTCATAGGTCAGCACTCAACCCCTGAGCCATGCCAGCTGGGCCGTCTTAACCCTTTTAATGATGAAATAGCCACTGCTTATCATTGGGTGGTGAGCTCGCCATATAAATGCAACAGGCTTTTCTGGTTTGTGTCTTTTCTGTGCACAACATACACGCACACATACACACTCACACACTCACACACATACACACACACACACACACACATATACACACACATACACACACACATACACACACACTGATACACACACACACTCTCACACACAGACACACTCATGCACACACGCATACACACTCACACACACACATACACACACACACATATACACACACATACACACACACTGATACACACACACTGATACACACACACACTCACACATACACACACATACACACACACACACACACTCGTACACACACACACATACACATACGCATACACACTAACTCACACATACACACACACACACACACACACACAGAACCAAAAACAGCCAGTACCCTTAGCTCAGTCAAGAGGGAAATAAAAGGACACATTTGAGTACCTTTAAATATTTTTCTGAACATGACTTCCCATTGACTTTAATTAAGATTTCATTAAACCCTGAGTTTGGAAAGCTTTTAATTGAGAGGAAATTCGCTTATTGGGCATATTTTTTCAGACTGCGAAGAGAATAGCTATAATAAATGGCTCTTCTGACTTTATAGTCAAATTCAACTTTGTTCTACCTTTGCAAAAATTGGTTATAGATCCACTCTTAAGAAATGGACCGTGCACCGTAATGATTTTTATCTCGTCATAAAGTGGTCCGAGTTGGCTCCGGGACACTTTATAAGTATATTGCCTGCTGACAAATTAATCCAATTAGCCAGGGTGAAGGTTTATAATTGGGGTTAACTAGAATTTAACTGGTCATCGCTTATCAAACCCTCCGTCACCCCCCCCCCATAGCGTGGTGGTCCCTCCAGTCATTGGCATGGTGGCTTCTAGTCCCCTGATCCAACCGAAGTCTGACTTCAAAAATCCCTTTGCAAGAAAATCAGAGAGAGCCACCTTTTCACAGCCATGGCAACAAGGGGACTGAGTGGCTTCTGTTTGCCTGCTGTTTGGGAAGTGACTCTGTCCCACCCCCTCTCCACTCCCTACTACTGAGAGTATTTTTATGTAGTTCATGTCCCTATTGGTCTGCAGTTTGCAGTGAGGTTTAAAAAGTAATACATCTTTTCTTAGATGTACCCCAGTTTCTGCTTTTTAATAGACATGATAATGAGCTTCTGGGTCTTCATTTCCCAGTGTGCTGAGAGCTTGAATAAATCTTCGCCTGTTCACAACCCGGGGACCAGGTTCCGGAGCGCCGGGACCCACCGAGGTCTCTCTAAACAACTATTGTTTTAAGGATTTTTTTTTTTGGTGTTGGACTTTTCTGGTGCCATCGAACTTGGTTTTTATCTATTTACTGGCATCTGCTTACAATGAGCTGAGACAGGGTGAAATAAATGCCTTTTGCAGTGAATTAGAATGAATGAAAGTTCCCAACTCTCTGGGAGCAGCCTGATGTGCTAGCTGTAAAATTGGCCCTCCACATGGTTTCTTGGGTCCTAGCTGGTGTTTCTCAGTGGATAGAGCATTGGACTGCAGAGCAAAGGCTCCCGGGTTCGATTCCGGTCAAGGGCATGTACTTGGTTGCAGGCCCCTCCCGGGCCCTGGTCGGGGCTCCTGCCGGAAGCAGCCAGTCGATGTGTTCCTCTCACGTTGACATCTCTCTGTGTCTCTCCCTCTCTCTCCCACTCTCTCCAAAAATCAATGGGGAAATCGCCTCGGGAGAGGATTAACAAGGAAGCAGAAAAGGCTTTCTGGTAGGCTGAAGCGGGGAAAGAGAGCTTTCCACTAGGTTTGTACAAAAACTGGTTTGCGTTTTGTTTCCTGGAGTTCAGAGTTTCTAGAAGATGTTTCCCATTCGTGCGTGCCAGCGGGAAATAAGTTTGACCACTCCGAGGACCGCCTCTTGCCTTTGAAGACTGGTTTCTTTCTATTTAGCACCACGTGACTCCTTATGAACAAAACACCTTCCAGAAAGATAATGCTTATTCGATGAGCAGAATAGAAGTACACAGCTATACATTATTTTCCATTTTCTTAGAAATTAGAACATCCTTTAGGCCATTTCTGTTTTCCGAATAGAAGCCCACTACGGCAAAGACCTAGTGTTGCCAGGTTTTTAATAACTTTTCATGGAAAATGTGCTTCCTCCTTCCCTCCCTCTTTATTTATTAGTGGGGAGAGAAGCTGTGGCATCAAGCATAGATTTTGATCTGACCCCAGGTTATGCTTCAACCTCTATTACATTGACTAGAATTTTTTGGTTATTGTAGCTGAGATGTTGGCTGCTGCTTCTCCTGATTCTAAAATAATCCACTGGAAATGGTCCTCATATCACTACAGAGGTAGCTCCATCTCTCCCCCTGCATCCGGCGGGAGGTGGAGATATATTTTATTTTAATTCTTTTATTCCTACCCCTTATAGAAAAGAAGAAGAAGAAAAAGATGGCAGCTTGAGCCCATCCCCAAAGCTTTAGCCAATTGACTATGATTGAATGCTTTTTCTTATTACCGCTCGCTGGGATCTTCTTATGAAATGCACATTTCATTTTTATCCAGGACCTGGGGATACGGGGCGACAGAGGAATATTACTTGAAATTCGGCACGCCACAGTCTACAGAAAGCCGCACGCCGAGGTGCGGAAGAGTTATAATTTTAATTCTTTCTGCAATGACAAGGTGTCCCGAAGTTAGATGATCATTATCTGTGCAACCCAACAGCACGGTGGCCCTTGCAGGAGGACAAGGCGGCTTATCCTAATTGGTAGGATCTGGCAATTTCCTATGGTGAGCTAAGATCCGCGCCCAAATTAATAGGGTGATTGAAGGCAAGGCCTGTGTTTGCAGGGTGTTTGGGCTCCAATGGGCACTTGGTGCCGCGTATCTTCAGGCAGCGAGGCATCACTGTGATCACCATGGAGCCAGGAGCCGCACCTGCTCTGCCTCTGGCTTCTCCAGTTAATCCCTAACTACCAGTTGACTCCTGGGAAACAGTGATGACCAGACAAAGATGAAAGATGCCAGCGCATCTGACAATATCAGAGGGGGGGTGCCTTGGACATTGGTCCATGGGGAGGCGGAGTTTGCAGCAATCCCGAAGGTGAGGGCGAGGAGGCTCGGCTGACAGGAAGCTGGCCTCAGCTGTGTGATTTCTCAGCAGGATCAGTGGCCATGTTCTGGTTTTCTGGTGTGAGTGTGAGTTTCGCCCGTGATTCTGTCTGTTTATAAAGTCTGTGCCGGTAGTGGGGCTTGATTATAGGGCTCACAGGAAGATTCTGGGCTTGTCATTGTGCTAGCAGTGTTTCTCTGGTTTTGCCTAAAAAGGAAAAAATAAAACAAAGGGAGTTATTTTACCACTGGTGATATAATAGGAGATATATGTATATGTATATGTATACACACAGAGACATGTACTGGAGGCCCACTGCATGAAAGTTCATGTACTTGACGGGTGTCCCTCAGCTGGGCCTGCCCCCTCTCACAGTCCAGGAATTCTCAGGGGTGGGAGGCGACCTGGTGATCAGGGGAAGACAATGCCCCATCACACCTCTGCTGCTGCCACTGCCGGCAGCACAAGCCTTGGTTGGCCCTGGTTACCTGAGCCTCAGCCAGCCCTGGTTACCTGAGCCTTGGGTAGCCCTGGGCAGCTGCACAGCCGCCATCCAATGCTTGCCTGTGCCTTGGGCTGGCCCTGGGCAGCTGGGGGACTCCAGAGGCAGGCACGGATTAGCCAGACCAGCCTGAAGATAGGCCCAGCCGTGCCATGCTCCTGCCACCCCAGCGGGGCTGAGGGGACTGGGCACTGCCATCTTGTAGGGTGTGACAGTCAATTAGCATAGTTCCTCCTTATTGGCTGTGGGTACCACCATTTTGTGAGGGTGTGATGGTCGATTAGCATATTCCCTCTTTATTAGATAGGTTATCGTCTCCAAAATGTATTCAAACACTTTGAATAATTATAAAGACAGTGTTTATTTAAATACATTTCATTTGATTCAGAGTTCATTAGAGTATCTCAAATGCCCTTCATAATTTTTTTTTAATTTTCCCAGAATAAAAGGAAAATTGTATAATCGAATGTCAATTCTTTTCTGGTCATATGTCTTATATATGACTTCAAAATAAGAATGTGAATGAACAGAAGCTCACAGCTCACATACATAAAATTTGGGGGTAGCCCCATTGTTTGCTCAAAGAAGCTGGTATCTATGTCTGTGTCCTCAAGATCTGTCAAGGATTTTCCATTGTGTATTTCGGAATAGGCTCTTAAAAATTTTGAAGAAAAAAAAAAGGACAATCTCCAAAAACACTGCCACTGATCATTTTGGGGACTTTGCACAATGTTCTTAGACACTGTTTCCTATTTTATTGACAAAAATGAGACCACCTCACAGGATTATTGTGCAGGTTGGGAAAATGTGAAATCGCCAAATAGGGTGACAGACACATAATGGAGACTAAATGGCTGTTTCCTTCCACTTTCCCAGCATTCCTTGGCTTGGCTAGACGTGTGTTCAAAGAGTCCTTTGCAGAAATGTTAGCAAAATGTGTATCTTCAACCAAAGCAATGCGAGTTTTCACTTCCGTTACCACTGGCGTGTGAAAGGCTTGTCCAAGCAGAAGCTTGATGAGGAGAATGCATGAATCCCACAACCTTCTTTTTTAAAATGTATATTTTTATTGATGTCAGAGAGGGAGGGAGAGGGAGAGAGAGGGAGAAACATCAATGAGGAGAGAGAATCATCGGATCGGCTGCCTCCTGCACGCCCACTACTGGGGATCCAGCCCACAACCCGGGCCTGTGCCCTGACCGGAATCAAACCGTGACCTCCTGGTTCATAGGTCAAAGCTCACCCACCGAGCCATAGCGGCCAGGCCAAACTACCCTCTTGAAGAGGATGTCTGGGCAACCGAAGGAGCCGGTGCCATGGTTGGGCAGCCATGTTATTCAGAAGCAAAAGGACAGACAAAAGAAGTTTCCAGAAATCTCTCTCGGGCAGATGTGTTTCCTAGTGCTGATCTTCCTGGGAGTCCCCCACCTGGATTATTAAAAGATCATAGAAGAAATGGAAACCCACAGAAGTGCTATTTTCCAAATATATTTCAATGTCCCTGTCAATATCCACGTGGGATGCCCCACTGATGAGCTCGCCAAAGGACATTTGGTCTAGATTAATAGCCCAAATTAATTAATTAGCTTTATTGTCTCCTTGCCTTCCTCTCTCTTCCCTACCCCCCCTGCCCGATTGCCGTTCCTCTGTGTCCCCCCTTTCCCTTCTGGAGGGATCACGTCCCCATCCTTGAAGATTTGCCTCTCCCCCAAGACCTTTGCCTATATGAGCTGTGAGGCTCTGCTAATTTACATTTCTATTTGGAAGTCATACATGACACATACAGCTAGAAAAAAATTGATGTGGGATTTGACAATTATGTTCCTTTTCTACTGGGGAGAATTACAGGGAGCGTTTGAGATAAGAGTGAGAAACCCCCCATTCCACCCTGAAGCAATCATCCCTGGCCCAATTTGGGGGAGCGATCGCATAAGGTCAGTCAAGGGATTGACTGCGACAAGTTGGAGAAGAATCACCATGCCCAGAGATGGGGCACAAAGAGAAGCAATGAGTCGACATGGGTTGTTCTCTAAGATCACCATTCTGCTGAGACCGGTGTGGCTCAGTGGATAGAGCGTCGGCCTGTGGACTGAAGGGTCCCAGGTTCGATTCCGGTCAAGGGCATGTACCTTGGCTGCAGGCACATCCCCAGTAGGGAGTGTGCAAGAGGCAGCTGATCCATGTTTTTCTCTTATTGATGTTTCTGACTATCCCTCTCCCTTCCTCTCTGTGAAAAATCAATAAAATATATATATATTTTTTTAAAGATCACCATTCTGAGTCTTCTCCAAATCCGATCCAACTACAATAAGACAGAGACAAGGAAGGTTCACCAGCTGGAGACGTCACTTAATTACAGAGACCAGGGGCCTCTGACATCACAGAGGGGCACGCACTTTGTTTAAGTTTTGGAAGCCCTCCTAGTTTTAATAAGAAATCATGATTTCACAAAGAGATTATCACACCCCTAGCTCAGTGGTCTCCAAACTGCGACTCCCGAGCCATATGCGGCTCTCTGGCCCCTTGAGTGTGGCTCTTCCACAAAACACCACGGCCTGGGCGAGTCTGTTTTGAAGAAGTGGCGTTAGAAGAAGTGTAAGTTTTAAAAATGTGGCTGTCAAAAGAAATTTCAATCGTTGTGCTGTTGATGTTTGGCTCTGTTGACTAATGAGTTTGCTGACCACTGGCCTAGCTGATTTGGCTCAGTGGATAGAGCGTTGGTCTGTGAACCAATGGGTCCCAGGTTGGATTCTGGTCAAGGGCACATACCTTGGTTGCAGGCTCCTCCCTGACTTGGGGGAGGCAACCAATCCATGTGTTTCTCTCACATGGATGTTTCTCTCTGCCTTTCCCTCTCTCGCACTCTCCCTAAAAATCAATGAAAAAATACCCTCAGGTGGGGATTTTTTTTTTAAAGAGGTAATTATAGCAGTTTGTAGGGTTCAAATGGAGAGTAAAGTAATGAGAGGTGATCTAATAAGTGGACATTGGAAATCATGGCCAGGAACTTTTCTTTTCTCCTTTTCCCCCTGCGTTTCTTCTTCCCGATCACCCGATGGCTCCTTGTCCTGGCCCTTCCTGATGGCAAGGCCGCTGAGCAGAGGACAGTCCCCATGAGAACAGCTAATGATGGGGTCCTGGTCAGTCCATCAGCGTCTCTGTGGCTGCCCATTGTTTACACAGAGAAGGGGCCCCCAGATTCTTGATCTCGAACACCGGCCAGCTGTGCAAGTCAGGGCGGCCAACCCGAGTTTAATTAACTGCCTCTCCCTGCCCTGGTGTGACTCGCCCGGCCAGGAAGGTATCCCTAAGGAGATGGGGATGGGGGGCAGAGCGGGGAGGAGGGGGAAAAGGCGGTTCAGGAGGGCAGTGGGACGGGGGTTAACAAGGCTGCCGAAAGATCAAGGGCTGGAGTGCTGAGATGCAGCCCGACTTGAGAACTTTAATTTACTGTCACGGCTAGCCCCCTTTGAGGGTTATGGTGGTATTTATACACACAGCATCAATCACATGAAACAAGGGGGGGATTTATAGTTTGTTTTAAAGACTGCAAATGCAATGTAATGCAAATAGCTTGCCTCATGGGCATTTACGTTTAATGGGAAAATTACAGATGCAAAAGATTGGGAGAACAAATTTTAAATTGACTTTATTACATGGAGTGCTTTTCAGAGAATACTGTTTTAAAAAAAAAAAAAAAGAAAGAAAGATATGGTAATGGAGTTCTACACTGCAGCCTGACGACTTTAAATTCCACTTAACTGACTTTCTGGGGTTTTTTTCTTTCCTTTCTTCCTTTTTTTTTTTTTTCCCCCGCCCATCTTTCTGCATACATTACTCTTACAATACGTTTGGCTGAAAATTCCCCAGGATCATAAACTGATTAGAAGCTGGCTTTTTCTTTATTTTATTTCCTATCACCTTTTTGCAGGCCCAGCCAAACAGCAGATCCATACAATGTACACTCACAGAATTATATCATGGTTGGGTATGCGTTTTTAGCCTGTGCCGTAAAATGGCTACATTGCATATTAATACGTGAATGCCTGCAGTCAAGGGTTCGAAGTTTCAGAATAGAGCAGTTCTCTCATCCTCATTTTTCTTTTTCATTTTTATAAAATATATCTTTATTGGTTTCAGAGAGGAAGGGAGAGGGATAGAGAGATACAAACACCAATGATGAGAGAGAATCATTGATCAACTGCCTCTTCCACGCTCCAGCCCGCAACTGGGTCATGTGCCCTGACCTGGAATCATATTGTCACCTTTTGGTTCACAGGTCAATGTTCAACCGCCGAGCCAGGCCAGATGGGCTGTCCTCGTTTTTCTTAAAAGCATACACGTGCACGCAGGTCTGCACATGCACACACATGCATTTGGACATCCCAAGGGCCAAAGGCTTCTTGGACTTGGAGCGTTTTGGGGGAATCTCTTTTCCTGAAATCGCCAGAAGTTACTCCCAAGAGGCTGTTGAGTGTTTGCATGGGATGAGCTGGTGGGCTCCGCATGCACTGTGACTGGTGCTTCGTGCCCCCTGCACAGAGCTGACATTGAAGTTGGTACCACCCCATCAAGGGGTCAAAGGAGGGCTGAACAGGCAGGAGGGGGCTTTGCGTGTACCAGTGTCGTGCAACGCCACCCTCAGGTGCACACAATCACATCTGCTCGCCAGTTAACGGAGGACATGTCCCATGGTCACCTGGCCAGTGCCCAGGAGAGTGTCTATCTATACAGAGAGGATTTATCTTACGCTGGTTTCTTCTTTTTCCCTCCTTCTTCATAAGGAGCTTGGGGTGGCTCGCTGAGCTGCATGTGCTTCCAAATACACGCATTTGGGGATTATATTCTATTTTTCATCTTTATAACTCCATTTCATAAACCATTAATTTCATGTAGATATTGCTCCTATATATTCCATATTCATAGACACCTTCAGTAAGAATCAGTACCAGGTGTCCCTGAGTCGACAAGAATATTTTCATCCCTATTTGACTGAAACTATTCCTCACACTCTCAAAGGAGTTGGGTGGAAATCTGTGTCCGTGGATAAGATGACCAGAAGGGACATTTGGCTGTGCGATGATCAAATCATCAATTATATCAGCTTGCCCTGTTCCTGAGACCGATATGTTCAACTTTTAGCATTAGTGATATGCTGTAGTCTGATTTTTTTTTTTAATTTGACAGGTAGAGGCATGATTTCAAGATCAGCATCATTAGCTACTTAGTAGTTTATATCTGGGTGCAGCTGCTCAGACATTCAAAGCAAAACAGCATGACAGTATTTTTCCTGATTTAGCAAATGACTTGGGGATGCCTCAAAATGTGCACTGGAACAGAAATTTCAAAACAAAACAAAACGTGGGATTCGCATTAACAGCAGTCAGTCATCTAGCCACCTTCCAATGATCAAGCAGCCTTTAAAATGCAAAGGCAAATGACCGATGAAGGCTTCAACGTTTGGAGAGCTCAGGACACAGACACACAGACACCAGGACACAGACACACAGACATCTACAAGCCAAACGAGAGATCTCAGAAAGAAGCAGCCCTTTAGACGCTGTAACCTTGGACTTCTAGCTTCCAAGACTACAAGACCACCCATTCCTGTTGTACAGGGTGCTAGTCTGTGGCACTATGTTATGGCAGCTGCAGCAAACTAAAACAGAGAGTCTTAAAGATGATTAGAGCCCAGCTCGGGTGGCCCAGTAGTTGAGCGTCAACCCATTAACCAGGAGGTCATGGTTCCATTCCCAGTCGGGGCACATGCCCGGTTTGTGGGCTCCATCCCCAGGATGGGACATGCAGGAGGCAGCCAGTCAATGATTCTCGTTGATCATTGATGTTTCTAACTCTTCCTCTCCCTTCCTCTCTGAAATTTAAAAAAAAATAAAATTAAAAAAGAAAGAGCCCTAACCGGTTTGGCTCCGTGAATAGAGCGTCGGCCTGCAGACTGAAGGGTCCCAGGTTCGATTCCGGTCAAAGGCATGTGCCTTCGTTGTGGGCACATCCCCAGTAGAGGGTGTGCAGGAGGCAACTGATCGATGTTTCTCTCTCATCAATGTTTCTAACTCTCTATCCCTCTCCCTTCCTCTCTGTAAAAAATCAATAAAGTATATAGTTTTAAAAAAAGAAAAGAAAAAGATGGTTAGATACAGTCTGCCTCGGAGTCCTTTGCACAGTCACTTAAGTTCCATGCGGGGTTGAAACACGCATAAATGTGGGCTTTGCACACCGTTTAGCCAGAGAGCTAGCACATACGCCTTATGTACATAGCCTTAAACCAAGTCTGACAACCTTTTAAATTATTCCTCCAATTTCTTTATCCCTTTGTGGCCATTGTTTACAAAGACACCAAGGTGAGAGAGAGATGCGATTTTATCCAGTAGACAACTCAGCTACATAAATGCGTGTTCCCAATCATATTCATGGTTTTGCTGGATCCAAATGTATGCCACAGTAAAACGTCAAGTTTCTGCACGCCGCCGACCTTTTGATGTGCCCAGAACTAGTTATAATGTTACAAGTTACACCCAGCTGCACAAAGATCTGCTTTCATACATGTAGTAGATTGGGTATGTTTTAGAGAATCTATTTTATTTGATGGCCAATATGCTGTGTAGCCATTTAAATTTTGCAGAGCATCTAGCTGGCATGGCTCAGGGGTTGAGCATCGACCTATGAACCAGGAGGTCACGGTTTGATTCCCGGTCAGGACACAGGCCTGGGTTGCGGGCCCGATCGCCAGTAGGGGCTGTGCAGGAGGTAGCCGATCAATGATTCTCTGTCATCATTGATGTTTCTGTCCCTCTTTCCGTCCCCCCTTCCTGTGTGAAATCAATCAAAACTATGTCTTCAAAATAAATAAATAAATTGTGCATAGGAAAGCTCTGTGTATTTGCAACTTGGAAAGCAACTATTCAGTTCATTTCATTGCTTTTAATTTCTTGTGTCCTTGACTTGGTCACCACTCTGGTGTCTCCCTGCAAGGCCAGTCCTCTGACGCCAGTTTATTTGGGGTTTTGTTTGGGGGCTTTTTCATTTATATTAATAACCGTATCCTGTAGTGGCCATATGGGTTCTTTAACAGACTGCCATTATATGTGCTTTCCTGCGTTTGGCATCAGGCGTTGTCAGTCCGCATTGCAGCCCTGTTTTGAAACTAATTCAAAGAGACGTTATTCCACGCTTCTCCACCACTGGCTGCAGTCCTGCTCCCGCCTGGGAACCGGCCGGCTAGAGCTGCAGGCCAAATCTGGCTTGAATTTACCCGAAGAGTGGCCGCAGTGTTCGCATTTCAATGCTGAATGGGCTATTGAGTTCCACCGCCCCCAGCCTCTTGCGTCCTGAAGGTTGACTGTCTCCCATAAAGGAATTTGTAGATTTTTTATTAACTTGTTAACATTTTTGTAATGGATCACAATGAGGTGTTTTCTGGGGAGCATTTAGTGATACACATTGAATAAGGAGAATTACTTGGGATACTGGTACATGCCAGAGGAAAGAATGAGGAAAACAGTTTGGGGGATGGCCAGCCTAATTTTGAGACATTATACATATACAAGTTTACCCAATTTTTAAAAAATATCTTTTTATTTTTAAACTTCTTTTTTTTAAATATATTTTATTGATATTTCACAGAGAGGAAGGGAGAGGGATAGAAAGTCAGAAACATCGATGGGAGAGAAACATTAATCAGCTGCCTCTTGCACACTTCCAGCTGGGGATGTGCCCGCAGCCAAGGTACATGCCCCTGACCGGAATCGAACCTGGGACCCTTCAGTCCGCAGGCCGACGCTCTATCCACTGAGCCAAACCAGTTTGGCTAAATACCTTTTCATTGACTTCAGAGAGAAAGGGAGAGGGAGGGAGAGATTGAAACATCAAGGATGAGAGACAATCATGGGTCAATCGGCTGCCTCCTACACGCTCCTGCTGGAGGTAGAGCCCACAACCCAGGCATGTGCCCTTGACCAGAATTGAACCTGGGACCCTATAGTCCACAGGCCAATGCTCTATCCACTGAGCCAAGCCAGCTGGGGCCAAGTATACCCAGTTTTTAAGTCCAATTGGGGGGAGGCCAGAACACTGTGGATATTACTCAAGTGTATCAGGCCCTGTTTCTTCTGTAGAGTTTCCTTGGGACATTTCCACTCCTATGGACTTCTCCCCATCAATATGGTTATTGACATTATAGTTGTAATTGAGTGCTTAGTATTGAAATGCTCTGATTGCTTCCTACACAGACATTGCCCCCTGGTTGGCTGGGAGATGTTCAAGGTCGGGAAAATACGTGCTAGGCTCCTCTGGATGGTAAAAGCAATTTGGAAAAGAGATAGCAGCTTCTTATATAGTTAAACATATGCTTCCCATGTGACCCTACAATTCCACTCCTCGATATTTACCCAGAAGCAATGAAAACATACAGCACCAAAGACTTACGTAGGAATGTTGATGGCAGCTAAAAACAGCCCAAATGGCCATCAGCAGGTGGCAGGACAGGTAAATGAGATTGCACTCTGACCACACACGAAATACAGCTCAGCGGTCGGAAAGAATGAGCCGTAGACACAGAGGACAGCACGGATGAACCTCAAAGCCATTATGCTGAGTCAGAGCTACATACAGAACATCTCCTAGCCCTAGCTGATTTGGCCGAGTGGATAGAACGTTGGCCCACAGACCGAAGGGTCCCGGGTTTGTTTCTGGTCAAGGGCACATACTGGGCTGTAGGCTCCCCCCTGGTTCAGGCCCTAATCCGGGCTCCTGCAGAAGGCAACCGGTCGATGTGTTTCTCTCAATATTTCTCTGTCTTTCCAGCTTAAAATCAATGGGAAAATATCCTCAGGTGAAGAATTTTTTAAAAAGGAAAAAGAAAACATCTACTATATAATTCCACTTGCAGAAAAGTCTAGGAAAGCACATGAGGGAAACTTGGGTGATGATTGAAATGTTATAAACTTGATTGTTTACAATGCTCACAATGCATCAAAGTTGATACTTTGCATTTTAAATGTCAATTATACCTATATGAAGTTGATTTTTTTTTTAAGTAAAATAGTCTACTGACAGGATCACAGCTTTCTTGACCATCACATTCTATGGCGTATGGTCAATAACTTATGATAAAGTAAATTTTTAAAATGCCTCTCCCAGGATTCCCAGCAGTTCTGCTCTTTGGTTTTCTCGGTGGCTTCTAATTAGACTGGACTTCCTACTGTTGACTAAATGGGACAAGCAAATCATCCTCAGCTGGTAATATGAGCAGACCAATGCCTATGCTTTCTGTGTCCACCTGAGCTATCTTTAGTCGTAAATTGGCACTTAAAATCTTCTGATTGAAATAAATGCCAATGCATGGCAGAGGAAAAGCAACTAGAATCACATACCAAGAGAATGAATGGAGAAAGGGGGGGAGGAAGAGAGGGAGAGGGGGAATGAAGGAAGGGGGAAGGAAGGAAGGAAGGAAGGAAGGAAGGAAGGAAGGGGGGAAGGGAGGAAGGAAGGAAGGAAGGAAGGAAGGGAGGGAGGGAGGGAGGGAGGGAAAAAGTGAAAGAGAGGAGGAAGGAGGGAAGGAAGGAAAAATGAAGGAAGGAAGGAAGCAAGAAGGAGGGAAGGAAGGGGAGGGAAGGAGAAAGGGAGGAAAAAATGAAGGCGGGGAGGAAGAAATGTAGGAAGGGAAGAAGAAAGGAAAATATGAAGGAAGGAAGGAAAATGAAGGAGGGAAGGAGGAAGGAAGGAAAATGAAGGAGGGAAGGGAGGAAGGAAGAAAGGAAGGAAAAAAGGGAGGGAGGGAGGAAAAGATGAAGGGAAGGAAGGAAAAAGTGAAGAAGGGAGGGAGGAAGGGAAGGAAGGAAAGACTACAGCAATATCTGATAAGTCAGAAAATGATCCGTCGGAGGAAACGCAGAGCCTTTGTCCAGAACAGTTCTGGGTGACTAGCTTAAGGCTGCCCGTTGCTGTCCTGCTTATGGGGAAACGTTATGATGCCCCCGTCGGAGGCCAGCCAGAGGAGCCCATTTCTCTCTGGAGGTGCAGAATTCCCAGCTCTCTTCTTTCAAGTTCATACCTCAGAGACCCCACTGGGGAGCGGGGCCAGGTTCTTTCGAGGTTTTCTTAGCCCTTTCCCACATGCATCTAAACATCTTCTCAGACTCCTATAGAGTACCGTTCATGGGCAAGCCCATCTTCGTTATTAAAAAGTCAAATGTGTTACAGGTTATCGACTAGCAATCCTCAGGCCAGGTGTGTGTGCAGATGGAGACTGAGGGGCACTGGGCTGCTCAGCTCACTACAAAGTGCAGGGGCCATAAGGAACCTGTTAAGGTGGGGAGCGGGGGCGGGGGGGAGGGACGGCTCTTGATGGACAGGGCAGAATTAAGTTTCTTGTAATAGCCAAGGCCCACTTCTGACAGCCAGACTGGATCCCTGCGTCTGTCACACCTCGGCGCGGGCTGAGCCCCTCAAGCGTCATAAAGCTGACCTGCGGGGATGTCTTGAGGCAATTAGAAGATCAAACGCACGGGGCGAGGTGCGGGGCCCCGGCTGGCTCTGCAATTGAGACCCAGGCCGTAAAGTTCTGGAAATCAGGTTCCTGGGCTCGCAAGCCAATGATTGCCACATGCCAAAACACAAACCAGATTGCATAATGAGTGGGTTTTCCATAATTTCCTCAAATTAGGTTTTTATTAATGCCTGTCAACAGCAAATGACAGGCATGTGTTCCATTAGCGGCGGCCACGGGCCATGCCAGCTCGGGTTCGACAGCTAATGGGAAGCTTGCAGTCAGCCCCGGGCCCGCGCTGCCGAATGGAGCCTCCGCTGGTTTGTGATAGAGACGCAGGATCGGAGCCCACATTTCACTGTGAACGGCGGGGGGGGGGGGGGGGGGGGGGGGGGATTGTTGTTGAAAGTGGTTGGGAGCAAATGAAAGGGGTTGGCATGTTGGCAGACAGCTTGGTTGATAGCAAGGCCCCTGGGGTACCCCGGGGTACCCCCCAGGGGTTCTGCCAGTTGAAGCCCCGCCCTCCTTTAGCTTCTCACAGGGAATCATGGGAGATGGGCGCCTCCAAGCGGGGATACTGATGGTGTGGTTGCTTTCAGAGGGCCTCATGGTAGACTTGCAGAGAGGAGCCATTGGTGAGGAAGGTGTTAGGCTGACAACAAAAGAGCATTCCTGATGACTTTCCCTTTAAAAGGAAAACACAGCAAAATGGCTCAGTCGCTTGAGCATCATCCCGAATACACCGAAAGGTCGCTGGTTTGATTCATGTCGGGGCACCTGCCTGGGCCGTGGGCTCGATCCCCAGTAGGGGGCCTATAGGAGGCAGGCTCTCACATTAATGTTTCTCTCCTTCTCCCTTCCTTTCTCCCTAAAAATCCATTAAAAATATTTTTTAAAAAAACACACTAAAATAGAGACAAAGATACTCTTTTACTAAAAGCTAAACATTTTTGTTAACAACATAAATGCAGCCCAGCTGGCGGGGCTCAGTAGTTGAGTGTCAGCCTATGAACCAGGAGGTCACGGTTCGATTCCCGGTCAGGGCACATGTCTGGGTTGCGGGCTCCATCCCCAGTGTGGGGCGTGCAGGAGGCAACGATCAATGATTCTCTGTCATCATTGATGTTTCTGTCTCTCTCCTTCTCCCTTTCTCTCTGAAATCAATAAAATATTTTTTAAAAAGGAATTGGTAATCAATCACTCAGACCCTTCATAACATTTGGCAGGAAAAGCGTGTTGAAATGATTGGCTGGCAAAGCTACTTATTCACTCTTCCTCTGCTTCCCAGTAAAACAGAGAATCATGAATTGGCTGAAATAGACATGACAACATCACTTAAAATATATAAAAGCCCGTATTTGTGTGTATTAAATAACTTCAATTCGATGCCAAATTTAATTTGCCCACATTGAATGAAGCTGGCATGTTTTCAACTGCCAGTTATTCCTGGAAGCACATTCGTTCTTCCCCTGCAAAGCAGGGGGGAAAATTGCAAAGCTTACAAAAGGCAGGATCGGGCATCTTAATAGATGCAGCATATTGATCATTTACAGGCTCGATGTTTAGTGGCTAAACTGCAAAGGAAATACTAGCATTCCTCACTTTACCCAACTGCCACCATTCCATCTTCCAACAGATTTTCAAATATTTCAAATTGCTGACATTTCCAAAGATGGGTGACTCAAGGTTAGATTTCAAGCCTTGTAAGCAAATGTAAAAAGTGTATCCTCCCAATAATAACAATAATAATAATAATAATAATAATAATGCATTCTTCTTTAGAAAGCAAAAACTGTTGCAGGAAACCTTGCAAGTTTTGCAACGTTAAGCAAGCATTTATAACGATGGTTAGCTCTATGCCCATGACCACAGCTCTTTGAATTGATGGGAGATAATCCAATTTGCAAACAAGTAAATAAATGTGGGGAGATGGAAGGGAGGAGATAGGTATTATGTTTTTAAGTGCCGGCAGGAAAATGGAGTTTCTTTTTAAATGGGCACTTGGATGTAATGGCAAGCTAGAATTGAAACGCAGGTAGTCTAGAATGTTTGCGGCTGTAAGTGTGTGTACAAAGTACATGGCCTCCTTTCTCTATAGATTAGCAACTCGTCATTGAAAAGACTTTAAAAGTGCTGGAATAAACACCCCAGCTTTGTGCAGCACTAGGGAAATGAGTCTCCAGGCAGGTCCTAAACCTTTCGAAGTTCCTTTTGATTTTTTGCAAAGTTCAGTGTAGCTGTGAGAGCTTGGTGTCCCCTTCAACACTCTGTTTTGGCAGGTCAGCCGTCAGCCTCCACGCCGGGACAGCCATGGACATGGGACGTCCCATCAGAACTCTAAAAACTCGATCTATCTGAGTTAAATAGCTTCCCTTTGAGTTATCTGATCTGTTGTAGAGGGGACTCCAGGTGACCTTGAACTGCTAATAAATAGCCCTAACCAGTTTGGCTCAGTGGATAGATCATCAGCCTGGAGACTGAAGGGTCCCAGGTTCAATTCCAGTCAAGGGCATGGGCCCAGGTTGCGGCTGGATCCCCGGTAGGGGCCGTGCAGGAGGCAGCCGATCAGTGATTCTCATCAGTGATGTTTCTACCTCCCTATCTTCCTCTTCCTTCCTCTCTGAAATCAACAAAAATATATTTTAAACATAGGTAAATAAAAGAGCCAAGGTTTCCAATGATCACACACACACACACACACACACACACACACACTCACACACACACTCACACACACACTCACACACACACATACACACACACACACACACATACACACACACACGCACACTCACACTCACACACACACTCACACACACACACACACGCACACACACACACACACACTC
>CM050530.1:6318562-6493562 GCA_027563665.1 Antrozous pallidus
TCATGATCATCCCCCACACATTCATGATCATCCCCCACACATTCATGGTCATCCCCCACACATTCATGGTCATCCCCCATACATTCATGATCATCCCCCATACATTCATGATCATCCCACACACATTCATGATCATCCCCCACACATTCATGGTCATCCCCCATACATTCATGATCATCCCCCACACATTCATGGTCATCCCCCATACATTCATGATCATCCCCCATACATTCATGATCATCCCCCACACATTCATGGTCATCCCCCATACATTCATGATCATCCCCCACACATTCATGATCATCCCCCACACATTCATGATCATCCCCCACACATTCATGGTCATCCCCCATACATTCATGATCATCCCCCACACATTCATGATCATCCCCCCCACATTCATGCTCATCCCCCACACATTCATGATCATCCCCCACACATTCATGCTCATCCCCCATACATTCATGATCATCCCCCACACATTCATGATCATCCCCCACACATTCATGATCATCCCCCATACATTCATGATCATCCCCCACACATTCATGATCATCCCCCACACATTCATGCTCATCCCCCATACATTCATGATCATCCCCCACACATTCATGATCATCCCCCATACATTCATGATCATCCCCCATACATTCATGATCATCCTCCATACATTCATGATCATCCCACACACATTCATGATCATCCTCCATACATTCATGATCATCACACACACATTCATGGTCATCCCTCACATACATTCATGATCATCCCCCACACATTCATGATCATCCCCCATACATTCATGATCATCCCCCACCCATTCATGATCATCCCCCACACATTCATGATCATCCCCCACACATTCATGATCATCCCACACACATTCATGATCATCCCCCACACATTCATGATCATCCCCCATACATTCATGATCATCCCACACACATTCATGATCATCCTCCATACATTCATGATCATCCCCCACCCATTCATGATCATCCCCCACACATTCATGATCATCCCCCACACATTCATGATCATCCCCCATACATTCATGATCATCCCCCACCCATTCATGATCATCCCCCACACATTCATGATCATCCCCCATACATTCATGATCATCCTCCATACATTCATGATCATCCACCATACATTCATGATCATCCCACACACATTCATGATCATCCTCCATACATTCATGATCATCCCCCACACATTCATGATCATCCCCCATACATTCATGATCATCACACACACATTCATGATCATCCCCCACCCATTCATGATCATCCCCCACACATTCATGATCATCCCCCATACATTCATGATCATCCCCCACCCATTCATGATCATCCCCCACACATTCATGATCATCCTCCATACATTCATGATCATCACACACACATTCATGATCATCCCCCACACATTCATGATCATCCTCCATACATTCATGATCATCCCCCACCCATTCATGATCATCCCCCACACATTCATGATCATCCCCCATACATTCATGATCATCCCCCACCCATTCATGATCATCCCCCACACATTAATGATCATCCCCCATACATTCATGATCATCCCCCACCCATTCATGATTATCCCCCACACATTCATGATCATCCCCCACCCATTCATGATTATCCCCCACACATTCATGATCATCCCCCACCCATTCATGATCATCCCCCACACATTCATGATCATCCCCCACACATTCATGATCATCCCCCACACATTCATGATCATCCCCCATACATTCATGATCATCCCCCACACATTCATGATCATCCCCCACACATTCATGATCATCCCCCACACATTCATGATCATCCCCCACCCATTCATGATCATCCTCCATACATTCATGATCATCACACACACATTCATGATCATCCCCCACCCATTCATGGTCATCCCCCATACATTCATGGTCATCCCCCATACATTCATGATCATCCCCCACACATTCATGATCATCCCCCACACATTCATGATCATCCCCCACACATTCATGATCATCCCCCACCCATTCATGATCATCCCCCACACATTCATGATCATCCCCCACACATTCATGATCATCCCCCACCCATTCATGATCATCCTCCATACATTCATGATCATCACACACACATTCATGATCATCCCTCACATACATTCATGATCATCCCCCATACATTCATAATCATCCTCCATACATTCATGATCATCACACACACATTCATGATCATCCCCCACACATTCATGATCATCCTCCATACATTCATGATCATCCCCCACACATTCATGATTATCCTCCATACATTCATGATCATCCCCCATACATTCATAATCATCCTCCATACATTCATGATCATCCCCCATACATTCATAATCATCCTCCACACATTCATGATCATCCCCCATACATTCATGATCATCCTCCATACATTCATGATCATCCCCCACACATTCATGATCATCACACACACATTCATGATCATCCCCCATACATTCATGATCATCCTCCACACATTCATGATCATCCCCCACACATTCATGATCATCCCCCATACATTCATGATCATCCCCCACACATTCATGATCATCCCCCATACATTCATGATCATCCCCCATACATTCATGATCATCCTCCATACATTCATGATCATCCCTCACAAAGCGATGAACACGTTCCCCTGTGTTCTCAGTGCATGAAAGAATCATCTAATTAGGTCATTCAGCCAGAAGCCCAAGGCTCATTCCTAAGGACATCTTCTTATTCCATTTCAAACCCAGCTCATCTTAAACATCTCTTGAGTCTCTCTGTTCTTCATCCCATTGCTCCAACTGCTGGCAACTTGGATGCCTTGGCAAGTGTACCCCAATAGGTGCCCCTGCTGGACCTGATCCCATGCCTGGTCTTCTCTTCATGAAGTTCTCCACAAATAGTTTCCCACCTCAGATCCAATCTTACCCCATCCTCCTCCTGGACACCTACCTCTGCAACTTATTTCAGCCAGGTGTGCCCTCGCTCCTGGCTGCTCACCCTCCAATCCCTGCACGTCCTGTCTGTCCCTGCTGTGCACCCAGACGCCACATCTGGACATAAGACTTGCTTCCGCCCTGAATGGGTCAGAGTCCCTCTTCGCACTAGGATGGCCAACTTGGCTGCATGGTGTCACTGTTTGATCACTGTCCTTCCCCCCGTTGACTTGAAGTCTTCTCTTTGTTCGCTGTTGAATCCTCGGACCCACAGAGTTCATGCCATGAGGTGGATGTTCCATAAATATTCATTGAATCAACTCGCCCTCTTCATTTTATAGATCATAAAATCGGGTCCCTTAGAGGGCAAGTAAGTAAATCTCTCCAGGCGCATGGCTGGTTGGGTGCAGAATTGAGACTTGAGCCTATATCCCCTCGCTCCAAGTTCAATACTCCTTCCCTTCAATGCCCCTCCCACTACGCTCTTCCTGGGCAGCCTATTCTCCCCAGAGCAGAGATGGCAGAGGCTGAAGGACTCTGCTCAAAGTCACATGCACAGTGCACAACCCAGCTTCAAACCTGGGTCCTCAGTAACCTCTCAACCCCAGCCTTCCCCGGCGCTGAGCAGGAGGAGGATGGTACCGACCTGTCACTGGCCCATCAATTACTGGCTTCAGCGGGGAGGGAGATGCTGAGTGGGGCCTTTACTCACAATGGAAATTGAAATTAATCTAATTAATTTGAAGGAGCACTTCAATGCCACCGTGATAAGCGGTAGATACAGAGATGAAAAATGGGAATACAAATGAAAATTGATGGTCGTTTTCTGTCTAGTTTGAGGCTGGAGATAATTTTTGGAGATTTGTCTTATCATTAAAATTCCATACAGTGATGTGACCCCACTTCTTAACTCTTTAAATACACACACGTGCCCTAACCAGTCTGGTTCAGTGGATAGAGCATCAGCCTGCAGATTGCAATGTCCCAGGTTCGATTCTGGTCAAGGGCATGTACCTTGGTTGCAGGCACATCCCCAGTGGGAGGTGTGCAGGAGGCAGCTGATCGATGTTTCTGACTCTTTTTCCCTCTCCCTGCCTCTCTGTAAAACATCAATAAAATATATTTTAAAAATAACTAAAAAGTACACACACATGCCCTAGCCCGTTTGCTCAGTGGATAGAGCTTCAGCCTGTAGACCAAAGGGTCCTGGGTTCGATTCCAGTCAAGGGCATGTACCTTGGTTTCAGGCTCCTCCCCAACCTGGGCCCTATCAAGGCACGCGCAGGAGGCAACCAATCATTGTGTTTCTCTCCCATCGATGTTTCTCTCCGTCTTTCTCTCTCACTTCCATTCTGGCTAGAATCAGTGGAGAAATATCCTCAGGTGATGATTAAAAAGAAAAATACACACACACACACACACACCTCTTCATCACAGGTGGATAAAGGGTGACAGAGTTTGCAACAAATCAGCTGTACCTTCCATATTTCTTCTCTGGCTGTGGAGCCTGTGCAAGGTGTGAACTTTTGGGCCGATGGGAAGTCCTTACTCAGAATGGCCCTGCTCGATTGGCGTGGCAGCTTGCGACAAGTCCTTGGGGTTCCACAAATACTGTTGCTGTCAAAACGCCTTCAATGAATGACCCAGTGCTCCCACACCCAGCTCTGCCTCTGGTCTCCCCTCTAATATGGCCCTTCCCAATATGTCAGAGAGAAGTGGAAGGACATTAGTAAGAAATAGTGACTGCTCCAAACGGCCCAAGAGAAACGCAGGAAAAATACGTCAGCTGCTGTTCGATAATAGTTTGTATAATAAAAAATTCATATCATCATATATTTCCCATCATGGAGAATGGGTCTTAATGTCATTTTAATATTTTTTCCCAACGAAAAGACAATTTTAATTAAGGCGAAAGATATATCGCCTAAGGAAAGCTGAAGTGTTTAAAGTTATTAACTGCTTCAATACTTGTTGCTACCCTACAAGCCGCCATAAAAGAAAAGAAATTAAGCACTCGAGGGATTAAGGCAATTTTGAAAGCTGCACCCCCGCCCCCCAACTCTCCACTCCCCCACCTCCCGTGGCTTCTCCTTTTAGATCCGCCTGAACCAGTCATAAGGGTTCCCCTCCACTCGGCCAGACTCCGGCTTTGTGGCTCTTTTAATAACCGGCCCGGCTCCGGAGCTCTCACTCCTCCCCCCCCCGCCCCCCCCACCCCCCACCCCAGCATATGTCTGCCTCCCTCTCTCCGCTGCTGAAGCAGCTCAAGGCAGTTTCATTGACTGGGTGTTGTGTTACCCGGGAATCAATAGCCCAGCGCTTCCCAGCACGCCCATTAGCTTGTCAGTCAGGGCCTGGGGGCGGGGAGGGGGGTGTCGATCCCACTCCACCCGGGGCTGGGGGGCTGCAAACCCCAGGAATGCCGGCGGCCCCGGTGGTTGCTGGCCACCTGTTGCTCTGAAACATGTGCGAAGTGAATTAACTTTCGCGGGGCACATGCCTCAAAGGTCAATGGCAGTGGGAGCCTTAAACCCATGGAATCTTTTAACTCATTACCCGAAACCCAGCGCCCCGGACCCGCCCGGCTCCCACCCAAAGGGGGACGTGTTCTTGGAGAGGCCGAGTTTGGCAAACAGGTCGGCCCTGTGGGGTGGGGGGGTCAGGAAGGGCCTGGAGGGAGGGGGATGGCTTTCTGATTTGATTTCTCAGAGGCAACGGCCTGCCCGCTTCTTGATTACACATTAATGGGAAACAGTTTGCACGGGGCATGTGGGCTTGCTGGGGGTTTCCATAGTGTGTGTGTGTTTGTGTGTGCGTGTGTGTGTGTGAGTGTGTGTGTGTTTGTGTGTGTTTGTGTGTGTGAGTGTGTGTATGTGAGTGTGTGTGAGTGTGTGTGTGTGTTTGTGTGTGTGTGTGTCAGTGCATGTGAGTGTGTGTGTGAGTGTGTGTATGTGTGAGTGTGTGTGTGTGTGAGTGTGTGTGAGTGTGAGTGTGTGTGAGTGTGTGTGTGTGAGTGTGTGTGTGTCAGTGCGTGTGTGAGTGTGTGTGTGTGAGAGTGTGAGTGAGTGTGTATGGTGTGTGTGAGTGTGTGAGTGTGTGTGTGTGTTTGTGTGTGTGAGTATGAGTGTGTGTATGTGTGTCAGTGCATGTGTGAGTGTGTGTGTGTGTGTGTGTGAGTGTGTGTGTGTGAGAGTGTGTGTGTGAGTGTGTGTATGTGTGTGTGTGTGTGTGAGTGTGTGTGAGTGTGAGTGTGTGTGAGTGTGTGTGTGTGAGTGTGTGAGTGTGTGTGTGTCAGTGCGTGTGTGTGTGTGTGTGAGAGTGTGAGTGAGTGTGTATGGTGTGTGTGAGTGTGTGAGTGTGTGTGTGTGTTTGTGTGTGTGAGTATGAGTGTGTGTATGTGTGTCAGTGCATGTGTGAGTGTGTGTGTGTGTGTGTGTGAGTGTGTGTGTGTGAAAGTGTGTGTGTGAGTGTGTGTGTGTCAGTGCATGTGTGAGTGTGTATGTGTGTATGTGTGTATGTGTGTGTGTGCGTGTGTGTGTACGTGTGTGAGTGTGTGTGTGAGTGTGAGTGTGTGCGTGTGTGAGTGTATGTGTGTGTGTGTGTGCATGTGTGAGTGTGTGTGTATGTGTGTGTGTGTTTCTTGCTCAAGCTCCTAACAGGACTCTTGGGTAACTGAGGAGTCTAGTCTGTCTTGTCTTTGTCCAGAAGTTGGAAACACACGAAAATGAAAAGTTCGAGAAAGAAATACCTAAGGCTGAACTTCTTGGCCCACATGCCAAAAAGGAGTGGGAGCCTTAGAGCTAGTAAAAGATGAGATACAGTGGTCGGCAAACCATGGCTTGCAGGCCACATGCGGCTCTTTGGCCCCTTGAGTGTGGCTTCCACAGCCTGGGCGAGTCTATGTTGAAGAAGTGGCGTTAGAAGAAGTTTAAGTTTAAAAAATGTGGCTCTCCAAAGAAATTTCAATCGTTGTCCTGTTGATATTTGGCTCTGTTGACTCATGAGTTTGCCGACCGCTGGACTGTAGCAGATGATAACTAGGCGATGCAACTTTATTTTTTAATAGAATTTTATTGCTTTCAGAGGGAGAAAGAAACATCAATGATGGGAGAGAGTCATTGATGGGCTGCCTCCTGCACGCCCCCCACTGGGGATGGAGCCCGCAACCAGGGCCTGTGCCCTGGCTGGGAATCGAACCGTGACCTCCTGGTTCCTAGGCTGACACTTAACCACTGAGCCACCCCGGCTGGGCCCATGCGTCTTTAGTGTGCGTTTTAAAGAGCCTGGATCAGCCCTTTCAAGCATCGGCAATGCCTTCCAGTCAACCCCAGGAAATCTCTTTACAGATATTTATGATCCAAAGCCACGTCACCCCCGACCACAAAAGGAAATTCTGTGCTTAGTGCATAAAGGCTCGGCGGGCTCGGCAAGGTTTGCTTTCAGCGCCCGGGAGTTTGCTCCCGAAAGCCCAAATAAACTCACCACAAACCACAATGTCAACCGGCACACTTCAGATATGACTTGTTAACCTAATTCCACCAAATTAATTCGCCCATTTTAAGAGGGATTTCTGACTAATGGTGCAAACAAGAGCTCCAAAGCCATATGAACACCCATTTGAATGCAAAGGGTTGGCAGGGGAAATATCAATCTTTCGAAAGAGACACACTCAAGGCAAACATTGAA
Source organism: Antrozous pallidus (assembly GCA_027563665.1). NCBI lineage: Eukaryota > Metazoa > Chordata > Mammalia > Chiroptera > Vespertilionidae > Antrozous > Antrozous pallidus. The sequence goes on from CM050530.1 coordinate 6,326,222, forward strand.
CCCCAGAGTGCCAAATGTAATTTGTTTTCAAGTTTAACTTAACCTGATCAGAGGAAGAAATACGTCCCTTTCGGAGTGGAGAATGCACACAGCACCTCAAGCCCATTTCCCTCAGTGGCTTGCTTGCTTGTCGTTCTTTTGTTCTATCTAGTCTGAACCTGGGCATATGCCCTGACCGGGACTCAGCATATGACCTTGTGGTTCACAGGTTGACACTCAACCACTGACCCGTGCTCACCCGGCAAAGAAGTTTAATTCTTACCGATGTTTAGAAATGTTATCAGGCCGTAGCTGGTGTGGCTCAGTGGATAGAGCATTGGCCTGCGGACTGAAGGGCCCCAGGTTCGATTCCGGTCAAGGGCACATGGCTGGGTTGTAGGCTGTCCCTCAGAAGGGGGCTTCCAGGTGGCAGCCAATCAGTAATTCTCTCTCATCATTGATGTTTCTATCTATCTATCTATCTATCTATCTATCTATGTCTCCCTTTTTCTCTGAAATAAATGAAAAAATATTTTTAAAATATATATTGTTATCAGTTGCCGATGGAAGTGGGCTTCTTGGGGTGCCACGGAAATAAGAATTTCCTGGGGTTCCCCCTCCCCTGAGGAGGATGAGGCATCGTGGAGAGCTTTATTTCTGTGGAATTGAACCTCTGAGTTTCCAAGCTGCCATCTCCCGCATTGACGTTTCTCTTCCTCTCCCTTCCCCTCTCTAAAATCAATTTCAAAAACACATGTTGATGAGCTCTGGTACAAATAGGATGTATATTTATCTAATTCATTTAGTGACTTAAGGCTGAATTTATTTCAGTTTCTTATTCTAATTGGCTTTACATTGAGCATTGCCCATGCGGCTGTTTCATTCTACACAACATTCATCTTTTCATTAACAAATTTTTAGGACACTTGCTTTATAGTATCATTGTTCAGGTACCAACTATAAATGTGCTTTAAATTGTAGTTCTACAAGTTCTGTACAGTCACATAGAGCTCTTAACTCTGTCCCCTTGTTTGTTTTTCTGTGTGTTTTTTTTTAAATATCTAATTTGATTGATTTCAGAGAGGAGGGAGAGGGAGAGAGACAAAGAGACATCAGTGATGAGAGAGGTTCGTGGATCGGCTGCCTCCTGCACACACACCCAGGCATGCGCCCTGAGAGGAACCCTGACCCCTGCTTCATAGGTTGACACCCAACCACTGGCTCGGCTGTCCCCTCGTTAGTGGAGAAGCAATCCCCTTGGTATCCTAAGCCAGGACTCAGCCTTTGCCCAGCAGGTGGATTGAGGGGTGGAAGTAGCACGATTCTAGGCCCAAATTAGAACACGCTGGCTCCTGGGTCCCCATCTTCCTTCCCTCGTTCCTCATGGCAGTTTCCTAGGACTGATTGTGACGATCCCTTGGCTGCCTCTTCACTCGGCCCAGGGAGCCTAGGACCGTGGTCGGCAGACTGCGGCTCGCTAGCCACATTCGGCTCTTTGGCCCCTTGAGCGTGGCTCTTGCACAAAATATCACATATGCGGGTGCGCATGTACAGTGCGATTGCAACTTCGTGGCCCATGTGCAGAAGTCGGTTTGGGGCTGTCAAAAGAAATTTCCATCGTCGTAATGTTGATATTTGGCTCTGCTGACTAATGAGTTTGCCGACCAGTGGCCTAGGAAAAGGTCCTTTCTTCCTTCTAGGTTTTCCCCAGAGCAGAGCAGGGAACTGCCTGCCCTTCGGTAAGAAGCCTTATCCCAGATTAGGGCACCTCTCTCGCCAGAGTGTTCTTTTCGGGTTAGGGGTGAAAGGTCATCCTCTCAGAACAGATAGTCCTACTCAACCAATTACAAGATCCCAGGGTCCCTACAAAAGAGATCTTCAAATTTCACCCAAAGATTGCTTTTGCAGCTGATTCCCGGAAAAGCACAAGGAAGCAAACGAAAGCATCCTTTAAGACACATTCGGGGGGGGGGGGGGGGCGCGCGGGGGGGCGTACATTCAGTCCTAGTATAATTCTGAACAACAACAAAACATATCGACTCGGAAATCGTAAACAAACTGTGTGCTATCTGTGCTATTTTCATAGAGCGAGTCATACCCCCTCTTTATCCCATCAAGGTCCGAACATAAAGAGAGGTGAGCCTTGATTGTCCCATTGAAATGCTAACACTCAGGAAATGCGGGCAGATGTGTGCAGAGGCGCGGCTCAGCAGAAAAGCTACGGCTGGCCTTGGACTGCCAATTACACATCTTTATTTCCTCTGTTTAACTTGGGGAATTAAAGCTGCTTCGATGAAAAGGAGATTGGATTTCGTTTTCTCCTTTTCTCTGGGCATCATTCAACCAAGGACAGTGCCTCGCGATGCACTTTCTCCAAGTGCAATTGTCAGATGTGAAATTCCCGCATCAAAAGGTGCTGAGTTGTGTTTCTGATAAATACATTTTATTGGTGTCAGAGAGGAAGGGAGAGGGAGCAAGAGATAGAAACATCAATGATGAGAGAATCATTGATTGGCTGCCTCCTGCATGCCCCACCCTGGGCCTGTGCCCTTGACTGGAATTGAACCTGGGACCCTTCAGTCCGCAGGCTGACGCTCTGTCCACTGAGCCAAACCGGCTAGGGCAAGTCAGCATGTTTCTGTGTCAAAGATTGCAGAGCCACCGAAACTGGTTTGGCTCAGTGGATAGAGCGTCCTGGGTTCGATTCCGATCAAGGGCATGTATGTTGGCTGTGGGCACATCCCCAGTGGGGGGTGTGCAAGAGGCAGCTGATGGATGTTTCTCTCTCATCAATGTTTCTGACTTTCTATCCCTCCCCCTTCCTCTCTGTAAAAAATCAATAAAATATATTTAAAAAATAAAATAAAAGATTGCAGAGCCTAGTGTGGGTGTGAAAGGCTCTCCTTTGGCCTGAATGTAATCAGAGGGGATTTAGGTCAATAGTTCCGTCGCTTGTACTTGGTTTCCCCGAGTTTCCGGAGGGCGCTGTGTGCGATTTTGGACTCATCCTTGCTTTTTAATTGTTTCACACAGAAAATGCACCTTGTTGAGTGGCAAATCATTTTGATGAAGAGAATTTCAGATTCAGAAGTCAGTGGGTTAGTCCTGGCCGGTGTGGCTCAGTGGACAGAGCATCAGCCTGCGGACTGAAGGGTCCCGGGTTGGATCCCGGCCAAGGTCACAGACCTCAGTTGCAGGCTCCCAGCCAGGAGGTAGTCTCTCTCCCATCGGTGTTTCTCTCTCTGTGTCTCTCCCTCTCCCACTCTCTCTTGAAGATCAATGAAAAAATATCCTCAGGTGAGAAGGATTTTTTTAAAAAGGGAAGTGGGTCATTTTAGGATATGCATTCACCCTCTAGTGTGCGTTAGGACATCATACACGAAAACAAAGATGCGATCTCAAAACGTGCTACAGCTTTCCAGAAATTCGAATCGCAATAGAGCGGGACACCGCCCTTCTCCCAGGGCCCAGGTTTATTCCCACTGAAGAAGCAGCCAAGCCCAAGGTGGTGTTTCTCAGTGGTTAGAGCATCGGCCTGCACCCCCTCCCACGATAGAGGCCACAATGACAAGTGAACTCTGAAATCTCCCCCTGCTCCACTAAACCGTCCTTACAGAGAACGGAAACAGATGCACGGGGCTCATCAGAAACTGCGGTAGGTATTTTGGAAATCCGGTACCATCTGCTCAGAATCCCAGCCAAACGGGCCCCCCACCGCCCCACCCCTTATGTGACCCCACACGGGACTGGGAAAGTGGGCAAGCAGCTTGGCCCCACAGCCCCCGTGTGGGAGGATTAATATCACATGAGTCAGTGCATCTTCCCTCTGCGATTTGCCACAAGTGAGAGAGCTTCCGCTGCCCCCTCACAACATCTGGATGCTGCTGGCGGGGCCGTGGCCAAGTGGGAACATCTGGATGTCCTGGCAGAGGTAGGGCTGGGTGGCATCGGAACGTTGCTTGAGTGAAAGCATTTGGAAGAAAGACGAAAGGCGCTTAGCGTTGTTTTATGTAAATCTGCAGCCTGCCCAGAGGTTTGATGATTTAAGAAAGGAAAGAACAATGTAGCTACGCACCCAAGCAGGCCTTCCCCAGCTGATCTGACCGTGAACTGCTGAACATGGGGCCTTTTGTGTGCTGGGGGTGCCGGGGGTTCCCTCTGCGATTCTGGGAGTCATGGGTAATGTTGGCCCTGGCCACTCCGAACTCCCACTCCGAATGCTTTTCCTGTGACTGGCTTCCTCCCCGTGGGTCAGAGAAAAATGGGAGCAGGGTGGGTGTGGCCCAGAAATGTGGGCATTCGTCATTGTGTCCAGTGGCACTCGGGGTGGTGGCTGTCGAACGGAACAAAAGCGCAGCTGAAACACTTCACCGCGAATTGATCTGCGCCCACACCTCCGCAGAGCCGTTGGAGGAATGGGGCCCTTCTCCTTGGGGAGCCCCCCGCCCCGGCTTTAAGGCAGAGGGGAGTGAGCTTCCTGTAACTGTTTATTTTGGAAACAGTTGAGGAAGCATCTGACCTCAAACTTTCCCGTTGTTCAGCTCTTGCCCTCCAATCCTTTGGATGAATTGAAATATCTTGGCTTGCTATTTGTAGGATGATTCTCTTATTGTTAACATATGACTGTGGGGAAATGACTTTGGGTAATACGTGTTGGGATTTTTGTTTGTTATTGTTTGCTTTTTCAAACAATGTGTTTTCTGCCTTCTTACAAGTTATTAGACCACAAACCATATATCGAGTGTTCACTGCAGTATAAAGATCTGTACTGAGAGTTTTCCATACACGCTTGTTTCAATTCTTGTCACAAACCTCAGAGGAGCCGAGGTTTCTGTGTTTTCCAGATAAGAAAGCTGAGGCTCAGATGAAAAGACAGAGTGGGAGAGGGACTCGCCTGGAGTCACGGGGAGAGTCCTGCAGGGCTGGTGCGGGGATCGGCTGATTCTAAAGCCCAGGCTCTCAGGCCCTTGGCTGGCTGGCGAGTTCATGTCTAGAATTGGGAAGGCATCTCCTGCTGAATAAATGCTTGTGCCAGAAAGCAAATGCTGAAGCATCGGCACCTTGACCCTCTTCCCCACCCCAATCCCAGGACAGATGCCAGGACTCCAATTCCCAGCCTCCCTTGCATCTCCCAGGTGCCCTCTGCATGAAATGCCCGGATGAGAATTTGGTTCCAATGCCTCTGTTTTGTTGGTTTTGGGAGCAACATAAGCCTCCAGCATGGGGTGGCAAAGTTGAGTTCCCAGCACAGGTTTGGGGTTGCAGGGACGTTCTAGAATTTTCTACTTGTGCCAATGACACGGTCTTCTCCTGATACAGCTTTGTAGCCTGATGTGGTGTATATAGTGTTTATACTTTTTATTAATAGAAATTGACAGGCCAGCCAGTGGTTGAGCATCGACCTATGAACCAGGAGGTCACGGTTTGATTCCTGGTCAAGGCACAAGCCTGGGTTGTGGGTTCAATGCATGGTGGGGGCTTGCAGGAGGCAGCCAACCAATGATTCTCTCTCATCATTGATGTTTCTATTTCTCTCTCCCTTTCTCTTCCTCTCTGAAATCAATAAAAATATATTTTTAAAAAGAAATTAACAAGCATAAACACAAAATTTGCAAATGTGACAACCTTCCAATCTTATCTTATTCCTTCCAAACTCACTAGTGCTAAGAATGCTCATATTCCTGATGGAACAGTAAAAATGCATTCTTTTTGATCCAATCAATAACTCTATGTCTAAGGAATATATATAAGGGGGGAAAGTCATATAGGCAGTCAAAATATATAGGCAAGATGATTTATAATAGCAACAATTAGAACCTACATAACCAGGAACAAGGGTATTACTAATCTTTATTATATAAAACTAGAGGTCCAATGCATGAAGATTCATGCGAGAACGGGCCTTCCTTTTCCTGGCTACTGGCACCACCTTCACTCCGGCCGGAACTGCCTTTTCACTTCGGCCCAGAGCCACCTTCCCACCTGCCCATGCTGCCCAGAGACCCGAAGCTGCTGGGGCGGTGTGGAATGCTTCTGTCCTGCCCTGCCCCCAGCCACTCAGCTACTGCATATGCAAATTAACCCACCATCTTTGTTGAGTTGATTTGCATACTCCTGATTGGCTGGTGGGTGTCGTGAAGGCACAGTCAATTTGCATCTTACTCTTTTATTAGTGTAGATTTTAGTAAATAATAATAATATATTACATGATTATTAAAAATAAAAACTTTAAGGAATATTTGGTAGTGGGAAAATATTTATGGGGTGAAAATGTAACATTCAAAACTGCATGACAGTGATTCTAATTGTGCGTTTTTTTTCCTAAGAAAAACCATAAGTGTTAGTTTAAAAGACTGTAAGAGATCATATCAAAATATTGTCAGTAATGGAATTTTCAGTGTTGTTTATCTTCTTACTTTTTCCTACTTTTTTTAAATTAACATCAAAATTTTAATGGAACAGGAAAACTCAGTAGATGACATATACACACAGAAACAAAACTGAACACTGCCCAGGCAACACCAGGCTGCCTAGGTTTGTTGTGAAGCCCGGCCAAGTGACTTGAGTCCTCCATGCCTCAGTTTCCCCCAGGGGAAGTGGAGATGATGACAGTGTCTGCTTCATACGGTTGCTCGCTATGCCAGGCATCTAGGAGACTGCCTGGCAGTGATCATTTCGAGAACTAAGGTGAATATCATTCTCCTGTGTTTGCTTTCCAGCATAATATCACAATCGCACAAATGGAATTGCCTAGGAGCAGCAGTGCCTGCTCTGGGAAATTCTCGGAAATGTTCTGTGGTACGTGGTCTCGGTTCCAAGCTCCCTTTGCCCGTGTGGTTCTTTACTTAGTCATTCCCTCAGTCCTTAACTCACCGAGTTACTGGTTGTGCCTTATTTATCATCGTGCCCCCAACACTAAGCACTGTAAGTCCACACTAGATGTTTCCTATTAGGAACAGACTCCAACACTTACTGAGTATGGCCGATGGATATGATTAGTGGTCTGGTGCACGAAATTCATGTGGGGGCGGGGGGGGGGGTGTCCCTCAGCCTGGCCTGCATCCTCTCCAATCTGGGATCTCTCTCACAATCCAGAAACACTGGCTCCTAAGTGCTCACCTGCCTGCCTGATGCCCCTAACTGCTCTCCTGCCTGCCTGATGCCCCTAACTGCTCTCCTGCCTGCCTGATGCCCCTAACTGCTCTCCCCTCCTTGTCTGAACCCACTAAATGCCTATATTCTCTCCCCTCCTGGCCTGATCCCCCTAAATGCCTATGTGTGCTCTCCCTTTCTCTCCGTGCCTTCAGATCCCAGCGCAGGAGTGCTGAGAGCTCTCTGCCGAGGCCCCACCCCCCTGTCCTGATGCCCGCCTCTAGGCCAGGCGGCGCCAAGGAACTGTGCACCCCTCCTCCAGGGGGCCACCCCCCATGGCAGCCTCAGGTCCCAGGGTCGCGAGTCCCCGCCCCATCCTCACCCACCAGCTCCTGTGCATGCATAACCTAGTCATGACTGTGACAAAGTTAGGACCGATTAGCATATTACCTCTTTATTACATAGATGTTATGTTGTCTTATTAAACACACACACACACACACACACACACACACACACACAGTACACCATGTAGGGAGATTTTGAAAGAAAGGCTATATTTTTTCAAAAGTTTACGTCATGCGTTGGAAGGTATTACTAGATCTGCAGTCAGACTTCTTTTTAGTAAAGTTGATATGAAAGGGTTAGGATTCCAGCAATTAAAATCAGATCCCTTCCTGGAATTACTTTCCTCAGCCTATTTATAGGGAGAGTTCCATGGCTCCTATTGGAGTGCTGAGGAAGCCTTAAGCAGATACTACTGAAGCAGTTATTTCTATGTCCCTAAGAATAAACCCAAATTTCCAGCCATTTAAGCTCACTGGTGTTTCTGCGTAGATAGAGCGAGGCTCCCCAGAACACGGCAGTGACAACCTTGGCCTTCTCGGCCTGCAGACCTGGATTCCAGCTCAGGTGGCCCTGGGTGCGGGGGGAGGGGGGAGGAGGAGGCGAGGGGGGTGCTCATTGCACCTCTCCAGGTCTGAGTTCCTTTTTCACCCATTGATAGGGCTGCTGAACTTTCTAGAATCCAAGCTAATGGGGAACAGCAAAGACCCCTGGATACACCTGCCCCACTTAGGAGGTGGCAACTAGCAAGGAAGGGGTGAGGCAGTGCCTTCAGTTAAATGACTAAGTGAAGTTTATTTGGCTTGAAATTTCTAGATGCTTCCAAAACACTGCTGTGTATCTCCGTTTTCCTCGACAACTCACTCCTGGAGCTGTTTGTGGCCCGGCCCTGCCCGGGCCTTGGGCGGGGGGAGGGGGGGTAGTGCAGCCGGCCAGCGAGGCAGCCCAGATGCCGCCCCCTCATATCAAACGGGGCGCCCTGCTGCTTCTCCTGCACCATTAAATTTCCTCCCATGTGCAGGCCGGAGGCTTTTTCCAGGTGTGCGGATTCCTGGAGGGCGGGGAGCCCCAGCCTAGCATTAGCCCCATCCCACGCTGGGGCGCAGCACAAAGAACCTTTCTCAGGGCGCGGGCCCCCCTCTGGGGCACGCTGTTTTGGAGGCGGCCTGGCAGGGCCCGCAAGGCCGGCTGGCTGTCACTCCGCGGTGACACGGGGCAGGGTGGTCCCGGGAGCTCAAGAGGGTGGCACCCTCAGGCCTGGGCACCACCTCGATCCCTGAGATGCGTGGACGGGGCGCACCTAACACCTCCCCAGGCTCCGCGCGGCCCTGCGGGGCAGAGCGCCAGGCCCGGCCGGCCCCCTGGGAGCCCCCCTTCGTGTGAAAAGCCAGGAATCCAAGCGGAGCCACAGGTTGGGATCAGAGCTGGAGCCGGGCTCCCCTGCCAGGTGAAGAAAGCTGGCAAGGTCAGCCCTTCAGTCACCAGGTGGTGCATTTAATTTAAAAGGAGTGTTAACCTTGTTTATACAAAATAACAGCAATATGCAGAGAAGCAGTAAATCCATTGTTGTTAAACAGCGGGGCGCCGCTGGCGCTGGCAGGCTGCCAGCCCGGCGACTTGAACCCCGGCTGGCACGGAGCGATGGGGAGCAGGGGGCGCCGCCTGGCCTCGCCCTCCGCGCCCTCCGGCTGACTCCCTGCATTCTTGTCAAATATATTTAGAACAAGAGGTGTCCACTTAAAGAGAAACATTTGTTAATCACTTCAACGCGGGCGCTTGGCCGCCGTCCAGTTCCACCTTTATAATATGCACGGGCGGGCTCCAGCTAAGCAGGGAAGTCCCCGAGAGTCCCCTCTCCCCCCCCCCCCCGGGTCCCCTCGGATTGACCCGGGGTGAATGTCCCCAGCACCTTATTAATTTTCCCTCCCAGCGGGGTTTCCCTGGCCAAAGCCAAGGCTTCTGCGGGAGAGAAATAAATGATAACGCGGGAGGGAAAGAACGAGGGTGGTGTTGCTTTAAGCAAGGGACAGATCCCAGTGAAATGCCTGGTGACCCAGGCGGGTGTCGACAGCCTGCGTGTTTACCAGCAGCTGTCCCCACTAATGACACCGATAACTGAGGTTGCCCCGTTCGGGGTGCCGCAGATAAAGGGGCCTCTGTTTAAAGACTCCGGTCTCTGGCCCCTGATCCTCCCGTAACTTCTGATCAGAAGAGGCAAACCCTAGATGAGAGGTTTTCCCTCTCCGGCCTGGGAGATCACCTGTCAGCCCTGGGCCAACAGATGGATCTTGCAGGCGGGGAGACAGACAGGGGGAAGGGAAAGGCAGCCGGGGGCAGGGTGAGGTCAGCGCTAGGTGTCCAGGAGAATTCATCCTTTTGTTTGAAAACCACTGACGTGTCCCCGCCCCCAACAAGTCCCTGACATGAAGGTGCCAGGGACAAGGTCGCAGGGTCACTGAGGCTTACCCACATGCCAGTCGCTGTTAACACTTGGAGCCATGGCCCTCGCGAGACTGTGAGGACGACGTAGAGGCCCTTGGGTGGCACCCAGGCTGGACCTGGCGGCTGAGGTGGCAGATGTGCCCAGGATAAGGTCCCTGCCTTCAGCCACTGAGCAAGTTTGGCTTCAGCTCCCTGCCCACCATCCTTTTCAAACACTCAGACGGGAAGATACAGATATTATACACAATTTCATAACACGCCTACATAGCACGCATGCACACACGTGGGGCTGGGAAGAGGAAATGTAAAGATCTGTATCTGGAAATGCATACAGGGAGCTATACAATGGCCTATCTCTTTAAATTTCCTCCTCCTGCCCCGATCGAGTTGTCAGACAGCAGCTTTCCAGTGTGTTCCAAGCTGAGAGGAAGCCAAAGCCCTCACCTGGCTCAGGTCCCAGCCGGGTAGATCCTTGCCTTCCCTCAAGGCCCACGTCCGCCCTGATTAGTTCATGAATACAATCCATTTGAAGATCAACAAACCTGGAATCCCATAATCCCTTTCATGCTCTAACCAGTCCAGCAGACTTACCTCCAATAAAGCAAATGCACAGAACAAATTGATTTCTGCTTTTGGAAAGTGCCGATGGTGCCCCGGCTGGTGTGGCTCGGTTGGTTGGAGCGTCCTTCCACACACCCAAGGGTCATGGGTTCAAGCCCCCAGTGGGGGCGAAGTGTTGGAGGCAAACAACCAATGTTTCCCTCTCGAGTTGATATTTCCCTCTCTCCTCCTCTCCCTTTCCTGACTTTTCCTGCAGACACTAGGAAACAAATGACCTCACATTCATTCACCTGTCTTTTCACCTATAGGATGTCCCCTAGCTGACTCTCGAGATTTTGAGAGGAAAAATAAGTAAGTCAATAAAAGGTAGGCAAGGTATGTTAAGGTGCACAGCAGAAAGGTGGTAACATTTTGACCTAAGCAATTTCCTCGGCAGAGTTCTTCATGGTGTTTTTAAGGATAAACTCCCATAGAGTATTCCCCAGGGGTCTACATTAACCCGAGGCTCAGCACTCATATTTCTAAACTGTAGTGACTGCACCATTTGCTGTTGATAGTGCAGTATTATAAAAGCACTAGAGGCCCGATGCACAAAATTGATGCAAAAGTAGGCCTTTGCTTTTACTCTGACCACCTTCGCTCCGGCCCAGAGCCACCTTTCACCTCTCACCTTGTGTCAATTTGCATATCCCCTCCTTATTGGCTGTGGGCACCGCCATCTTTTGTTGCAGAGTTACAGTCAATTTGCATATTCCATATTTATTAGTTAGGCTCCTTTCTACAAGATTTAAATGTAGCTTATGATCTCTGGGTGGCATTTTCTTCATCATCCACTGTTAGGGGTTGGATTGTCTTCCCCTAACTTTGTCTGCTCAAGTCCTAAAGCCCAGCACCTTAGGATGGGGCCTTGCATAGGGAGAGGGCCTTCAGAGGGGGAGTCAAGATAAAATGAGCTTGTCTGGATGGGCCCAATTCAGCATGACCAGTGTCCTGTATACACAGGAAATTGTAGAGATACATATAAGAGGGAGAAGAAATGGGGAGACAAGGGAAGGGACTGCCTCTCCATGGCCATGAGCAAAGCCCGGAACACATCCTTCCCTCAGAATTAACCAACACCGTGACCTTGGCCTTTTGGCCTCCAGAACTATGAGACGACAGACTTCTGTTGTTTAAGCCCCCCAGTCGGTGGTACTTGGGTGCAGGGGCCTAGAAAAGCAACATAGCAAACAACTTTAACCATCTCAGTAACTTTACTCCTTGCAATCAATGCTTCAAAAGCTGATGAGCTCAATTTAAATGGCTTAAAATTATTGTGAATGTGCTACATAGAATGTGAAGGCAAACAGAACCGATACTCACTATGTATCTATTATGTGTTAGGCAGGATTGGAGGAACTTGATATATTTTTTGTTTATTTTGCAGGTTTAAACCATGCTTTGAATCACACAATTTTATTTAATTCAATAGGAGCACATTTTGTGCAGTAAGGACATTTACAGTAAACATGAATAATTGGGATGAGTACCAGTTAAGGGAATTGTCCATTGCTTAGCATATATCATTACATTACATACCAGAGAAGGCGGAATCTCCATACTTTATGAGCAGTGGTACATGGTGAACTCATCTCCATCAGTTCAATCACATTTTTGATTTATAATGTCATTCATAGTTGAAAAGTGTATACTAGGTGCTGTCAAGGATCCAGTTGTGAGCAGAGGTTATAAAGAAAACATAGCTGAGAAGGTTTCCCAAGTAGATGCTTTAGATAAAGTCCTAAAGGAGAAGGGTCTAAAGCCTGAAGCTCCTGTCCTCGGGTAGCTAAGAGTTTGACTGGTGAAAAAGGCCATAAGCAAGACAAGAAAGTGAATTACAGTTACACTTACAAACAATACATCATCAGCCCAGCTGGCAGAGCTCAGCAGTTGAGAGTCACCAGTGAATCAGGAGGTTACAGTTTCATTCCTGGTCAAGGGCGTATGCCCCAGTTCCAGGCTCAGTCCCCAGTAGAGAGTGTGCAGGAGGCAGCTGATCAATGATTCTTCGCTCATCGTTGATGTTTCTATCTTTCTCTCCCTCTCTCTCCCTCTCTTAAACCAATAAAAATATATTTTAGCCCTAACCAGTTTAGCTCAGTGGTAGAGCATTGGCCTTCGAACTGAGAGATCCCAGGTTCGATTCTGATCCAGGACACGTACAATGGTTGCAGGCACATCCCCAGTAGAGGGTGTTCAGGAGGCAGCTGATCAATGTTTGTCTCTCATCAATGTTTCCAGCTCTCTATGCCTCTCCCTTCCTCAATAAGATATACTTAAATATATATATTAAATATATACGTATATTTAATAATAATAAGTTGCTTAAATGTCTTCATTCGTGTGAACCAAAGTCCTTGACATTGCACACCAGAATCAGGCTGGTTACAGTGTTTAGCTTATTTCTTTTAAATAGAAAGGCAGAGAGTGACAGCTCCCCTCCCCGCCCCCATCTTTCCCTGAGAGGACCTCAGCTGAGAGCATGATAACCATAATAGTAGCAGCTGGCATTTCTTTAGTGCCTCTCCCATCCCAGCCATGATGTGGCTGAATCCCCTCAAGACCTCGGCAAGGGCAGCAGTAACTTCCCTGGGGCTCAGCGTCCTAAAGTGCAGAGAGAAGGTAGATGGTCAGACATCTCTCAAGCATCAGAGCCAAGACGTGAATCCAGGGCCAGCTGCATGGAACCCACGTGTGTTCTCCTCGCCCCGCAGGACGGGCTGGAAGACAGCAGGCAAGAGGGAGGATCTTCCAGTGCCTGGAGAGCACAGCCAGCTTCAGAACCTAGAAAGACATGGCGTCCTTCCTGTGCAGACTCTGCAGAGAGGGAGGTGCAAGTAAGGCTTGCTGTTCTTTATTTCCAGTGCACCTGTACCGACCGCGGGGTCCTTGTGCATCACAAGGAAGTACTGGCCGCCTGCTTTCTTCCATGTAGTTCTTAGGCGGTCGTTTTGGGTTAGGAGCCTGGAGGCTGGGTGATGTGTAATGCAAGTATAACTCTATGATTCCCCTCTGGCAACCATCGGTCTGTTCTCTATGAGTCTGTTTCAGTTTAGTTTATTTTGTTGGTTATTTTGAGGGAAATCACATGGTATTTGTCTTTCTCTACCTGACTTGTTTCACTTAGCACAATACCCTCTAGGTCCATCCCTGCTGTTGCAAATGGTAAGCTTTCATTCTTTTTTATTCCTGAGTTGTATTTCGTTGTATATACACGTACTGTGGCTGTGGTGGAACCCTCAAAATGCAGAAAGACTTTTGGTTTGAGACTCTCCCAGGTAAGAGGCAGGCTGTGTTCCCATCACTTTTCTTTCATAGTTGCTCGCCGACCCGGTACATGTATTTCACGACCCGGTGCACGTATTTCACACGTGACTAGAAGGAAGTGCTCTGGTCACAAAGACACCTGAGCGGTGTCAGTTGTGCCCGTCACTGGCTATTCTCTGCGCTCCACCTCGTTCACAGCTCCAGGCTTGTGGGGAAGAACTTGGTGTGATTTGTACTAAGGAGAGTTTGTTTTTGAAAAGAACTTTGAATGTTATTCCTAATCACAGTTGGCATTCACTGTTGTTTTGTATCAGTTCCAATCACGTCCTTTACAAAGTGTCCCCCTGATATTTCCAGTGCCCATCTGGCACCCTGCAGAGTTACTACAATACTAGAGGCCGGGTGCACAAAGTTCGTGCACTAGGAGGGTCCTAGCTGCTGCCAGCTGCCAACTAGGGCCTCCCTCCCTTCCCCCAGCGGCCCGCCCCCTGATCGAACTCCTGGAAGAACTCCCAGTCGAGGGGACAATTTGCATACTATGCTTCTATTATATAGGATTGTTGACTTTATTCCCCATGACGTACTTTACATTGCCTTGACTATTTTATATCTACTCATCTATACTTTTTAATCCCTTCACCTTTTTCATCCAGTCTCTCAACCGCTCTCCCCTCTGGCAACCATCGGTCTGTTCTCTATCTATGAGTCTGTTTCAGTTTAGTTTATTTTGTTGGTTATTTTGAGGGAAATCACATGGTATTTGTCTTTCTCTACCTGACTAATTTCACTTAGCACAATACCCTCTAGGTCCATCCCTGCTGTTGCAAATGGTAAGCTTTCATTCTTTTTTATCCCTGAGTTGTATTTCATTGTATATACCCATACAGTGACATCTTTATCCATTCATCTATTGATGGGCACTTGGGCTGCTACCATATGCTGGCTATTGTAAATAATGCTACAGAGAACATAGGAGTATATACAATATTCTGCATTAGTCTTTCCAAGGTGGTGACATGAAAGCAGAAAACCAAACAAAGCATAGATATAAGCCATGAGAATATCAGGGGTAAAGAATGTGCCAGAAAGAGGAGATCACAAATACAAATCCCCAGAAGGAGGCAGTGTGGTGGAAGGATGGAGGATATAATGGACAAAGGATCTACTGAGTGAATGCCTTCAGTAATGAGTTCTTATTAGAATTCAAAAACATTATGAGTTTCAAAATAACAGGAAGTCATTCAAAATTTATATTTTTAAAAGCGTTATAAAAACTCTCTCATTGCCATCATTATGCTATGGCTTAATTCTGCTTTTCTTAATGCTGTTCTAGAGAATAAGTCTGAATATGGAAGAGCTAGATACTAGAAAGTTGTATCGAACTAAAAAGAAATATGTCCTTCAAAGCATTCCTTTAAACCCATTTCCTGTGAGCCAAACAACCCTAGGTATTCCTTGAAGTGATTACCCAATTAAACTCTGATAATAGAGGTTCCTGAATTTTTTTTAATATTCCCTATTTGAAAAAAAAATGTCCTAGATTTAAAGGGATATCAGAGGACATAGGTCTGTGGCACCTGCGATTTTAGCTGAGTCCTTTGAGAAACTTAGATGTGGAATAAGTAATCGCACATAAATAAAACCACCTTTCAGGACCATGTACTTGGCATACTACAGACTCAACATAACTAAGAATGAGAATTGTTATTAAACTAGAGACCCAGTGCATGAAATTCTTGCACAGGGGGCAGAGGATGCCCCTTAGCCCAGCCTGCACCCTCTCCAATCTGGGACCCCTCAAAGTATGTCCGACTGCCCATCTAGGCCTGATCCTACTAGAATCAGGCCTAAATGGGCAATCAGACATCCTTCTCACAATCCAGGACTGCTGGCTCCAAACTGCTCATCTGCCTGCCTCCCTGATTGCCCCTAACCGCTTCTGCCTGCCAGCCTGATCACCCACTAACCACTACCCTGCAAGCCTAATTGATTTTTAACTGCTCCCCTGCCAGCCTATTTGCCCTCAACTTCCCTCCTCTGCTGGCCTGGTCACCTCTAACTGCTCTCCCCAATAGGCTTGATCACCCCCAACTGCCCTCCCTTGCAGGCCTGTTCCCTCCCAACTGCCCTCCCCTGCTGGCCTGATCACCCACAACTGCCCTCCCTTTCAGGGCCTGGAACCTCCAAAGCCCCTTCCCTGCTGGCCATCTTGTGGTGGCCATCTTGTGTCCATACGGGGACAGGATATTTGACCACATGGGGCAGCCCTCTTGTGTGTTGGAGTGATGGTCAATCTGCAAATTACTCTCTTATTAGATAGGATAGAGATCTGGTACATGGGTGGGGGCCAGCTGCTTTGCCCTGAAGAGTGTCCCAGATCAGGGTGGGGGTTCCCTTGGGGTGAGGGGCAGCCTGGGTGAGGGGCCTGTGGAGGTATGCAGGCCAGCCACACCCCCCAGTGACCCAAGTGGAGGCCCTGGGATCTAGGATTTATCTATGTCTACAATTGAAACTTTGTAGCCTGGAGCAGAGCCAAGCCTTCTGCTCGCTCCATTGCTCATTGTAGCCTAGAGTGGAGACCTAGGCCAGCAGGGCCGACTGAAAGCTTGGCTTCTTCTGTTGCCAGGGAAACCCAAGCCTCTGTTCTCTCCAGCTCAGTGGCTGCCACCATTTCTGTATCTTTTATAATTGAAACTTTGTAACATTGAGTGGAGGCTTAGGGAGGCAGAAAGCTTGGCTTCCTCTGTTGCTGGGGAAACCCAAACTTTCCTCCTGCTCTCAGTGGCAGCAGCCATCTTGGTTGGGGTTTATTTGCATAATTTGCTCCTGATTGGCTGGTGGGCGTGGTTTGTGGGTGTGGTGAAGGTATGGTCAAATTTGCATATTACTATTTTCTTAGATAGGATAGTACATAGTGCTCTAACAGGTTTGGCTCAGTGGATAGAGCATCGGCCTGTGGACGGAAGAGCCCCAGGTTAGATTCAGGTCAAAGGCATGTACATTGGTTGTAGGTATATCCCCAGTAGGAGTTGTGCAGGAGGCAGCAGATGGATGTTTCTCTCTCATTGATGTTTCTAATTCTGTAAAAAATCAATAAAATATATTTTTTAAAATAAATAAATAGGATATAGATACATAATCATCATAATAAAGTGCCTAGCCTTTCAGCAACCCAGTACCTATATGCACACTTCACAAATGTGACTTTGCCTGTCACACCCGCATACACGTGGCCCAGGTCCATAGGCAACAGATGACAGAGGGATGTGAATTCGAGGCTCCCTCCAGAGCCATGTGCTTCCTCAGGTAACCTGAGGCGGACAAGGTGACATCATACCCACTCCCCCCTCCCCATCCTGGTTCTATGCTGCTCATCCCATGTCAGTACTTCCGGCAGGCAGAGTGACTTTCCCATCAGTATAACTCATCAATACAGCAGCTCTCTCAGCACATTCTTTGTCTCTTTCACCCCTTATTCCCTCCCCTGTCCTCCCATCTGTCTCCCATGGTTGTCCATGGCTTCCTAACGTCATGCCTTTAATCCTGGGGACAGTGGTGGTGTAAGGGGGCGGGGAAAAGGAAGGCAGCCTAATCATTGCAGCTGGAGGGAATAACATAATCCCATCCAACCATTCTTGCCCGGTTCACCTCTGACCTTCTCCCCAAGCTTTCCCAATGGCCTCAAAGTATAAGCTCTTGACTCTCTTGCCAAAGACCTACCAAGTTCTGGTTGGCAGACAGCTGGGGCCCCTCCATCCATGGGACCCTATGAAAGTACAGTCTCTCCCAGCTGGTGTGGCTCAGTAGTTGAGCATCGACCTGTGACCCAGGAGGTCCCAGTTCTGTTCCCAGTCAGGGCCCACGCCTGCTTGCAGGCTCCATCCCCAGTTGGGGGCTTTGCAGCAGGCAGCTGATCAACGATTCTCTCTCATCACTGATGTTTCTATGTTTCTCTCCCCCTGCTTCTTTGAAATCAATAAAAATAAACTTTTTTTTAAAAAAAAGAAAGTGAAATTTTAGCTCCCCTCCAGGCTCGACAGAGCCCTGTACAGGTGGCCATGCAAGGAACAAACATTATTTGTGGCTATGGTCGAATTTAGACCATGCTGGCACCAAAGACATTTCTGATCATGCTTTTTAAGCCATCCAGTTATTTATACATTTTCAAGAAGTTGTGTGTTTATTTTTCTTCGTTGCTTCAGTTCGCTTGTTGCTATTTATCTTGCAATAAGACTAAATATTTTAAAATTGGGAATGACAAGCTGATATGGCCCAAATTCTTTTGCTTCGCCAAAGTCTAATCTTTTATAAGGATACAGATCCCAAATTTATTTTGGAAAGGCCAGTTGCCTCAGAAAGTCATTCTCAACTGGATTTATAAAGCTGGTATTATTTTTAGACTGTCTAATCTTTTTTCCAATTCCCTGATGGTCATAACATATTAGAAAACAAAACAGAAAAAAAAATAAGCAGGCCCAAGTCATGCCAAAAATAAAAACCTTTGGTTTCAAGCCTTTATAGATGATCTCTCTTCTCATTGATGTTTTGAAAAAAGTTTTAATTTGAGGAAGAAAAATATTTCTACCACCAGCGATATTTTAAGTTCATCAGGGACATTTTTATCAAGGGCTCAGATAACTTTTCATTTAGTCCCCAAATAAGTAAGTAAAATAAACAGATGATAACATTAATCTTAGCTTGTTTCTCAAATGTCCACTCTGTGGGACACTTGACATATATCTTTTCATTTAAGAGCCACACAAAAAGGCCGTTTTAATCACCTGCTTGCAAATAAAGGGACGGAGATTTAGAGAGACAGAGGTGCTGGTTGAAATCACTCAGAGATGATCAGGATTTGAACCTGAATTGTGTGTCTCTAACTTTAAATACTGTGCTGTGGTGAATAGGCCACGTGGTCTTATGATCAGGGCTGCTGTGGGGAGCGTACCCTGGACCAAAGCCTCAGGGTCCCTCTTCGCTTGACCTCTCAGCACCCAAGGCTCAAGGTCACCAGACTGTTGTTCATCTGGTTCATGTCCACCAGGATGGGATTGGCGAGGTGTTGCTGTGCTTGCATATCTTTCATATCTTTATATAAACCTGTAATCACACTAAATTGTGCTCATGTCATTTTCGGTAGTTAAAATTAGAACTTCTTTTTTTAATATGTTTTTTATTGATTTCAGAGAGGAAGGGAGAGGGAGAGGTGAAAACATCAATGATGAGAGAGAATCATGGATCGGATGCCTCCTGCACGCCCCGCACTGGGGATGGAGCCCCAGACCTGGGCATGTGCCCTGACCGGGAATTGAACCCTGACCTCCTGATTCATACGTTGACATTCAACCACTGAGCCATGCTGGCTGGACCAGAACTTCTTTATTGAGACATGAATTGAACACAAAACATTGTGTCTTAAGGCCAAAACTGATTCTTTTATAACAAGGATTACACCACTCATACATATGCAACGGAACATTTTTAAAAATTGGGTCTACATGGAATCACAGAATGTAGAGTTTTGAGAAAAAGCTGAAAGACTCTCTCTGTTGATTCCAGTAAAACTGATCTAACAGATTAAGAATTTACTATTCTCACCCAGGCGGTGTGACTCAGCAGTTGAGCATCAACCCATGAACCAGGAGGTCGCCGGTTCGATTCCCGGTCAGAGCACATCCCTGGGTTGTGGGCTTGATCCACAGTAGGGGGCGTGCAGGAGGCAGCCGATCCAAGTTTCTATTTTCCTATACCTCTCCCTTCCTTCTTCTCTAAAATCAACAAAAACAATTTACTATTCCCTTAAGAAGACAATTTTCCACTAGATTTAAACTGGGGGATTTTTAACAAGATCTACATAACCGATGTTATCCTTGAAGTACACACACTTCCCTTCTGTGATTAGATATTCTCCAGGTGCATATTCACACAAACCGCTGTCAATTCCTGCAGCACACAGAAATGGTACCGTCCACGCCACCAAGTTTGCCAAGTCTGTGCATTTCGATGGCTCTGGCATGAGACAGGCTGGGGTGACATCTTTGCCTGAGCGTGATCTTACAAAAGAGGGAGCGAATTATCAGCTTCATTCCTAAACACCAGCTTTGTCGTTTAGGCTTGCAGACAGCAGCTGCTCCCTAAATACAGGTCTGTTGAGACGATGGGGGCCACCAGTAAATATTAGAACCTATTGTTTCCAAAATATCCTCGGAATGGAACATGTTTTTAGTTTAATAATAATTAAGCAGACTCTTGGACTCAATGCCGGGTTTGAAGAAACGCTTAAGAAGTGATAACAGGTATCCGAGACCCACAACAAGGCCCCACCCTGCTTGTTCTGTCTTTGATGTAGCCATTTTCAAAGCCGAGATATCACTGGGAGCCCGACCAGGCAGAAATGGGCGTTGCTAGGGTGGATGGTTCCCAGGAAAGCGGATCTGATCTTTGGCCCCAGTTCCTCTTGGACCGCTGTTTCCTTTGGGATTCTCCAAGGCCCTTCTGTTGGTCTGTGTATGTGGGAACCCCTTTCATGTCCTGCGTGGTTCAGGGTTCAGGTTCAGGGTTTGGGTTCTGGAGGAGGCCGAACACCAATGAAAGAGACTAGAAAAGTATTAATTTGGGAGTATTGGAGGCCAGGCGGGAGCCCACCTCTAGGGGGAAGACTACCAAACGCTCTGGCCTAGCTTTCCCCTTTTATTAAGCCTACTAGGGGCCCGGGTGCACAAAATTCGTGCACTGGGGGTCAGTGGTCCTTCAACCCAACCTACCCCCTCTCACATACTGGGATCCCTTAGGGGATGTCCAACTGATGGCTCACCCCCAGCCTCCCAAGAATTGACATAAGACTAACAGGTGAAGGCTGCTTCAATTACCAATGCCTCAACTAAACAGCTCTGCCCTTTCAGAGCATTTATGGTTGACCAGCCTTCTGGATTCCCTGTCCACATATCTCTATTAAAGAGACAATGATAGGTTTCTGGCATGCATGCTTGGGATGGGGACAGAACTCTAAGCTTCACAGCACAAGTGCTTGGAGGCTTGGGGATCTGAGGAGGCCACATGTTAGACACCTGCCTCTTGCTGACCCCCCACCCAGGGCCCAGATCCAGAAGGGGCAGAACTGTGGCTCCAAATAAAACCATGGTCTGCACCTCCCTTTACAGAGGGTGAGATATAGTTTCTGGAACAGGCCCCCGCAGCTGGGGCTCCACCAGACTCCCCATCTCTGGGTCCTTGTCCAGCCCACCATCATTGCTAACAACAGCCCCCAATCGGGGTCCTCGTAGCTCATGAGAATTCCCAGAGGGAGCCTGGAAGGCCTAAACTACTTCCTACATTTCAAAAAGCCTGCACAACCCCACATTCATCATCAATTAACGTGATTGATGGACTTAATAAATGCAGTGGGGTATTTTTTAATGGATGAGTTTCCTGGGGAGTCAGAAGCAGATAATTAAAGGAGTTCTTGATTTTTTTTTTTCAAAAAAATTAGGGACACTTGCCCGGCCGATGTGGCTCAGTGGTTGAGCATTGACCTATGAAACAGGAGGTCGTGGTTCAGTCCCAGTCAAGGCACAGGCCCAGGTTTGTGGGCTCAATCCTGGTAGGGGGTGTGCAGAAGGCAGTCGATCAATGATTCTCTCTCATCATTGATGTTTATCTCTCTCTCTCTCTTCCTCTCCCTTTTTCTCTGAAATCAATAAAAACAAATTTACACAAAAGTTAGGGCTACTTGTGCTGTAGCATACAACATGGCCTGAAGAGCTGTGGAAAACATGTGCTTGCATGTATATAGTTGACATGGCCACATGAATGTCCCAAATTCACAAAACTATCAATAACCATTCAGCCTGTGGGTAGGAAAAGGCATGCCTTTGATGCCAAGAGTTCTCACATGTCCGTAAATGACATCCACAAAAATAAAAGGAAAGGGAGGAGGAATAAAAGAAAAGACAGAGAAAAAGCAAAGAAGGTTCTAGAATTATTCCACACCTACATACTTCTCAAAGCTTTGGGACACCTGACCCAGGACACCTGGCCTGGGGCTGGAAAAAGTGCTTCCGGCATTGCCAAAGGGGAAGAAGGAAATTTGCAATCAGGGAAACCTCAGGCCTCTCCCTCAGCCACCTCTTGAATTCGGTTGGCCGATCCCAGCAGGCAGATGCTTCGGGGAATGGGCCCCGGATCGGGATGTTTGCTGATGGTTCGTGACCTGCAGGATCCACAAACCTCATCTCTTGTCACCCGGTTTGCCCGACTCAGGGACTGCACCTCGCTCCCAGCGCCACTGCCTCTCCTGCCTGCAGTTGACATGGGCTCCGAGCAGATGGGCGCCAGGCCACGGTGCCAGAAAAGCAGTATGTGCTTCGTGTCGGTAGTTTAGGATGGCGGACTAGGCCAGGATCCCAGCTAAGGAGTTTGGGTCATACAGTTCCATGCTTGGGGGGAACGTGGCTACCCTTTGCCTCTTTTTATTTTCCTAGCATTTGTTCATGAGTAGGAAAAAAGTACCCAGCTTAGGCATAAAATTGAAATGAGCCCTAGCCGGCTTGGCTCAGTGGATAGAGCGTCATCCTGCGGACTAAAGGGTTCCAGGTTTGATTCTGGCCAAGGGCACATGCCTGGGTTGTGTGCTCGATCCCCATTGCGGGTGTGCAGGAGGCAGCCAATCAATGATTGTCTCTCATCGTCGATGTTTCTATCCCTCCTCCCTTCCTCTCTGAAATCAATAAAGAAATATTTTTTAAAACTTAAAATGAAAAATAATGGATGTTTAAAACTGTAGTGTTGGAATTTAATTTTTTTTTTCAGATAATTTTTCTCAGTGCCAAAGAAACCATTGTCAAAAATATATATTTCTTATTGGTTTCAGAGAGGAAGGGGGAGAGAGAGAGAGAGAGAGAGAGAAGCATCAATGATGAGAGAGAATCATCAATCGGCTGCCTCCTGCACACCCCCCCCCAACAGGGACTGAGCCTGAAATTCAGCCATGCACCCTAAGAGGAATCACATGGTGACCTCCTGGTTCATATGCTCAACCACTGAGCCACTCGGCTGGGCAAGAAACCCTTTGTCAAAGGAAATAGTATTTTGCTTCAGTATAAAGCAAAATAACGCCTGGGAGGCGGAGGGAGGGGTGTGGACAGGAGGCGGGATGTGTTTTCACCCCCCTCTACAGCTTTCCGTAAGGGCACTGACCCCTTTGAAACTGAAAATGGCCCCCTCAACCAGACACATTTGTATTCTTATGAAGCATCTCTTCCTAGTGTAAACAGACGCACCAGTGGAGAAGGCTGTGGGTATTACGTAGAGAATTAGTTCTTGCCCTGCTGGCATGCCTCAGTGGTTGAGGGTTGCCTCAATCAAAATATATATACACTAATAGAAGAGAAATATGCAAATTAACCGTCACTCCACTAAGCCCACAAGTCATGCCCACCAGCCATTAGGAGTGAGTATGCAAATTAACCCAACCAAGATGGCAGCCAGCCATGGAACTGGAGCAAGCAGGAGGCTTGGGTTGCCCTGGCGATGGAGGAAGCCAAGCTTCCCACCTGCCCTGTCTGACTCTGGCCTCCGCTCAAGGCTATAAAGTTTCAATTATAGAAGATAAATAAATCCTAGACACTTGCTTTCTGCTGGCCCTGGCCTCCACTCAAGGAGTTGCTTAGAAGAAGAAAAAAAGGACAGGCTGGGACCTTGGGTCGCTGCGGGGGGGTGATCAGGCCAGGATGGGACACCAAGGGGCCATTGGGAATAAGCAGACCAGCAGGGGGGGGGGCCAGTTGGGGGTGAGCAGGCCAGTGGAGAGGGAAAGTGGGGGGAGCAGGCCAGCAGGGCGGGCAGATGGGGGTGAGCAGGCCAACAGCAGAACGCAGTTTGGGGCAAGCAGGCAAAGTGGTTAGGGGCAATCAGGCAGGCAGGCAGGCAGGGGAGTGGCTGGAGCCAGCAGTCTCAGATTGTAAGAGGGATGTAGACTGCCATTTTAGGACTGATCCCTGTAAACTGGCAGTAGAACATTCTTTGAGGGGTCCCAGATTGGAGAGGATACAGGCCGGACTGAGGAACACCCCCGCCTCCATGCATGAATTTTGTGCACTGGACCACTAGTATATGTGTGGGTGGGTGGATAGATAGATGGATAGATAGATAGATATAGATACACAGACACACACACACACACACACACACTGAGTGGCCAAGTTATTATGCATTCAGAGATCATAATAATCTGGCCACTCAGTGTGTGTGTGTGTGTGTGTGTGTGTGTGTGTGTGTGTGTGTATTTTCTAAAAAATTCATTCTTGAGCTGGGTCAGTGCTCCCAAGGTGGGAGGAAGAAGTCGGAAAAGCATTGCGTGGTCCGCATTTCCCGTGAACAGGCTCAGCCCACTGTTCAATTTTAACAACATTGAGCCTTAATACTGGGCAGAGACCTAGGAATGCCCAGCTGAAACCAGAGAGTCATTATTTAGCTAGAGGAGGCACATGAGTGTCTATGTCAACCCAGGACTCCCAGAGATGAGGACTGAAGAGCCAGATTCCCTATCCTAACCCTTCCCCAACTCTTGGCTCTTCTTACCACCCCTGAACAGACTACAGACCTGGTGCCTCAAAGATGCCCGCTGAGCTCAGGGGTTGCAACCAGCCCACAATGTGTCCGCTAGGTTCTCACAGTGAATAGATATGATATACTAGAGGCCCAGTGCACAAAATTCGTGCACGGGGGTGGAGGTGTCCCTCAGCCCAGCCTGCACACTCTCCAATCAGGGACCCCTTGAGGAATGTCCGACTGCCAATTTAGGCTCAATCCTTCTGCTCACTCCGTGGTGACAGCCATTTCTGTTTGAAACTTTGTAGCCTAGGGTGGAGGCCTAGGCTAGGGTGGCAGAAGTTTGGCTTGCTCTATCACCCTGGCAACGCTAGCCTCTTCTCTCTCCAGCTCCATGGCTGCCGCCATTTCTGTTGGGATTATGTATCTTCTATAATTGAAACCTTATAGCATTGAATGGAGGCCTAGGCCAGCAAGGGCAGGCAGAAAGCTTGGTTTCCTCCGTTTCCAGGGAAACTCAAGCCTCCCTCCTGCTCTCAGTGGCGGAAGCCATCTTGGTTGGGGTTTATTTGCATAATTTCCTTCTGATTGGCTGGTGGGCATGGCTGTGGAGTGGCTTGATTGGAGGTATGGTCAATTTGCATATTACTCTTTTCTTAGATAGGATTATATGATATGATATGTTATCCATGATATGTAAATAAAATGTACATGCACAATGATATATGCACATATAAAACAATGTACACATACAAAGGAGAGACGAATACCCTTCCTGAAGCTGTGATTTGGATATGCTTCACTGCTTTTAAAATCTCATGAAGAAATCATGTGATTTTGGCCTTTCAAACTGAAGAAAACCAAGAATAAGTCTCAAAAGAACCAAAATGTTTGCCAGTTATAATATCATTCATCATCACCATCACCATCATACATATATGTATGTGTGTGCATTTACATAAATGTTTGCTTTATCCTAGATGTATATATACTTTTTTCTTTATACATCTTGCATATATATACACACACATGCATATATGTGTATACAACATGTACGTTACCTCCTATATATCACAGGATTATGCATATTGCCAATCTTTTAGAGTCACAGTAATATGTAATTTTTAAAGCCAACCTAAAAACACATGAGGTTTCATAATAGCTTTTATCATAGAAAAGACTTTGAATAAAAGCCTTGATCTGCCTTCTTCTGTGACCCACATATTGCTAATTTAATTGCCAGAAATGTCAATGTAAATTAATAAATCATTGTTTTTTTCCATTTTTATTTTATGAATTAAAGATCTGGTACGCATTTTTGTGCACATCCATAATTATTTAATGATATCTACACAAAGGCTTTAATGATATGGGAATAGTGATAGCAATTCTAAAATTCCACACTCAGCTGATAAAACATATATTGCTAAAAATTGTTTACTAAACGTGAATTCTTTCTGCCAGTGAATGGCTCACATGATGTTTTTCAACAATGAAAACAAGACAAGGAAAGTCTCCTATTTTTATCCTTTTTTGGGGGGAAATTGCTAGTTTGTAGAATCTGATTTTTTTTCCTGTTTTTGTTGCTGTAGTTTTACTAACCTAGAACTTTCATTTATTTTCTTATTCTTTTGGTGGCAATATGTACCCACTGAATCTGAAAAGACTAGTAAGAACAACAATTGGAGCCGATTCGACATGACAAAATTTTGTTGAAAATGGATGCTTTGGGGGGCAGAATCCAATTGAGTTCAAGTTCTTATGCGTTTCGCAGAAACTAAACTGCCTCTTCCAATGAAAGGAGTCTCGTCCCGTCCATTTATCTCTTCACTTTGTTGTCCCCCAGATTCCCATCATTCTCATGTGTGTTCAGCAATATTTGTAAAATCAAGATAAACCAAAAATCCAGGATTTACGTATGTGATAACTTTAAAAAGCACTTCTTCTTATACATAACTTGCATGCATATAATAATAACTAATTCAACAGAGGAGACCATTTCTTTCAAAAATGACTGGAAATTAAGAATGGTTAGTGTCCTTAGGTGAAATTGGTACTTTGGTGACCTGCACTAATGACATAATTGCAATGTCAAGAACGTAGTCTTCCTGTAATTTCTTTTTTTTCCCCTGAAAAACTTGAAAAGGAAGCATTTATTTTTACAAAACCATTCACCTTTGTTTTTGCCTTAATATGAGGAAATAATTCTGAAATAACCTCTTGAAATGAGAATATTTCCATATTGCAGTTCAAGATTTGGGCTCAGGGAGGGGGTGGGGGTGGAGAAATTAAGGCTGGTCAATGAGATTAGTGTTTCAAAAATAAAAAGAGAGAAGGAGAGAGTCCAATTAGAAGTATCCTGGGGTTATTAGTGATAACAGTGCTCATATCCAATTAAGATGAAAACCATTTTACCAGCTTAATGTGCCACCTCTGGCACTGTGGGTTTATTAGTTTTATCAGACCTGAGAACTGAATCTCGAAATGATCCATATGCGGAGTACCAAAGAGATACCGTTCAGACCGAGTGATAATTGGGATAAAATGAGATGCCTCAAAAGTTGTTGATTAACAAGCATTGTGGATTTTGGGGAGAGGAAGAAATCTGTCATTTCAGACAGTGTCTGAAAGGAAAGCACTCACTGGACTGTGCAATGACATTCTGAAGATAAGATGGCACCATGACCTTTTTGGTGTCCAAAAAAATGCAGCCATACAACATATCCATGTAAGACATTCAGCCTTCAGATTCATGGTGTGTCTTCTATACTGGACTCTCAAATGAACAGAGGCAGCTGTTTGTGATGTATGGCAGGTTTCTTGTTTTCCCTTCCAGATTAAGGGCTATGATAATTAATGATTGACATTAATAATTAATAAGAAAATCTTTCCAAGATGGGCTACATTATCCATGAAACTTCTTTTCGTTAATCGAGTTTCACTCCTTTGTGTTTTTAAACAGTCATTTGAACTTTTCAAAAAAAATTTCTCTTTGCATTTCTCTACCACCCCTCTCTCTGAATAGCACAGAATGATTAAAAGCAAACAAATGCCTACACAATAAAGCTGCCCACTTAGGCAGCAATAAAATCACTGGTGCGTTGCTTCCATAGATACCTCCTTGCCTAATGAAATTCTTGTCACTCACTCCTGAAGCTGGTGGGGGAAAGCCTCCATTGTGTGGCCAGCGTTCTGGGTGCTTGTCTCCAGTAAAATATTCAGTGCACGCCCAGGAATGTGCTGGAAATAGTTGGTGAGGTGGCCTCACAGTGAGACCAGTGGTCTGATACAACAGGTGCTTCTGGGAAGCTCACCAGTCCTTTCACTGCTAGAGTGTTAGAGCCAGCCCAGCGGGTGCGGCTCAGTGGCCGAGCATTGGCTGTGAACCAGGAGGTCACGGCTTGATTCCTGTTCAGGGCACAATGCCTGGGTTGTGGGCTCCATGCCCAGCAGGGGGCGTGCAGGAGGCAGCCAGTTAGTGATGCTCTCCTATCACTGATGTTTCTATCTCTGTCTCCCTTTCCCTTCCTGTCTGAAAGCAATAAAAACACATTAAAAAATAAAGCGTTAAAGCCACACATGAGAGCTGAATCCATGATGCTAAGGAATGAGCAGAAGAGCCTGGGAGCAAGTGTGGTCCAGGCTGGGGGTGAGAGGATGGCATGACCAGGTGGAGAAACATAGGGCATCTCAGCTAGATCACAGGATTCATAGGATATTCCTGTTCATAGACAGATGTTAGGCTCCTAAAGGTGAACCTTGTTTGAGGAGTGACTTTGTGATGAAATGTCTCATCATGTGAGTCTTTCAGTTCTATCAAGGAGTAAACATGTTATTAGAAAAGCAAAATGGATGTTTGTTTCTGCTAAGTGGAAACCAAGGGCTCTAGGTAAACCTTAAGTTAATACAGGTCACATGTGACTCGTTGAGAAGACAAAAGTAGCCTTGGCTGGTGTTTGCTCAGTGGCTTGAGCATCAGTCTTTATACCAAAAGGTCGCCGGTTCGATTCCTGGTCAGGGCACATGCCCAGGTTGTGGGCTCCATCCCCGGAAGCGGTGTGCAGGAAACAGCTGATTGGTATCTTGCTCTTACATTGATGTTTTTCTCTTTTCCCTCTCCTTCTTTCTCTAAAAATCAATTTTAAAAGTTTTTTTATATATATATAAAAGAAAACAAAGTAGAAATTAAAATTGTTTTTAATCATGAAATTTTTTAAGTGTCTGTGTGTGTGTCTGGCTGTCTATGTCTATGTCATATTAGATCTCTATTGTTGTATAACACTTTGCCAGAAATTTAGCAGCTTAACCAACACGTATTTATTGTCACAGACTGTGGGTTAGGACAAAGTGTAGCCAAGTCCTCTGCTTCAGGATCTCTCAAGATGTTGGCTTGGTTTGGGACCTCATCTGAATGCTCAACTGGGGAAGGAGTTAACGTTCAAGATTATTTATGTAGTTGTCAGTTGCCATCGTTTCCTTTCCTTTGGGGTTTTGGACTAAAAAGCTTAGTTCCTAACTGGCTGTTGGCCAAAGGCTGCCCTCGGTTCTTTGCCATGTGGCTCTTTGCCAACATGGCCCCTTGCTACGTCTGAGCCAGCAAGGAAGAGAGTTAGCTTGCAAGACAGAAATTATCATCATAGGCAATGTAGTCCCAGAGGTGATATCCCAACAATCTTGCTGTGTTCTCATTGGTTAAAAGTGAGTCACAGGCCCGCCTTCCAGGGGAGTGTAAATGCCAGGAGGAGGAATCATTGGTAGCCATTGCGTGCAGTCTGCCTGCCACGGTTGGTCTATGGTTGCGGGAGTTAAAATAATTTGAGTTATGCTGGTAAAGTGTATTCACGTGGGACAGGGATTTCTGCAAAGTTGTGGGGAAAATAGTTTATCCTTTAATTATCCTCAGTTTTAAATTATTTAATTTCTTTGGTTATAAAAATGAATCTGCTTTGGATATTTCTGTAATTTTCAAAAACACACTTAAATTGCCTGGATGTTGTAAAGAATCCTCACACTGCCCCTGTGGCTTGCATAATTTAATATTTAAATGAATTTAAAACATCTTAATTGATAGACAGCCAGTATGTACGTTGTTTAGCTCACCACATGATTTATGTTTTAAGGAAAACAAAATTTACCTAGTAAAACATGGCTTTTGCTGCAATTTAACTTAACTTTGGCCTCACAGTATACACTGAGTGACCAGATTACTATGATCTCTGAATACATAATAATCTGGCCACTCAGTGTATATCCTTTATAATAAAAGGCTGATATGCAAATTGTCCCCTTGACCAGGAGTTCAACCAGCAGGCAGGTTGGGCAACTACCCATGTCCCCTCCCCCTGGCCAGGCTGGCTGGAACCCACCCATGCACAAATTCATCCACTGGGCCTCTAAAATCTATATACACACTGAGTGGCCAGATTATTATGTGTTCAGAGATCATAATAATCTGGCCACTCAGTGTAGATGTGAGCAGTAGTAATCACGAGATATGCATATTGTATTATTGGTAATAAATGGCATTTATTTGAAAAATATTTCTATCACCCTCTTTCAAGAACACATTCAAATGGCATGTGTAGAACCATAATCCCAAGGCAGGAGAACTGATGGAAAAAGACATATTGAATGGAAACCTTTCTGGTGACTATCAATGTCCCATTTTTCTAACATCTGTGTAATAGATCCATGTTTGGCTAATGGTTTTATGCACCTGTAATAAAAGTCCATCCATAAAGGCTGTAATCAGTGGTTGATGGCAGACGGAACCCAGAGCTGTCCACTTGCCCCCAAATTGGCTTTTACTTGCCATAGTCAGCAGCTGGAATTGCTGGTCAGCTGAGAAAAATATGTTGTCTCTTGTGGCAGAAAGCGCTTCCTCTCGTTGAACTTAACTTTTCTTTTAGAACTAGAGGCCTGATGCACGGAAATTCGGGCAAGAGTATGCCTTCTTTCCCCCGGCTGCTGGCACCAGCTTCCCTCTGGGATCTGGGCTTCCCTCCTCTGGCCACCTGCAGGCACCCCAAACCCAGGCTTCCCTCCTCCTGCCACCTGCAGGCACCCCAAACCCAGGCTTCCCTCCTCCTGCCACATGCAGGCACCAGGAATCCGGGCTGGCTTCCCCCGGGCCGCCCACAACCCCCTGGAACTCCTGGCTGGCTTCCCTCCCACCCCAGCTTTGTCAGGAAGGATGTCCGGAAGATGCCCGGTCTAATTAGCATAGTCCCCTTTTATTATTATAGATTATTATTACAGATAACAGAAAACGGGCAATAACTGGATGATGTTTGAAAAGGGCTAATCTGACCTGGCCTGAAGAGCTCAGTGGTTGAGTGTGTGCTCTGGCAAGCAGGCGACCTGAGGATTGCTCACCTTCCCTGAGCAACCTAGGAACCAGGGCACGTGCCAGGGTGGTGGGCTTGATCCCCAGGTGCGGGTGTGAAGGAGGCAACTGACCCATAATTCTCTCTCACCATTGATGTTTCTGTCTCTTTCTCCCTCACCCTTCTGATCTGAAATCAATTTAAAAATATTTTTTAAAATAATCAAAGGGCTAACCAGAAACTGAAACGTGTGTGACTAAAATGGAATCCAATGATAAGGCACAGAATGCCCAGCTTCATTCACTTTAGAGAGGAAAATATTTATGTGCCTAGTAAACTTTAAAAATAAGCAGCCAGCAGCACCGACTTCAAGTTGGGAAGTAATGAATCCACAAATCATTATTGACTTAGCGTGATTTCGAGTTCGCTTCTTAACCTAAGATTCCTTGGCCCACGTTTTTTTCTCTTCTTTCATTTTGTCCAACAGATTCATTTAGTAGCTGCTGAACATTTATCCAACGCGTGTTAACTCAGGGAAGGTGGAAACTACTCAGGTCCAATCCCTAGCCTGCTTGCCAGGGCACACACCTTCCTAAGCAATGTCAAGGTTCCCTTCCGACCCAACACACATTTATCCTCAGGCAGAAGTCTGACTGGTTCACTGCTGGAACATCTTGCCTCTGGCATATGCACCTGAAGTGTGTGTAGGCCCTGAGCAGAATGGCTCGGTGGCCCCAGGGAGGGTAGCATTGTCCAAACAGTGAAGAAGTAGGTAGAGTTTCCAAGTAAAAGGGTGCGTAGAATAAGTCAGAGCAGTGGTGGAGTCTCCATTCATAAAGCAGCTAAGTCTTCATTCATAAAGAGGTTCAAGGCCACCAGCATCTCTCAGGACCGCCCAGGGTCAGGCATTGCAAAACCTGGAGACCTCAGTGCTGCCTCGGGGCTTTCTGGAGAAGACTCCCTGAGTTGGAGCCTGGGTTCCGGCTTTGCCACGTGCCAGCTCTACGTCTTTCAACACATTCATCTGTTTCTTCATCGATTAAAATAAACACCGGGACTCATATTTCACATGAATGTTGAGAGGATTACATAAGGGGGGACAGTACATAAAAAGCAAGTTGTATGCCCTACTGGCATGGCTCAGTGGTTGAACATGGACCTATGAACCAGGAGGTCATGGTTTGATTCCTGGTCAGAGCACGTCCCGGGGTTGCGGGCTCCATCCCCAGTAGGTGGCGTGCAATCGGCAGCTGATGGATGTTATGCTCTCACATCAATGTTTCTCTCTCGCTGTCCCTCTCTTTCTAAAAATCAGTGGAAATACCTATTTTTTTCAAATTGCAAATCATAGCAATCTTTGCCTCATTCTTTTCTAAAGAATCTTCCAAGAGTTGCTACCACCCAACACATGGCTTACCATACACCCCAATTGTGCAGCACCCCAACTCGGATCTGCAGAGCCCCGCTGCCCAGAACATCATGGGAGCACAAAGAAGACCCTGTGAGCCAGCCCACACTGACATAATAAACACACACACACACACACACACACACACACACACACACACACACAACTTTTTTCACAAGCTGCAGCCCATTCCCCTTGAAGCACACTTTTTAAACTCTTTCCCTGTCTTGTTTCAATTTGGGGGAAAATAAAGTTCCTTAAAAATAGATATTCCTTTCCAAAAATATATTCCCACCTTTAATAAAAGGAAAAGAAAACATTGGCTATCCAACCTGGGATGGCCAATGTCGCCATCCTTATGTACCTAAGATATAGGCTTATATTAAAGACTTTTATAGGAATCTATTTTTATTTTTTAAAACTACCTCCTTATGTAATATTTTGAAAGCAGCAACAAACAGTAAATTGTATTACCGATACCACTCACCGTTCTAAATATAGTAAAAATATGATTTGAAGTCAAGTTGGGTTTTGTTTTGGGGGTTTTTTTTTTAAGATCCATTTGCTTAAAAACACTGCATACTTTGTCTTGTTACTTATGGGAGATAATTAAGAATCTTTAATAAATAAATAAAGCCTGACCATAAATTTACAAGGGGATCACATTGAGACCACTTAACAACTGTAGCTTGCAGCTTTGCTACAAGTTTATGGTGCTTTTTGTTTTCATGGAATGAATATATTATGGTGGGCAAGGGAGTCAGGGGAGGTAATTGAGTGCCATTTCATCCAAAATTCACTTTTGTCAGAAATCAGAAGGCCTTCCAAACTTGTCACCGTTGAGTTCTATCTAGACCGATTCATCCTTTAAAAAAAAAAAATCAGAAACATTCTTTTTCTTTTTTTTTCTTTCTTTTTTTTTTTTTTTAGGAAAACCTATCCAATGAGGAATTTGGTGAATGTGGGGAGATGGTCCCCCCTTCCTTCTATCAGAATATTCGCACAAGAAAGTCTGGCTCTATTTTTCAGCAGAATCCCAGCAGTTTCTGTTTCTAACTTGGGAAGAATGTGGTTGGAGCTGAAAAGCCCCTGTCCCATTGTTACACTCCCAGGCACTGATCCTTGCTTTTAACATCATAATGAGGGATACTCTTTAGTGGATTATCTTGAGAAGGGATTAACTCCTTCAGGTCTTCTAGGGGGCAAGGTGTTTTGAGCCCTAAATACACACCAATTGCCTGCTTAACTTTTCATCTTATTTTGAAAACTGCCCAGCTGGATTTCAGATTCTTTTCCATAGAGCTGAATTTTCTTAGTAGCGAAGTTGGGGTGTGGGGGGGGGAGGCAGCAGATGCTAAATATAAGCGTTGTGCCTTTAATCTCCAGGGGCCAAATGCCTCAGATATGGCAAGGCACAGGGTAAGACTCAATCTGAACTTTGCTGCAAACTCTACAAACTATCTCCCAGGCCCATGATTTAAACCTGCAGCAACACTTTTAGGCGGGACTGCCCCTTTAAACTCCATGTGGCCGACTGGCCCTGATACTGTGACTTTTAACATTATTATGGACATTTTTAAAGTCATACTCAAAGTAGAATTCAAATACCTAATAAACACACACACGCATACACATATACACAGACACACACACGCACGCATGCACACACACACACACACACACACACACACACTTGAAAAGAGGGCTAATTGCTCAGTAATTTATAATCAAGTGGTTTCTTTAAGCTTTGCTTTTTTTTTTATCTCAATAACCATTTATTTCTGGCTGCCTATTACATTAATACCGAAATCTTACATTTGTTTCTTAATCACCTTAGCCCTGCTCTAACCTTATCTCTGTTATTAACTACCCATTGTATTATCATATGATTTGCCAAAGAACTAGATAATTTTAAATGTGTTCTTTCTTCTCTTTTCCTGTTTATCCCAACTTTTTTTTCCTTAATCACTTACACTTTTTCTTTTGTTCAATCTGAAGAATATTTCCCCCCGCTGAACACACTCATTTTTAAAGTGTTTGTTAAATATAGAAAATTCCTTTTAAACGTACAATGAATTTTTTTTTCTTGGAACTTTGCCTTACAGGTTGATTTCATTTTTTAATCAAATAACTCCCATCACCAGTAGCTTTAAAAAAAATAATGTATAGATGAGTTATAAAATGCTCTGTTAAGTATGCAATCGTTTTAAACGTATATCCAACCCCAAATAAAAAGCAACTAAAGGATCTTGAGAGAATGAAGTTGCCTACTTTTTTTCAGGCTCACAATCCAGGTGCACTTTGGTGCGAACAAAATGAAATGAACTCTTATTCTTTGTTTAATACATATAATAACTGTATTCTAGAGGCTGTGCTTTAATTGTAAATAATCCTCCACATTCTTTCAGTGTAAACTCTTTAAAGAGTCATGAATTTTATTTATACTCTCTCTCTTTTTTGAGAGTCTTTTGTTTATTTGCTGTTTCATTCTTTGAGAAATAACACTCGCCCAGGAAAATCCCCCTCTCTGCTTAAGGAATTAGGCCCGAGACAAAGGCAGGGAATTCTCTAAAGCCTTGTTTTGTGCTAAGAGAAATGTTTGACATTTCTGTGGAGAGGTGTTTAGTTAGGATTCATTAGGTCTTAGGGACTCTTTTCTCTCCGCTGGCCTTTCAGATTCTGCCACTGTGTTTCTCCCCCCCCCCCCCCCCCCCCCCCCCCGTGTTTGGGAGACGGGAGAGAATTTACCAGCGTGTGATTAGGTTTCCTACATTCGAAGAGCAAAAATCCAGTGGTTTTCAATGGGATGCCCACGTATTCCCCTCGCTCAGCAGACCCAAACCTGAGTCTCACTTGCTCATCCCCATCTGGGTAGTAGAGAGGGCAGCTGGCAAGGCAAGGAAGAGAAAAAGCTCCCCCAAAAGTTACGTCCTGGATGAAATAAACGCCTCCCTTACATCTTCAAACAGAGTCACTTAACCATCCCTCCCACCATCCATGTTTCGTCTAGAAACACTAAATAAGTTCAGGTTCCATGTCATTTTGAAGGCAAGAGGAGGTCGGAGAATAGTTTTTATTTTACAACGCCTTGGTGAGCCTCCATTCCTCTCTGAGATCATTTAAAAGCTGTCCGCGATGGTTGAGTGTTGACCTATGAACCAGCAGGTCACGGTTTCATTCCTTGTCAGGGCACATGCCCAGGTTGCAGGCTCGACCCCCAGTCGGGGGGGGGGGTGCATGCAGGAGGCAGCTGACCCATGATTCTCTCTCATCATTGATGTTTCTATCTCTCTCTCCCTCTCCCTTCCTCTCTGAAATCAATAAAAATATATTAAAAATTAAATAAAGATAAAAGTTTCCTTTCCTAAAGGCTAGCATAGTTGGGCTCCAATCCATAGGCAGGAGAGGGGATCAGAAGGAAAAAGAGAAACACCAAGGAATCGAGCACATCCAAGCAAACACCCTACAGTCACCCAAATGTCTCTCTCCGAGGGAAGCATTAAAAGACTTGACAGGCAGGGGTTTTGCAAGAGTGGGAAGTATCCCCAGTTCCCGTGGGAAAGCTTTGTCACCCTCAACAGTGAGGCCATTAGCGAAGCATTCCCACCTCCATCCTGGCACTGAGTCGGAAGCATCTGGAGGGGCAGGACAGGAGCTGGTGAAGGAGTTGCAACTTCGGTTGGAAGAGACCAGAGGAAAAACACAAATACCATCGTCCTTAAAGCAGCACGACTCTGAGCCATGACACAGACAAATAACGAGCTGAAGGAAGACTCCTTTTGTTCTTATGGTTTCATTCTCTGGAATAAATCTGAGTTGACCAGATATCCTATCTAATCTAATAAAAGAGAAACATGCAAATTGACCATACCTCCACTACGCTCACCAGCCAATCAGAGCAACTATTGCAAATTAACCCAACTAAAGGTGGTGGCAGCCACGGAGCTGGAGGGAGCAGGAGGCTTGGGTTGGCCCAGCACTGGAGGAAGCCAAGCTTCCCACATGCCCTAGTCAGCCCTGGCCTCTGCTCAAGGCTACAAAGTTTCAATTATAAAAGACAAATAAATCCCAGATACCTGCTTCCAGCCAGCCCTGACCTCTGCTTAAGGAGGCACTGAAAAAAGAAAGAAAAGAAAAGAAAAAAAAAGGAGGGTTTGGGAGCTTGGATTGTGGGGGGGATGATCAGGCCAGGATGAGATAGCAGTTGTGTATAATCAGGATGGTGGGGGGCAGGGCCATTGGGGGTAAGCAGACCAACAGGAGGGCCAGTTGAGGGCAAACAGGCCATCAGTGGGGATCAGTTGGAAGTGATCAGGACATCGGGGGGGGGGGGCAATTTGGAGTGAGCAGGCCAGCACGGGGGGGGCAGTTGGGGGCAAGCAGGCCAGTGGGGAGGGAAAGTGGGGGTGAGCAGGCTGGTGGGAGGGGCAGTTGGGGGTGAGCAGACCAGCAGGCAGAGTGGTTAGGGGCAATCAGGCAGGCAGGCAGATGAGTGGCTGGAGCCAGCAGTCCCTGATTGTGACAGGGATGTCTGACTGCTGGTTTAGACCCAATCCCTGTAAACCAGCAGTAGGACATCCTTCAAGGAGTCCCAGATTGGAGAGGGTACAGGTGGAGCTGAGGAACACCCTGTCCCCTGTGCACAAATTTCATGCACCAGGCCACTAGTCCTATATAATAAAAGGCTAATGTGCAAATTATCCCCTTGAGAGTTCGACAGACCAAGAGTTTGAGTGCTGGCTTTGATGTGTGCTGACCACCAGGGGGCAGCTTGGAATGAAGGAAGGCCCCGACCATCTCTGATCACTGGCCAGGCCTAGGGACCCTACCTGTGCACAAATTTCATGCACCAGGCCTCTTGTATTTAAACAATTGTATTTGTTATTTTCTCTCCTGTTAAGAAAAAAGCAAACTCAAAGGTGGGTGGAGATGTTGAACGTTCTTTGAGTACCAGAGAAACAAGATTTGCTTACGATATGCCCTGGCTTATTAATTATTCAATGGGGAGTCAGTTTTCTGTTTACCCCAGGAATGTTGTTTAGTGAAAGGTCAACAATAAGGATGTAACAATGATGGCATTTGGTCTGCAACTGTGCATCTCTTCACACCATTTAAAATCAATTACTATAATCCCCACAGGACTTCTTCCCCCCTACACCTACTAAATATAACGGGTTCTAATGCACAAAGGACGCTATAGAAATAGTCTCCCCCTTAACCCTGGAGCCCTTGACCATCAGCACCCCAATGTGGAGATCCAGCATCTTCCCTAATTATAATGAGTTAGAATCAAATGTGTTTCTATATTTTAAATTCCTGTGGAAATGCTCCTGCTATATTCTTAACAGAAATAGCCACTGTCCCTGCATGGCATTCTTATGTCTTCAGTAGAGGCCTGGTGCACGAATTCATGCATGGGTGGGGTCAGGCCGGCCCATCCCAATGGGGCCCATTGGGCCAAGCTGGCAGGGGGAAGGGACCACGGGTGGCTCAGGTTGGTTGGCTGGTGCAGTGCGCATCATAGCCACTGGTCGTTCTGGTCGGTCCGCCGTTGCAATCACTGGGCTTTTATATATATAGATTACTGTACAGGTAGGAACATTAAAGCCACATGATCCTTTAACTTCTTCATAAAGACAAATGGCTTACTTTAGCCATTATAAAAGGTGGCATGTTTTGTGATCAGCTGTGAGTTGGTCGTTTTGAGAAACTGTAAAACCTAGTGTTTCTTAAAAACAGCAACCTCATAAACATAGCCAATAGTACTGAGAGGATGGGGGTGGGAAAGTTGAAGAGGATAAAGGGGGTAAATATATGGTGGCAAAAAGAAACTAGACTTTTTTTTTCGTTCATTTTTATTGCTGAGCAATATCCCATTGTATGTATACCACATTTTCTCCACCCAATCAGCCCAAGTTTAGGGCTGTTGTGGTGGAAAACCATGAGTGTTACAGACAAGACTTCTTTCTATCTCAGTAGGTGGCCAGTTTGTGCAACAAATAGAACAGCACCATTTGCCTGGTGGCTGCGTAGCTCAGTAGTTGAGCATTGACCTAGGAACCAGGAGGTCATGGTTTGATTCCTGGTCAGGACACATGCCCAGGTTGTAGGCTCGATCCCCAGTTGGGGGCATGCAGGAGACAGCTGACCCATGGTTCTCTCTCATCATTGATGTTTCTCTCTCTCTCCCTCTCCCTCTCTCTCTCTCTGCCTTCCTCTCTGAAATACCATTTCAGAGGTAAATAGAGAAGATAAGAGAGAGGGTATCCAGGGATTTTTTTTCCCTTCTGTAAAGTTCAGACCATGCATCATCTCTAATGAGCTTGAGAAAGCCGAGCAGAGCTAATGTGCCACAATTCATCATGTTGCCCATCTCAAAGGTGACAGGCAACCTAAGGGGGAAGAGTCTTTATTTTGTAACAACAACAAAAGAAGAAGGTGGGATAATCACATTTAAAATAATGTCTCCAAAGGAACCCTTACAATGCGCATCAGCTGTAGAAAATTGTCTCGTTATGGTGGGAATTTGGTTAAATCTGCATCAAAAATTTCTATTGGCACCTGTAAGCTAAACACTTGATTTTTATATTTAACCCAAATGTGGGGAAGAAGAATTTCTTGAGAAATCTTTTCAGATTTTGAGGAATAAGGTGCTGTTATTGTGAGAACAGACACAACGTTTGCAGTTGTTAGAAAATGGAGAAGAGGAAGATGAAAACGGAGAAAAGAATGGTAGAAAGAGGTCCCATTGTCACAAGATCATGCAAATGAGGTGAACCTTTATTTTTATTTTATTTAAATCTATATTTGTGTTGATTTCAGAGAGGAGGGGAGAAGGGAAAGGGAAAGGGAAAGAGAGAAACATCAATGATGAGAGAGAATCATGGACTGGCTGCCTCCTGCACGCCCCCTACTGGAGATCAAACCCACAACCACCGCACGTGCCCTGAGCAGGAGTCAAACCGTGACCTCCCGGTTCACAGCTGGATACTCAACCACCAGCCCCGGCAGCTGGGCTAGTTCATACATTCTGCACAGCACTCATGCTCCAGTCATTTTTAATAGCTCTCCGTGGCTTATTTCGTTACGTTCCCACATTCGAGTTGGCTTGGATGTAGATTTTGGAGTTGATGATCTTTCTGATTTTAAAGACTGTATAAATTTGCATAATGGAATGCAAAGTGTTTACACTGCTGTCTAAATTGGAGACTGGCTCAAGGCTGCCCTCTTTTTCTGCCTCTGAATTCCCAGTTGGCAGCAGCCCCCAAACTTGGAGATTTCTCGCTCCCAGGGCTCATCTCCAAAGCTATCAAGCCCAAGAAGGTGATTTTCATGTAATAATTTCCTGCTCATCGTTTTAACCTCTTTTGGTGCGTTTCTATTATTTCTTTGTCCTTACTGGTGGTTACACCAGCTCCCAGTTTAATATCATTTGCACATTTCATTAATATGTGGCTTACTCCCTCTTCGAGATCCTTAATAAAGATGTTAAATTAGATTGTATCTGACATTGACCCCTGGGGCACCGCCGCGCTTTCGCGATCTCCCGCTTCCCTGCCTGCCGCCTGCGGAGCCCTCGCCGGGTGCCTGGGATAAATCTCCCATTTTCATTCCGCAGCTGAAGTCGAGGCGTGTGGTTTGGGATAACTTGACATTGCCAGAACACACTTGCAGTTGCTAGGAAGTCATATTTTAGCAATTAAGGACAGGTTCGCCAGATTCCGTGTCGGATTGCCAAGCAGCTGACAGTGACGAGAGATGGGCCCTCTTTCCTGCCTCGCGCGTTTCAGTCAATCGGGGAGGGTCTTGTTTTTTTCCCCCCGACGAAACTTCTTTCCTTCCAGGCTACAATCGGCTTTCACCAGCTTTTAAACGTGCCTGCGCTGTGCTCCCAAGCAGGTTTATCAGAGAGGCTGGTGCGCCGATGGCCCATGTGCGCCGGCTTCAGGGAAGCGGACCAGGCGCCCCGCTGAGCATCCGACCGGAACTCAGCTTTTCAATTTCAAAAATCCACCACGAGTCTCCTTCCATTAGGCTGATTTCCTGCTAGAGAAGGTACAAGGCCATGCCGTATGCCTGGCCCAACGCTTCACTCTCTCATCATATTGCGAGAGGCCTACAGATTTCGACCAGAAGCAGAATTTCTTCAAAGACGCTATAGAATGATATCCTCAGAGTTAGGCCTGGCTGGGGTGGCTCAGTGGTTGGGCATCAGCCTCTGAACAAGGAGGTCACAGTTCAATTCCCAGTCAGGGCACACGCCTGGGTTTCGGGCTCGGTCCCCCGTGCAGGAGGCAGCCAATGGATTCGTGATTCTCTCCGATCGTTGCTGTTTCTCTCTCTCTCTTCTTTTGTCTCTGAAATCAATGAAAAAAAAAGCAACACACACACACACACACACACACACACACACACACACACATATTTTAAAAGAAAAGAATTAGACTGCATTACCAAATAACCCACAGTTCCTACGCAGTGAACTTGACCGTGGTCACTGCAGCCTCACTTGGGCTGTTCTAACCGACACCCTCATTCAGCTCAAGGACAGAGATGTTTCCACTCTGAAGCCTGATTGCTCAGAGAGAGACACCAGTTCTGAATGAGCTCACTGTGGGCGAGTCCAGAGCCTTTCTTGTGTGTCCACCAGGTGTCGAATAGCTTAACCAGCCACCTGTGCGCACTTCCATTCGTTACAGGATCGAGGATGTCTGATTTCTCCAAGCCCACAACTGCCCATGAATAGTGACCATCATAGGGACCCATACAGGATTTGGGGCCCTAAATGGTGTGGCTCAGTGGCTAGAGCGTCAGCCTGCAGAATGAAGGGTCCCAGGTTCGATTCCGGTCAAGGGCAGGTACCTTGGTTGCAGGCACATCCCCAGTAGGGGGTGTGCAGGAGGCAGCTGATCAATGTTTCTAACTCTCTATCCCTCTCCCTTCCTCTCTGTAAAAAGTCAATAAAATATGTTTTTTTTAAAAAAAGAGATTTTGGTACAACAAAAACGACAAGTCCCCAGGAGGCCATTCTTAAATTTGACTCCATACTTACAATGACGGGTAAAATAAAAATAAATTTATCTATCCTGGCCAGTGTTGCTCAGTGGTTGAGAGTGGACCCAGGAGGTTACGGATGGATTCCCCGGTCAGGGCACAGGCCTGGGTTGTGGGCTCAATGCCCAGTAGGGGGCATGTAGGAGACAGCAAATCAATGATTCTCTTTCGTCATTGATGTTCCTATCCCTTTCCCCCCCTCCCTTCTTCTCTGAAATAAATTAAAAATATACATGCTTATAAAATAAATATATCTAATCAAAGAATGGTTTATCATGGGAAATAAATGCATTGAAGATCATTCTCTCGGATCTAATTCGGAGAGATACTTAACAAGTAGCATAACAAAGGCTTTCTCTCTGTTATAATAAGTAATTGATGGGGACAGAACCGAGTTTGCCTGATGGACTTCGGAGCGGAAGAGTGACAGGCAGTCGCAGCGCCGTCATTGAAAAGCTGCGTCCAAATGATTTGTGGTTGTTTTTTGTCAGAAGACATTTGAATGCTTTCCGAAATGAGAAAACATCCTCGCCACAAAAGAGCAGTTTGATCGCCTTTTTCTTGAAAGACTATGTGAGAATGTTCAAACAACATTAGAGATCTGGCTTATAAACCACTGAGAATGAGTCCGGGAACCGTCACTTCTGCATCTAAATTTTTTAAATACATTTTATTGATTTTTCACAGCGAGGAAGGGAGAGGGATAGAAAGTCAGAAACATCGATGAGAGAGAAACATCGATCAGCTGCCTCTTGCACACCCCCTACTGGGGATGTGCCCGCAACCAAGGTACACGCCCTTGACCAGAATCGAACCCGGGACCTTTCAGTCCGCAGGCTGACACTCTATCCACTGAGTCACACTGGTTTCGGCTGCATCTAAATTTTCCAACGCTCACGCACCGGAACGAGGTTTCTCTATATAAAGCTCACCTCATTCCTTCTTTTTCCCCCCCAAAATATATTTTTATTGATCTCAGAAAGGAAGGGAGAGGAAGGGAGAGAGAAACATCAATGATGAGAGAGAATCATTGAACATCTGCCTCCTACACGCCCCCTACTGGGGACTGAGCCCACAACCCAGGCCTGTGCCTGGACCAGGAATTGAACCGTGACCTTCTGGTTCATAGTTTGCCTCCCAAGCACTGAGCCACGCCGGCTGGGCTCACTCCTTCTCACTGAACAGGCTCCAGAGCTTCTCGGTCACCTGGTGCCAACGTCCAAATGTCTTCCCACTCCCCTGCCCTAAATACCCGCTATCCCTAGCGGGCCCCGGGGTCCGACTCCCCGAGTTATGGTGCCCTTCCATTCTCTTCCCTGAGACATGTTTCTTCAACTTCCTGTCCTCCCCTGGTGAACCCATCACTCGAGGCTGCCCATGGGACATGCCCTTGGTAAAGCCAACGCCATTTCTTCCCCTCATGGTACCTACTCCGCAGGTAGGTAAGTTAGCCTTTTGCTGTCTGTGCCGGCCCCTGTCCTCGAGTGGAGGGAATGGGATTCTCTCGCAGGAGCCCCGGGAAGACTAATGACATCAGATGATATGCTTGCTATTTTCCATCCTCATTGTTTAGTTAGTTGTCCAGGTGGACTCGCCCAATCTCTCCAATGGCAAAGAATATATTTGTTTATAAAAAATATTTTTATTGATGTCAGAGAGGAATGAAGAGAGAGAGAGAGAGAGAGAGAGAGAGAGAGAGAGAGAGAGACCGATCCATGATGAGAGAGAATCATGGGCAGGCTGCCTCCTGCGTGCTCCCCACTGGGGATGGAGCCTGCAACCGGGACATGTGCCCTGACCAGGAATCAAACCGTGACCTCCTGGTTCATAGGCCGATGCTCAACCACTGAACCACACCGGCAGGGCAAAGAATGTATTTTTTTATTATTTTTATATCCCACCCTCCTCTATCAAATAGCTTATATGTCTGGCATATTATTAGGGGTGAATATTTGTTGAATGCATGCATGAATGCATGCATGAATGAATGAATGAATGAAGACCTGAATTCAGCTGGTGATTTAACCAATAAATCACCAATGACTTGTGGCCCAGTCATTTGATCTCTCTGCACCCCAGATTCCTGCTGGGAGCCGGGGGGAGATAATAATTGCTACCTGCCATGGAAGGATGCAACGAGGATTAATGAAATAATTTTTTGTAAAGCAGTTTGAGCTCCCTGGAAGAAAGGCACTCTGTAAGAACAAAGTGTTATCATAATTATTATGTAGCATCTTTCATCTGCGAATCTCCGAGCACTTCACAAAACATTAACTCATTAGTCTTCCCGGGGCTCCTGCGAGAGAATCCCATTCCCTCCACTGGAGAACAGGGGCCAGCACAGACAGCAAAAGGTTAACGTAACCCCCTGGCCTGGTAAATGCCCATTCCAAGAACAGGTTTCAGGGAGACCGCCCTGGGAACCTCCAGGGTGGGAAGCTCCCCCTTCTCCCCTCCTCAGAGAAAGCCATTGAGAGGCTGGATAGTGATAGCTGGATGGAGAGCCCAGGTTAATACCTCCCATAGAAGAAGGGGTGGCATGGGGCAGCGAGCTGGCGACCGCAGCCCCTCCCTCAACTGTAACAGAGACGCCAACGCCCCCAGCCACGGCTTGCCCTCCCAGGGCTGCACGCCCCCCGGCTTTTCATCAGCTCCCTTTTAAGTTGACACCTTTCTGCCAGGCTTGTCTCCCAGCCAGGGGACGTCTCATCACCTCCGAACACAAAGGTAGCAGTTTAGCAGCCGAAGAAACACTCCTAAGTAGGACATTCAAAGGCGCTTCCCCCTCCTAATGCTGCTTTTCCTGCTGAGTCCCGCGAATGTGAGCTGAGACAGGTGCTGCTAATCCGCCTTCTAAAAGGAAAAGGGAGGAATGTCAGCTATTCTGCAGAGACGAGGGGGGGGGGGGCTGCTTTCGGATAAAGATGCTGTTACATCGGGACCGTCCAGCAAACTCGGAGCCATTTCTATTCAGGGAGGCGACACGTGTGCTTTTCGCACAGATGTGAAATTCCTGCTTCCTGGAGGTGGCGGTGGAGATTACCGGCCCGGCCCAGCCAGCGGGGCTCAGGGGTTGAGGGTTGACCTGTGAACCAGGAGGTCACGGTTCGATTCCCGGTCAGGGCATATCCTGGGTTGCAGGCTCCATCCCCAGTGCGGGGTGTGCAGGAGACAGCCAATCATTGAGTCTCATTATTGATATTTCTCTCTCACCCTCCCCCTTCCTCTCTGAAATCAATAAAAACTTTTTTTTTTTAAAGAAAGGTTACTGGCCCAATAATGTGGGTAAATCTGCTACAGACATACAAGCACGTATGTCCATGTCCTGGAAGCAGGACTGTGTCTACAGGCCAGGTGGGTTGGACCATCATGGTTCCAAGAGCCACCCCTTAAGGTCATGCATTTTCAGTCCTAACCAGTTTGGCTCAGTGGATAGAGCGTTGGTCTGTGGACTGAAAGGTCCCAGGTTCGATTCCGGTCAAGGGCATGTACCTTGGTTGCGGGCACATCCTCAGTAGCGGGTGTGCAGGAGGCAGTTGATCAATGTTTCTCTCTCATCGATGTTTCCAATTCTCTATCCCTCTACCTTCCTCTCTGAAAAACTCAATAGAATATATTTTTTTAAAAAAAGATCATACATTTTTAGGAGAGACATTCATCTCCTTGATATTATTTATTTATTTTTGAACATCTTAAAATGTATATTTTTAA
Organism: Antrozous pallidus; assembly: GCA_027563665.1. Taxonomy (NCBI): domain Eukaryota; kingdom Metazoa; phylum Chordata; class Mammalia; order Chiroptera; family Vespertilionidae; genus Antrozous; species Antrozous pallidus. The sequence continues at coordinate 6,370,994 of CM050530.1, forward strand.
TTTTTTTAATTTATCTTTATTGTTGAAAGAGTTACATATATCTCCCCTTTTCCCCAGTGACCCCCTTCACCCCCGTTCTTGCCCCCTCCCTGGGCCTTCACCGGATACCATCCAGGTCCTTGGGTTCTGCGTCTATGCGGACAAGTTCTTTGGTTGCTCTGTCCCCTTCCCTCTGAGATTCTTCCGGCTGTCCCTTGCTTCCGTGTCTCTGGATCTGCTTGCTCCTCAGTTTATTTTATCGTTCCACCCTGACTTTCAATCCCAACGAGCCGAATAAGTTCCTTAGGCTAAGTTTTTTGCTGATCCGCCACCTCGGAGACTTTGAGTGGAATATCCCTCAGCTTAATTCATACTTGGGACTTTTCTCTTAAAATGCAACTCCTCTCCCATCTTCCAGCTCCTAAGTTAAGTGACTGCATCAACAGAGAAGGGAAAAAGTTAGTACTGACTAACTTTTAATCCACTGTCTATATGACCCCTACCCTTGAGTCCAGTACATGTTAAGTAATTAACTATTTACTGAACTGATGAACGCTTCTTTGATTTCGGGATCCAGCCTTTATTCTCAGAACTATTTTGGTAGTCGTGGGATCTGGCTTTCTAGTTCGTTTCTGCCCCTTCGCTCTTTCCAATTTTAAGCAGCACTCGCCTGTCCAAATAGAAAGTATGTCTCACCCACTGACCCGGTCCCGGAAATGGTCAGCATTGTGCAAGCTCTTACTTAAACGGTGGATGGAGGTGGGGGACGCCATATCTCAACAAAAATATTAGAATGACCCAGGGGGACCGGGTCAAAAGAGAGAGCGATCATAATCACTTCTGCTTATCCCTCCTTCCCAATGGGCCAGCCCCTGGGCTAAGCCCTTCTCAGACTGATCACACAACAGCAGAGGGAGCCTAGATCTTCACCCCACTATCTTTATTCGTCACTGAATGGCTCAGTGGCCCAGCTGGGCTCTAAACAGGTCTGTCTGCACCCCAAAAGGGTCTTCCCGCCCAGGGAAATACTTGCCCTTCTCTCAGCGCCGCCCCCCCTCTTTGGTGTACACCTTGGTGGGATCTTTGCCAGTGTTTCTAAAGTCCCCACAATTTCATTTCCCACTCGGGCTCAGCGGAAGACACGTGTCCTGTGGAAAAACTGTAAATGGGCTCTCTCCTCCTGTCGCCAAGATGCTGAAGGGGAAGAAAAGGTGGCGCCGGCCCCTGCTGTCGTGAAGAAGCAGGAGGCCAAGAAGGGGGTCAACCCCCTGTTTGAGAAGAGGCCCAAGAACTTTGGCATCGGACAGGACATCCAGCCCCAAAGGGACCTCACCTGCTTTGTCAAGAGGCCCCGCTACATCGGCTGCAGCAGCAAAGGGTTCTTCTCTACAAGCGAATAGAGAAGGTGTCATCTGCCATTAACCAGTTCACCCAGACCCTGGACTGCCAGACCGCTACTCAGCTGCTCAAGCTGGCCCGCAGGTACAGGCCTGAGACCAAGCAAGAGAAGAAGCAGCACTTGCTGGCCCGGGCTGAGAAGCCGCCGGCAAAGGGGGTGTTCCCACCAAGAGAACTCCTGTCCTTGGAGCGGGGTGAACACAGCCACCACGCTGGCGGAGAACAAGAAGGCCCAGCTGGTGGTGATAGCGCACGACGTGGACCCCATGGAGCTGGTGGTCTTCCTGCCCGCCCTGGGCCGGAAGATGGGGGTCCCCTATTGCATCATCAAAGGCAAGGTCAGGCTGGGGTGCCTCGTCCACCACAAGACCTGCACCACCGTCACCTTCACACAGGTCAACTCGGAAGACAAGGGAGCTTTGGCTAAGCTGGTGGAGGCCATCGGGACCAACTACAAGGACAGATACGATGACATCTGCCGCCAATAGGGAGGCATCGTCCTGGGTCCCAAGTGGATGGCTTGCATGGCCAAGCTGGAGAAGGCCAAGGCCAAGGAGCTGGCCACGAAGCTGGGCTAAGTGTGCGCTGTTGTTTTCTGTACATAAAAGTAATAAAAATTCTCTTCAGCCAAAAAAGAAAAAGAAGAAATGGAAATGGAAGCACTGGAAATGGACATTGGCAGTCAGACAGAGGGAGGCCTCCTTGCTCAAACAGAGGAACCCAGTGAGAAAAATACAAGAGAGTTTTAACTTTCCAACTGGCCTCCTAGACATTAAATGTACCCAACGTGAACGATCATGTCAAAATTGGGAAGACTCTGTAGCACAGCTAGGGAGATTCAGGTCATCGTTGAAAATGAAGATGACTCTGCATGGTATGACTTATCAGTTCCGCCTGAAATGACCACTGGAATTTCCGAATGACTAGAGGGAGGAGAAATGTAAAAATGAGCTCAGTCTAGCCCTAGAGGATGTCTGGAGAGAGTGATAAGGAGTTGACCAGCTATGGTCTCCTCCCAAGAAACTGAATCTTGCATGAAAGCGGCCAGGCTTCTCATTGCTGCCAAAAAGCACCCCCAGGTGTGTTTCTACACCTCAGCCATTTCCAAAGAGTGGGGTTTTACTTAATAGAAAATAATCTCTGTAACACTGCCCCTTAGCCAAACAGCGCTAGTTTAATTTAAAAGAGTGTGTTTTTAACAGTGTATATTTTTATTGATTTCAGAGAGGGGGAGAGAGAGAGAGAAACAGAAACATCAATGATGGGAGAGAATTGTGGATCGGCTGCTTCCTGCACACCCCACACTGGGGATCCCTGCACACCCCACACTGGGGATCCAGCCAGCAACCCGGGCCTGTACCCTGACCGGGAATCGAACCGTGACCTTCCTGGTTCATAGGTCAGCGCTCAACCACTGAGCCATGCGGGCCAGGCGAGGGTATATTCTTTAAAGTTCTTTCTAGATTGACAATTTCCTTTCCAAAATGGAGAAAATGGATCATTACTTCACCATCCAGACCCTGAAGCGCTTCTGCACTCAATACCTTTTATTGGCCTTTGAAATTATCACCTCCATTTAGGGAGTTTTAATTGGACCCTAGATCGCTGGGTTTCTCTCACCTCCTGCTCCTCCAGTTGGACGGAGGCTGCAGACCCAGCTTCCTGTCCGTCCAAGGTTAGAGAATAGATTGCATTCATTTGCAGACGTGTCTAGACAGACAGCTGCTACCGCTACCACTGATGCTGTAAGACCCAGATTACACCGAGGGCAGGTAACCCCACACCCAGGGCCAAAGAAGACCAGAAAGAGTCCCACGTACGTACACCCAGAAGCAAGGAAAGGCAGGAAATTCTCAGATAAGATGGAGCCTGGAGGAGAAAATTCCAGAAGGTGATATGAACTGGACAGGGCTCTGAGATGTCCTGGCCAAAGAGCCTGGAGCTCATTGGGCTTTTGGTCTGTCATCCGTTGGGTTTCACACCATCTTATGCATGACAATCGCTTGCTTGTCTATATTTCCTACCAACATCTTTTAAGGACAGGGAATGGATCAGTTCCCCAATGCCTAGCACGGCACCCACCAAAGGGTAGGCATGGACGGTGTTTATTTGAATATCTAACGCCGGCCACTGACCTGGGTCAATGGGCAGCTTCATTCATTCTCCAGAAATGTGTGGCGTTGCCCTCTGCACTCCAGGCCCTGGCCTTGGTGGGATGTGGTGGGATGAGACGTGAGTTCTGACCAGGCGGGTGAGATGGTTTCCAAGATTTCACTGCCAAGTACGTGGTCCAGGCTGTCAGTCGGCAGATATTGGCTCCCAGGCAAGAAAGGGGGTAACACAGCGAGGAAGGAGGAAACCATATGCGCAAGCAAAATCAACTGGTGCTGGTATCTCCCATTCAACAAGTGCTGATGTGAAAATAATGGTGGCCACAGATTAAACAGCTGGCGCTCAGCCTGCTCCCGCACTGGCCCTTATGCAGCTATAAACTGATCTGTCCTATGTGTGGATTCACATCCAATCAGTTGGGGCCTATGAAACTGGCCTTCTGAGCATCTCGAAGCATCCATTCACAATCTTGGGTTATAATCACTTTCACTGCACTTTTCCTCATTCCCATTCACCATTTTTTTATCATAAAAAAATCTATCTTGAAAATGATGGCATAGATGGCTGAAGAGTGAAAAACTCAGCATGTTTAGATGCTAATTTGGCTGAATTAATAATGACCAGTAGTAGTCCAGACACGCGGTTCTATTAGTTCGCTCTTGCTGAGGAATGATGCCATAAAGGCTCTGAGATACAATGTTGTCTTCAATTTCTTTCACCAAATTTTCATCGCTCATCTACGATAGGCAATATTATATTGCTTTCTGTCTTTGCTAATGTTGCATCTAGCAGTTCATCTCAGGGGATGCTGGAAGGGCCTGCTACATTGGCCCTTCCCTAGACTTAATCAAGAAATGAACAGAGAGCCCTGACCTGTTTGGCTCAGTGGATAGGGTGTCGGCCTGAAGACTCAAGGGTCCCGGGTTCACTTCCGGTCAAGGGCATGTACCTTGGTTGCAAGCACATCCCCAGTAGGAGTGTGCAGGAGGCAGCTGATCAATGTTTCTCTCTCATCGATGTTTCCAACTCTCTCTCCCTCTCCCTTTCTCTCTGTAAAAAAATCAATAAGATATATTTTTTAAAAAAGAAAAAGAAATTAACAGAGAGCTGTAGGCTTCACCAGAGAATGAATGCCAGTTCTTTCTCCTTTGGCACCTGCGCAGTGAAAGCCTGTGGCTGACCTCTGCCAGTTCTCACCTCCAGTCCCACCGGGCGCGATGAGCATGTCAGGTTCCCTAAGAATCTGCATGTCTTCCCATTTCAGGGGGAGAAAAGATAGCATCACGCATGGGGTTGACCAGCTGTTTATCCCAGTTAATTGAACTAATCATGTGTCTAGCATCTTGTGGTCTGAATTATCCAGGACCAACCAGGAAACTTTGAAAACCAGCCTCACTTGCTCAAAAAAAATATGTTTATTTATCATTAATACATTTGGAATTTTTTCCATTATTTTTATTGAAATATACCAGTTGCACAACTTTGTGTCAATGTAACGTGGACAGCATGGTAATGTAATTAATTTATATATCGCAGTGTGACTTCAGTCGTAGCAATCATTAGCACCTCCATTACATCTCATAATCATTTCTTTGTTAGAATAATTAAGTTCTAATCTCTTAGCAAGTTTGATGATTGTAATGCAATATTATTCTCTATAGTCATTATTCTGTGTGTTAGACCTCTATGACTATTTACTACTTGTTGAAAGTCTGTATCCATAGACATCGATCCTGTCCTCCAATTTCCCCTCTGTTGGTAGCTGCCATTTTATTCTCTGTTTATAAGAGTTTGGCTTTTTTTTTTTAATTCCTCATGTAAGCGATAACATGCAGCATTTCTCTCTCTGTTTGATTTGTCCCGTTTAAGCATAATGTCCTCAAGGTCCACTCACGTTATCTCAAATGACAGAATTTCTTTCTCCCCATGACTGAATCACATTCCGTCTTCTCTCTCCATTCATTCATTGATGGGCAGGCACTTAGGTGGTTCATCATATTCCATCTTTTCTTTCCATTCATTCCTTGATGGGCACTTTGAATAACGCTGCAATAAACATGGAAGTGCAGATATCTCTTGAATATCCTGGTCAAAACAATTTAAAACTCGGATGAATTTCTCACCCAAAAGCAATAAATATGCCTTAGTAGAATAATTAAATTACAAGAATATAAAGTAATGAAATTTTAACAATAATGTCACTGCCAAAATAGATTAATTTGTTAGTCTTCTATAGCTCAACTGTCCTACCTTCCTCTTTTCCACTAATTATTTCATCTGATAATTATTTCATCATACTTCTATTAAGCCACTATCCTATGACACATACTGTATCATTAGGTTTGCATTTAGTATTTGTGCCATGCAGCTTATGAACACAAATTTTGGCGAAAGTTTCTTAATCCATCCACTACATTCATCAAAAATGTAGTCTAGCCCTGGTTGGTTTGGCTTAGTGAACAGAGTGTCAGCCTGTGGACTGAAGGGTCCCAGGTTTGATTCCGGCCAAGGGCACATGCCCGGGGTTGCCAGCTTGATCCTCCAGTAGTGGGCGTGCCCGAGGCAGCCAATCAGTGATTCTCTTTCATCATTCATATTTCTATCTTTCTCTCCCCTCTCCCTTCCTCTCTGAAATCAATAAAAAAATACATATATTTTTAAATGTAGACTAAATCTCTCTTTTTCAAATGGTGGCTCCTACCCTATTAGGGATACCAATTTTGTGGTTCGCAACTCTAAGTGAAATAGAATACTTTAGAAAATATCAATGTACATTGAGGGTTGAAAATTAAGCATCACATTGGAAAAGTCTGTTTCACTTACATACTTTTGCATCTGTGTTGCAACGTAAAATATATCTCTTCCTGTGGGTCTCCACTAACTTCATTTGAAAAATACTCCCCTAGACTAAAGGCCCTTAAGCGTGAAGAGTACGTCTTTCGTGTTTCTCTCTCCAATTGAGCTCTTGCTGCTGCTGCTGCTGCTGGGTTATTACCTCCTAATTTGGGAGGAAGTTCATAGTTTGTTGTTTCCAGATGCTGACTTTGAGAACTGCAAGTGAGGCTGTGATCATCTTAATGTGACTGTCTATTCCTCCATCTATCAAGGCATCGTCGGCCAGGGGGGTATCTGGGTAGCATAATTCAGTGACTTTTTTGTAAAGGAACAGAAGCTAGTCTTCTGCTTGCTTATTTCTTTCCCCCGTACTCTTCATCCTGTGGACATGGGTCTCGCACCTTCAGTGTTAATCATCCACTTAGATGACACTGGATATTCTTATGGGGAAAATACATTTGATGAGGAAGTCTGTGCGGGGGGGGCGGTGAAAGTTCACAAACATCCCTTGTATGGTTTATACAAGGCCAATTTTGGAAAGTCCCACAGGATAGGAAACGCAAGGTCAAACCTTAGATGTGTTGCCCCACCTCATAATTACACCCAATTCCCATGAATCTAGACCGTTAGTTGGTTAAATTTTTTGTGGAAATGAATCTTTATGGAATGGTGGCTGCCAGACGCTGGGGAACAAGGGAGGTGGTGGTTAAATTATACAAACTTCCGGTGATAACATGGATAACCACTGGTGATCTGATGTAGCGTGGTGACTAGTTAACAGCACTGTACCATATATTAGAAGTCAAAAGAGCAATTAAAATAGGCAATTGTGTGAGAGTATGGCAGACTTAGCTAACCTTATTATGATAATCATTTCGAAATATGTATGTGTGTCAAATCATTACATTGTATACTTCAGTCTTATTAGAGGTCTGGTGCACAAATTCGTGCACAGATGGGGTCTGGCCAGCCCGCCCCAATCAGGCTGGGCTGGCTGGGGGAGGGGCCACGGGCAGTTGGCTGACCGGCCCTGTCTCCTGGTTGAACTCCCAGTCGGGTGGACAATTTGCATATTAGGCTTTTATTATATAGGATAATACCTCAATGGCCCAGACAGTGTAGCTCAGCAGTTGAGCATCAAGCCAGGAATAAGGCCAGTGGTTCAATTCCCAGTCAGGACACATGCCCAGGTTGTGGGCTTGATCCCCAGGAGGAGGTGTGCAGGAGGCAGCTGATCATTGATGTTTCTCTCATTTATGTTTCTATCTCTCTATCCCTTGCCCTTCCTCTTTCTCTCTCTAAATAAACAAATATATATATATATATATTTTAAATCATATTTCAGTAAAGCAGGAAATAATCCTATATAATAAAAGGCCAGGACCATAAGCATAATGACCAGAATGACCAGAACGAACGGTGGTGGATGGTAAGTGGCAGTGAGTGGCACAGGCGGCATGGGGCGGGGCAGCGGCGGCAAGCGTCATGGAGCGTCCCAGGGCAGCCAACATGGCCCTGATCACAGGCTAGGCCTGAGGACCCTACTTGCACCCGATTTCGTGCACTGGGCCTCTAGTTAAAAAATAAACTCCTAAAGGATATGTGAAAAAACCATGAATCTGTGAATTATGTCAAATCATAATTTGTGACACAGAAATAAGAAAGCGATGTAACATATTCAAACGGGACCATCTTCCACAACGTCATCCAACAGATTGTGTTGTCAGGCTCGTGTGTGTGTGTGTGTGTGTGTGTGTGTGTGTGTGTGTGTTGTGTGTGAGTGTGAGCGTGTGTGTGTGTGTGTTGTGTGTGTGAGCATGTGTGTGTGTGTGAGTGTGTGTGTGTGTGTTGTGTGTGTGTTGTGTGTGTTGTGAGTGTGAGCATGTGTGTGTGTGTGTGAGTGTGTGTGTGTGCGTGTTGTGTGGGTGTTGTGTGTGTGAGTATGTGTGGTGTGAGTGTGTGTGTGTGTGTGTGTGTGTGTATGTGTGTGTGAAATGCAGAGTGGCTGTGAAGGCAGAAAAGCTCCAGATTAGTGGGAATTGGAGCCAGGACGGAAGCGTATTTTGTAAATAATGGAGGAAACCGCCGTTTCAAGAGGACAGCAGTGCTGGAAACCGGGCCACCGCCACTCCCCAGCACAAAGACGGAGAGTTCAAGATTAAATAAAGGATAGAAATTTCCAACTCCTCCTGCTGATGAGCCAGCCCCTCAGTGGTCCGGAGATTAAAAATCAACTTTGTTTTTGCCCGTTCTTGGATGTAAATTGTCTTGGCTCAGAATGGGCTCAAGCCGTGGGCATGGAAAACATGGCCAAATTTTCAGTTCGTTTGGAGCTGGCTGCCTGGCTCCTGCAGAGAGAGCCGGGCTTGTTGAATTGGTCCACACGGAATTGGACCAACACACAACACACACACATGCCCTCACACACACCACGCATACACACAACACACACACATATACACACAACACACACAACACACACCACACACACAACACACACATACACACACAACACACACATACACACACAACACACACATATATACACACACCATGCACACACATATACACACACATGTCCTCACGCACACTCAACACACACACTCATACACAACACACACACAACACACACACATACACACACACATACACACACTACATACACGTACACACAACACACACAACACACACAACACACATACACACATACATACACACAACACACACACTCACACACATACATACACACACTCACACACATACATACACACAACACACACACAACACACACATACACACACTACACACACATACATACACACAACACACACAACACACACAACACACACACTCGCACACATACACACACAACACACACAACACACACACTCACACGTACACACACAGCACACACACACACACACACTCACACACACTCTCACACACACACATACACACACATACACACAACACACACACACAACACACACACACTCACACACACACACATACATACACACACACACGCACACAACACACACACACTCTCACACACACACATACACACACACTCACACACAACACACACACACACACACACTCTCTCACACACACACACACACACACACACACGGAATTGGACCAGCACTCATGTCTGTGTGCCTGAGAAGTCTCTGCCAGGCCCACGCTAGAAGTCCCCCTGGATCACACACTGTCGGATTGGAATCTACGGCTGCAAAGAAAGACTGGCTTTGGGGTGCGTGAAGGGAATCCTTTTACCCCATCATGACTGCCAACAACACCACATTTGATTCCCAGACAGGACACCTGCCCGGGGTTGTGGGCTCGATCCTCAGTAGGGGGCATGCAGGAGGCAGGCAGAGGTGGCGTTAGATTAGAGTATGATTAGATCGATGGGGAAATGGGATGGAAAGTACAATGATTTGCCCTGAAATCTTGGAGGATGACATGCTATAAGTGGCCTATATAAGTGCCAAGTTTTAAGGCTATAAATAGACAGCTATTCCCCCAAACCTTAAAAATGCCCCGGTTGATTTTTAGCATTGATTGAAACGTAAGGAGAGATCAGAAGAGAAAAACAAAGGAAAATCTCCGATGTCCTATGTCTTTTTCCTTCCTCTCAGTACTTTTTTAAGTTAATTAATTTGTTTTAGTCCTCACCCAAGGATATTTTTCCATTGATTTTTAGAGAGAGAGAGGAAGAGAGAGGGAAAGACAGAGGAAAATATCAATGTGAGAGAAACACATCGATTGGTTACCACCTGCAAGAGACCTGATCAGGCCCCAGACCCAGGCCAGGGAGGAACCTGCAACCGAGGTACATGCCCTTGACCAGAACTGAACCTGGGACCCTTCAATCTACAGGGCAACACTCTATCCACTGAGCCAAACCGTCTAGGATACCTTCTCAGTCGTTCATACAAACATATTGACATATTTGTCTTACACGTCAACTCCTGTCTCATCCTCAGTTATATGAGAGAGACCTGGAAGAGAATAAAGATTTGCCCATGTCAATTACAAATTTCCATGACCCAGGCATTTCTCTTCATGAGTTTCTGACTCCCTGAGTAAGACATCTTCCACATGGTGACTGTGTGGGGCTGGGGGGAGGGTGGGGAGACTCTTGTTGTAATTTATTGTCCTTTTGCCTAGCCACCTGGTCTCACATTCATTAAATTCCAAAGAGCAGCACAAAGAATGTGTGGAGCCTGACCAGTGTTGCTCAGTGGTGGAGCATTGACCCATGAACCAAGGGGTCACCAGTTCGATTCCCGGTCAGGGCACATGCGCAGGTTGCGGGCTCACTCCTCAGTAGGGGGCGTGCAAGGGGCAGACGATTGATGATTCTCTCGCATCATTGATGGTTCTATCTCTCTCTCCCTCTCCCTTCCTCTCTCTCTAAAAATCAATAAAAACATATTTAAAAAAAAAAATGTGTGGTTACCTCAGTCTCCAAGAGATTATAAAACAGACATGATATACAAGACAATGAACTGAAATGCTGTTTTGATCACTAACATTTATTTTGCTGTAAGAAAAATACCCTTCCTTAATGAAAGTTCTAGGACAGTGGTGGGCAAACTCATTAGTCCACAGAGCCAAATATCAATAGTACAACGATTGAAATTTCTTTGGAGAGCCACATTTTTTCAACTTAAAGTTCTTCTAACGCCACTTCTTCAAAGTAGACTCGCCCAGGCCATGGTATTTTGTGGAAGAGCCACACTCAAGGGGCCAAAGAGCCACATGTGGCTCGCAAGCCGCAGTTTGCCGACCGTGGTCCTAGGATAACTCCTCTAGGGTGTAGACCTTGTCCACGCGGGAAAAAGATCCAACCCCTCACCTGACGTGATGTCTCCCTTCCTCCTGACATCACATATGTGAGTGTCCTGTGATTCTTTGCTAAAAAGGATTCACTCCACTACCCCCAGGCAACGGCCAGCCCCCCATAATCCATCTCAGATACCCGGATGTTTCTCACCCCAGCGTGGGCTCAGGGTTACAACACAGCAGGTCCAGTGGCCTGCCCTGAGGGGCCTCTCGCATTCCCTTCGGCCTCCGATGAGTTAATAGTTGCGGCAGGACCACGCATGTTTGGGTAATTCACTTAGTAAGAACATTCAAAGCTGCTGGCTCTTTGACATCCACAGAAAAAGCGCAGCAATCCCGTGACCTCTGACCCTGGCTTATCAGATGACAGGTGTCACGCTGTCAAGGCCTCCTCACTGACCATGTGGGCAAAGGCCACATTTTATAGGTGTTTACAGCAGTTTAAGGTTCACGCTGCCAATCTGTGTCAACACCAGGCCATGCAGGCCGACCGGTTTGGTGAGTGGGGCCAGGCGCTGGAAGAAACGCCAAGAGCAGAAATCCTTATCTCATTAAAGATCAGGTCTTTCCATTTTTTTCTATTTTTTTTTTTTTCATCCTCGCCTGAAGATATTTTTTCATTTATTTTTTAGAAATAGAGGAAGGAAGAGGGAGAGATGGAGAGAAACATCGATGTGAGAGAGACAACAGTGATTGGTTGCCTCCTGCACGTACCCCTCCCAGGGCTGGCGAACCTGCTCCCAAGGTACGTGCCCTTGACCGGAATCGAACCCAGGATCCTTCAGTCAACAGGCCACTGGGCCAAACCGGCTAGGGCTACAAGTTCTTCTTAACGGAAAGCTCTTTCCCTTGTATGTTTCCTTTGTATGTTTCCCTACATGCTCACGGGTGGGGTGGTGGCAATCACTTCCATACTAAGTACCAGAGAGCTACCAGCTACTCACCCTGACCCCCACGCATGCTCCCCGCTTTCTACTAAATCTGCAAACTGTGATCCTTTTGGCCACAGGGAGGGGACTGTCGCCTCAATCTAGCGGAAAACTTAAGTGGTTGGACCTATGGTGTGGCTACACTTGCATAAGAAGAGTACTTCATGGTGTGTGGGGGTGGGGGTGTGTGTACTTCATGGGTTGTGTACAAGTGTGTGCACACGCCACATGCTCCCTGGCTTTATCTGAATCGCGGGCGATGGTGACAAGGCAGCCCCGTGTCGCGCTCTGCCTGGAGTCGGGGAGTCTGGGTTCAGCCGTGACCAGAGGACGCGTTCCCTGACCCGCAGACGCACGTGGGCAGCGCACGTGGGCAGCACACGGAGCGCTCGGCTCGGTGCAGTGATGTCAGCTGCCCCATGGCTGTGTTCTGGCCCCGGACTCCCAAAGGGGCTCAGAGTGTCCGCAGGAACCTCGTGCCTGAGGAGCTGGAGAGCACCTGACTGTGGGAGGCGAATGCTCTCTCTTTGTAAAAAATTTTATTTATTGGTGTGCTTTTTTCGGGGCGGGAGAGGGAGAATAGAGATAGAGAGAGACATGGATTTGTTGTTCCACTTATTGATGCATCCATTGGTTGAGTGTTCTATGTGCCTGACCAGGGATCAAACCCGCAACCTCGGCGTATCGGGATAAGGCTCTGACCAGCTGAGCTGTGGCCGGGGCGGCCGGCGAATGCTCCCGACCACTGTGGCCGGGCGGGAGCGTCCCTGCCCTGGAGCTGGGCATCGCCCTTCCTCCTTCCTCCCTCCCTCCTGACATCACATATGTGGGTGTCCCCCTCCCTCCTGACATCACATATGTGGGTGTCCCCCTCCCTCCTGACATCACATATGTGGGTGTCCCCCTCCCTCCTGACATCACATATGTGGGTGTCCCCCTCCCTCCTGACATCACATATGTGGGTGTCCCCCTCCCTCCTGACATCACATATGTGGGTGTCCCCCTCCCTCCTGACATCACATATGTGGGTGCCCCCCTCCCTCCTGACATCACATATGTGGGTCTCCCCCTCCCTCCTGACATCACATATGTGGGTCTCCCCCTCCCTCCTGACATCACATATGTGGGTGTCCCCCTCCCTCCTGACATCACATATGTGGGTGTCCCCCTCTCTCCTGACATCACATATGTGGGTGTTCCCCTCCCTCCTGACATCACATATGTGGGTCTCCCCCTCTCTCCTGACATCACATATGTGGGTGTCCCCCTCCCTCCTGACATCACATATGTGGGTCTCCCCCTCTCTCCTGACATCACATATGTGGGTGCCCCCCTCCCTCCTGGCATCACATATGTGGGCGCACCACCTCCTGACATCACATATGTCCCCTTCCCTCTCATTGTCAGGCTTCCTCCCCCAACTGAACTTTTCCCCCAAAACAGAAATGTCCACAGATAGTTTGAGTTTGAATAGGAACTTTATTTCATTCTATATTAGACTGAGAACACGTAAAATAAGCTCCTTTATCTGTTTCATAAACCTCGAATCCATTTTAGTTTAGTCTCATCTCAATTTTCTTTTGTTTCTATAGAAACAACAAAATCAAATCCTAGCATTTAGTGTTCACACACGTGAATTTTCAATTTATAAAATGGTCCTTCTCTGTTGTTTAATGTCTAGCAAATTCAAAAGCGCCGTTGAAATCAAGCTATTTATCATAAAATCTGTAATAAAAAATACCTCCACTCCCCCAAGAAAAACAACAGTAAAAGACAATTCAGCTATATTTTCTAATGTTCCCGAAGGAACCAAGCACTGTAAGAAAACACTTTGCTTAGTCAACTTGATTTAAAAAAATTTTATGCCAGTTCTGTCTTTAATAATTACTTTTACTGGTCGGCATGGCTCAGTGGCAGAGCAATGAATTAAGAACCAAGAGGTCAGAGTTCAATGCCTGCTCAGGGCACACGCCTGGGTTGCCAGCTCGAACCCCAGTGGGGGGCATGAAGGAGGCAGCTGATCAATGATTCTCTCTCATCATTGATGTTTCTCTCTCTCTCTCTCCCTCCCTCCCTCACTTTCCTCTCTGAAATCTATAAAAGTATATTTTTAAAAATAATAATAATTACTTTTACTTACCTACCTGATTTTTTTCTTAAGTTGAAAGCCCACGAGACTGTTTTAAGATGTGGCATTGCCAGCGGTGAATTTCGTACAAAGAAATATGAAAATCCAACTCTAGGAACTCTTTGGGGTAGGCATTACATACAATATGCTGCATTCAGGTAGAGCAGAAAGTATCAAAATGACTTGAATTGGAATGGCAGGCTTGCCGTTAACTTTAAGTATGCTATCGGCCCTCTTTGTGCCTCAGTCTTTTCATCTGTAAAATGGGAGCAAAGTCTATTTTATAAAGTTGTTACACAGGACAAATGGCTTGACTATCACAGTAGCAACCACATATTGCACTCTCACGATCTCATATAGCTCTTGAAATAGCCCTGGGGAGAAGGTAGTAATGCCCCCATTTTTTTCTGGCAAGAAAATGAAGACTCAAAGGGGTTCAGAACTTGTTCGAGCAATTAGTGGCCAAGGTGAAATTCAAACCCATGTCTGTGGCCCTAACTTCTGTGTTCTGTTTGGCACTGCAAGGTGGAAGTTCATTTATGTAAGTTCATCTCTCCCCATTGTTAGAAAGCAGTGGTTCTCACAGTGTGGTCCCCAGACCGGCGGCAGCAGCAGCACCTGGGAGCCTGGGAGCAATGGATGTCCTCAGGCATCACCCCAGATCTACTCAGACGTGTTAAATGAGGGGTCCAGCAGTTTTCCTGACAGACCCTCGAGTGACTGTGATACTTGCTCCTTCTTCCTCTACTATCTGATTCATATGTGTGTGTGTACACTGAGTAGCCAGCTGAATACATAATAATCTAGCCACTCAGTGTATATCCTATATAATAAAAGGCTAATGTGAAAATTGTCCCCTGGACCATGAGTTCAATGAGTAGGCAGGCTGGTCAACCACCCATGTCCCCTCCCCCTGGCCAGGCTGGCCAAACCCCACCCATGCACGAATTCATGCACTGGGCCTCTAGTGTGTGTATATATACACACACACACACACACTGAGTGGCCAGATTATTATGCTGTCAGAGATCATAATAATCTGGCCATTCAGTGTATGTGTGTGTGTGTGTGTGTGTGTGTGTGTGTGTGTACACTGAGTAGCCAGCTGAATACATAATAATCTAGCCACTCAGTGTATATCCTATATAATAAAAGGCTAATGTGAAAATTGTCCCCTGGACCATGAGTTCAATGAGTAGGCAGGCTGGTCAACCACCCATGTCCCCTCCCCCTGGCCAGGCTAGCCAAACCCACCCATGCACGAATTCATGCACTGGGCCTCTAATATAAATATAAATATATATATATATATATATATATATATATATACACACACACACACACACACACACACACACACACACACACACTGAGTGGCCAGATTATTATGCTGTCAGAGATCATAATAATCTGGCCATTCAGTGTGTGTGTGTGTGTGTGTGTGTGTGTATCCTATCTAATAAAAAAGAAACATGCAAATTACCATACCTTCGCTACGCTACCAGCCAATCAGGAATGGGGGGTGGGGCGGAGGTGCACGCGAGGCGAGGGGTGGCAGCGGGAGGGGCCCCGGCCTGGGAAGTGGACACTGTGCTGGTGGTCCCAGCCAGGGCCCCACAGAGGGGCAGGGCGGGCGCTGCGGGCCGGCTGGCGGCAGCAGGGCAGTGTCCGCTGCTCCCCAGGCAGGGGCGTCACAGAGGGACAGGGCCCCATGGGGTTAGGTGGGCCTGGCTGTGGGTGGGGTGCCTGCAGCTGCCTATGGCTGTGGCCAGCCTGAGTGAAGCTGGCCCAGGTCCTGGGTGCCTATAGCTGGCCAGAGGGAGGGAAGCCTGGGTCTCAGGTGGGGGGGCAAGGCAGAGGCAGTTAGGAGCAATCAGACCTGCAGGGGAGCACTTAGGGGTGATCAGATAGGCAAGCAGAGGTGGTTAGCGGCGATCACACAGGCAGGCAGAGGGGTTAGGGGCAATCAGGCAGACAGGCCAGTGAGCAGTTAGGAGCCAGTGTTCCTAGATTGCAAGAGGGATGTCCGACTGCCAACAGTCAGACATCTCTGACTGCCAACAGTCAGACATCCCCGAAGGGGTCCCTGATTGGAGAGGATGCAGGCTGGGCTGAGGGAACTCCCACTTTGTGCACAAATTTCGTGCACCGGGCCACTAGTGTGTGTGTGTGTGCCAAAGCAACCAGGGCTACTACCTGATTCTTGTTGGATTTTCTTTTAAGAGTGATTTATTTCTGATTATGAAATTCACTAGAGGCCCAGTGCACAAAATCCATGCAACAGGCTCAGTCCCCACCACCACAGCTTCATTGGTCTAATTAGCATATTACACTTTATTATTATAGATACTTCTCAACTCAGAAATCTAGAAATTTAGAGAAGTGTAAGGATGATAATAGAAATCAGTTCATTAGAGCATGTTAACTTTCTGAAGCAAATCATTTGCAAGTATGTGTATCTGTGCTTGTATGTGATAAATAGAATAATAGATAGGTACATACATAGATAATAATGGATGGATGATAGAATAGATAGATAATAGATAGACATAATGGATGGATGATAGATAATAGGTAGGTAGGCATATAGATAGATAAATATAATGGACAGATAGATGATGGATGGATGGATAGGTAGGTAGGTAGGTAGGTAGATAGGCCTCGAGTAGGTTGCCCTCTTTGTGCCTCAGTCTTTCCATCTGTAAAATGGAAGCAAAGTCTGTTTTATAAAGTCATTACATAGGACAGATGGGTTGATTACCATAGTAGCTGCCATTTATGGAGCACCCGGGGTAGAGGTGATAATATAGCTCTCCAAACAGCCCCGGGGTGGAGGTAATAATGCCCCCGGGCCATTATCATCAGTTTATGAAGGTCTCAATCTGCAATCAGCTTATGAAGGTATCAGTCTCTGTGACCTTAGCCTCACCAGCGTTGTGTATTATCATTTACTATACCCCGATTTCTGCTTTTTGTAACAATAGAGTACTGTTAGCACTGATATAACCCAAGCTTTTTTGTTGCGTTGCTTTTAACATAGCCTGACAGTGTCTTCTCTGACATTCTCAGAACAGAACTAACCCCCAAAAGACCACTCTTCTGACACAGCCATTGTTGGTGCCTGAGTACCAACACATGCTGTCAGTAGCTGCCAATAAATACCCCAAAGTATGAGCAACTGCAGAGTGAAACGTCTCAGAGACCGAAAGAACACCCCACGGGAACCCGAAGATGACAAATAAATGTGGCCTCTGGACCCAGAGCAAATTCATTCATTCATTCATTCATTTCCCTAATATGCAGGGTGAGAAATTAGCAATGACCTCCATAAAGGGCTGCCCGGATGATGAACAGAAACATTGGGGGCAGACATGATTTTCGTAATGCATGAGAGGTTAAGACCGATCACGTCCCATGTTAATTGGGAGAATTCTCTGTAGGGTAGGTGCCCTCTGGACAAATGAGCCCCCCGTTAATATCAGGACCTGCTAAGTGAGGGGAACGCTCTTTAAGGGCCAGTTTTCCTCTCGTTAATCAGGGCTGTGCCCTGTGATGCCAGGTTTAAAATTGCTTCTGTGTACAATGACTTTCTTCAGAAATTAAATTCAGGCTGAGGTCAAGTATACCCACTTTGTTTTTCACTGATAATTAGTTTACAAAGCAGAATAGTTATTATGACTCCTCTCTGGGTTATCCTGAGAAGCTCTTAATAATACCCCCCTCAGCTCACAGTGTCACCTCCTCCGTGAAGCCCTCCCTGCCCCTCCCAGGCGGAATCAGGCTCGGTTTTCTCTGTGTTTCTACTATTCTTTGTCTGCCTCTGTTATGTCACGTGGCATGTTGAGCTGGAATAAACTGCTGGGATGGTCTCCCCAAAGGGACTGAAGCTAAAGATCATAGTGTTACTCATGCCTGTCCTCAGTATTTGCTTGTTGAGTGAATGGATTGATGGACAGGTGCAATAGTGGTTATTATGTATGTGTACCCAGGGTCCATTTGGCTTGTCAACCATCTTAGCCACACGAAGTTAAGGACGTGAACTAAGACGATGATGGCGGGAAATAAGGTGTGTCAGGCTCCTTCCTCCGTGCTCCAGAAGACAGGGGAGGTTTATTTTAAGAAAATATACAGAAGCAGCCCAGCTGGGATGGTTCAGTGGTTGGGCATCAACCTATGAGCCAGGAGGTCATGGTTCGATTCCAGGTCGGGGCACATGCCTGGGTTTTGGGCTCGACCCCCAGTGTGGGGCATGCAGAAGGCAGCCAATCCATGATTCTCTCTCACCATTAATGTTCTCTCTCTCTCCCTCCCCCTTCCTCTCTGAAATCAATAAAAATATTTTTAAAGAAAACATAGGAGAATAGGTTTTTAGAGACTATCCAATATCAATTCCCGCTGTCTTTCTATTTTTTTTAATATATTTTATTGATTTTTTACAGAGAGGAAAGGAGAGGGATAAAGAGAAACATCGATGAGAGTGAAACATCGATCAGCTGCCTCCTGCACACCCCCTGCTGGGGATGTGCCCACAGCCAAGGCACGTGCCCTTGACCAGAATCGAACCTGGGACCTTTCAGTCCGCAGACCGACGCTCTATCCACTGAGCCAAACTGAATTCGGCCCACTGTCTTTCTTACCAACTGATCTCTAATCCATTGGAGCGGAATTGTGTGCAGATTTTGCAGGCTGCATTTTTTGCCTCCCTTGCTGTAGATCGGGTGGCCATGCATGTTGGCTCAGCAGGCACAAACGAGGAGTGTCGGGGGCCACTTTCAGGAAAGCTGCACCTCCATTGGCAGGTGCCCGTGGTCTTGTGATTTCCCTCCTCCCTGTCTGGAATGCAGAGGCAATGGCGGCAGCTCGGGCATTTATCTGGAGAGCATGAGAACGGCCACCACAGTGTCACACAGGCCTAACATCCGTCTCTCTATCTTCTAACTGGGGCCGACCTCGGAGATAAAACTGACAGGGCTTACAAATAAGCCCTGGATCTGCAGGGCAAACAAGAGTGTAGAGGCAAAGATAATACGGACGTCCTCAGCTTCTAACACCACGAGTCATTTATATTCACGTGCAAACAAAATTGCCAAAACGCAAAGGGAGGCTGGGCAGATCTGGCTCCCAGAGCAAATGGATGAGTTCTGATGTTGTGTACTGAGTGTGAGGGAACCGAGGCAAAGAAAACAAGTTTAGGAGCAAAGCGGTGGGGGCGCAGCCCTTGGGGTGGAGGAGGGAGCTGGCGCGGCAGGAATGAGTGGGTCACCCCAATGTCAAGCCTTGGCCAAAGAGAAGATGATAAAGGGTAGAGTCCCGAGCTAGCACTTGGTGGCCACTGTGCAGAAGTCCTCAGCATTGGGAAGGAAAGAATAATCAAAGGCTACCGAGGCATGTCCAAGAAGCTAGTAGTCAATAGCACAGTGGCGAAGGGTCCTTCACACATTGTCATTGGCTGGGTCCCTTGAAAAGTCAGAGTGTCTATAAAAATGCAACTTCCAGCCCCAACTGGTATAGCTCCGTGGATGGACCATCGGCCTGCGGACTCAAGGATCCCAGGTTCTATTCCAGTCAAGGGCATGTACCTTGATTTCGTGTGCATGCCCAATAGGGGGTGTGCAGGAGGCAGCTGATGGATGTTTCTAACTCTACCCTTCTCCCTTTCTCTCAGTAAAAAAATCAATAAAATATATATATTTTTAAATGCAGCTTCCATATTTGGGGTGGAGAGAACAAGGGATTCCTAATCCTTAAAGGAGAAGTCAAAGGGCAAGAACATACCATGTGACCATTACTTTAAAGGGGCAGCAGACTAATTTCTCTCCAAGGTAGATTAAAAACACAATTTTTTCCACTGGATAAAACTGTGAGCTTTAAATATTGAATCAATCGGACATTTACTAAATTCCTACATTTAATGTGTATAGGAAATACCAAGTAAAGAACCTACCAGTCCAATTTGGGGCCAGTCAGGCTTCCGTAGTGAATATTTGTTTTGAAGACCACAAGCATCCTATGGGAATTCTTAACACAGAAATAACTTGCAGAAACAATATGCTATTTTGGACTTAAGAGGCCACGAGATAAATGTTTTAACCCCACAACAATTTTATTATGGCCTTTGGATATATTTATACTTTTTCATCTTTCTCTCTTTCCTGATGAAAATTAGATGCTAAACATTGCCACGATCAGCATTGCTTTGTACTCGACAATGGCTCAGCAAGTCTTTTTTCTTCCCTCCCTTACATCCTTACATTTAGCCCAGCCCATATTTTAGGTCTGACCAAGTAAGTTACGGAAATACTGCTAACCTAGGCTTGAAGCATCCCGACTAGGTCAGCTCACACAGTAAGATCCTGTAGAGTATGTGACTTGGTGGGGGAAGGGCCCAGAGTCACAAAGGTGTCTACAGATTTTCACTTGTCCTTGTTTGCACTGCTCCTGGAATTTGAGCATATAACGTCACCATCATCGGCATCACTTTATACATTTATTAGTGGCCACTCGTTTTTCTAGCATTAATGAGAAATTATCAGATAGATAGATATTTAGATAGATGGATAGACAGATAGATAGACAGATAGATAGATAGATATTTAGATATTTGGGTAGATGATAGATAGATGACAGATGATAGATGATTGATAGGTGATAGATGTTTAGATAGATATATAGATAGCTAGATATTTAGACAGATGATAGATAGATAGATAGATAAATAGATAGATGATAGATAGAAAGATAATTTCATTTACTGCTCCCAACATTTACTGTTTCACAGATGATAAAATGATGGTCAAAGATATTTTTGTTACCTTGTTCGGATCACAGAGCTAGAAAACAGATGAATAAGGATATCTACCCAGATATATTTCATCAGGAAGTTCATACCTCCTAGGTAGGCCCTGGCTGGGTAGCTCAGTTAGTTAGAGCATCGTCTTGATACACCAAGTTGCGGGTTCAATCCCGGGTCAGGGCACATCCAAGAATCAACCAATGAGTGCATAAAATCAGTAGAGCAATAAATTGATGTTCCTCTCTCTCTCTCTCAAAAAATAAAAAAATAAAAGTTTATATAAATAAAAAAGAAAGTTCAAACTTCCAGTAACTGTGAATCCCTAACTTAGGTAACATCCTGAACACTACAATAGTCAAGGGATTTTGAAAATACTTTGCTCCTCACAATGACCTACTTAAAACGGGTGTGATTATTTTTACATTATTCTTAGGAATCGCACCCACAAAACACAGACTCACAAATGTGTCCTGGTCCAAACCCCAATCTTCTTGCCTGTCTGTCACTTAACACTGGAGCACAAAGCATGTTCATCAAGCCTGGCCTCAGCTACAGTGACCGTCTACCCGTATGACAACCTTTTAGATCAAGTAGAGTTTTGTCTTGCTCTTAGTTATCAATCAAAAAAAAAATGTTCTTCAATGGTTTCTAAAATCCATTAGCAATGATCAACCAGATGGTTTGGCACAAGGCTCTGGGGTCATTTTTAGAACCCGAGGCTGAGCAGCCATTTTTAGTTGACTATTTTGAGGTCCTGAAATGTTGGGCGGTGTTGCTCCGGTTGGTCCACAGCCAGGAGCGGAGGCAGGAGGGCTCAAATGCCAAGCTAAAGGGTGTTCTCGCAGCGCTTCTGGCTGGGCCCGATCGCAGCAGGGGAAGCTCCCTGACAAGGCTGTTCTGTGAGTTTTCCTCCCAGACCTGCAAGAACAAGATGCTTGGGAAAAAGGGTTTTTAAGGAGTTATCCGAAGCAAATTCTTTATATACAGATAAAGGAGAGAGGGAGAGAGAGAGAGAGACATCAATGATGAGAGAGAATCATCGATCAGCTGCCTCCTACACACCCCACCCTGGAGAGTGATCCCACAACCTGGGCATGCGCCCTGACTGGGAATCAAACTGTGACCTCCTGATGCATAGGGTGATGCTCAACCACTGAGCCATACTGGCCGGCCCTGAAGCAAATTCTTAGTGTGAACTCTGCCCACATTGGCTGTGAAATTTATAAACTCGTCCATCCCGAGACCATGTGTGTGCATCATCATGCATTCATGTTTATATGAGTAATGCTCTTTTGAAAAATATATATTTTTATTGATTTTCAGAGAGTAGGGGAGAGGGAGGGAGGGAAGGAGGGAGGAAGGGAGGGAAAGAAAGAGAAAGAGAGAGATCAATGATGAGAGAGTATCATCAGTTGGTTGCCTTCTGCACACCCCCTACTGGGGATCGAGCCCACAGCCCGGACATGTGCCCTTGACCGGAATTGAACCTGGGACCCTTCAGTCTGCAGGCCGATGCTCTATCTACTAAGCCGCCAAACCAGTGAGGGCAGTAAATGATTTTTTAAAATACTATATTTTATTGATTTTTTTACAAAGAGGAAGGGAGAGGGAGTGTTAGAAACATCTATGAGAGAGAAACATGGATCAGCTGCCTCCTGCACACCCCCTACTGAGGATGTGCCCGCAACCAAGGTACATGCCCTTGACCAGAATCGAACCCGGGACCCTTGAGTCCGCAGAGCCAAACTGGTTAGGGCAGTAAATTATTTTTTTTACAAACACACCTTCACCAGAGAGATTCATTTGGCCACTTCACTTTTCATTCCCACGTGGACATATTAGAATCCAAATATTCCACGTGTGCTAAGAGCACACACCAGGCTAATGACTTTGAAAAAAAAAAAAAAAACCTATGGAATTATATTGTTTCCCCCAACCCTCTTAAATTATTCGCTTAAAGGAATTAGTCCTATCTATCCTCCAACACCCAATTTTTTTTATCTTTTTTCAGTGCACCTATATAAATTTCTGCCAAGTTTATTTTTGACTCTTGGATTAATTTAGCCCTGATCATAACTTGCACTTCTAATTTTATCCCATCCCACTGGTTTCAAGGGTGAGGTATGGTCTCAAAAAATGTAGCTGGCTTTCCTTTATTTAACAACCATGCACTATGGATTTCTACTGTTTAGCTATTAATTTTATTTCTAAATTGATGGCTTTGGCCCTAACCGGTTTGGCGCAGTGGATAGAGCGTCGGCCTGCAGACTGAAGGGTCCCAGGTTCGATTCCGGTCAAGGGCATGTACATTGGTTGCGGACACATCCTCAGTAGGGGGTGTGCAGGAGGCAGCTGATCGATGTTTATAACTCTATCCCTCTCCCTTCTTCTCTGTAAAAATCAATAAAAAATATATTTTTTAAAATTTTGATGGCTTTGTTCCTTTCTGCATTGTTTGTGTCCTGCCTTGGTAAGCACAAGCATTCAAGGAAAAAGTATAATAGTTCAATAGAATGATTTCTTTTCTTTTAAAAAATATATATATGTTTATATTATTGATTTTAGAGAGAGGGGAAGGGAGAGGAAGAGGGATAGGAATATCACTGGTGAGAGAGGAACATGGATTGGCTGCCTTCTGCACACCCCCTACTGGGGTTTAAGACTGCCACCCAGGCATGTGCCCTGACCAGGAATCAAACCAGTGACCTCTTGGTTCCTGGCTCCATGCTCAACCACTGAGCCACACCAGCCGGGCAGTAGAATGGCTTCTCCTCTGAGAGTTCACTTCAGTGAGTAGCTCCGAAAAAGAGCTAGGTATTCTTCAGGCTGATCTTAGAGCAAAGCACACAGTCAGTTCCCAGGGGGAGGTTATGGAACTTGAGGACATAGTTAGCGATCGTAGCGTGCAGTGACCCCGAAAGCCTGTTCTGTTGGAAATCAATTAATAATTGCCGCTTGCAAAGGAAACTGGAGGTTAAGTCACCTTGAGAAGCCAGTTCTTTCACTTCTGGTCTTTTCAGAAGTGAACGACCCCAGCGACAGACTTGAAGGAGACATAAGACACTGAGTGGCCAGATTATTATGATCTTTGAATGCAAAATAATCTGGCTACTCAGTATATATATATATATATATATATATTAGAGGCCCAATGCATGAATTCATGCATGGCTGGGGTCCAGCTGGCCTGGCCAAGGGGAGGGGACATGGGCGGTTGACTGGCCTACTTGCTGGTCAAACTCCTGGTCAAGGGCACAATTTGCATCTTAGCCTTTTATTATATAGGACTAGAAGCCCGATGCATGAAAATTTGTGCTAGAATGGGCCTTCCTTTCCCTGGCTGCCGACACTGCCTTTCCACTCATGCCCAGCCCCAAAGCTGCCTCTTTCCACTCCAGCCCTGCCTTCTCATGCTGCCCAGAGGCCCTGAGAGACAGGGGTGGGGCGGAACCCTGCATCGTCACCATGCCCACCTCCCCGCCCCCCCATCACTCAGCGCCTGTGTATGCAAATTAACCGCCATCTTTGGTGGGTTAATTTGCATGCTCACTCTGATTGGCTGGTGGGCATAGTGGAAATATGGTCAATTTACATGTTTGTCTATTATTAGGTAAGATATACACTGAGTGACCAGATTATTATGCATTCAGAGGTCATAATAATCTGGCCACTCAGTGTATATATCTGCCAAATATGATTGACAGGTGGGTATTCTCACTGAGTATCACACGGGCCTCTGCTCCTACTTTGGGGAGTTCTGACCCAAAACAGCCAACGGCCACCAGGAGGAAACAAAGTGAGCCTCTTTCAATCACAGTGCTAGTGTGATCTCCATCACCCTCTCAATGGATAGGAAATGTGCCCCTAGTTTGCAGATGAGGGTCTAGTATGAGACTTCCTGAGCCATAACCCGGCAGCATGGCCAGGGACCTGGGGGGCCTGTGGGAAACTCCCCAGATGGTCCTATTGTTCAGCTGGGGATGAGAACCCCTGGAGTGAGCTCTCCCCCCGGGCCACACACTTGTCTTTATTTACTTTACATCTATTTTTTTATTGATGTCAGAGAAAAAGGGAGAGAGAGATAGAAACATCCATGGTGATGAGTGAGTCATTGATAGGGATCCCGCAACCCAGGCCTGTGCCCGGACCGGGCACCGAACCTCGACCTCCTGGTTCATGGGTTGACGCTCAACCCCTGAGCCATGCCGGCCCGGCCACACGTTTACTTTTCATTTTGTTTTTTATTACAGTTTGCGGGGGACATTCCCATGTGCAGCATAGCAGTTAGACCAGTGGTCGGCAAACTCATTAGTCAACAGAGCCAAATATCAACAGTACAAAGATGGAAATTTCTTTGGAGAGCCACATTTTTTAAACTTAAACTTCTTCTAACACCACTTCTTCAAAATAGACTCACCAGGCCATGGTATTTTGTAGAAGAGCCACATTCGAGGGGCTAAAGAGCCGCATGTGGCTCGCGAGCCGCAGTTTGCCGACCACTGAATTAGACAATCATCTACTTTCCAAAGTGTGCCCCCAATATGGCAGGTGCCCACCTGGCCCCGTACATAGCTTACACAAACAAGCTGAGACTTTGAGTTCTATCTTCTGGGTGTCTGCAGGTACATATCTGGAAACTGTCAGACGGCACACACTGGCTGACAGGTGCCCTTTCCCCGTCAGGGTTCGGGGTGGAACAGCGACCCCTAAGATAACCAAGTAAACATCAAGATGCTTTAGAAACGGGAGTCAATACGTGACATTACACAATGACTTCTTGCGACAGCACCTGGAGACAGCTGGCCAAGGCGTTGTCACCAGAAATGCTCTCCTCTGCTGTCACATGGAGCTGCTGGATGCTGAGTGTTCGCTAACTTGTCCTTAAAAATCTAAATTAGCTGAAACCAGTTTGCTCAATGGACAGAGCGTCAGCCTGTGGACTGAAGGGTCCCATGTTCGATTCCGGTCAAGGACATGTACCTTGGTTGCGGGCACATCCCCAGTGGTGGGGGCGGGGGGAACGGGGTGCAGGAGTCAGCTGATAGATGTTTCTAACTCTCTATCCCTCTCCCTTCCTCTCTGTAAAAAAATCGCTAAAATATATATATTTTTTAATCGAAATGAAACTATGCTCTCAAATGTAGACTGAGCCCCTTTCTTGGGCCTAAAATCCTGCAAACTTTCCCTTTGCACACGCCATAGAGACTTTTCCAGATCTGCTTGTCTGCCCTTTCAATCTGGGGATGTTCCGGTTCAATTCCCATTTCTGCAATTAAACTGTTGGTTTTTGTTTTTGTTTTTAAGTAGTCAGCAACGATTAACCCCTTTGCTTCCGCTTCCTCTGGTGACAGATTGGAATTGGGTACATTCCCCAGTTAAACACTGACTTTGTCAGATTCAAGTGCCTCAGACTCGAATTGACGGGAGGGCTGTTGAGTTTTGTTTCTTCTAAGGCAGTTGGTTGTTCTGTTCTGTAGACACGTTCCTTTTTTCATTCATCTCCTTAGACCTTGGATGCTTTGCTGGTGCCTCTGTTAGAAGGAAAATCTAGCCCGGCCGGGGTTGCTCAGTGGTTGAGCGCTGACCTAGGAACCAGGAGGTCAGGGTTCGATTCCCGGTCGGGGCACATGCCCAGGTTGTGGGCTCCATCCCCAGTGTGGGGTGTGAAGGAGGCAGCAAATAGATTATGTTTTTTTCATCGATGTTTCTATCTCTCCTTGCCTTTCTCTCTCAGATTAATAAAAACATTTAATTTTTTTTTTTTTTAAAAAGGAAGGAAAATCAATGGAAACACCCCTCTTGTAGACCCACTCAGCAGATTAATGCATTTTTTACGTATTCCTTAAACTTCAGGACAGAACAGGCAAACAGGTAAACCTTAGAAAAATGTATCCCTTTGTTCTGAAATGAGCTTAAGAAAATGACTTAGCCGAAAAGGAGGGAAGGAGAATTCAAAGAGAAATTGTGCTATGAATGTGCAGGTCACGGGCCTCTTTTAGGGTACGGTGTGCATATTTTGGTAATGCATAATGCCCACGGAGTTGAGCCTAATGGCTCTTTGAAAGCCATTAAGGCGCCCTGGGTAAACACACCTCGTGGGTAAGTGTGCTAATTTGAAAAACCCACTGTTTTATTTATAATGCGCCCCTTCACGTCAGAACCAAGTGCCCCCCCACCCCACCCCACCCCACCCCGCTCTTTGGATTGGGCGGTTGGTGAGAGAGGGGCTGAAGCTCCGGGCCTCTGGGCAAGTCTGCACAGGGGACAGCCACTCATGAGGGTTATTCACATTGTCTGAGACTTGCCAGCAGTTCCTGGGGGGAAGGAGCTGAGAAGACCCCTAAGAGTTCAGAAAACCCCTTTTCGGCATCACCCATTGGGGGGAGGGACCTTTAGCACAATTGGGGGGCTGAAATGAAGGATTACCACATGAAGTGGGTTCTAATTAATCCAATTAAAATAGCTTTTTTTTTTTTTAAGTGAGCGATTGTGTGTCAAATCTAGCCCTTCTATCAGTGGGGAGCAAGAAGTCAGGACATGCCCGGCCGGCATGACTTGGTGGCTGAGCATCGGCCTCTGAACCAGGAGGTCACGGTTCAATTCCCGGTCAGGGCACACGCATGGGTCGCGGGCTCGATCCCCAGTAGGGGTCACGCAGGAGGCAGCCAATCCATGATTCTCTTTCCTCGTTGATACTTCTGTCTCTCTCCCTCTCCCTTCCTCTCTGAAATCAATTTTTTAAAAAATATCCTATATAATAAGAGAGAAATACACTGATTATCCATTACACCCTGAGGTGTAACCACCAACTGTGTGACAACTGGGTCTGCAGGAAGGTGGGGTAGCAAACTACAAGGGGGGCAGGAGAGGTACAAGAGGGCGCAGGCAACAAGCTACTGGGGAGGGGAGAGAGTGGGGGACCTAAAGGAGGGCAGCAGCTGACGGATTTGTTTGAAAATAAATAAAAATGAGCTAAAGGAGGGTAGCAGCGACCTACTAGTGCACGGATTCGTGTGCAGGGCTACTAGTTTAAAAATAAATTCAAATGACTGTCCTCAGTCCCATAGCTACGAGAGGCACAGCCCCCTACTGGGGATAGAGCCCACAACCGGGGCATGTGACTGACCAGGGACCTAATGGTGACCTCCTCTTTCATAGGTGGACACTCAACCACTGAGCCATGCCTGCTGGACAAGGGGGACTCTTTCAATAATACTGTCAGCACCCCTAGGTATCAGCAAGCTGTGCCCCGCCCTAATTGGAAAGATGATGAGAATCGGAGAGGAAGGGTCCTATCCCAGGGCCCTTGTGCTTGCTAGAAATTGTAATCTCAGCTTTGCGGGTGAAGCTCAGCCCTGGGAAGGTCAAATCCCTCGCCTGAGGTCACAGCTCTCAGGTTCAGAACTTCAGCCCACAGCCTTCCCGCGAGAATGCCCTTGTGTTGGGTCTGGACATTGTAGGAGCACCCGAGACTCCCTGGCGCACGTTTGAAATGTTTAGTACGTATGCAATCCCCAGTGCTGCCTGCAGAGTTCTGTCGCAGCTGGTTTCATTATTTCAAAGAGCTTGTGCTTGGTTTTCTTAGACAAAAGAAACAAAATAGTCCAAATGAAGGTGTAAAAATCCTAGCTCCAACCCGCGCTCACCCTGTTCTCGAGGCTGTTGGCCATGCCCTCTGGTTCCGAGAAAGCCCAGATGAATTCTATTTTCCCTTCTCCCCCCTCCAGCCAAGCACAGCTTTGCAGTTCTCCTGCATTAACTACCTGTTGTGTCTTTTGCCAAGCCCATCTCATTTTAAAATACCATTTTGTATGAAGGGTAATGTTACATGGGAGAAAACTGTAACAAATTAATAGATATAGGGTTGGTACAGAGAAAATACATTACTTTGATAGTTTTATTGTTTTTTGTCCATTACACGTTCACAGGTTTTGTTGTTTATGTGGATGTTTTATATAAATGGCTCCATTCAGAACGAATGACTTTAACACTCGGATCATTCAGAAATTTCAATCAGCACTCCACTTGCTCTTCCCGGGAAGAATTCTTTTCAAAAAAGTATACCTGGGTGGTTGTTAATGTTTTTATACTTTTTATTTAAAAATCTATTAGAGCCTGGCCTGTGTTGCTCAACCTGTGAACCAGCAGGTTGCGGTTCAATTCCTGGTCAGGGCACATGCCCAATTGCAGTCTCAATCCCCAAGAGAGGGCATGCAGAAGGCAGCCTATCCCTGATTCTCTCTCATCACTGATGTCTCTATCTCTCTCCCTCTCCCTTCCTCTCTGAAATCAATAAAAAAAAATCTATTTGAAAAATCTATTAGACACTCACAGAGGACCATATATAAAATTGTATGAAGTATTGAGGGAATGTCATTAGTCTACTGAGTTTCTGCCAGTCCACTTCCCAGCATCTGTTAGAGTGTCTGTGTTCGCAATATTGCCTTTTGTTTGTCCTTGAGTCTAGTACCTGGCACCTAGTACGTGCTTTAAAAATATGTATTTCATCCTGATTGGTTTGGCTCAGTGGATAGAGCGTCGGCCTGCGGACTGAAGGGTCCCAGGTTCGATTCCGGTCAAGGGCATGTACCTTGGTTGTGGGCACGTACCCATTGGGGAATGTGCAGGAGGCAGCTGATCGATGTTTCACTCTCATCCATGTTTCTAGCTCTCTATCCCTCTCCCTTCCTCTCTGTAAAAATTATAAAATATATTTTTTAAAAATATGTGTTTTCACTGGGAAAATGCTCTCTGGAATCTTAGCTCAGTCATGGGTGGATATTGGTCTGTGTTTGCATATTTATTCTGATACTTGGACTCTAGCTAAGTGAACAGAAACCAAAGAGAAAAATTATCGAAAGGATAACACAAAAGCTGAGCACGTGGGACCAAAACAAAGGGACAAAGATGGATGGATGGATGGATGGATGGACGGACAAAGATGGACAAAGATGGATGGATGGATGGACGGATGGATGGATGGACAAAGATGGATGGATGGATGGATGGATGGATGGATGGCTGGATGGGTGAATGGATAGATAAATGATTGATAGATGAATAGATGGATGGATAGACAGATGGATGGATAGATAGATAATGGATGGGAGAGAGAAACATTGCTCAGTTGTCTTCCGTACACTTCCTGACTGGGCATGCAACCAGGTATGTTTTCTAACTGGGAACCGAACCTGCAACCTTTCAGTGGACAGTGCTCCACTAGCCGAGCCACTCCTGCTGGGATGGACACACGTTTAATTCAATGGTCTTGTCGCAATCCAGAACCTATTGTCGAGAGTCTCCACACCATTTTTGCCTCTGTAACCTACCAGTATTGCAAACTAACTATCTCAATATCTTCTTTTAACCTTACGCAAGGGGCCCATGGCACTGTAATATGTCACAAAATCGCCTTATTGGACATGCCATATCCTCTCTCGCCTCGATGCCCTCCCACCTTGACTGTAGTCCTGTCAATCCTCAGGTGACACCTGCTTAGCCTGCCACCAACCGCTCAGCGTGTGCCATGCCGAGCAGATGGCTTCAGGCCTGACGCGTTAATGGCAGTGATTACTTTATGAATAGTGACAGCTGATCAGGGACATCATAAAGCAACGTGGCTGCCATCCCGGGAAACGTGCTAAAGAGGGGTGATGTGCTCAGCAAGGGCTACACCTCTCTCTTGAACCTCATTATCAATTCCAAGGGGTCCCCAGACCAGCCAGGCGATGGCAGGTTCAGACACAGAGGCAAGAACTGGACCAGCACAGAGGTGTCCCTTGGATGTCATTGGATGTCATTGGAAAGGGGGCCAGCTTCTAATGTCCGTGTTAATGTGCCTTCCCAACCCCACTCCTCGGCTTCCGGCCTGCGAGCTGTGCTCTGACATGCCCCGCTCCTGGGAGAGCACGTTGCT
This sequence comes from Antrozous pallidus, assembly GCA_027563665.1. Classification (NCBI taxonomy): domain Eukaryota; kingdom Metazoa; phylum Chordata; class Mammalia; order Chiroptera; family Vespertilionidae; genus Antrozous; species Antrozous pallidus. The sequence continues at coordinate 6,401,938 of CM050530.1, forward strand.
CCCCTTCCACGAATCCCCGCCTGGGGCCTGTGTGAGGAAATCCACTTCGGGGGCTAGTGAAATTGCCTTTCTGATTTCTATCTTCCTTTCATGCCTCTAGGGCAAGACAGTGTGAAGGGAGTCGCAGCTAGGTTTCTGATAAGGGTTACTCACTCATTCTACAAACTGGCCCACCTTATCTTCAAGGATCCCGGAGTTTAGAAAGGCGTGTGCATGAACAGCCCATTGTAACCCGGGGGCCGGGGGGGGGGGGGGGGGGGGGGGGATCGTCTGTCGTCTGTGTTGAGTCTAAAACTGGGTGGGGTCTGACCAACAAACTTATACACATAATATATAGGCAGCATATGTATAGCTTATATCAATATAAATTTACATAAAATTACCTAAGAAAATAAGCGTTCAAATTTCGGATGAGTTCATCCAATCCTAGTGACTTACCTTAGTTTATCAATATGCTTTTTCAAAATACGGAGATAATGGAGAAATGTATTATGCAAAGGGACAGGAGCTCTTCCATTGCGTGTCTGTGTGTGTATATATATCTATACACTGAGTGGCCAGATTATTATGATCTCTGAACACGTAATAATCTGGCCACTCAGAGTGTGTGTGTGTGTGTGTGTGTGTGTGTGCGTGTGTATACACATATATATATTAGAGGCCTGGCACACGAATTCGTGCATAGGTGGGGTCTGGCCAGCCTGGCCAGGGGGAGGGAACATGGGTGGTTGGCTGGTCTGCCTCCTGGTCGGCTGGTCTGCCTGCTGGTCAAACTCCTGGTCCAGGGTACAATTTGCATATTAGCCTTTATTCTATAGGATATACACTGAGTGACCAGATTATTATGCATTCAGAGATCATAATAATCTGGCCACTCAGTGTATATATATTTTTAATTGATTTTTAGAGACCAAGGAAAAGAGCGGGAGAGAAAGAGAGAAACATTGATTGGCTGCCTCCTGCATGCTCCCTACTGGGGATGGAGCCTGCAATCCGGGCATGCGCCCCGACCGGGAATCGAACTGGAGACCTCTTGGTTCACGGGTTGACGCTCAACCACTGAGCAACACCAGCCAGACTGCACATCTGTTCTTTTGAGACATTCATTGCCCTTTGCTCTTGTCTTGTTACCCACATGCAAACACATAATGTAATAACCTAAAATACAAGGCACTGTATACAAAACACTTCCTACTTCCTTTGGGGAGGAGAGGTGCAAAGAAACATCGGAATCGACTTTAAAGGCAGAGCTGGATAAGTGGGGGTGTCCTCTCCATTTAAGTTCCGCTGAGCTCATGTCCCACAGGCCTCCAAGGGCCAGCGCTGGACGTGTGATCTGCCACCAGCGGTGTCTTCCCAAGTCTCGGGGCCCAAATGAAGTGATAGGATCGCCCTGACTTCATCCTGCCCATGACATGACGGCATCTTCCTGGAGGGGCTGTTGGGAGAATTGCGGTGACGGCATCTTCCTGGAGGGGCTGTTGGGAGAATTGCGGTGTTACGTCTGCCCTGGGGCCATCGAAAGGTCCCCATATATTCCAGAGATTTCACTTAACCCCGTAATGAGTTTACACCGTTTTATGGAGATTTTTACTGCCTCAGAGATGACACTTTTTCTCCTCAAAATTAATTCCAATGGCCAGTTCTTTCATTTCATGGTCTAGGAGAGATCTGATATATTGGTTAAAAGATCTGTAAGAATTTAGGGGGGAAAGTCCCCTTCCACTAAATGAATGTGGTTTTATACAGACTCACTCTTTTTGTTAATTTTTTCCCCCCACTTATATCTTGTGTGGGGTTGTTTAAGAGGAAAACAAAACAGCAGTTAAAATACATGGCTGACTTTTATTAAGAATAACAGGCGTTTTAAATATGAAATGCAGAAGAATGATTTAATAATTCCCAAGGCCTTGAAAATGCCATCCATGGGTGTTGAACAACTAACAGAAACCTCCCCAGGGGCCTGTGAATTTATGGGGCACCTTCTATGTTCCTGGCGCTGTCTTAGGCCCTGAGGCGTAGCTGGGAAGCCAGAATAAATTCTCTTCTCTCTTGAAACGTACATTGAAGAGGAGAGAGAAAATAGCTGATTGAACGAGTTAAGTGGATGATTAGAGAGGTGGAGAGGTCAGGGACAAGCTTAGGGAGTAGGCGCCTGAGAAGGGACGTGAAGGAGGCGAGGACTGGCCGGGCAAAAGTTGGGGAAGGGCTGGGGCAGCGTGGCTCAGTAGTTGATGGTCAGCCTATGAACCAGAAGGTCACGGTTTGATTCCCGGCCAGGGCACAGGCCCAGGTTGTGGGCTTGGTCCCCGGTGTGGGCTGAGCAGGAGGCAGCTGATCAGTGATTCTCTCTCATCATTGATGTTTCTATCTCTCCACCTCCCTCTCCCTTCCTCTATGAAATCAATGCAAATACTTTTGTTATAAAAACAAAAAACATTTTCTATAGGACTTTTTTTAAAAAAATGTATTTTATTGATTTTTTACAGAGAGGAAGGGAGAGGGATAGAAAGTCAGAAACACCGATGAGAGAGGAACATCGATCAGCTGCCTCTTACACACCCCCTACTGGGGATGTGCCCGCAGCCAAGGTACATGCCCTTGACCAGAATTGAACCTGGGACCCTTCGGTCCATAGGCCGACGCTCTATCCACTGAGCCAAACCAGTAGGGCTCTGTAGGACTTTTTGATGGTTTTCTCTCTCATCATTGATGTTTCTATCTCTCTACCTCCTTCTCCCTTCCTCTCTGAAATCAATACAAATATATTTTAAAGAAAAAACATTTTCTGTCGGACTTTTTAATGATTTTCAGAATTATTAATTTTTGTTCTTGTTGTCAACTGGAAGGCCCATGCTCTCTCTGCCCCTTTCTCGAGCCTGGCTCCGGGGCCCCCCTCGTCGCCTACCCCTCCACACATCTATTTCTTGCTTGTTGCTCTTGGCTGCCACTTGCTTTCCATTTCTCATGATTCGTTCTTTATATTGCGTGTTTCCTTCTCTTCTCCCACGTGGCTGCCTGCCCAGGATTTCTCCCCGGGCCCTCGCACTTCCCTTCGCCAGTGGAACCAGAGCCACCTCCCTCCCTGGCTGGGGCATCCAGCTGTTTCCCTCTGAAAACACAAACTCATCTTTACTCAATGATGTTGCTGGGTAAACCCGACTCCTTTCACAGAGCAGCTGAGAATCCCACAAGCAATGAAACAGGTGGTAGAAGACAGGCATACCTGGCCCTGGCCCGTGTGGCCCAGTGGATAGAGCGTCAGCCTGTGGACAGAAGGGTCCCGGGTCCCATGCTGGTCAAGGGCACGTACCTCAGTTGTAAGCGCCCCAGCCCTGGCCGGTGTGGGCACGTGCAGGAGGCAACCAGTCGATGTGTCTCTCACATTAATGTGTGTCTCTGTCTCTCCCGCTCCCTTCCACTCTCTAGAAACCAATGGGGAGATATGCTTGCTGAGGATTAACCAAAGAAAAGAGAGGGAGGAGGAGGAGGAGGAGGAGGAGGAGGAGGAGGAGGAGGAGGAGGAGGAGGAGGAGGAGGAGGAAGAGGAGGAGGAGAGGTGGAAGAGGTGAAGAGGAGGAGGAGGAGGGAGAAAAGGAGAAGGAGGAGAGGTGGAGGAGGAGGAGGAAGGAGAAGAAGAAAGGAAGGAGGGAGGGAAGGAGGAAGGAAGGAAGGAAGGAAGGAAGGAAGGAAGGAAGGAAGGAAGGAAGGAAGGAAGGAAGGAAGGACTGGAAAGTTTGAGAAGGGCTGCGGAAGGGAAGAAGGGAGAGGGAGGGAGGGAGGAAGGAAGGAAGGAAGGAAGGAAGGAAGGAAGGAAGGAAGGAAGGAAGGAAGGAAGGAAGGACTGGAAAGTTTGAGAAGGGCTGAGGAAGGGAAGAAGGGAGAGGGAGGGAGGGAGGGAGGGAGGAAGGAAGGAAGGAAGGAAGGAAAGGAAGGAAGGAAGGAAGGAAGGAAGGAAGGAAGGAAGGAAGGAAGGACTGGAAAGTTTGAGAGGGGCAGGCAGAAGGTGGTAAACAGAAATTAAGTTCATTTTTAAAACATCCTAAAACAGACGTACACACACACACACACACACACACACACACACACACACACACACCAGGAAACTTTCTCTCTAACGCTTTCATGTTTTGGCGCCTGTCGATGGCAAGTTGGTCTGGAGCACATCCTGTCCCCTGGAGGCCTCCCCACGCCCTGGCCGCCCTGCCCTCCCGCCGCGCCTCCTCGCCGCCTCCTGGCCTGAGAACTAGCTGACCGGCCTGCGGCCCAGGATCGCTGTGGCGAGGTGGTGAACGGATGCCAAGCGCAGGAGCCGCCTGCCAAGGCCAGGCCATGGCCTGCAGTGCCCTGTCTGTGCCAGGCTCCGGCGTGCCCGGGGCCTGATGGGAATTCTGGCAAAGCTGATGTCATCAGGTGGACCCTGCTCCGTTTTTCAGGGAAGTTTCCGGAACAAAACAACCTGTTCGGCTCAGAAGCTTTCAGATCCCCCAGTATTTCAGGAAAAACCAGTGAGCTCATAGCTGTCCCTCTACACAGAGTGCGGGCTCTGTTTCTTTCCTTTCCTTTTCTTTTCTTTTCTTTTCTTTTCTTTTCTTTTCTTTTCTTTTCTCTTTCCTCCCCTCCCCTCCTCTCCCCTCCCCTTCTCTTTTCTTTTCTTCTCTGCTCTTTTCTTTCCTTTTCTTTTCACTTTCCTTCCCTCCCCTCTTCTACCCTCCCCTCCCTTTTTCTTTTCCTTTCTTCTCTTTTCTTCTCTGTTCTTTTCTTTTCTTTTCTCTTTCCTTCCCTCCCCTCCTCTACCCTCCCCTCCATTTTTCTTTTCCTTTCTTCTCTGTTCTTCTCTTTTCTCTTTTCTTTTCTTTTCTTTTCTTTTCTTTTCGTATTAATCCTTACCCAAGGATATTTTTCTATTGATTTTTAAAGAGAGTAGAAGCGGGGTTGGGGCTTGGGAGGAACAGAGAGAAACATCGTTGTGAGAGAGACATATGAATAGCTTGCCTTCTGCACGCACCCCAACTAGGGCTGGGGACCCTGCAACCCAGTTCTATGCCTTTGACCGGAATTGAACCCTGGACCCTTCAGTCCACAGTCCCATGCTCTGTCCACTGCGCCAATAGCCGGGGCAGAAGTGCTGACTCTGCCTCTTTGTTAGAAGTGAAGAGCTCTTGGTGAGTGCGAATGCATAGTCCACCCGGGCGTCAGTAGAGTGCATTGCAGGAAAAGCTTTATTGATTTGACAAAGAGGCTTATTTAATAGCTCCAACAGCTCTGAGTTTTTAAAAAGTTCTGTCTTAGAGCCCTCCCATCTCTACAAATATTTTTCTGATGGAAAATGTCCAGCGGAATCATTTTTCACCACGAAGAAAAGAGGCAGAAACGTAAAGAACACAGAACGGCTCTGGCCCATGCAGCTCAGCTGGTGGAGTAACTTCCCTCGAACTGAAAGGGTGCCGGTTCGATTCCCAGTCGGAGCACATGCTTGGATTGCGGGCTCCATCCCCGGTAGGGGGCGCGCCTGGGTCAGTTAATCAATGTTGCACTCACATCAATATTTCTGGGTCTCCCTTTCCCTCTCTCTAAAAATCACTTTTAAAACTTTTTAAAAAATAATTTTTAAAATAAAAAATGAATCCCAACCGGTTTGGCTCAGTGGATAGAGCTTCCATCTACAGACTCAAGGGTCCCAGGTTCGATTCCGGTCAAGGGCATGTACCTTGGTTTGCGGGCACATCCCCAGTAGGAGGTGTGCAGGAGGCAGCTGATTAGTGTTTCTCTCTCATCGATGTTTCTAATTCTCTATCCCTCTCCCTTCTTCTCTGAGTGTAAAGGATCAATAAAATATTTTTTTTAAGTGAAACAGAGAAGAAACCAAAAAAAAATTACTTATCGGACAAGATAGCCTCACCTAAAATTAATAATCAAGTGAGACAAAACTCAGCACCTTCATGGGAAGGAGTGGGATTACCGGCTCCTCATCAAGTGCCAACCACTTCCAAACACCTGTGTAACCTCACAGACTTCGTGGTCCCTGAAAGGCAGGGAAATAGAAAGCTAGGGGTTTTTTAATGACAAGCCTCCAAACTTGCTAAGACAAACGTTTTCTGGGAACTAAGCTCATTGGAATGTCTGTCCCAGATCCAAGCACCCCACAAGCTCTCCTATGAGGGTCTCTCAGAGGATTCTCTTGTCTTAGCAGGACAAGACCTGGGGTAAGGGGAGAGCAGATTTTGGCTAGCATGTTTTTTACTGTATTTTTATTGATTTCAGAGAGGGAGGGGAGAGAGAAACATCCATGATGAGAGAGAACCGTTGATTGGCTGCCTCCTGCCCGCCCCCCAGTGGGGATCGAACCTACGGCCTGGGCATGTGCCCTGACTGGGAACCAAACCCGCACCTTATGGTTCGTAGGTCGTGGCTCAACCACTGAGCCATGCCAGCTGGGCTTGGCTATCATATTTTATTCTTCGATCAGCTCTAATAAAAGTAATTCCACAACCTCCCCAGTCAGAAAGCACCACACCCACTGCTCGTCCTCATATGGTATTTCAGGCCCAGCATTCATGAGCCCCAAAAGTCTAGACGTGAATCCTACTGGGGAAGGAGGCAGGAAGACACCCCCCCCCCCAAAAAAAAAAAACAGCCAAAGCATAAGTCCTACTCAGTGGTGATATTAATACCTGCCCGCAGGCCAGTGGAAGCCTTAGCTCTGAGTTCTTCCTGACCCCAGTTTCCCTGTCTGGCCCTTTCATACCCCCGTGACCTGGGTGATGGCCCCCAGCCCATCTGATCCCAACCCTTTGTCCCCGAGACCATCCTGATGTCTGGGTTCTGTTTATGCCTCTGGCCCCCAGATCTGTACTAGCCTGAGGTCACTTTGACCCGACCTGTCCACAGGTTTTATCAACCGCAACATCAGGTCAGGAATCGGACAAGATGTATGGAAACCAGGGTTGCAAACTCAACGGGGGCTGGGCTCACAGCTCCAGGGGAATCCAGACAGCCTGGCCAGAGTGCTTCTGGGAGCTGCTGACCCCCCCCCCCCCCCCCCCGCCCCATTCCCATCTCAGATGTTGGCCTCTGGAAGTCTGCCGTGGCAAAGCAGAGCAAGAACCTAACACCTTGTCTCAACATCTCTCCTCTGAGGAGTTTAGCAGGGAAAAGGATTCAATAGAAATAATCTTTCTCAACCATCTCTGTATCCCCAAGAAGCATGTTTAATTTTGTTTTTATTTTGAGAGTCATCTTAGGAGCACAAATATGTCACTTAAAGTTTTATCTCTTTTTTAAAAATATATATATATTTTTATTGATTTCAGAGAGGAAGGGAAAAGGAGAGAGAGATAGAAACACCAGTGATGAGAAAGAATTATTGATTGGCTGCCTCTGGGGATCAAGCCCAAAACCCAGGCTTATGTCCTGACTAGGAGTCCAGCCGTGACCTCGTGACCCCCTGTCCAGCCACTGAGCCATGGCAGCTGGGCTAAAGGTGACCTCCTTAAAATAAAATTAAAAAGCCACTCGTGGTTGTTGCCCCCTCATGCTCCTTCATTGGCAACAAGGGGAACCAATGGAGGACTCGGTGCATGAACACAGGCAGACTAGCATGATGGTCACTGAACTGAAGCTTTGAGACTTCTCATGTGCACGATCCCATCTAATGCCCTGGGAGGGGAGCTGGGGCACTATTACATTTTCATCAAAGAAAGCCCTCAAACTGGATGCTACTCAGACCCCAGAAAACCTGGACCTGCCCCAGTAAGTTATGGGTTTATGCCAGTGGAGGTCAGCTGATGTCCCAGGATGAGATGGGGGCCATAGCTTTGCTGTAGAGAAAAGTTCAGAAGGATCGCTGGCTACGTCCCGTGGAAACACAGGCCTGCTGAACCCCAAAACACCTCAGCAGTTGGTGTGGTATCAATGGCGTGAGCGGTGATGTGCTGTTAGCAAGCCATCATCTGTACTGGTAAATCAATGTGCTCATTTGAATCTTGTGTTTGTCACTTTGTTGGAATTGCATCTCTAAATTTGTTTTGCACTGGAAATTGTTTCAGAGCCATATACTTCAGGAGTGTGTCCACTTTCTGCTGTGTACATACTTAAGTAATATTAGAATATGAAATGATTTTTTAAAATATGTTTTCACTAGAGGCTGGGTGAGCGAAATTCGTGCACAGTTGTGGGGGGGGGTGGAGAGTGTCCGTCAGCCCAGCCTGCACTCTCTCCAAATCTGGGACCCCTCGAGGAATGTCCTACTGCCTGTTTAGGCCCAGTCCAGGTATATTTGAGCCTAAATGGGCAGTTGGACATCCCTCTCAGAATCCAGGATTGCTGGCTTCAAACTGCTCACCTGCCTGCCTTCCTGATTGCCCCTAACCGCTTCTTCCTGCCAGCCTTATCACCCCCTAACCACTCCCCTGACAGTCTAATTGCCCCTAACTGCCCTTCCTTACAGGCCTGGTCCCTTTCAACTGCTCTCCCCTGCTGGCCATCTTGTGTCCCCATGGGGGTAGGATCTTTGACAGCATGGGGGCAGCCATCTTGTGTGTTGGAGTGATGGTCAATTTGCATATTACTCTTTTATTAGATAGAATTGATCTCAGAGAAGAAGAGAGAGGGAGATATATAGAAACATCAGTGATAAGAGAGAATCATTGATCAGCTGCCTCCTGCACACCCCACACTGGGGACTGAGTCCTTAATCCAGGCCTGTGCCCTTGACTAGAATCGAATCCCAAACCCCTCAGTCCACAGGCTGATGCTCTATGCACTGAGCCAAACAAGATAGAGTTGAAATAATTTAAATTTAGAGGAAGGAAGGAAGAAACTTGGTTAAGAATCCCTCTGATAATAACTGGGTAGCCTAAAACATCCAAAATTCCCAAGCCACCCTTAGCTCTGTGGCTTCAAATCCAAACTATAGCTAAGAGGAGCATTTGTTTATTCAACAGATATTTCTGATGTTATGTGCAGGGCGCTGTGCTGGTGTCTGAGAGGTCTGGTTTATTGTTTGCTCTAGTTTCCCCGAGGGGCGGGGGTGAGGACATTACATTCTCAAGGTCAGAGCACACATAAGTCCAAGTGCTCTCATGTATGTAATTGTTATCCATGTTTATAGCATTTTAGGCCATATGAAGGCCGTGGTAAAGTGCTCAAAATTAAGCTTTTCTTTAAAATTAAAATAACTCTGGGAGTGTTGGGCTCCATTAGGACCCGCAGTGTTTCATTCTCCTGATTCCAATGGGCCTGCTTCTCTCCCAACTCCCTCTGCAGTTCCACTTCAGTGCCATCCGGGGAAACCAGCTCATTTCTAATATCAGGCTAAGCAAAACATAATTAGGAAGGCACATTTCCAGGGGGAGAACCCTATGGAATATTCCCAAGCCAGTCAATGTGATGTTGCTACAGCTATGCTTGACTTTCCTCTCCATCTCTCCCCACCACAGAAAATCACGAGTCACCTGTAATTAAGTCATCCAGGTACATGGCAAAAGGGCCATTGTCCTATGAGTGGCTTCTGGGTCTCTGTAATGAGCCTGGATTTTTAGATCCACCACCACATTTTAAAAATATATTTTTTAATTTATTTCAGAGAGGAAGGGAGAAGAAGAGAGAGAGAGAGAGAGAGAGAGAGAGAGAGAGAGAGAGAGAGAGAGAGAAATCAATGATGAGAGAGAATCATGGGTGGCTGCCTCCTGCGTGCCCCATACTTGGGGTGGAGCCTGCACCTGGGTGTGCGCCCTTGATTGAATCAAACCCAGATTCACAGAATGTTGGAGCTCACCACAGGGCCTGAGAGGTGACCTTGCCCATGGAGGCCTAAAAGGTCCAAAAAGATGGAGCGTGTTCCTTTGTCCACTTTGAGAAAAACCTGCTGGGTTCTCCCTTCCTAAACTGTTTATTTCTCAATTTCATCTTGCAAATAATTATTGAATCCTTTCTCCACATACAGCACTCAGCTAACCACTGTGTCATTCAAGGAGCTAGGCCGCTCATTCATGGCTGCTTGTTTATGCGAGCGCATGAACTGATGTTCCAGTTTACAGACCGACTTCCCAGAGGCAGTCCTCAAGTCGTGCCTCCCTCAGTCCGAACATAAATGTGAAAAAAGTCACCCTGATTCAAATGCCCTGGGACTTTACACTCAACCCTGAGAAGGAGAATCTTTGGTTCAGATGGAGTCAGACTACTCAACGCCCATAAACCCAGTTTCCATCAGAAGTTCTTGACCACCTCTCCCAGCCCCACCCCCAGCCCCACCCCCGGCCAGGGTTTGAATTTGAAGCTGTCAAGTGAACAGGCCTTGGGTTTGCCATCCAAAAAGGAAGAAAAAACCCGGCCCAAATGACTCAGTTGCTTGAGTGCCCATCCCGGGATCAAAAGGTCACTGTTCCGTTCCTGGTTGGGGCACGTGCCCGGGTTGCAAGGCCATTTGTCAAGAGGAAATGGTGTAAAAGGAGAGCATGACGTTGGTATGTAGCAGTTACTCAAGAAACGGCAGATCGTTTATTAATATTGTTACTGTACAGAGGGGGCCGGGGCATCGGGGCATAAGCCATCAGCTCGTTTAGAGTCATTTGGGCCCTGTCCACACCCCTCAGAAGAGACCTTGGTCATGTGCCACAGGGGGACTGCTTTATCTGCATGAATTATTTTTTTTTTCTTGAATGTACCGAAGCATCCGTCTTATATAAAAACTGCTGTTTGAAATTTTAGTCATGCTATTTGACTTCCGTAAATGCTTGCTTGCTTAAATAATAAGGAAAATAAGACTTCAGAGCAGCCATTAAACCTTCCCAGACGAAATGATCAGTGCTGACACCAGGCCAGGCCTTTGGTTGAGGTCTCAAGGCCCCAGCACATAGGGGCTCTTTAAGAACTTGCAAAGGTCTGGGGGGGGGGGTGCGGAAACACCCCATATTTGGGAGACGAAGAAGGTAAAAACATATAAATAGGGAAAATTCCTCCATGGTAAGGCCCAGAATTTGAGAGACATTTTCCTCTGGACCCGCGCATAATAAATGTAACTCCATCTCTCTAAGTATCGCTTGGTTCTTCTCCGGTTTTCTGTAACAACACTTTTCTAAGGCTAACAGTATCATCTCCCCAAATTTGCCCTCCTACTGTGAACACCCCTTCACACACACACACACACACACACACATACACACACACACATACACACATACACACACACATACACACATACACACACACACACACACACACACACACACTCACACACACACACTCACACACACACACACACAAACACACTCACACACACACCCCGTGTACCACTGGATTGCCTGGTAGACTCTACTCCTGGAAGGAGTGTCACTGTGCTAAATATAGCTCTGTCCTCCCCAACCAGCGAGCCTTTAAAGGAGCTGAATCGCCTTGCTCTTTACTCCCTCCCCAGACTTGATCTCCTGCTTTAGAAGAAAGAGACCCACCCAGGGCCTTCGCCCGGAGACCCTGCGATATGGACACCCGGTCCGTGGCCTGGGGGGGTCTTGGGTGCCGATACTTAACCCGTGTTTCTGTTACAAGCCTGGGAGGGAAATCCGAGTCCCGGACATGAGTTCCTCATTTATTCTGGAGCCAAGATCATTCTAGGATTACCATTTAGAAATTTGGGAGAACAGACTTCTACACAGTGACCGGGCAGACGGCATTGAAAGCAGACGCATGTAGAGTACCTTTTTGGTGACAAGGTTAAAGATAGGCGTTGTGGTTAAATCCCATTAGCGACAACGTTACATTCATTAAGTGAGCCCTGGAATGGGAATTGAGAAACCCTCCCTCCCCCTCCCGCAGCCCCTTCTTCTCTTCCCCAAGCCAGGTTCCTCCGACAAAGGGGATTCCTTGCCCAGGAAATGCCTCCTGGGAGTAAGTCACAGCATGTCCCCGTGCCAAACAGCCCCGAAGCCAGAACACGCTGCAAAGGGCACACGCCACCCTCTAAAAGTCTACCAGCATCCACAGGCCACATGCCATCTCTCTCGCGCCCTTACTTCTCGGGTGACCTTTGTGGTTCGGAAAGTATTCCTCCGAGTGGACGCAAACACAAACTCTCCCGCCAGCATTACTCAAGAATGTAAAGATCCTACTAATCTGCCGTCTCCATTGTGACCGGGAAGGGGAAACAGGGGTGCCTTTGTTTACTGCGTGACTACAGGCTTCTAGAAAGTGGCCCCAGTGTTGGAGCTGGCATCCCTGGGCGCAGTGAGACTTAAGTGGAACTAATTCCCAGACGTTAGGCCGGGAAGAGGAAACTGGGTGATCTGGAGCGAGCTGCCTGGGACCACGCTCATGGAGCTTTTCTCCTGAAGATAGTTTTAAAGTGAGAGGCAACATCCTGGCTGACATGACTTGGTGGTTGAGTGTCGACCTATCAATCAGGAGGTCACTGGTTTGATTCTCGCTCAGGGCACATGCCCAGGTTGTGGGCTCCATCCCCAATTGGGGGCATGTAGGAGGCAGCCGATAAATGGCTTTCACTCATCGTTGATATCTCTCTCTCTCTCTCTCTCTCTCTCTCTCTCTCTCTCTCTCTCTTCATCTCTGAAATCAATAAAAATATTTTAATTAAAATAATGATCAACAAGTGGGTATGTCAAGACTGAGGGTAGCCATTGGTGAAACACCACACACACACGCACGCACGCACGCACGTACGCACACACCATGCCAAACAACAGCATGCAATCAAAAAAGAAAGAAAAAAATCTTGCCATAGTGAGAAAGAAAGAAAAATCAGTGTCATCCAGTGATATTATTCTGTGCACTTACTGTTTATAAGACATTGATAATCAGCCCCAGGAAAAAAGGAAGATTTAGCTGCTTCCTCCCAAATGTTTCCCTTCCCCTGGAGGAGCTAAATCAGGTGTAGAAATTTCTCTGGCACATGCTGAGTACACATCCAGCTGAGGCATACAGGACGAGAAATAGCTCCATGAAGAAACGGGTGGCATTTGAGTTAGACCTTAAGAACCAGGCACAGCCTGAGTGGTGTGGCTCAGTGGCTAGAGAGTTGGCCTGCAGACAGAGGGGTCCTAGGTTCGATTCCGATCAGGGGCATGTGCCTTGGTTGCGGGCACATCCCCAGCAGAGGGTGTGCAGGAGGCGGCTGTTTGATGTTTCTCTCTCATCAATGATTCTGGCTCTGTGTTCCTCTCCCTTCCTCTCTGTTAAAAAAAATAAAAAATCAATGAGATATATATATATATATATATATATATATATATATATATTTTTTTTTTTTTTTAAGGCAAAAACTGAACTTGGGAAGACAGTTGAAGAAACAAGGATGACCTAAGATACAAAGGCAGAGAGATCTGAAGCATTTAGGGGAAACTGAGCAATATTTTGGAGTAAGCACAGGATGTTCGAGAGTTGACAGAAGAGAAAACAAATATGTGTGTGTGTGTGTGTGTGTGTGTGTGTGTGTGTGTGTGTGTGTGTATAAATTCTGAGTGTTTTGGAAAGACTAGCTGACACTGAATTCAGGAGACAGTCGCTGGCAGTTTCTGGGCCCGGAACTAGCATGGTCAGAGATGGTTATGATGAAGACGAGCAGAATGGTAGGAAAAGACATGCTCTCCTTCCCTCCTTCCTCCCACAGACTTGAGCTGGATGCTTCTCCCGGCCATCTGTTTGTCTAGTTGAGAGGCCAGGCTTAGAGTGCGGGGACTATAAATAAAAGGCGCAGGGCCCGGCTGGCGAGGCTCAGAGGTTGAGTGTCAGCCTAAGAACCAGGAGGTCAGGGTTCGATTCCCGGTCAGGGCACAGGCCCGAGTTGTGGTCTCCATCCCCAGTGTGGGGCGTGCATGAGGCAGCCGAAACATGATTCTCTCTCACCATTGATGGTTCTCTCTCTCTCCCTCTCCTTTCCTCTCTGAAATCAACAACAACAATAGTAATAATAATAATAATAATAATAATAATAAGGCACAACCTTTGAGTCTTCCCTCAGGCGCAGAAGCAACATAGCTAAATGGTGATTGGGCTGGGCAGCAGAAGTGGTGTTTGAATTGACCAACACAGGCTGAGAGTTGAAAAAAATCATAATAAAAAAGAAATCATAATTCAGGTGCCTCACCTTTTTCTCCACCAGGTACTTCCCCCACACACACACCATCCCCTGCTGCCTCTGCACTTATTTACCCAGTCAATTAAGGCAAGATAACCCTCCATTGTGCAACCATCAATAAATCAATCGCCTTAATACTATCTTGGAATGTCCCCGCTATTGACTCCCATATTGTTGACATTAGACAGCGCGTCGGCTGGCCTGGGCGTTAATGGATCCTGGAGGCGCCGTGAACACAGAGAAATCGCTTTGGGTTTCTCCGAGATGCCCCTGCTCCCTGAGCCCTCGCCACCCTCCTGGCACGGACCCAGCGGGGCACACTGAGGAAGGCAAACATTTCTGCCCCAGCAGAAATGGCACAGTCACTGCAGACACACCTACTTCTTTGTCATTTGAATAATCTATTTCCACCCAGCGCAGCCCTCCCCCCCCCCGCCCACTGTCAACAACCCCGGGACAATGATGTAGGGAATCAAATTAATCTTCAATTATGTGGAAGAATCTCAGGCACGAACACGGCTCAAGTTACTCAGTAACTTGTGAAGGGATTCATTCCGCAGGCAGCCCGAGGCAGGACATTATGTGACTTGCTTTTTTTTTTTTTTTTTTTTTTTTTTTTGCTTTTCGCTTTTTTCTCCCTAGTGATATAAGGGGGATCTTCCCAGCCACGGATCATATCTCTAAATCTCAGAAATCGTGATGGCTAGCTTTAAAATTAAGGCCAAAAAAAAAAAAAAAAAAATCTACATTCCTCCAGATATAGAAAATGAGGTTAACTGTGATTCTCATGGATGTAATGTTATGTTTCTTTGGTTTTAGTACTTCCTTCAGAGAAGGGGTTTGGCCATACCTGGTGTTGCTCAGTGGATAGAGCGCAGGCCTGCAGACCAAAGGGTCCCGGGTTCGATTCCAGGCAAAGGCATGGACTTTGGTTGCAGGCTCCTCCCCTGGTCAGGCCTCTTGCAGAAGGCAACCAATCAACATGCTTCTCTCAGTTCCATATTCTCTCTCTCTCTCTTTCCCTCTCTCTTCCACTCTCCCTGAAAATCAATGCAAAAATATCCTCAGGTGAGGGTTTTCTTTTACAAAAAGTCAGAAAAGGGGTTTGTCTTAGAAGCGGGGCTCCCCTGCTTCCAGACCCAGGACTGTGTGGCGTCCCGGCATCCAGGGATTACCAAGAAAGGGGGGAATTCCACCCCCACCCCACCCCCACCCCCACCCGCATCTCCTGAGGGTTCAGATTTCAGCGCTGGCTGCAGACCTGGGCAAAGTTCACCGCTCCCTGTGCACAACATGCTACATACTTTGCAAGTCCCCACTTGCTCCTGGAGAGGGAGAAATGTGGCCTGGAGTTCAGGTTGCCAGGGACACCCTGAACCGTGCATTCCTCCCCCAAAAGAGAGGCCCCGCGTTGTCGCATTTCTCCGCCGTAAGCACCGCCAAGCGCCGTCCTCCCCGCTCTGAACAGACTTCTCCCCAACCTGGGAGCCATCTGCCTCCCTGAGCGGGACATCGGTCCTTTTCTTCCTTTGCTTTCGCTGCCCCAGACAGACATCCCACACTTGGCCTTATTGCCCTCCTGACAAAGGTGGGGTCTTTAAAATGCACGCGCTACCAGCCTAGGAAGGAAGATTCGCATTGTTCTCTCTCTCTTTTCTGAACTTTCTTGTCTTTTTGCTCTGCTCTCACCTCAGGAAGTGTATGTGCACTTGGGGGTGTTTTGAAGAGGCCGGGGGGCGCACGGGACTTTGAAAGGAAAAACAGGCGTCTAAGTGGCTGCCTCTGGCAGACCCTCCCATGACCCCGTGCCAGTCACCCGACGGGCACGCGTGGTCTCGGAGCCTCCACCGTGATCAGCAAGTTTCCCGCCTTCCACTCGTTGGTACAGCAGAACTCTATCCTCCTCCAACGGGTGTGTGTGTTTTTAACGACTAGGTCATTAGCACAGGATCTTATACAAGGGCCGAGGATGCTTCTCCAGATATACAGGTGTGATTCGTTTTTTCTTTTCGAGAGAGTGGGAGGAAGAGGGAGAGACAGAGAGAAACATCGATTGGCTGCCTCCCACATGCACCCTGACAAGGACCAGGATGGAGCCTGCAACCGGGGTACGTGCCCTGGGCAAAAAGCCCAGTGGTCGGCAAACTCATCAGTCCACAGAGCCAAATAGCAACAGGACAATGATTGACATTTCTTCTGAGAGCCACATTTTTTAAACGTAAACTTCTTCTAACGCCACTTCTTCAACACAGGCTCGCCCAGGCCATGGTGTTTTATGGAAGAGCCACACTCAAGGGGCCAAAGAGCCGCCTGTGGCTCGAGAGCTGCAGTTTGCCGACCACTAGAGCTCTCTTGTGACTTTGTTACTGTGGCCATCGGGGCCGTCCTTCCAGCCAGCTGACAGGGAAGGCTCGGGGAAGGACGGGCACCAGTAGAAATAAGCAGGCCTGGGAACATCAATGTCAGGGACCAAGTAAACAGTGACCACAAAGCAGCCCAAGAGTTATAACTGGGGGTGACGAGGTGCAAATAGGGTCTGATAGTCAACAGGGGGGTTATTCCACCGCCAACCTGGCCGTTCCTCGCCTCTTGGCAACAATCATGATGGGCTCGGGGGTGCTATACAAGGTCAGGGGGCCCCCAGGCCCCCTGGCACAGCTCCCCAGGACCCAGGAGGCTAGTCCTGCGCTCTTGGTGCGATCGGCTTCCCACGACAAAGCTCCTCCTCCCGCCTCCTCATGGAGAAAAAGTTAGGGAGCATTGCTCCCGTCAGCATCCATAGAAGGCCCGGAATGGGAGGTCGGGCTCTGCGATCAGGAGGAATGAAGCAGGAACAGATGCTCTTGTAGCTGGTCCTGTGGCGACCATTAGGGACTAAAATGTCCATGAAGCCATTTCCTCTCAGATTTCACCAACAGTGGCGGCTCGGGGCTGAGGCCTCGGGCGCCACGCTGAAGAGAACTCTGATTGTTAGTTAGAACAAGAAAGCATCTCTTAGCTCAGCCTCCGTGAAAAGTAGGGATTCCTTCCACAAGTCTCCCCCACACCCAGCCAGCCTCTCCGTGGCCATGGCCATAGCAACCCCTGGCACGGCAGTGATGAGCCCGAGCCGGTGTGGCTCAGTGGATAGAGCTTCAGCCTGCGGACTGAAGCGTCCCAGGTTCGATTCCGGTCAAGGGCACGTACCTGGGCCCTGTTCAGGGGCATGCGGGAGGCACCCAGTCAACTGCCATTCTCACACTGATGCTTCTCTCTGTCTTTACCCTTCTCTTCTCTCTCTCAAAATCAACAAGAAAAAGTCCCCAGGTGAGGATTACCATGAAAATAAATAACGATGCTGACGCTAATGATACTAGTGACAAGCACCCCTTTCACGCGTGCTGTGTGCCAGACACTGTGAGGGACACTGAGGACCATCAGCACTGTCTGTAGGATTTGTCCGCACAGGAACTTCTCGAACCCTTGTGGTGCCTCTAATGTCATGTGCGGGTCGGTAGCCACAGGAAGGGGTGAAATGAGCTGCAGGTCACACAGCCACGCAGAGGGGGGAAGGCGAGTGGAACTAACAGCCGAGCCCCAGAGGCTGTCTCGTTAACCCTGTGCTCCCAGTGGGGACAGGGGAGGGAGACAGGGTGGGGACATACTAGTAGGATCTATTTGGACACTACTTCATGGAAAAGAGCTTCGGTTTTCTGAGCAGATCGGCCTCCTTTGGCCTTCCTGCTAGCCACTAGCCCTAAACAGAATGCCGCTGGCAATTGGCTGCAAAAAGCTGTATTGTTTCACTTGGCTCAGTGCATGGGAGTGGGCTCCAGGGTGGTTAGCAGAATGGCTAGGGGTTTCGGGGAGAGGCTCAGGCAAAAGCCAGAAACACGAGGGGGTGCAGAGGGGCCCCCAAAGGCCTCTGGCCTCCACAGGCTCCTGGTCCTGCTTGAGAAGGAGCCTATCCAAGAGACACTCGCCCGGTCCCACTAGGGCGCCACCGGCCAGGCGAGCCAGGTGCTGTCCATCCTCCTGATGAGCCTCCCCCGCCCCGGAAGTGGTTCTGCCGGAAGTCGCAGCTCGGGTCTGCATGTCGGAACCAGGGCCTGCGGCTCCACAGGGGTCTGTGTCAGGGTCCCCGCCAAGGCCAGGGGGACCTTGTGGGGTCCTGAGGGCCCCCCCACTCCCCTGAGGAGGCGGCAGCTCGTCCTGGAGAAAACGGCCACCCGCTGGGCACCTGGTCGCCATGGAAACAGAAGCCCAGCTAGAGGTAGGTGAGGCAGGCGAGCAGGCCTCCACTTCAGGGTGTTATTCTGAGAAGTTCGGGGGTTCGCGGTTGTTTGGCTCATGATTGTAAGGGGTTAAGGTCAAAAGCGGCGTTGGCAGGTCTCGGAGGCCGATGATGGCTGGCGAGGTTCCGAAGGTGGCCACTGGTCAGTACGCTTGAGAGCAGTGGAGGCTGGAAGAGGGGGGTCCCTGGGTCTGCCCCATCCAAACACTGTGGGAGCCACAGAGGTGCCGGGACCCCACTGGCACAGTGGGAGAGTCCTTTATATCTGGGCTTGGCAAACTAGGGCCCGTTTTTGCATGGGTCATGAGCAAAGAATGGATTTCAAATTCTCAGATGGTTGGGGGGAAAAAATCAAAGTAAGATCAATATTTTGTGCCCAGCCCATGAGGCTCAGCGGTTGAGCATCGACCTGTGAACCAGCAGGTCACGGTTCAGGTCACGGTTCGATTCCCCGTCAGGGCACACGCCCGGGTTGTGGGCTCGATCCCCTGTAGGGGGCGTGCAGGAGGCAGCCGATCCATGCTTCTCTCTCCTCATTGGTGTTTCTCTCTTTCCCTCTCTGTTCCGCTCTGAAATCAATAAAATATCTCTTAAAAGATGCTTAAAATAAAAGCACAGAAACTTCCCCAGTGAGATGCATCCATCCAATTCACTAGTGAAAAGCAATGGAAATTCCGCCCTGAGCTTACACTCTTACCTTGTAGACTTGGCGGACAAGAGGCATATGTTTGATGGAGGCTGAATTCCTGGCCTTTTCAACCCCCCCAGTAGGTTGTCACGTGTTTCTCTTACTAGGGTTAACAGTCACGTGATGGACTGTATGCCTATTACTGTTACAGACATCAGACGAGCATTGGGTGCATGATAAAAGTTTGCAAAAGTCCTCAAAACCTGCCCCTAATCTCTGGATTATCTGTTTCTTTAAGGGGCCTCCCCCGTGTGTAATCTGCAGGCCGATTCTGTTGCTTTTAGGCAAAGCCAATATTAGCAGCAGCAACACAATCATGCTTCAGCTATGTGAAGGTCAATTAGCTGGAAAATTCTGCTTTCGGAATGGAAGCTAAGCACCGAGGAAGGAGGCAAGGAAAATCGCACAGGCAGTCAAAACTCAGAGCGCATCAGCTCGCGTGTTTGCTCCTGGAAGAGTCTAGAAAGCCAACATTAAAGATCTTAGGGTATTTATATACGGACAGCTCTAACAAACCTGGGTTTCCAGCTCCCACTTTGGGTCAGGCGGCTCTCGCAGGCAGGCGTGGGGAAAGAATGCGAGGAATTCTCACCCCCATTCCGAGCTCAGAACGAACTCTAATTTGAAAAGATAAAATTAGGGGCCAAAAAGGCCTTAAGGCGACAAATAAAATGATCGTTTCACTAGATATTAAAGATGGAGGAGCCTTAGCTGGTGTGGCTCAGTGGATAGAGTAGCAGCCTGGAGGACTTAAAGGTCCCAGGTTCGATTCTGGTCAAGGGCCCTTATTGGGCTGTGAGCTCGATCCCCTGTAGGGGGCGTGCAGGAGGCAGCCGATCCATGCTTCTCTCTCCTCATTGATGTTTCTCTCTCTCCCTCTCTCTTCCGCTCTGAAATCAATAAAATATCTCTTAAAAGATGCCTAAAATAAAGGCACAGAAACTTCCCCAGTGAGATGCATCCGTCCAATTCACTAGTGAAAAGCAATGGAAATTCCTCCCTGAGCTTACACTCTTACCTTGTAGACTTGGCGGACGAGAGGCATATGTTGAAAAAAATAAAATATTGAAAAAATAAAAATGTAGAGGAGGGGCTGTTATCAGACATGTTCAGGAAATACTGGTCTAATAGTGAATGCTTCAGCCTTTTTTGTTACGATTCTAGCAACTTCTAAAAACAAAACAATGATGTTGTTGTTGTTGTTCTTCTCTTTCCCGTTCTCTCTTTTTTCCTTGGATTTTGGCCGAAGTTGGCCGGTGCTGTTTTCTCTCCTCACCCTCACGCTGTCTGCCTGGGCCTCCTGGCCGGGGGCGGCCCCGATTCTCCCACCCCCTTCCTCCCACAGGTGTTTCCTCCGGTTTCTGTTCCCTCACCCAGCGACCCGCTTTGTCCCAGCTCCAGGCGGCATTTCCAGCTTCGGAGGACCCCTTCCAAATGGCTCACGTGGCCACTTTCTCCTCCCATCCCTCCCTCTTCGTTTCCTGCTCTCTTTCCCTCTCGTTCCTCCCCAGCACCCGGATGCCGCCTCTGAGTGCTTCCTGCGTCCCCTCGTCTCCCAGCTCTGCCCACTTTCCTGCTCTCGCTGTCCCCTGCGATTGCCATCCTGAACCCCAGCTCTTTCTCCTCTTTGCCACCTCGAAGGCTTGAGCTTCGAGTCCCCATTCCCTTCCCATCAGTATGCCCCCCACACTTGACCTTCAACTTCCATGCTTGCTGAGTGAGCCCACTAGCCCGCCTGGGGTCAGAGGATATTGCTGTACCCCCAGTCTCTGCCGCTCCCCCTAGTGTGGCCTGATGGAGGCTACCATCCCATCGGCATTGGAATCTGAACCAGGAGATCTGTGCTCGGGCTCAAACTCTGCCTCTTACTCGGCCCAGCCATTGCATTCCTCTGCGTCTCAGTTTCCGCATCTGTGAAATGGCAACAATCCTCTGAGCCCCATCTGCCCTGTGCAGGGCTGGCTGGGGCGCGGGAGGCCGCGTTTGCCCGAGCTCTTCCTGGCATATAGGCTGCACCAGCCTCATGCCTTCCCTGGGAAAGCTTTGTTCACAGCCTAGTCCCGGAGGTAGAGCATCCTCCTCTTCCCTTCTATGGTGTTAACCCGTTAACTGCCACACGTCCAAAACGGAAACCATCCCCATTCTTCCATATGCGCTGGAATATCTACCAGTTTAAGGCACTGTAATTTTATTTTGCAAACCCAGAGATGTCACCAACAAGTCTGATGTGAAAATTGGGCGACCAGCGTCGATGTGCGAGGTTTGCAGCTATAGATGCTGATGGCCTGCAAAGGGTTACTCTCTTCTCATTCTACCGGGGTCGGGTCTTTGTTACTGTCCACACACCTCACCACATTCCCAGCCGAGAAGCAACTCACTTCCAGTTCCGGTTCGGTTCGGCTGTCTGATCAGAGCTCAGATTTGTGCGTGGAGAGCCCGAGAGGAAAGGGACACAGGGGTGCAGTGCACCCCAGATTCTGGCTGAAAACGCAGCTCCGTCACTTGCTGGCTGTGGGACATCGGGAATGTTCACGCAGCCTTTACCCGCTCCGTTTTGTCTGTACAGTGAGGCCGGGGGGCATCTGTAATACTTTCACCAATAAAGATAGGCTTTTCAATAATAAAATAAAAAATCCAGGACACGGGGATGACAGGAAGCGTGTCCCCACTGTGGGTTGTGATGGTTGCGGACAGTCCCAGGGCGTCCAGCTCAGCCGGCGTGGCTCAGTGGTTGAGCTTCGACCTATGAACCGAGAGGTCACGGTTCGATGTTGCGGGCTCGATCCCCTGTAGGGGGCGTGCAGGAGGCAGCTGGTGAATGATTCTCTCTCATCAGCAGTATATCTGTGTCTCCCTTCCTCTCTGACATCAATAAAAATATATCTAATTGTTTTTTAAACGGGAGTCCAGGCTGAGCCCCATGTCGCCTTGCGTATTGGTCTGCCCTCTTCATAAAAGATTGGTACCGTTATCTCCTGTTGTGCTGCCCCTGTTCCCCTTCTGTTTCTCGGTTCCTCCGATCTGTGTCCTCCTGTCACCTCTCCCTGTCACCCACAGGCAGCGGGAGCCCCGCTCCCCGCCCACTCCGGGGCGTCTCGGGGGCAGCGCTCAGACTCCGGAGCCTCCCTTCTCCTGGCTCTTCCTCCCTCCTCCACAGTCTCTGCTGGCACCTTCCCCGGTCTCCCTGATTAGAGAGTGCCGGGCCTGGCAGGCTGAGCCACTGATATATTAATTTGTGTTTTTATCTCCGCCTTGGCCGGCCCCCGCCTTAGGGGGAGGTGTGTGCTAAGAGGCCAAAGCTCAGACACCTGGCTTTTGTTTCCCCAAAGCCCCGGCCCTGGGGTAGATCATCCTGCCAGAGGAGGCAGGAGAGGAGCAGGAGTAGGAGGAGGAGGAGAGGGAGTAGGAGAGGAGGAGGAGGGGGGAGGGGGAGGGGGAGGAGGGGAAAGAGTGGGGGAGGAGGAGGGGAGGAGGGGACGATGGGGGAGGACGGGGATGAGAGAGGGGGGCCATTAAGAGAAGGAGCGCGGAGGCAGAAGGGAAAACGGAACTGCTACATGAGAAGGGGTGAAGGCCAGAGGACCCGGCTTCTAGCAAAGCTTTGGCCTCTATGCCTCCCCTCTGCCCCCAACAGTGGCCGGGTCACCCAGTGGAAGCTCTGAGGCACATCTGGGTCACTACCCCCCATCACTGGGCTCAGCAAACATTTCCACACGGGTCCCTGCACCCGGTGCGCCCCGGGACAGCACAGCCCCAGACGTGTGATGGCCTGCAGGCGGGACAGGGCAGCCCGAGGACACAAGGCCAGAGGGACACACACCCCCAACACCCAGCGTCTGTCGCCCAGAGGCCACGCCAGGCTCGGGTCTTGGTCTTCACAGCTATTAGCACAGTGCTCCCCACGTCCAAATGGAAGCTGAGGCCCAGAAGCCAGGCAGCTTGTCTGAGCTCACACAGCCAGGACGCGGTGCAGCCAGGAGTCAGTGCCGGCAGCAATACTTTAAAAAGCCACCCATCTACTGTGAAGTGTGGAGAATGTCCCGCTGCGTCGGCCAAAGCTCTCGGGGTGCCAATGAAAGGGGGACAGTGGCAGGCCCTGGGGCCAGAGAGAGAGAAACACTGATTTGTCTTCCACTTATTCATGCGCTCACTGGTTGATTCTTATATGTGCCCTGACCTGGGATCGAACCTGCAACCTCGGTGCATCAGGATGATGCTCTGACCACTGAGCTAGCCGGCCAGGGCTGTTATCACGACTGTCATCGCCGTCGCCATCCCCACTGGCCGGGCCTGCTTAGCCCCGCAGTGGCCTTCTCCAGCGACTCTCCTCCAACAAGACCCTGGGGCCCCGACACAGGGCCTTCTCCAGAGCCGGCTGCTTCTACTGAGTGTCTCTGTGTGTCAGGCACTGTGCTGGGTGCTGAGGGACAGTCCCAGCATCCCATGGGGCCCCGGGCCAGCCCTCGATGGGAAGGAGAGCAGGTTTCCCGCAGAACTGAACGGCCTGAGTCCCGACAAACAGTGGCCAGCGAGCTAGGAGCCTCCCCACTCGGCTGCCTCCCCTCGGGGCCCACGCACACCTGGTCCAGCTCCCGGAGACTTCTGACAACATTGAACTTGCATCACACAGGGCCGAGCACCAAGCCAGCGGGGGCGAATCCAAGCCAGCTCAGGGCTGCCGGCGCATGCCAGAAACCAGATTCCCAGTGCCGCCTGGAAGGAGACCTGCTTGCCCTGTGACATAAAGAGGAAATGTCCATGTGGGATGCCGACTGGCACCGTTCGGAGCCTCTGACTCTGATGCCCAGATAGGGATCTGCAAAGAGCGGCGGCGGAGTGCGCGCTTGGCGCTCGGGAGGGAAGGCGACACAGCGCCGCGGGCCAGCCCGGGACACGCGGCTCTCCGTTCCCAGAGCAACACCTGCCGCCACCGAGATCCCGGCCCGGCTCCGCTGCTACACTTTTTAAAAATAGATATTTTGATTGATTTCATGAAGGAAGGAAGAGGGAGAGAGAGAGAGAGAAACATCAATGATGGGAGAGAATCATTGCTCGGCTGCCTCCTGCACGCCTCCTCCTGGGGATCGAGCTCACAGCCCAATAAGGCGTGTGCCCTTGACCGGAATCAAACCTGGGACCCCTGCAGGCCACAGGCTGGTGCTCTATCCACTGAGCCACACCGGCTAAGGCTAAATTATTTTTGTTTTCAGTCTTCATTGTTGGAAGTTCTCTGTCATGGGACAAAGATAGGGGCTGCTTTTGTTATTAAGTAGCCATCCTGTGCTTAATATCGGAGCAAAAGTTCTTCTTCCTTTTTTTTTTTATTACTTGGAAGAGAAATATTTCTCAGGCCGCTATTGTCTGCTTAAATGAGCTAAATGCGATTACGGTGAGCCAAACATACAGGCTCCGGCGCTGGGTAAGATGAGGGCCACCCAGCCTTGGCCGTGACAAGTGAGTGAGGGACGAAGTCTCGCTGTGTGGGGGTCAAGGTAGGCTGGGCAGCCAGAGGTAAATCCTGCAGGTTGGCCTGAGGATGCAAATCCTTAACACATTTTTTTAAAAAAAGGAAAATTGGGTTCCACTCCCCAGGACTGGCCCAGAGTCCTTCTCTTGGTTTTCTCTCCTGACACAGAAGCAAAGGAACTTTCTGGCCCTGGCTTTGCTCAGTGGTTAGAGCGTCACCCCATGGCCCAAAGGGTCTCGCGTTTGGTTCTCGGTCAAGGGCATGCACCTCAGTTGCAGGTTCAATCCCTGGCTCTAGGTGGGGGCGAGAGCGGGAGGCAACCATGTGTCTTTCCCACGTTGCTCTTTCTCTCTCTCTCCCTCTCCTCCTTCCCTTCCATTCTCTGTAAAAATCAATGGGGAAAATATCCTCTCTTTGGTGACGACTAAAAAAATAAAATTTGGGGCGGGGGGGGGGGGCGTCAATTTGTGTCCCCTTTCCCAAGGATCCTCGCATTGGCCATTTGTATCTATTTCTTGCTCATTTCAAAACAACCAAGTTCTGCGTCTCAATCATAGCAGCTGTGGTCTTCCTTTCCACCTCCATAAAGATGACTTGGAGTTGCGTGCTGCTGTTTTACTTTTGTGAAGGAATGCTTGAGGTAGCATCCGCAGGAAGGAAACCTTGTGCATATAAGGGGGGGCGGGGAGAGAGAGAGAAAAAGAAAGAACAGAAAAGAGGGGTTGACGTTTACAGCCCAGGGAGAGGTACGACATTGCAAAGGTCAACACTGAGTAAACAGGTATTAATGGTTAGCCGGGTACCTGGTATATAAACAGGTCACATTAATCATTAACAGCAGGGAGAACTTACAGTAGCGCTTTCAACGCCCGCACAAGGAAAGAGGTGACCTAGGACGACCCCCCCCCCCCCCCACCACCACACACACACACACCCGACCCCCTGCCCAAGGGGCTGATGGAAGCCCCGGGGTGATTTCAGATGGTCAGAGAGTGAAAAGTTACCGTTCCTTTTCTGCATTCGCATACTCTCGCCCAAAACCAGCTTGAGATGGTCGTGTTGTTGCCTTTTAGAGCCTGTTTTTTAAGAGCAGTTTTAGGTTCAAAGGAAGATGCAGAGGAATGTAAGAGATTTCCCATATACCTCTACTCCCACACAGAGTCCCGCCGTTCTCAGCATCCCCAGAGTGGGGCGTGCGTTACACCTGATGGACCCACATGGGCACATCCAAACCACCAAAGTTTACGCGAGGGTCTGGTGTGGCGTATTCTGTGGGCTTGGATAACTGTAAGGACCTGAATCCACCAGGCCAGCACCAAGCAGAGCATTTCCATTGCCCTAGCTATGCTCTGGGCTCCACCGTCCATCCCCACCCAGACCTGGCCCCTGGCAACCATGGCCCTTTCTGCCTCTTTAGTTCTGCCTTTTCTAGAACATCATGGAGTTGGAGTCAGGTAGTGTCACCTCCATAACTTGGCCTCTTTCACGTCATAATGTGCATTCAAGGTTCCTCCATGGCTTCTCAGGGCTTGATAGCTCATTACTCCTTAGCACTGAATAATATAATAACACTAGAGGCCCGGTGCATGAAATTCGTGCATGGGGCAGGGGGTGTTGTCCCTCAGCCCAGCCTGCACCCTGTCCAACCTGGGATCCCTCCAGGAATGTCCGACGGCCCTCTCACAATCCAGGACTGCTGGCTCCAAACTGCTCACCTGCCTGCCTTCCTAATTGCCCCTAACCACTTCTGCCTGCCAGCCTGATCACCCCCTAACACTCCCTGCCACCTGATTGATGTCTAACCACATCCCCTGCCCAGCCTGTTGGCCCACAACTTCTCTCCTCTGCTGACCTGGCCCCTAACTGCCCTCCCCTGCAAGCTGATCGCCCCCAACTGCCCTCGCTTGCAGCCTGGTCCCACCAACAGCCTCACCCATGCTTGGCCAACTGTGGCCATCTTTGTTCCACAAGGCATGATCTTTAGACCAAATGGGGGCAGCCATCTTGTGTGTTGTAGCGATGGTCAATCAGCATATAACTCTTTTATTAGATGATAGAGGCCTTGGTCCAATGGGGGAGGAGGGCTGAGCTGGTTTGCCCTAAGGTATGTCCTAGATCCTTGTAGGGGTATCATTTCAGGCATGGTGGCCTGGGCGAGGGGCCTGTGGTGGTTAGTATAAGGCCGGCCACACTCCCCACGGACCTGGATCTGGGAATTTATTTTCTCTACATTTGAAACTTTGTAGCCTGGAGCAGAGCCAACCTTCTGCTCCCTGTGCTGGCACAGCCATATCAGTTGGACATTTACGTTCTATAATTAAAACTTTGTAGCCTGAGTGGAGCTTAGGTCGAGCCAGAGCGTCAGAAGCTTGGCTTCCTCATTGCCAGGGCAACCCTAGCCTCTGCTCTCTCCAGCTCATGGCTGCCACCATTTCTTTGGGGATTATGTACATTCTATAAAGAAACTTTGTACATTGACTGATCCTAAGTTGGCAAGGGCAGGGGGAAAGCTTGGCTTCCTCCATTGTGAGATCTGGGGTGATGAAGGCAAAGGTGTGAAAGGCAGGTAGGGGACGTTGGTGAGACCTTGAGGAACAGAGAGAAAGGGGACTGAGTCCCACAGAGTATCGTGAGCATCAATGCTCTGATTTTTTTTTAAGGAGCCAGGTTTTATGTGAAAGTTCTACAGTTCTGGACTTTTAAATATTGGCAACTTATTGAAACCATGGCCAAGTCAAACGACATGCATTTCCTGTAGCCAGTTTAGAGGTTTTGTCTAAATGAAAAATAAACCCAAATCCCTGAAAACGTATGGAGAAGGAAGAGAATCTGAGTGGATCTTTAACATTTATTATACAGTCTCTCTTCTCTCTCCCATAAAGTACACAACATTCTCTATATGATAGTAGATTAAATGAGATTAAAAAAAGTCCAAACAACGTATCGGAGAACTGGAATCTCCAAGGACCTCAACCGTATTCTCACAGCTATGTGAGCAACAAGCAGCTGAGATGCTTTTATATATCATGGCCCTAACGCTTTACAGATGAGCGGCTGGCATTGCTTTTAAATATAATGCAAAGAAACCAATTTCCAAATAAATGTGGAGCTGGCCTCGCAAGCCCACAGGAGACATTATGACGTACCCAACCTGAAAATCAAATTATTTAAGGTTGGTTATGCCCATAACAGCCTCTCACCAACTGCCGAGGTGAGCGATGAAGAAGACCAGTCCCAGGCAGTGGGCAAGAAGGGCTTGAGAGGAGGTGGAGAGAAACGAGGTAGACGCTAACCCCTAAACTACAAGGTGAATGGGAGCTCGCTGCTGACCTGTGATGGGAAGAAGAGCATTGGTCCAGTGCTTCATAATCCGTCCTCCACAGCCAGGTACCCGCCATGGGTCTTGTCGCCATGGATTCTTGTCGCCATTGACAGTGATGCATGCTCTCCCGACTCTCCCGGCCTCTCTCAGCCTCATCTCCACATCGCCCTCCCTTCTGACACAGGCAGTTACTCATTGGTCCTATCAAATTCAACCAAGGTCACGTATCTCCTCTTCCAGAAAGTCTCACCTAACCCCTTGTCCACGTGCCCAGGTACCTCTCCCGTGGTCCCTGGAGCATCTGTCTTAGCGCCCACCTCTGTCGCGGCATCCCCTCTGTCTAGGCACCCCTGCCTCGGCACCTGCCTCGCACCAAGGTCATGGGTGCTGTGGATGCACATATCCATCTCCCTGTCGAGGCAGGGGTCGCTATTTGCATCCCTGAGCCTCCCCCACGAGCCCAGGCCAGGGACCTAGCACGTGAGTGTTGAATGACCAAGTAAATGAATGAAATCAATGGGCTCGGAGCCACAGCGCGGAGGAAAGAGACTTGCTGCGTAAACATGAATGAGTGACTCTGTTCTCACTGTCTGTCTTGATCTGGATCTTTGCACATAAGCATCACGTGACATTTGTGAGAGCAAGTCTTACGTCGCGAGATCTTACGAGCTGTCTGACTCGCAATAACGAAAGAGCCAGTGATTCTGGTCTTTAGTGTCCTCACCTGTAAAGTTGGGATGGTGATGCGTTCGGTGTCAGGCTCACCCGATGTGCACAGACACCCTTCAGACGGCAAAGCCCCCGATGCCACGGGACCGAGTCGTCAGCCCTCCTTCGCTCATCTGTCTGAAAATCCGTTAAAAATCCTCTGTCCAGCCCAGGCGGTGCAGCTCAGTGGTTGGGGACTGACCTGTGAACCTGAAGGTCTCAGTTCAATTCCCAGTCAGGCATGTGCGGGGCTTGTGGGCTCGGTCCCCAGTATGGGGTGTGTAGGAGGCAGCCAATCGATTCTCCCTCATCATTGCTGCTTCTGTCTCTTTTTTTTCCCTCTCTGAAATCGATAAAAATACATTGAAAAGAAAGACAAAGCTAGTACATTCACAGTCACAGATCAGGTCGAATGGATATGCCATTTACATTAACTTTACAAGGACATTTTTACAGCGCAGGCACATTTTTAAATAAGTCTTCCTTGTTTGATCGAATGTAGCTTTATAAAAACACATACTGTGCCTTCTCACAGAGCACACCTCACACGGCTAAACGGGGTGTCTCCCTCCCCAAAGGCCTCTCTCACACGAAATCAGCCCCAACTGGGAACTGGAACCCCAGCAGAGATAACAGAACTCAACAGAGACAGGCCTCGCCGAACCGTAATTAAAACAATAACTAACTCCCAGGGGGAGGGCACCCGCGTTTGCTCTTTTGAAAAATCGAAAGGCCAAACAGAAAAGAAAATCAGCCCGCTGTGCAACCCGCCTTAGTCCTTTCAAAAGCCTCCCCAAATGGCAAATGGCCCGTGAGGAGCCATCCTTAATGCATGGGGTGTCATATCAAATACATCTTAAGTGATTCAAACAAGGACTGTGGGTAAAATAGTTGAAATAATAAGGGGGGTGGGGGGGGAGCGGGGGACGTCATCTGCTTTCCATTAGGATGATAAAATAGTTCCCTTGAAACATTTTACAAGACGCTGCGTTACCGGGAGGTGTCTGCGCTTCTCACTCCATCACCAGCCATTTGACACAACATAAAAGGCTTCCTAAGCCACGCTAGGCCTCTTAATCAAAAACTAATTGTAATAGATATTGGGGAGTGTTAACACGGTGACCGCCAGGTTTTAGGCGGCCCGGACGCGGCAGCGAACATTAAACACAACCCCCAACTGATAGGGCTTATCTCCGCCGCGGAGCTAAGTGCTAAGTACTACAGGCCGGTATCTCCTGGCCATTGCTTTGTCCCACTTTGGGAGTTAATTGCCCCGTAAGGTTTCATCTTCCTAATGAAATTTATGGCATTGTCAGAGAACTTGGAAGATACGGCTGCAATTTAGGGGATGTTACAGAAAACAGAGACATAAACAGAGGGGGAAAAGAAAATACATCCTTGGAGCCTCATGCATCAATAGCCTTCCCACAGAGGGGTCAGCCTGCCCCAGGCTGGGGAGGATGGAAGAGGGCGCGCATTAACGCTTCAGCCTGTCCTAGCCATTCACGGAGTTCCGTAAATGAAATAATAATGACATACAGGGGCCCACGGTGGGCATTCAAGAAATATTTAGTGATCAGACTTACAAGACAGAAATGCCAGCCCCCAATGAGTGGCAATCACGTGCTACATGACCCCATGCCTGACACAGGGTCTAAGCTATGGCGGCTCTCAGGAGGGGTATTCTCAATGCTTAATGAATGGCCAAGCGATTTTGCTGGAGGACAGTGCTTTATGGTTGCCAGGTGCTTTCATGTTTGATCCCCATAACCACCCAAGCCATGCCCTTGACCTAGGCCTAGGGTTTCATTCAGGACAGATCCAGGCCTCAAACAGGTCTTCACTCTAGTCCTCTTGACACTTCAGATGACTGGAGCGCACCGTATGAAAAAACTATTATTTGAAGGAGGGCTCAAAACGTAAAAGACCCGTCAGGCTATATGCCAAGTGGTTAACGTTGGGGTCACAGTTCAAATTCCCCGTCAGGGCACATGCCGGGGTCCAGCTCCGCCCATCCCCTCCCCCAGTGCAGGAGGCAGCCAACTAATGATTCTGTCTCATCAGTGATGTTTCTATCCCTCTCTCCCTCTCCTTACCACTCTGAAGTCAATTAAAATGTTTTTGTTTTTTAACGTGAAAGACAAAATTGGATTTTGGATCCTGAATTGGAATGAAAAAAAATAAATAAAATGGCAGCAGAAAACTGGTGATATTTGATCAAATTTGGAGTTGAGTTAATAGTATTATACTTATTTATGTATAAACTAGAGGCACAGTGCATGAATTTGTGCACCGATGGGGTCCCTCAACTGGGTCTGTAAGGATCAGTGGACCTCTGCGCCAGCTTGTCAGACGCCAGCCCGCTGTCCACATCAGTCCCACACAGCACAAAATAGTGTGCAAAGTGGCAAGCAGCCAGGGTGGAGCCAGGGCTGAGCACCACGCTGCTCCCGCTCATCCCCGCCCCGCTGTGCCTGCCACCACCACCGCTCGGGTGCACGCTGCCACAGCTGCACCCGCCAGCTGTCAGCCCAGCATCTGGCGCCCATCTGTCAGCTGAGTGGTGCTCCTGCTGTGGGAGCAACTGACCGCCAGGGCACAGCTACTGCGTTGAGCATCTGCTCCCTGGTGCTCAGTGCGTGTCATAGCTACCGGCTGTACACACAGTCATCTGGTTGCTTAGGCTTTTATATATATAGATTACATATACATATATTAACTTTCTTAGTGTCAGGATTATGTAAGAGGTTCACATTAGGGCAGCTGAGTGAAGGGTGTACAGGAACTGTCTGTACTACTTCTGAATTCTTCTATAACTCTAAACTATTTCAAAATAAAACATTTTTGAAAATAACTAAACAGTATCAAGATACAAAAATACATTAGAGAGCATAAAAACCTACAAAATGGTATGAGAAGTCATATTACTTTCACCCACCACATCCTCATGTTCTCACACCAATCCTTATGTACTTTGTGCTATGTCAATCCTTTTCAATTTATTGGTGTTTATTTTTTTATAACCTGTATGATCCCTGGAGATTGTTCTACATGTATTTGAGATAATTTGTATTCTGCAAATATTCTACAGATATACGTTACTAGAGGTCCGGTGCACAAAATTTGGGGTGGGGGGTCCTCAGCCTAGCCTGCACCCTCTCCCATCTGGGACCACTTCAAGGGTGGTCCAACTGCCCATTTAGGCCCGATCCTGGTGGGACTGCTGGCTCCCAACTGCTCACCTGCCTACCTTCTTGATTGTTTCTAACTACTTCTGCCTGCCAGCCTGATCACCCACTAACCTGATTGATGCCTAACTGCTCCCCTGCCAGCCTGATTGCCCCTCACTGCCCTCTGCTGCAGGCCTGGTCACTTCTAACTGCCCTCCGCTGCAGGCCTGGTCAACCCTAACTGCCCTTCCCTGCAAGCCTAGGTCCCCCCCCCCAACTGCCCTTCCCTACCGTCCTGATCCCTCCCAACTGCCCTCCCCTGGTGGCCATCTTGTATACACATGGGGGCAGCTATCTTGTGTTGGAGTGATGGTCAATTTGCATATTATTATTTTATTAGCTAGAATGCCTATTTAGTTTCTATTGTTGTTGGAGTTTTCTGTTGCCTTGTTGACCTATCAAGTTGTTCTATCCAAATTCTGCCTCTGATTAAAGTGGTTATTCCATTTATATTAAATAACTACTGACAAGTTAAAATATCTGCTGATTTCCCATTTGTTCTATATATATATTATGTCTTTTTTTCCCACTATTTATCGATAGCTTTCTTCTCTTGTGTTAATTGGATGTTTTGTAGTACAGTATTTTAATGTCCTTGAGTTTGATTTCTGATTTTTTGTTACTTTTTTAGTGATTGTCCTGGGAATTCTAATCAACATTCTAACTTGCAATAATGTAGTTTGTATTAATACCAACTTAATTTCAATAGTATATGAAAACTGTACTCCAATGTAGCTCCATTACCTCCCCACGCTGTGCAATTATGGTCGTACAGTTTAATCTATCCATTATGAGCCCATCAACATAGTTTAATAAGTCTTGCTATATGCAGTTAACTTTTAAATAAAATAAGAGAATAGAATATTTACAAGTAAAAATACATTTAAATTGTATTTTACATTGACCTATGTAGTTACATTTACTGTCTAATATCATTCTATTTCAACCTGAATAATTTCCTTCCTGTTTCTTGTAGACTGGGTCTTCTAGCCACTACCTCTCAGATTTTGTTAATCTAGGAATAATTTTATAATATATCTATGTGTAGATCTCGTTAAGTTTATCCTACTTGAAGTTTGTAGAGATTTTTGAATGCGCAGTTAATGTTTTTCATCAAATTGGAAACGATTTTAGCCATTATTTCTTCAGCCCCTTTTTCTTTTCTTCTTCTTCTTCTTCTGTGACTCCGATTATGCACATTTTGGTAAACAGAAGAGTGTCCCAAAGGCCTTTTCGGCTCTGTTCACTTTTATTCTTTTCCTTTTTCAAACTGGATAATCTCAATTTAAACTGTCTTGAGATTCACTGATTCTTTGTCAATTAAAATCTACTGTTTTATTTAAAATTTTTGTATTTTTCAACTCCAAGATTCTTATTTGGTTCTTTTTTATAATTGATATCTCTGTATTGGTGTTCTCCATTTGGTGAAACAACTTTGGGCTACTATAGGAACAGTTTCTATTCACTGTTTT
Organism: Antrozous pallidus; assembly: GCA_027563665.1. Classification (NCBI taxonomy): domain Eukaryota; kingdom Metazoa; phylum Chordata; class Mammalia; order Chiroptera; family Vespertilionidae; genus Antrozous; species Antrozous pallidus. The sequence continues at coordinate 6,435,187 of CM050530.1, forward strand.
TTCTTCATTCGTGCATGTAGACCATACTTTTCTGTGTCTTTTGGAAATTGAATACCTAAAAATATATAATGTGGCCACTATGGAAATGAGATTTGCACAAACACACACACACCGTTGTTCTTGAACATTTTGTTGCTGCTGCTTGTTTCTTTAGTGACTTTCTTGAACTAATTTTATAAAGTCTGCAGTGTTTGTCCTGTGTAGCCAATGAAAATAGTTATGAGTCAGATAGTAATTAGAGAGATATTGCCTTAAATGGTTTGATCAATAAATCTCCCTGCCTTTGCCAAGGAGCTCTGAAAAGGGTGGGCAGGGAGTATATTCAGTGCGCAGCCAGGTAGTTGAGAATTTCACGTTAGCCTTTACTTCCTGCTTACACAGAGCCTCAAGGTTAGCCAAGGTGAGAGGTTAGAGCTACCTCAGGTCTTTCCTGAGCATGTGTATGCCCCTGCACTTTCATGTGGGTTTCTAGATTCCCAGAACTATGTTGGGACTTTCAAAGCCCTTTATAGACATTTCCTTACACCATTTTTTCTCTTTTAATATATTTTTATTGATTTCAGAGAGGAAGGGAGAAGGAGTAAGAGATAAAATCATCAATGATGAGAGAGAATCATTGATCACCTGCCTCTGGCATACCTCTACTGGGGATCAAGCCCGCAACCCAGACATGTACACTTGACTGGAATCAAACCTGGAACCCCTCAGTCTGTAGGCCAGTGTTCTGTCCATCTAGCCACCCTGGCTAGGGCCCAGTTTTTTCCTTTTTAATGTTTTGCTTTGTCTCTTGGTAGCTCCAACATCAGGCAGCCACTATATCAAACAATTCCCATTAATAGTTTTTAGCAAACACCCTAGTGAAACGCTATTTGTACAGATTGGGATCTGAGTTAAGTCAAATAAAGACAATCTTTGAGACAGGTCAAATTGTGACAGCTTTTTGGGGGGTGGAGTTTTGGAGGAGCTTCAAACCCATTCTCCCTTCAATGGCATCTGGAGCTTGTTTTAAATGCACAAGTACCATGCTGTTGATTTTAAAAGCTACTATAGGACTGGGGAAAGTGGGATAGGACTAGAGCAAGTTAAAATGCTACAATGCTTGCTGTTTTAAATATGAGTTAACCATCTTTCTTGAGTAAACACTTGTTAGATTTTTTTTCAAGACTTTACCAGAGTTCTGAAAAAGTTGCCATTGATAATTTTTGCCAGTATTCCTACTGTTTTTAAGGAGAAGTGGATTTTTTTTATACCCGCACTCTACCATTCCAAGATTGCTTCCCAAATTTTTCATCATATCATAATAAATTGGATTAAAATACAACTATAGTAAGGGATACTGTTCCTTTTGAGGTCCAAATAGTTGTTAGCCAGACCCAGAAAATAGTTGCTTCAGAAATGCTCTCATAGAAAATCACTTAAAATTATCATCTTAACTTCATTAGGATACCAATGCTGATCCTCCAAATATTAAATCTCAGCAGAATTTATGGATTTTATATGACACTAGAGGCTCCGTGCACAAAGATTCGTGCAAGAATGGGCCTTCTTTTCCCTGGTTGCTGGCACCATGCTCCAACCAGAGCCACCTTTCTGCCTTCCCACACTGCCACAGGCCCTGAACGGCTGGGGTGGTATGGAACGCCTGCGCTGCATCCCGCCCACTCCCGGCCACTCAGCGCTTGCATATGCAAATTAACCCGCCATCTTTGGTGGGTTAATTTGCATACTCACTCCTGATTAGCTGGTGGGCATCACGGAGGTACAGTCAATTTGTATCTTGCTCTTTTATTCGTGTAGATATAATGACCTATGCTAGTTGCAGTGGAAAATTCAAAGATGGTAATACACAAAGTCTGCTCTGAAAAGACTTAATGAATGTCACCTCCCCAGGAAGGACTTCCCTGACCACCCATCTGAAAGAAACCCCCTCTGAGTTCCTCCCTTTCTCCTGTGGCCAGTCCCTCCAGTCTGCCTGGACCTCCCAGGATACAGAGCTTTCGGTGCTAAAACCAGTAGGCAGTGCTGGCAAACTATGGAAAAGATGGAGTTGCCTCTTACCTGCATTGTTTGCTTTTAGTTTAATGCTTTGAACTGTCATTATTATAATTTAATTTACTTGTTTGTTTTCTCTCTTCCTTCTAATTCAAATGTAAACCCCTCCACTGCAGGAACAGGATTTTGTCTGTGTGGTTCCCAGCACTAGCTGGCACTAGCTATTTGTTGAAAGAGGAATCAATTGTTAATTCATTGATTGACTCACTTTTTTAAAATATCCTTCCATCTCCAAGTTTAGCAACAAACGCGTAAGGAATCCAGGGTTTTGTAGAAAACCACAATTAACCGAGAAAAGCATTTTGTATGATTGGAAACGACTGAGTTGCAAGCACTTGAACTTGTGTGGCTGTGAGAACTACAGGCAGCTGTGTCCTTTTCTCATCCCAAGCAATACCATTCAAAGGGAGTCACTGAAACAGAGACGATTTTTCCATTTACCCTGGAATGTTGGCTCTCCCCTTCCACACCCCAGTCTAAACATAAGATGAGCAATTGAAGGAAACGCTTTTCTCTATAAAACTGCGCTGAAAAGGAAATCTCTACCTTTTCTCCCGTATAGAAGTGGCAGTCTAACTCATAAGACCCGTAATTACCTTAAATGTTCCGCAAGGATGTTAACGCTATGAACGAGCCCACAGCCTAGTTCAGTAGCTGGGCATCACCCTTGAACCAGAGGTTACCGTTCAACTCCGGGTCAGGGCACATGCCCCAGTTTCGGGCTTGATCCCCGGTAGGAGGCAGCTGATCAATGATTCTCTCTTATCGTTGATGTTTCTATCTCTCTCTCTCCCCCTTCGTCTGTGAAATCAATAAAAATATTTTTAAATAAAAGCTACAAGTGCTCAAACACAGTCTGAGACCACATCTTTGGACTCTGAAACGCGCCAGATAAAGAAGCTGCCCTTTTCCCCACTTACCAGTTTACTCTATAAATGAGAAGACATAAAATAGTTTTAGATTTAATTAAAGTAATTGACTGAATTGCATTCCGCAGTTGTGACTGTCATTAACATCCTTGACCTCCCCGTCACATGGATGTGCCAGCGACGTTTTCCGATGGATATTTATTATGAATATTATCATCAATAAGCACCATCAACATATTAAAATTAATTTTAACTTCTTTCTGGAAGACGGAGCGCAGCCAGCTGCTGAAAACCCTCCGCCCTAAATCATTTTTTATCGATTGAACACGGCTCGACGTCAAGTCCGACTAATAGGGGGTTTTATGTGCGTGTAGGCAAGTTTCTGTGTATGGACATGAACTAGCTCATGCGATTCTATATCTCCCCTGGCGGCATTGAGCACGGAATTCTCCAGGGCCCCCGCCCAAATTCACTTGCTGTTCCGCCGGCTCACCCCGCAAGCCCCCGGCTGGCTCGTCTCATGCCCACGTGCCCGCTCCGCGACACATGGGCATTTGGTCTTATTTTGACTGCTTGCAAAGAGCTTAATAAAAGACAGGCTTTAGTGCATCAAAAGCACTCAGCCCACAGGTGTTCCGAGCTGGGCTGACTTGTGAGGAGAACAAACAATGACGCTCTGGAATTTGAGCCTCTAAATTGTATCAGTTGAGCCCAGCAGGTCCGGGAGGGAGGGAAACACCTTTTATTCCATTCCCCGAAGGCTGCCAGGCTCGGGGCTGTGTAGGGTTACGTTACAGCAGATCCCCGCCAGCCAGGCAGCTAGCTGAGGCCTGCTGCTGGGCCTGTGAAAGTTGCCGTGCTTTCCCGGTGAACTTCTGCAAGGTGCACCCCCTCTCCAGCTCCACCCATCTGTGCTCTGAGCTCAGCGACCCTCCACATCATGGAGCTTTACGGAGCATCGTGCTGAAGGTCTTACATACGGCGCTGCATCTCATTCGTGCAAAAGGTCACGTAGTCTGAGTAGCTGGGTCTAGACTCAACTCCAGGGCTCTGATCGGGATCAGCAGGCCATTCCCTGCGCGGCAGCCCAGGGACCACAGACTCTTAAGGATCTGTGGCTTCTCCTCTGACTCTTCCTTTAGTCCTTAGTTCCTTGGGTCGTGTGTTCCCGGGTGTCCAGGCCACCCAGAGCAGGCAGGCCAGTCAGCCACGGCTGAAGAACCAAGCACCTCTTCAAACAACACATAGCATTTGCATGGAAATGGACATCAGAGGCACTGAACTGAGTCCCATTTGCTGATGGAAGTTACAAGGAAGGTCTGGGTGGACCAGAAAACGCAGACAGCTTGGCTCTGACAGGCCTCCGTCTCCGGGAGGCAGAGCCTCTGTTCCTGCCTGGCAAAGGAAAAGGCAGCCCGAATGCCAGAAAGTTCGAAAGTGTGGATGTCCTGAGTACTGGACATGCATAGTCATGATAAAAATAAAAAAGAGATGGGGGAGATTTTTGTAGTAGTGGTAACAGAAGTGACCCTAATAGTAATAATAATGTTCGTGTGTGCTGGGTTTGTTTGACCGACTTATTTGACTAGTAGACCTTCTACTTCCATACTCTTTTTCTTTTTTGTTGTTGTTACTTTGTTTGTTTTCTTACAGTTTTTTTTTTTTAACAATGCATCTGATAAGATCTCATGAAACTGGCATTCTGTAGAACCAGCTTGGGAAGTGCCATTGTGCAAAAGTCCTAGGAAACAGCTCTGGAATTATAGACGGGGATCCCATGAGGGCCCGGTCGCCCCATTGAGCAGCTCTGTAGTCACAGCCCCCGGGGAGCTGGCGAATGCTTCCGAGCGGGACATGGCATGATCAGAGAGGGCAGCATCTGGCCGGGCCACTCCTGAGCACCAGCTGTAAGGTGGCAAGGGTCCAAACTCAACTGGGAAAAGAAGTCTCTTCATCCATTTCCAGTTTCCCTCAGCAGCTCTATTCCCTCATGGGTTTTCAGAGGCTGCTACAGGCAGCAGGGAGAATTGGGGCATCTAGGTAACCCCGTGAGGATGCTGACTCCTATGGCTCCTCATTTCTCTTCATATTAAAAGTTAAATACTGTCCCTGTCCTACACGCGGCTGTGTGATCTGGCGTGGCCACCTCTCCTGCACACTTCATTGTCCTCCCCTTTGCCCTCATTCCCCGTGGGACAGCCAGTGCCTCCCTCCTGGACCACTCCTTTGGACTGTAAGGTCCATGAAGTCAGGGATCCATCTCTTTTTACTGATTCAGAGCCCATCCAGCACATAGTAGGACCTCCATAAATGTTGAATGGGTGGATGGGTGGATGGGTGGATGGGTGGATGGGTGGATGGGTGGATGGGTGGATGTGATGTGTGGATGGGGTGGATGGGTGGATGGGTGGATGGGGGGTGGCTGGGTGGATGGGTGTGGTGGATGGGTGATGGGTGGGTGGGTGGTGGGTGGGTGCGTGGGTGGATGGTGTATGGTGGGTGGGTGGATGGTGGAGATGAATGGCTAGTGCTAGAGGGTGATGGGATGGACACCAAGCAACTGGAACAGATGTGAGTTTTGGAATGCTTTCTAATGGCTACAACCAGCTTCCAGCCCAGTTCCCAACATCAAGACTAACCCATTATAAGATAGAGCCCTTCAGCGCACACGTAACTGTTTGAGTTTCTGTCTCATATGGCCTCTCTGGCTTCTGTGGGCCAGAGCCTCCAGCTGGCAAGGATCCCTATTTGTCACCTCTCAGCAGGCAGAAACCCCAACATTACAATGCCTGTTGCTTTCTCCTTTTTCCTATTCACAGAGCACCCCTGGGCTGGGGGTAAGGGGGGACATTGTCTCTTGTCTTTGTCATGCACACCCTTAGCATCTTCATTTATCTTCTCCACTGCGAACATCTATTAAAAGAAACCGGGTCAGGCTAACCAGGCTGTGTGGCTCAGTGATTGAGCACCAACCTCTGAACCAGGAGGTTGCAGTTCAATTCCTGGTCAGGGCACATGCCCAGGTTGTGGGCTCCATCCTCAGTGTGGGGTGTGCAGAGCAGCCAGTCAATGGTTCTCTCTCATCATGGATGTTTCTCTCTCTCCCTCTCCCTTCCTCTCTGAAATCAAGAAAATATACATTTAAAAAAAAAAAGAGTGAGTTCCATTTCTACTCTGAATTCTTAACTTTCCTCAGCCAAAATTTCAGGTTGAGTTCAATCACGGAAGTCATAGCAAATTCCTGCTCCCCTCTCCCCCCGGACTCTGGAGGAAATGAGACATTCCCCTTGAATGGCTTATGTAGGTTCACTCTGCCAATTGTGTGCTCCCAGGATACCTGAGCTACTCAGAACCTTCCACATCCAGCCCAACTGCCTTTTCCTTCTTATCTTTGCAGTATCTCTCGGGGAAGGCACAGCTCAGCCACCCAGAGCACTAATGAGCTTCACTATCTAGACCCAAATCTGATCTTCCTTTTTTACTGCTGTCTCTCAGGCCCCAGAGTCTTTTGCCATTTTGTGGGTTTGCCAAGGCTGTTGGCTTCTTCCTGAGTCCCGCCAATTGCATGGTTCAGACTGAGTAGGGCTATAGTTGCTGATTGGAATTGTCAGGGTGGGGACGGGGTGGCATCGAGACATTTTAGGCTGTGAAGGCAGTCTGGCTGCTGCCCCTCTCTTTGCAGAGGAGGCCAGTGAGCCTTCTGTGTCTCCTTTTAGAAGAAATTCTCTCTTATTAAAAAACTAGAGGCTTGGTGCATGAAATTTGTGCATGGGGGGGGGGGGCAAGGGGTGTATGAAATTTGTGCATGGGCGCGGGGGAGCAAGGGGTGTCCCTCAGCCCAGCCTGCACCCTCCCAGACCTCGGACCCACTGTTATCAGCCTAAACAGCAGCGACATCCTAATCACAATCCAGGACTGCTGGTTCCAAACTGCTCACCTGCCTGCCTTGCTGATTGCCCTTAACCACTCCCCTGCCAGCCTAATTGATATCTAACTGCTCCCCTGCCAGCCTGTTTGCCCCCAACTTCCCTCCTCTACTGGCCTGGTCACCCCTAACTGCCCTCGCCCTGCAGGCCTGGTCCCCCCCAACTGGCTCTCATCCTCTGGCCTGACACCCACAACTCCCTCCTTCAGGCTGGCCCGCCCAACTACCCTCCTCCCTGATGACATCTATGTGGGGTCTTGTTTGTTCCACTGGGGCAGATCTTTGGCCACATGGGGCAGCCATCTTGTGTGTTGGATTGATGGTCAATTTGCATATTGCTCTCTTATTAGATAGGATGCCACATAAGCCCAAAGGAATAAAGACATAAAGACAGATCTGCCCTGTCTGGGCCTGGCCAGCCTATGGATTATTCAGCCCCAGGCATGCTCAGGAGTCTTCATACCATATCTCTGACAGCTAAAAAGTATTTACTGCTCGGTGACTAGCCCAGCCCGAGGCTCCAAGTGGGAGAGTTCCTCATGGAACACCTAAAGTCAGCTGGGCCCGCTGGGTTCTGGTTTATGGCCTTTGTCTAGAGGACTGTCTAACACAGTGACCAGCTTGGCTATCCTCTGTCAGTCCTCTGTCTCCAGAAACGCCCAGAATGTTCTCTGCGATGCCTGGAGGTCAGCGAAAGGTTCCGCCCCAACAGCAGTCAGTCAACATCAACACATACTTAGGACATGGCCCAGATAAGTTACAGTTGATCTTATGACCTCAAGGTGAATTGTAGGTTGCACTTAATTACATTCCCAAGGCAAGAGTAAGCCAGTAACAAACCTTCTTATTTCACTCCAAAATACTGAGAAGCCCCTTAGGGAGTGCGCTGATTATACTGGAGAGGTTTGTGGGAACCAACGGGGGTAAATAATTAGACTATATTTTTAATTAATATCGCCGTGCCTCCTAGCACACCATAGTTAAGATTATGATAGCCTGGAATAACAGTCGGTGGAGAAACAGTCTTATTGCCCTTGACAACCGACGCCAGGAAGAACAAAGCACGTTTTGTCAGATGGTCAGAACGCCGTGCCATTTTGGCAGTCCTCTGGCCAAAAGTTTCGGGGGTGTTTAAAGGAAGTTTTTAATTTAGCAAATGCTCTGTTTGCCAAGGTGAATATCGGTCTTTATTACCAAAAATAAATCCAGAGAAAATGAAAGGGAGGTACTGTACATTTTTTAGTTGGCATAATTGCAAAACTTTCTGTAATCACGGGAGTTTTATTGGAATAATAACAATTAATGCAGATTTCATAATGGGCCATTTCAGTTTTTCTTTCATTAAGCTTTCTCGTGAAAAACCAGTTCAATTAAAGTATGAACTTTTCATTATTTTTAACACATTTTACCTATTTTTAATTGATGAAAGTGTTCCGTATTTTGCCAACCAGGGTATGTTTTCACACTTTTTTAATTCAAACCAGCTTGATATTTTTGCAACTCAAATAGCTTATTATTTTGTATTAACTGGAAATCAAATAAACTAATGGTAAAATTTATTAAAGGGATTACAATGCATACGTTATTTCCTAAGGAAATTTATTTTATACATTCAAAATGCAGTAAATACATTTTCGTTTAACCCTAGTTGATCCTCACCATTTCTTAATGAGTTGTTATTCTACCAGTGATATTTTACAGGTGAGAAAGCCCGAGTTTTAAAAAAACTGTATAGCTTGCCAAGGTCATGTAGCAAGTAGAATCCGAACATAGGTAATGCGACTACTTGTAATGTGTTTGTAGTCTTAAGATAATAGGCTCCTTGAGCAAAGCTGGTAGCTGCACTTTTATATATATATATATATTAGCTTGCTTTTTCCTTGAGCTTTGTGTGCTGACAAAGGCATAATTAGAATCTCTTATAAATATAGTTAATCGATGGTTTGTTTTCAGCTTTCTCTTAAACACAGCTCCCTCTCACCTGCATCTCTAGCATACATTTATGGTCAAGCAATACTTAGTAATAGTTTCAATGCCCCCTAAGACACTGCTAGACACTGTACCCCAAATGCTGTCTGAGATGACCAGCTGTATCCATAAGTCGCACAGGTGACTGCAATTATACCATGTCCCCGATTACATTAAATTTCTCGTCTTCTACCCAACATTTCTCTTCACTGTCCAAGTTTTCCAATCATTTTCCGCATTCCTCCTCTATAAGAAAATGGAGTGTCCATTCTGCCTGCTAAGTGTCTTTCCATCCCATGCCCTCCTTTCTGTGTCCATGTCTCCTTTTTGATCCTTACTTCCTTTGCCCAGAAGAATTAGCAAACTGGATCATGTCCAGTGTCTTCCCACCAGCATTCTTCGTCCCAGCTCCCCAATGTTTCTTTCTGAAATGGAAACCAGGCACTTCTTAAAGGCTTCCGGCAGCTGCCTCTACCCTCAAGCAGTGTTTTCCGGTGTGAGATCCGTGGACCCTTTAAGAACTGTGCAAAGGGAAGGACACGTGGGTTTAGGGCAAGCTCTTGGAAGTGTATAGCACAGAGTAGCGTATTAGAGGCTCTGAGAACACCTGCAAGGAAGAATCCCATGTAACAGCCTAACCCAGCATTCCCCACGTTTCATTGGTCTGAAAATCCCCTGTCTTCCCAGACCAGTGGTCGCCAAACTCATTAGTCAACAGAGCCAAATATCAACAGGACAACAATTAAAATTTCTTTGGAGAGCCACATTTTTTAAACTTAAACTTCTTCTAACGCCACTTCTCAAATAGATTCGCCCAGGCCGTGGTATTTTGTGGAAGAGCCACATTCAAGGGGCCAAAGAGCCGCATGTGGCTCGCAAGCTGCAGTTTGCCGACCACTGTACAATACCAGTGAATGTCTCCAGGAACTAGTGTCCATTGAAGCACAGCTTGAGAAAATAGCATTCTACCAGGTAACGAACCTATAGGTTGAATACAACCTTGCTAAACCAATTGCACCATGTCTGTGGCTATCGCCAAGGCAGTAAATTCTCGTTTGGTTAAGTTCAATGTGAACCTTCTTTGATATAGAATGTATTCTCCCCAACCTTCACTCTGAAGAATTATCCCTGATAACTGCAAGACCCAGCTCTCCGATGCCTTCCTCTGTTGCTCCTTCTGCGTGCTCTGCCTTGGATCCTCTTCCTCACGTGCCCACACCTGTTCCTATGTCTGCCTTCCCTGCAGGACCACTGGGCCCTTGATCTTTGTGTCTGGAGCCCCAGCCCATCCCCCAGCATGCAGCAAACACTTCACCAGTGTGGCCTGAAGACCCATTTCACTGGATTCAACCTGATACCTTACAGATAGTAGTCTCAGTGCATATCCTGTCTAATAGAAGAGTAACATGCAAATGTGACCGTACCTTGGCTCCTGATTGGCTATGCTACCAGCCAATCAGGAGCAGGGGGCGGGGCCGAGGGGTGGGAAGGGGTGAGCACAGGAGCACCGCTGCCGGAGCTTGGAGGCGGCCATGGGGCGGGGCAAGTGGCCAGGGCACAGGACCGGAGGTGCGCGCCCAGCCCCTCGGGCTGGGTGGTCACAGGCAGCTGTAGCTGAGCTGAGCTGAGCTGAGCAGGGAGATGGCTGAGTACCCCTCTCCTGGCGAGGCTTTAGGCCTTGGGCAGGCTGGGGGTGAGTCACCAGTTGGAAATCCCCTAAGGGCTCCCAGTATGTGAGAGGGGGCAGGTTGGGTTGAGGGACCACCCACCCCCTCCGTGCACGAATTTCGTGCACCGGGCCACTAGTCCTATATAATAAAGAGCTAATATGTTGATTAGACTTGATAGCAGATGGACCTTCCGACCAGTGGGCTGGCCGTGGCAGCAGCAGGGCCTGCAAGGGCCGAGCTCCTTGGACAAATTGTGTGCATCAGCCTCTAGTTCATTATAAAATCTCTGGCAAGAAGTCAGAGGGACTTTGAAAAATGTGTAATCCATCCCTCATGGCAGCTGAGATACAGGCATTTTTCCAAAGGGAGTTATTGTCGGGGGGGGGGGGGGTGTTCTCTGTCTTGAGAGGTGAGATTGGATCAGCTAATTCATCTAGCAACTTGCTTTTCCTCCCCACTCCCAGCTTCCTGCATACCTCCTCTATCTGTACCGCCCTAGAAGGGACAGTGTTCCCCCAAAGAGGAAGAGAGAGAACTTGCAGTTATGAATAGACCCATTTCATTGTATTCAACCTGATACCTTACATATAGTAGTCTCAGTGCATATCCTATCTAATAAAAGAGTAACATGCAAATGTGACCGTACCTTGGCACCTGATTGGCTATGCTACCAGCCAATCAGGAGCAGGGGGCGGGGACGAGGGGTGGGGAGGGGCGAGCACAGGAGCACCGCTGCCGGAGCTTGGAGGCAGAGTTACTCAGTGGAAAATGGACACAAGTCCTGGTGGTGGACACCCATTGAGTGACTGTTCTCACGGTGGGGTGGGGGTGGGAGGGTAGGGTTAGGGTAGTCAATGGCTCCAAGAGTTCTTGAACTTGCTTAGAGCAAGGTCTACTGAGAAACACTCTAGCTCTATGTAGCTCTGAAGAAGTTCCTTTTCAAAGAATTCTATCCATTCTTTTTAATATATATATATAGATATATATATAGATATATATAGAGATATAGAGATATATTTGTTGTTGTTGTTGATTTCAGAGAGGGAGGGAGAAGAAAAGAAAGAGAAATATCAGTGATGAGAGAGAATTACTGGCCACCTCCTGCACGCCCCACACTGAAGATCGAGCCTGCAACCCAGGCCTGTGCCCTGACCCCGAATCGAACCGAGACCTCTCGGTTCATAGGTTGACGCTCAGCCACTGAGCCTCGTCCGTTGGGCTGATCATTTTTCAATGATGAGGCAAATCTGTGAATGACTTTGCCTCCTTCGAGCTGGACAAGCGATATCGCCTCTTTTACCCCTTCTCCTCGTCAGATATGAGGATACACGAGGCCGCCCGCAAAAGCATTTAACTCCTTGCTTGGCACAGAGCAGGCAGTCAGTGACATTTGCTTCTGCTTTCTCCAGAATTGTACAGTTGATAAAAATAAAGAGAAGAGCCGAACCGGTTTGGCTCGGTGGATAGAGCGTCGGCCTACGGACTGAAAGGTCCCAGGTTCGATTCCGGTCAAGGGCATGTACCTTGGCTGCGGGCACATCCCCAATTGGAGGTGTGCAAGAGGCAGCTGATGGATGTTTCTCTCCCATCGATGTTTCTGACTTTCTATCCCTCTCCCTTCCTCTCTGTAAAAAAATCAATAAAATATATTTTAAAAAATAAATAAATAAGGAGACGAACCACTTACACGAAATTAGTAACCAACTCGCAGATCCATTGCTATGTGTATGTGGGGCAGATCTGTTTACCTCTGCCATTCCCCCTGTTAAATTAAAATCAAAACAGACTCTTCCGAAAGCGCCCCCGATCAGCAGAACAGCACTCAGAAGTGTGTACCTGAGCTGCACGGACATTTCAACAGCGGCAGGCTCGGCTTATGGCCCAGCGTTTAGCAATTGGAGGCCCTGATGACTGGGAAATAAAGTCAGGGTGCTCCTTGAGGCTTGGAGATCCTGGCCAAAGGCACACGTCCCCTTTGTAAGGTTGAGACCCTTGGGATTATATTTCCACTGTTTGTAAGGGAGTATGATTCATGAGGCAATCTAACAGCCGGCCCAGGAGCGAGCGGGGCTCCACCCGGGGCTGCAGCAGGCCGGGCCCTGTGGGCAGAGGGCCCCGGTGCCCAGGGACGCGGGTCCTGCTGGCATTGCAGTTAATGAGGCCATTGGTTCACTTCTCTTCCTTCCCAGAGATGAGCGTGATCCATTTGCATGATGGTGACGGAAAAAATTAAAACACTATTCCCCAAGATCGAGTTAATGAAGGCCTTGGAGACTGCAGAGCAGGAGACACTGAGATGAGCTGGGGGCGTTCAGTTCAGGGGAGCCAGTGGCTCCTTTACTCATCGCATCTCACAGCCTCCGTTAAACCCGGGAGAGACCTCTCTCCCCGGAGCACGCGACGAATTTAATACAAATTCAGAGGGAAATAAAGGAGCCGGGAGCCAAGCACCACACGAAGCGACGAAGAAGGGTGTGCGTTCTCCGGATGCAAACCGGAAATCCTTTCTCCTGGATACTCAAGCCCGCCTAAGACCGTGGTCGGCAAACTGCGGCTCGCGAGCCACATGCGGCTCTTTGGCCTCTTGAGTGTGGCTCTTCCACAAAACACCACGGCCTGGGCGGGTCTATTTTGAAGAAATAGCGTTAGAAGTTGAAGTTTAAAAAATGTGGCCCTCCAAAGAAATTTCATTCCTTGCACTGTTGATATTTGGCTCTGTTGACTGATGAGTTTGCCGACCACTGGCCTAAGAGATAGACATCTACAAGCGACTCGCTTTCATCCTTCGGATCTCACTAAAGGCAGCTGCTCCTCAAGCAGAGCAATGCCTTCTTTTAGTTCGTTTTATCCCGTCTTTTACCCCAAAGCCCACCTCGATCCCGCACTCGTCCTCCTAGGGACACGTCACTGTCCGCCCAGAGAGAAAGCACTGACCACCAGGCTGCGCGTCCCGAGAGGAACCCCCTTGAGGGGAGTCACGGCCAACGCCCCCGAGGTCGGGGGGGATGGAAAGCGAGGAAGAGCCGAGTTCTTCACATTTCTCTTCACAAACTGGGACAAAGGAACAAAGGAGGAGGCCTGCCCTTCCGTCTGTTCAGAGATTTACTCTCAGCATCTGAAGCATCGGAGGGAAAAACAGTCACCCCGAGGACTGTTCGGTGTCACAACCAGCTTTCCCGCAAGCGGTTCTCGGCGTCTCTCCGTCACCCCAGCCCTGCGTCCAGGAGGCCAGCGCTTGGAGCCGCACCTGCTCTGCTCCAATGTGTGTCGCCTCCTTTTCTCCGCGGCTTTCTCCTAGTCCGCGCTGCCGGGGACTCCCTGCCTGTACGGCCCTCTGTCACCAGGAAAAGGAAGAAAGAAAGAAGGGAGGGAGGGAGGGTGGGAGGGAAAGGAAGGAAGGAAGGAAGGAAGGAAGGAAGGAAGGAAGGAAGGAAGGAAGGAAACGAAAAAAAGAAAGGAAGGAAGGAAGGAAGAAAGAGAACGAAAAGAAGGAAGGAAGGAAGGAAGGAAGGAAGGAAGGAAGGAAGGAAGGAAGGAAGGAAGGAAAACAAAAAGAAAGAAAGGAAGAGGGAAGGAAGGAAAGAAAAGAACGGAAGGAAGGAAGGAAGGAAGGAAAAGAAGGAAGGAAGGAAGGAAAAGAAGGAAGGAAGGAAGGAAGGAAGGAAAGAAAAGAACAAAAGGAAAGAAAGGAAGAAGGAAGGAAGAAAGGAAGGAAGGAAGGGAGAAAGAAAGAAAGAGGAGGAGGAAAGGAAGACAGAGGAAGTGCCCAGCTGGTGTGGCTCAGTGGTTGAGCACTGACCTAGGAACCAGGAGTTCAGGGTTCGATTCCCAGTCAGGACACAGGCCCGGGTCGCGGGCTGCATCCCCAGTGTGGGGCGTGCGGGAGGCAGCAGATCAATGACTCTCTCCCATCATTGATATTTCCATCTCCCTCTCCCTCTCCCTTTCTCTCTGAAATCAATAAAAATGCTTTTTGAAAAAATAAAAAAAAAAGGAAGGAAGAAAGAAAGGAAGGGAAGAAGAAGAAAGAAAACACCTTTAGGGTTTGCGTCCAGCAAACTCAGAAGGAACGAAATACTATGTTCTTTCCTATGATTAACTCCGGGGAAGACACATTTTAAGAAGACAAGTGAATAGTATTGTGGTGACCGCATAGCATCCATTAAGTCTTCTCCAAGACTGAAGTTCTCTCTGAACATACAACAGCCTCATTCCCGGCACCACAGTCAGGGAAATCCGTTGAGTTTGAAACATCTCCTGAGCGTGTACGTTGGGCCCAGCACTGGGTCCAGTCCGCCAGGGACAGATGTGTAGATTGTGCCCAGCACAGCGGTGCCCAGGGGCCGGGGCAGCCAAATCCAGCTGCTGCTGCCGCCACGCCAAACCCTGTGTGGCCACTCCTGCCTGCAGGAAGAGTGGCTTCTGGGGCTCACTGCCCCCAGGCCTGGCTCTCTGATAACCGTATTTGACAGAAGTTGTCCAGCGCCTAGGGATACGGGAGCGTGTAATCAGATGGCAGATCAACTCCATGGAGGAGAGAGTGATGCCCCGAGCAGCAGTCCTTGTGGGGTAAAGGCTAAACAGGGTGGCCCGCGTCCCCCTATGGAGTCCCTGCTCTAGCCCTCTGGGCAAGCACAGCGGTGCTGTTGCGGCTTGGCCGGTGTGGCGCAGTGGTTGAGCGCCAACCTCTAAACCCGGAGGTCACAGTGCAACTCCAGGTCGGGGCACAGGCCCGGTGGCAGCTCTGTCCCCAGTGTGGGGCATGCAAGAGGCGGCCGAGCCATGATTCTCTCTCATTATTGGTATTTCTCTCTCTCTCTCTCCCTCCCTCTCCCTTCTTCTCTGAAATCAATAAAAATATATATTTTTTAAAAAGATGCGGTCAACTCAGTGAGGCAGGGGTCAGACTCCCCTTTTTCCAGCTGAGGAATAGGGAGCCTCAGAGAAGTGCATCAACCCAGCCCAGGCCACCCAGCCGCTAATTGACCCCAAGGTCCCATGTCCCCCAGAGGTAGAAGGACCCAGGAGAAGGAAGATAGAGAGAGACATGGTGAACGGAGGGAGGCTCGGACCAGGGACCCTGTGGTATTCGGCAGGGATCGCCTGTGCCCAGCGTGGTGCCTGG
Source organism: Antrozous pallidus (assembly GCA_027563665.1). Taxonomy (NCBI): domain Eukaryota; kingdom Metazoa; phylum Chordata; class Mammalia; order Chiroptera; family Vespertilionidae; genus Antrozous; species Antrozous pallidus. Next base: position 6,450,796 of record CM050530.1, read on the forward strand.
CACATGGAAGGCCCCTGAGAAGTATTTATTTCTTAAGAAAATATTTTTATTGATTTCAGAGGAGAAGGAAGCGGGAGGAGGTAGAAACATCAGTGATGAGAGAGCATGATTGATCGGCCGCCTCCTGCACGCCCCACACTGGGGATCGAGCCCATAATCCAGGCCTGTGCCCTTGACCAGAATCAAACCCGGGACCCTTCAGTCCACAGGCCGGCACTGTATCCACTGAGCCACACCAGCTCGGGCCCGGAAGTATTTCTTGGACTGAACTGAACACGGGGGGCTAGAGAACCAGCATCTTTGAGCAGGTCCAGGAAACACCTGGGGTGTCACATGGGAGGAGTCACTGGCTCTCAGGGTGGCCTCACTTACGTCACCCAGTCCCGACCCTCAACCCTCCAGAGCTTGGAGACACCCCCCCCAGCCCCCACCAGCCCCGAGTCTCACAGAACAGGAAGAAGTTGGAATTACTCGCTGAATTCTCAGCTCTCGCCTGCCCACGGCCCTTCCCCAAGTTCACTGTCATACTCCACACGGAGACAGAAAAACCCTCAGGGACAGCACCCCTGGAGGCCTTTCATTTCTTTGCCAATCAGGCGATCTGCTTCACACACTTCAACATCCTGGACACCTGTCACAAGGCCCAGGCCTGGCCTCTGTCTTCTGTTCGAATACGCCACCCACAGAGGGGCCCTCCGGGAATAGCTATGGACAGTTTGTCCACATGTCCAGCAAGCCGCCGTAATAGGAGCCGTAACTGACCCGGGTCCCGGGTCCCCATGCCACCAGAGGCACCAGGCACCCCTCAGGGTCCCGGAGGAGACGTGGGGATAGTAAAATGCAAAGGGGACTCTTTGGCCTGAAGGAAGTACCTTTCTGTGGCATCTCAGACGTTAGCCACTGCGGCCACCCCACCCGCTCGCAGCTGCTGCTTTGCGAAGGGCGTGAATGTCCTCACCACGCTCCGCTGGGATGGGTCTCCCTGTCACGCACCCCAGAAAGAAGCTGCTAGAAGTTTTCTGAGCGACAGGGATTCCTCTTTAGACTGGAATGGCTCCACCTTCCAGGAAGGTCCAGCGTCGGCCTCGCCCCGATTGTTCCCTGGAGGACCTCCCCCCGGAAGAAGCAGGTCTGTCCCCCGAAGACCCGCCAGTCGGAGCAGCTGTCGCAGGATTATTGAACTCTCCGCTCTGGCCCAAACCGGTGTGGCCCAGTGGCTAGAGTGTCGGTCCCAGGTTCGATTCCGGTCAAGGGCATGTACCTTGGTTGCGGGCACATCCCCAGTAGGGGGTATGCAGCAGGCAGTTGATCGATGTTTCTAACTCTCTACCCTTCTCCCTTCCTCTCTGTAAAAAATCAATGAAATATTTTGTAAACAAATAAAAAATAAACTCTCCACTCTGCGCAAAGGTGTTATGGCCCCTTTGAGCCTGTGGGCTGAGTACATATGGCAAAGTGTGCCGTGTCTCCCCTTGGGGTAGCGAAGGCGGGCAGGCAGGCACCTTCCTGGGGATCGGGGAGACAAGGAGCACCTTCTGGAAGGAAAAGGGATGTGCCGGTTTCGCTGTTTTTGTCCCCTTTCTGAAAATGTGAGCAAATGCTTCCTTGTGGTCAGCCGCACAAAGTCATTTTAGCAGCTAGGATGGTGCTGAACAAAACCTGTTTCCCGATACAAATGTTTTCCTGGGGGGAGTGGGGGGAGAGACTGGGATAGACCAAGCTGTGGATGCTTCTAGAGTCAGGGCCAGCTTGAGCACCTGAGCAACCCAAGTAACTATTACGTTGGGGCCGGGAGGGGTGTATAACGAAAGAATGCAAAGATTAAGAACTAGGGTGGATACGCCCGGCCTGTGTTGCTCAGGGGCTGAGCTTTGGCTGTGAACCAGGAGGTCATAGGTCAATTCCCAGGCCGGCCACGCGCCCAGGTTGGGAGCTCGATCTCCTGTGGGGCGTGCAGGAGGCGCCAATCAACGATTCTCCCTCATCCTTCCTTCCTCTCTGAAATCAGTCAATCAGTGGTTGACCGCCGACCCACCGAACCAGGAGGCCCCAGTTTGATTCCTGCTCAGGGCACGTGCCTGGGCTGCGGGCCGGATCCCCAATTAGGGGGTGTGCAGGAGGCAGCCGGTCTATGAGGTTTCTATCTCTCTGTTCCTGTCCATGCCTCTCTCTCTCTCTCTGGAATCAATAATAACTAAAATACCTAAAAACCTAAATACCTAAAATACCTGAAAACGAACCAGGTTGCCCTAACCTGTTTGGCTCAACGCGTAGAGCATCGGCCCATGGACTAGCGAAGGGTTCCAGGTTTGATTCCGGTCAAGGTCATTGTATCTTGGTTTCAGGCTCGATCCCCAAAGGACGTGCAGGAGGCAGCTGATCGATATTTCTCTCTGTCGTCTCAAATTCTCTATCCCTCTCCCTTCCTTTCTGTAAAAATCAATAAAATATGTTTTTTTTTTAAGAAAGAAAAATACCCAAAGATCCATGGTAAGAAAGTCCGTTCTCTCACAGACCCAAAAGGGACTTTCGAGAACAGAGGGAGTATGTGCAGACAAGAGGGAAGGTCCCCATTGTCAAAGCATGGACATGGGACAAGAGGGTTTCTGGCTGGTAGCATTATTCCCAGGCCCTTCTGCCCACCCGACCTGGCTCGCCCCACACGCTCAGGGGAAATAGACTCTCTCCCTCCAACTGGCATGCGTCGTTGAAAGAGGTGTAGGCGCTTAAGTGTCTTCTTCAAGATCAGGAAGCCATCTCTCACGCAGGAGCTGCTGAAAGAGAAGCTTTAGAAGTATCTGGGCGAGAGATGACCTCCAAGAGAGGCAGAGGAAATGGCCCATTTCCCCCTGTCCAGCCCACTCAGCTCCAGCCACCCCGGACTGGCGGTGGGTCTGGAACGAGAGGAAGCGGCTCATTGGAGGAGCAAAAAACAACAGTGACGGTTGGGGATGTTGAGATGAGGGTGATGGGATTCGTGCTTCTTTTCTTTCCTTGCTTTTCTTCTTCTTTTCATTGATTTCGGAGAAAAAGGGAGGGAGGGAGGGAGAGAGAGACACATCGGTGATGAGAGAGAATCATGGATTGGCTGCCTCCTCCTGGGGTGGAACCCTGCCTGTGCCCTGCCTGGCCAGCCAGCCTGGAACCTCTGCTCTCTAGGTTGCCCTTCAACTCCTGAGCCAGGCAGGCGGGCGGAGCTGGTGTTTCTAACCAGGAGCGTGCCAGTTCCAGGAACCCAGAAAGCACCAGTCATGACAACTGACTCCAAACAATCTGTCTTAAAACTCCAGGCCACCAGTTCCCAGAGCAGAGAGCCATCCATCCTATCTCCAGCGGCATCCAGGTCACCGTGAACGTGGGGATGGGACCCCTTTGCCAGCATTTGAGCAAGACAAGCATGGCAATGCTGGCAAGACCCCCAGTCTCCCCCCCTCAGATCAATGGTTCTCATCCTTCCCGATGCCGCGACCCTTTAATACAGTCCTCACGTGGGGGTGACCCCCAGCCATAAAATTATTGTCGTTGCTACTTCATCACTGTCATTTTGCTCCTGTTATGAATCGTAATGTAAATATCTGTGTGTTCCGATGGTCTTAGGCGACCCTGCTAGCGGTTCCCAACCGGTGGGTTGCGAAAACATAGATATTTACATTAAAATTCACAACAGTAGCAAAATGACAGGTATGAGGTAGCAACGACAGTAATGTTATGGGTGGGGGTCCCCACAACAGGAGGAACTGTATTAAGGGGTCGCGGCATGAGGAAGGTTGAGAGACCACTGCCACAGGTGAAGGGGCGCCCGTTTTCAGACTCAGGGAAGGGACCGCATGTGTTAGCAGGTGACGTGCGGCCACCCAGCGGGCCTCCTGAGATCTGTGGGGGCCTGTCGCCTGCTCTCGCTGCCCCTGGCACTTGTGGAGGGCCTGCGCAGGATGGCCACAGCGAGCTGGGTGCCAGGGAGGGCAGACATGGTGCCAGGAGGGGCGTTCCTCTTGCCCTGGCAGCCGCCGGCTGATTGACACGCTGGAGGACGGTCAGCACCGGTCACGTCGGGCGTTGGCATGCGGCTCGCTGTGGGGCCGGAGGGGAAGCGGCCCGCTGCCTGGCATCTGAACTCAGCAGATGCTGAGGAAGCATCGGGCCACCTTCCTGCCAGGTTTTGACATCGATGTCGTGTTCGGAGGGGAGCAGCGGCTCTTTTGAGGTGACTGGCTATGAGGCAGCATAGCTTTTCTCCCTGAGAAGTGACTCCCTTTGCCCGGCCAGCCCGGCTCTGCGGCTGGTGTCGGCCTAGGAACCAGGAGGTCACAGTTGGATTCCCGATCAGGGCACAGGCCCGGGTTGGGGGCTCGATCCCCATTGTAGGGGTGCAGGAGGCAGCCCATCAGTGGTTCGTGCTTGATGTTTCTACCTCCCTTCCTCTCTGACATCAATAAAAATATATATTCTTATAATGGCTCCCCTTCGTGATGGGGGCAGGGCTGGGTCCTGATCCCAGGAAGTGCTCTGGCGTCTGCTGTCCGGAGAACGAAGCCATTTCTCACCCTCCAGTGCCGGCCTCTCCCCGCTTCTAGATCTGCCTCTTCCTCGCGCTGTGCCGCTGGCCATGTGCAACTGTGGTTTGGCCCCTGTGGGATGCGCGTGCAGGTTTTATGCTAACCAGCTCCTTCTCCTCAACTCACTGACATTTAGACACTCTAAGCCCCCACGCTCCGCCTGTGCTGTCTTCATTTCCCAAAGCTCGAGCCTGTACCCCCGATCGCTGCTGCTGATAACATTTCTCCATCCCTCGGTAAGCCTCTTAAGTTTCTTCTCCACTTGAGGAGTGTTTAGCATGTCGTTGGCTAAAAACCGTCCTCCCTGTGCCCTAGGTGAAGTGAGATTTGATAACACCTTCACGGGAGATTATCCCAGACTAAGCTACTGAGCGAGTAGCTCAGCTTCATTCAGCCGTTCTCTCTTGCCTGCCCCTTCCTACACCTCTCCGGGCAAGCCGGCCACCTGATATGGTTCTTCTCTTCTTAACTGAGTTTAGAGACGGAGCAAAGAAGAATAACAATCAACTTGTTTATTCCACCTCGTTGTGCGTTCATTGGTGGATTCTTGTATGTGTCCTGGTGGGAACCGAACCCACAGCCTTGGTGTATCGGGACGATGCTCTAATCCAGTGGTCGGCAAACTCCTTAGTCAGCAGAGCCAACTATCCACAGGACAACGGTTGGAATTTCTTTGGAGGGCCGAAAACCAACTTCTGCACATGGGCCATGGAGTTTCTATCGCACTGTACGTGCGCGCCCGCACGTGGTATTTTGTGGAAGAGCCACACCCGAGCCAAAAAGCGAATGTGGCTCGTGAGCCCCACTTTTCTGACCACTGCTCTAATCAACTGAGCGTTACTTGACGCGCTTTGAGAACATCCAGGAGATAGTCATTGGGGGTGGAGGACTGTGCACGCTCTCCATGTTAAGGCGCAGGGGGTGTGATGAAAGCATCCATTCGCTATATACCAAGTGATTCGACAGCATCCAGTTGTCTGTACGGACCCAACCCGCTTAGGCTTGAGGTAGAGAGGTTTGGGGAAAGATGCTGAGTTCATGGATGTGCTTTGCTGCCACCTAAGCTCCCCTTCCTGGCGTTGGTAGCAGTTGAGAAGCTAAATGTGGCTGAATAGAGTGTCCATGTCCTGGGCCTCCCCAGGGCAAGCTCTGGAGGCCAAGCCGCTCTGATAGAAGAGCCTATGAGCCCTAGCTAGTTTGGCTCAGTGGATAGAGCGTTGGCCTGCAAACTGAAGGGTCCCAGGTTCAATTCTGGTCGAAGGCACATGGCCGGGTTGTGGGCTGGATCCCCAGTGGGGGGCTTGCAGGAGGCAGCCGGTCGATGATTCTCTCTCATCATTGATATTTCTGTCTGTCTCTCTCCCCCTTCCTCTCTGAAATCAGTAATAAAATATATATTTTTAAAATTCATATCCATGTACATACACAATTGTCCTGATATCAAGTATCTTTGTAAAGGAATCCAATGTAGAATAATACACTGAGACCCAAATCAAGCCATCTTTGTTTGATGCTGACCAGCTCAGACCATTTCCCTCAAATAAGGATATAAACAGCTTCCCTTTTAGAAGAGATGAATAAAGACCATAGAACCAGGGAGCTTTATGTGAAATGCCCAATCAAACCAAACGAAAATGTATCAGAAAGATACCCCAGATTCCATATCTGATTCTTCACTCCCTGTGTAGCATCCATGGTCTCAAATTCACAGCTTGGCCAACACGAGTCAGCCACTGTGACACTGAGTAGGGGACTTGCATTGATGACAAGTGTTTTATCCCCTTATCCAAAAAAAACAGGCATCTTTGATATTTTGCCAAAAGTGCTTAACGTGGATTATATCTACATCTGGCTTTGTGTTAAGTGCAAAGACAAAACAAAATCTCTGAAACTTATAAACAAAAGTTTAGGTGGGTATGATTTTAGCCTCAGAGTTCAAGGCCAAAAGCAACCATCGCTGACTCTCAGGCATACCGCAGCTTGAATGTTACAGGGGCATAAAACATATTTATTGTTGCCGTAGCTCAGAATTTCCATCCGACTGCATTTGAGGAGTTGGAGTTTGCAAAAATAACATCGGCAAACGTTGCCAGTGAGTGCCTGTAACCTTAGCACAAAATAGGGAAGTGGAAAAGGCATGTAACCTTTTTAAAGTTCTCTCTATGCAAATGCCAGGCGGGAGCACGTCTCAGATCTGGAATCAGCGCGGCGAGGTGGTTTTTCTGATCTTTCCAAGATTTCTCTTTTTTTAATCCTCACCCGAGGATATTTTTCCATAGATCTTGGAGAGAGGGAAGGACAGAGACATATCGATGTGAGAGAAACAAATTGGCTGCAACCGGAACTAGGACCCTGGTCGGGGAAGAGCCTGTAGCCTAGGTACCTGCCCTTGACCGGAATAGAAATCGAGACGCTTCTGTCCGCAGGCCAGTGCTCTATACACTGAGCCAAACTGCTCTTTTCTTTAAAAAAAGAAAAAGAGAGAGAGAGAGAGAGAGAGAGAGAGATGATAGAGACACATCGATTGCTTGCCTCCTGCTCGAGTCCTGTCCTTGGCGGGAAATCAAACCCATGACTCTTCCATTCATGGGCTGACACTCTAACCACTGAGCGCACTGGCCAGGGCTCAGATTTCTTTAAGTTCCTATTCATTTTCTGTGATGGTCTCTGTATCTACGACCATCATCACTTAATAGTACATTTCTGAAGAGTCCAGTACGCAGGGAATCACAAAAGCAGCTTTTCCTGAAACTTCTGGGTCTCTATACCCTTTGAGACCAAGTCATCACTCTGGGCCTAAGCCGTCCTCTAAGACGAATGGCAAAAAAAAGTCAACTCAAAGCAGCAAACATCAGAGGAGGACGGGATCCCTTGCCATCCGTACAGAGTCTAGAAAGTTCTGGCTCCGATCGGGGCGGGATGCCAGCTACAGGCACGGGGTTCTCCAACTCACTCTCGCTCTCCCTCTGCTCCTCTCATCACTGGCGCTCTGCTCCCCTGGGCTCGCCTCACCAGCAGTTACTGGACTGCATGTGGCTAATCTAGAAAGGAGAGCAATTCTTCTTTCTTTTAATCCTCATCCAAGGATTTTTTAAAGAGAGATTGGGAGGGGAAGGGAGAGACAGAGAGATACACCTATGAGAGGGCTACATTGATTGGTTGCCTCCCTCATGCCCCTGACCAGGACCGGGGAACCTGCAACCAGGTCCGGCCCTTGACCAGAATTGAACATGGGACCCTTCAGTCCGCGGGCTAATGCTCTGTCCACTGGGCCACACTGATTAGGCAGCACTTCCTTCTTCATATCACCCACAAAAGTCCCAGAGAAGCCTTGAATGGGCTTAGCCTGGGTCTTGTACCCATCGTTGAGCTGGTCACTCTCTTCAGGGGGATAAGGCATCTGATTGGCCCACCAAAAGGAGGAGGAGGAGGAAGAGGAGGAGGAGGAGGAGGGGATGGTGATAACAGAAGTACCAAGAGAAGCCTCTTTCTGCCCAGAGGTGTCTTGCCAATTTCATCTTCATGCTGCCCCCAAAGTTTCGCTTCTGATAAAGGAGCTGGATTATAGATCATTCCACTCTCCTTTTTAGATTGTGTGTGTGCTTATTCACTTATTTATCAGCAAAGGGACACAACTCTAAGGAGAGCAAAGCTTGGTGTCTTTCCCTGCCTCATACTTGGTGCCGATCATGGTCCTCTCCGGTGACAGTCACACCATTCCAGTAAACCCACACTCCTCTTCTGTCCACAGATCGACAAAGGGAGACCGCAGAGCGGGCCGTGTGTATATTTCTTTTCTCAGACTGGGGACAGGGCGAGGGCTCCCTGAGGTCCTGCCTCGCGCAGGAACATCCCTCTGACCCGGGGCACACAGAGTGGCAGCGCTGATGTGTGGGGGGCCCAAGGACTGGGGATCCCGGAAATGCTCAACTGGTTCCACCAGAACCAGAACGGGCACCACACCTCCTCCGGTGAATAAGCCACACAAAAATGAGAACTGGGGGAAATTAGGGAAGTGCCCCAGGCAGGGAGGGTCTGTGGCGATGGAGAGTTCAGATAAGAGCGAGTGAGTAAGGCGGGCGCTTAGCTTCATTGCAGGCTCACATTTTTCTGAAGAACCCTTGACTTCTGGGAGAAAGAGAGAGAGAGAGAAAGAGAGGACACCCAGTGGAGAGGCATTCCTCATGCCGTGGTCCTGAATCCCCCACAACGCTACTCTAGACCTCCTCCCCATGACTTTTTTTAATGTATTTTTAGTGATCTCAGGAAGGAAGAGGGAGAGAGAGAGAGAAACGTTAAGGGTGAGAGAGAATCATGGAATGGCTGCCTCCTGAACAGACTGCACTGGGGATCGAGCCTGCAACCCCGGGCCTGTGCCCTGACCGGGAATCGAACCATGACCTCCTGGTTCATAGGTCAACGCTCAACCACTGAGCCCCGCTGGCCGGGCCTCCTGACCTCCTGTTAGCCAGCTCGCTGGTGACGAACTCCTAGTCACCTCCACCCTCTCCGCCACAAACAGCTCCTCGGGGCCACCCCGTCCACCCGCCCCAGGGACCAGTAGGAGCGCGCTCTGGGCTCCGTGCCCAGCACTGGGCCAACCAGGTCAAGAGACCACGATTGGGCTCCGCCTGGCTCCCGTCCTGACTAGACTCAGGCGACACTACGCGGCTCCCATCACGTAAACAGGAGACTCTGAGGCTCACAGCGGTGAGCTGATCTGCCTGGCTCCACCGAGCTGGTTGAGGGGCAGGGCGGGAATCCACGCACGCTTCTCTCACCGTGCCACGCTGCCTTCCACGGGGGACGCTCGGTTCCACGGCCTGGGTGAGAGGCATCCGGGACACGAGGGCCGGAAAAACAATCCTGCCCTTCACCAGGCACCCCGGCCCCTGCCTACATGCGTGGGGAGCCCTATCTGCCACGGGGCCCAACACCCCTAGCCTGCGGTGCGCAGCAATGCATCACGGGAGGTCAGCGACAGCCCCCTTGGCCAGGGGCCAGCGAGCTCAGCCCCCCTCGCACCTTTGATGCGGGCAGATTAACAGCTGCCGTCTGGCAAGCAGAGTGTCTCCAGGCGAGCGGCACCCCCCTGCCCATGAAGTCGGTCCCTCACCCGTCAAGCCCGTGCCACCTGACGGCTCTGTTAATGCAGAGGAAACGTTGAGATATGCCAACTGCAGATTAAACGGCGTCTCGGTAACATGATTATGGCGGAGTTATGAGCTGCACAGGGAGGCGGCCCAGTGACTAATCTGGGGAGGGCTGGGAGCCGTGGACAGCACAGCCTCGGGGCGCCCTTACTGCCTCCGAGCCACTGACTAAGGAACACCCGGAAAGGCTCCCGTCCTCGCCCCCCCAAAAGTCACTCCTATGCAGGGAAGGTGTAATTTCTCGAAATGGACGCTGATCTGGAACTAGACGGGCAGGGGCTACGTTAAGAGGATCTGCAGATGTCGATGTACATGGAGAGCATGGCCGATCAGATGAGCAGACACAAAAGGACAGGGCCGTGGTCGGCAAACTCATTAGTCAGCAGAGCCGAATATCAACAGGACGATGACTGAAATTTCTCTGGAGAGCCACATTTTTTAAACTGAAACTTCTTCTAATGCCACTTCTTCAACGTAGACTCACCCAGGCCGTGGTGTTTTGTGGAAGAGCCACACTCAAGGGGCCAAAGAGCCGCATGTGGCTCGCGAGCCGCAGTTTGCCGACCCTGGGAATAGGGTGATAGAGAAAAGGTCTCGGTGCCACCAATCACTACCTCCCACTTCCTTTCTTCCGGCTTCGGCTCGCTGGGATCCAGTAAGTCCTACACCAGTGCTTCTCAGTGCATTGGCAGCATTAGTGCCTGGGAAGACCTATGGGTTAGGCGTGGTCCTTCCCATTTTCCAGATGGAAAGTGAAGGCCGAAAAGTGCGGTTAGTCACGTGTCTCCAGTTACTGAGCATCTCGGCTCTGGCCAAGCTGTGACTCAGCCTCGGGTTCTTCTGGGTCCAACGTTCGTGTCACCAGAAGGAGAGGCCATGCCTTGACTTCCCAATGTTGGGGAGCTCCAGTGAACTTGGGGAGAGGGGAGGTTCCAAAGATGGTTTCCAACAGAAATGGAAAGTCAGCCCCAATGTAGAGGCTGTCACATTTCCGTTCTGAAGACACGGGGTGAGTGTGTTTTGGGGATGTGGCGTTGTTTGTGAAGATCTGGGAATCATTTGACAGCTAAAATGTCTTTCACCCTGGCCAGTGTGGGTCCGTCCACGGTTGAGGTCATGGTTCAGTTCCTGGTCAGGGCACATGCCCAGATTTTAGGCTCAATCCCCTGTGTGGCATGTGCAGGAGGCAGTTGATCAGTGAGTCTCTCTCATCGTTGATGTATCTCCCTCTCTCTCCCTCTCCCTTCCTCTCTGAAATAAATAAAAATATATATGAAATCCTATCTAATAAAAGAGTAATATGCAAATTGACCATCACTCCAACACACAAGATGGCTGCCCCCATGTGGACACAAGATGGCCACCACAAGATGGCCAGCAGAGGAGGGCATTTGGGAGGGACCAAGCTGGCAGAGGAGAGAAGTTTGGGGCAACCGGGCCTGCAGGGAAGGGAAGTTGGGGAAGACCCAGGCATGCATGGGAGAGCAGTTGTGGGGGGACCAGGCCTGCAAGGAAGGGCAGTTAGGGGCAAACAGGCCCGCAGGGGAGCAGTTAGACATCAATCAGGCTGGCAGGGGGTGGCTAGGGGGTGATCAGGCTGGCAGGCGGAAGCGATTAGGGGCAATCAGGAAGGCTGTGGTAGGCAAGTGGTTGGGAGCCAGTAGTCCTGGATTGTGAGAGGGATGTCCGACTGCCCTTTTAGGCCAGATCCCAGTAGGATCGGGCCTACACAGGCAGTCAGACATCCCTCGAGGGGTCCTAGATTGAAGAGGGTGCAGGCTGGGCTGAGGGACACACACCCCCATGCACAAATTTTGTGCACCGGGTCTCTATTAAATCAATAAAATGTCTTACAATTTAGCTGGAATTTTCCAGGAAAGTTTTGGCATCTTTGAAACTTGTAAGAATCCTCCCTCCAGTTGGACCGTAAGAGGCCAAGGGCATGAATTAGCAGTATGTCACCTAATTCAAACTGTGTTTTGTATCAAGTTATCCAAATACATGTTGCAAAATGCACACTCTCTTGAAATGCATTTCCATGCGTGCCAGATGGATGAGCAAGAACTGGCTTAAGATTTCTCACACGAAGCACCTTCCCCATCAGATGCATAATTGTGGTGGGATAATTAATGTTTACATTTCACCCTATAAGTAGGACTTTTTTTTTTTTTCAATCCTTACCCTGGGATATTTTTCCATTGATTTTTACATAGAGTAGAAGAGAGAGGGAAAGACAGAAATATCCATGTGAGAGAAACACATTGATTGGTTGCCTCCTGTTTGAATCCCGACCAGGGCCCGGATGAGGGAGGAGTCTGCAACCAAGTACGTGCCCTTGATCAGAATCAAACCCGGCACCCTTGGGTCCATAGGCCTGTCTATCCACTGAGCCAGACCAGCTAAGACTAGACTTTGATTTTTGGTGAAGTCCTTGAAATCCCTTCCTGGAAAAGCAAATGAGATTTCGTTCTCCTTTCTCCTGGCTAACTGTCATTCTCAGTGGTTAGCTGGGGGTGTGTTCTGAGATCCTCAAACAATCAGCTAAAATTCCATTGTCCTACTGAATCGCCTCTCTTTTGTGATGCATTCACAAACTTATTTAGTCTCCCGCCTGTTCAATGGCCCCCAACTTATAGAAACGACCAGAAAAGGTTCATAATTGGAACTGGCTTTAAAAAGCCCGATGGAAGGATGACTAATCTTCCGTATTGTCTGCATCATTCCTAAATATCCTTTTCCCTTTATGTTTTGCAATACCTTTTGCACCCAGCTCCGGTCAAAATGGTTGTTGGCCATTTGCCAGTTTGAAATGTCCTACAAAATGAATTGCTTCTTTTGTAAATAAGAAAGAAAGAAGAAGAAAAAAAAAACTCGGGGAAAGATAGCTTGGAAATAGTGTGCGGGAGTTATAGCTAGCCGGCAGCACTTTCTGTGGAGGCCAGGGAGGGTGGTGAGTTTATAGTCTGTTCGCTGTGTATAAATCATGATTCAGAGACTATTGTGCGCTTACCTTCATATCTCCTACTTCTGTAGTTTGGGGCATCACAAATATTTTTTTCCAGGAAGGCATCCCATATTTCCTGTGTTGGAGTGGCCTTGCATTTGGGGTTCAGCTTCCCAGGGACACCAGCACCACAGAGAAATTGGGACACATTTGGAACCACTGGTCTGAGGCTTAATGAGGACACCATCATTTTTCAAGTGAGTTCACCCACTTTTACTGGCTTCCTTGTCTTACTTTTTCCTTGAAGAAGCAAATGTATTCCTCTTACAATTTAAATGCCAGCATTTTCTAATACTATTCTTGCAAGGTGACTTCTTATTTGTCCACTCTTTATTTTTCCTCTTTTTCATATTATCCAATGCTATACAGAAAAAAAAGTATTTACACACACACACACACACACACACACTGAGTGGCCAGATTATTATGATCTCTGTACGCATAATAATCTGGCCATTCAGAGTGTGTGTGTGTGTGTGTGTGTGTGTGTGTGTGTGTATACTAGAGGCCCAGTGCACGAAATTCATGCACGGGGGAGGAGGAGGCAGAGTGTCTCTCAGCCCAGCCTATACCCTCTCCAATCTGGGACCCCTTGAGGGATGTCTGACTGCTCATTTAGGCCCAGTAGGATCAGGCCTAAACAGGCAGTTGGCAATCGGACATCCCTCCCACAATCCAGGACTGCTGGCTTCAAACTGCTTGCCTACCTGCCTTGCTTGCTGATTGCCCCTAACCACTTCTGCCTGCCAGCCTGATCACCCCCTAACCACTCCCCTGCCAGCTTGATTGATGCCTAATTGCTCCCCTGTTAGCCTGTTTGCCCCTAACTGCCCTCCCCTGCAGACCCAGTCACCCCCAACTGCCCTCCCCTGCAGGCCCAGTCACCCCCAACTTCCCTCCTCTGCTGGTCTGGTCACCCCTAACTGCCCTCCTCTGCAGGCTTGTTTGCCCCCAACTGTCTTCCCTTGCAGGCCTGGTCCCTCCCAACTGCCCTCTCCTGCTGGCCATCTTGTGTCCACATGAAGCCAGGATATTTGACCACAGTGGGGCAGCTATCTTGTGTGTTGGAGTGATGATCAGTTTGCATATTACTCTTTTATTAGATAGGATAGAGGCCTGGTGAATGGGTGGGGGCCAGCTAGTTTTCCCTGAAAGGTGCCCCGGATCAGGGTGGGGGTTCCCTTGGGGCATGGGGCAGCCTGGATAAGGGGTCTGTGGTGGTTTGCAGGGTGGCCACACCCCCTGGTGAATCAAGCAGAGGCCTGGTATATGGAATTTATTTATCTTCTACAGTTGAAACTTTGTAGCCTGCAGCAGAACCAAGCCTTCTGCCTCACTCTGTGGTGACAGCCATTTCTGTTGGGATTTATTTGCCTTCTATTATTGAAACTTTGTAGCCTTAAGTGGAGGCCTGGGGTGACCAGGGCAGGTGGAAAGCTTGGCTTCCTCCATCTCTGGATGTAACTCAAGCTTCCTGCTCTATCTATCCCTGTGGCTGCCAGCTTTGTAGCATTGAGTGGAAGTCTGAGTCAGCAAGGGCAGGCAGAAAGCTTGGCTTCTTCCATCACTGGGGAAACCCAATCTTCCCTCCTGCTCTCTGTGGCCAGCAGCCATCTCGGTTGGGTTTATTTGCATATTCACTCCTGATTTGCTGGTGGGTGTGACTGATGTGTAGCAGAGATACAGTCAATTTGCTTATTACTCTTTTATTAGATTGTGTGTGTGTGTGTGTGTGTGTGTGTGTATGAGGCCTGGTGCATGAATTTGTGCATGGTGGGGTCCAGCCAGCCTGACCAGGAGGAGAGGACATGGGGCAGTTGACCAGCCTCTCTGTTGGTCGAACTCCTGATCGAGGGGACAATTTGCATATTAGCCTTTTATTATATAGGATATATGCACTGAGTAGCCAGATTATTGTGTGTTCACAGATCATAATAATCTGGCCACTCAGTATATGTATATACTAGTAGCCCTGTGCATGAATCCATGTGCTAGTAGCTCTCTGCAGGGCCTGGACGCTCCACGCCTGCTGCCCAGAGGCTCTCCGTGGCCCAGAGGCCTAGCCACAGCTGGGCATGGGACACTTGCCTCGTCGCCACGGCAATGAAGCAAGCATTCTGCCAGGCTGCTCACACTGCCCTCTCTCAGCAGCCATCCCCTGGTACTGGGGGACTCCGGCGGGGCTGAGAAGACTGGGCGCCACCATTTTGTTGCTATTGGTGCCGCCATCTTTGTGATGGAGTGATGGTTAATTTGCATATTACCCTATTATTAAATAGGATGTGTGTGTGTATATATGTATATATGTACACACACACACATACACACACACACACACACATATATATATATATATATATATATATATATATATATATATATATATATGTAAATGGTACATCAAAGGCAAATATCAGAGTTGTGAAAACATTCTTGAACCAATGTGGTCAAAGTTAACCCACCCAATAATGCCCTTATAGGGCACATTATCATAAGATAATAAGTTTTTGTGATTTTCACAAACTCAGAAATGCCTGTGGAAGCACATTAAAGGGAAAATTTTTAAGCTCGCATTTTAAAAGAGAACTAATTCTCTATGAATCACCATGTAGGATTGTGAAAATAACTTTCTTACAATAGGATTACTTTCAAATACAATTCTTTTCGAAGCCTACATCTTAATACAATATTCAAAATTATCAGGATACAATGAGAGAGAAAAAATGTTTTGAAAAGTGGCCCATTCAAGGCAGGATTGGATTGATGGTCAATTAGAATTATATCCGCACTCCCACTGGCGGAGTGGGTTTGCTTGTTCACCTCTGAAAATTAGCTGAAATGAAATCTATTACACCAAGATATCTGGGCAGGAAATCGCCACGAGGTGTGAACAGGAGACATCCAATCTCTCCGTTGTAATGAAAATGCCATCAATCATATCTGTTCTGAGGATAAGAACAAAACATGGCCCAAACTGAAATACTGAGGCAAGTGCCATTAAAAATTAGCTCAGCTTATAATGACACCTGGAACTGAACACATCAGTGAAGGAGATGTAAGTCCCTCTTTCAAAGACTTTTTTTTTATACCAACAAATGTTTCGTAATCTGTTTGAGTGTCTGTCTAGATTCCGAAGGAAAAGCACACAGTGTGGCTGCCCGTCGACACACGGGGGAAAATAAGAACTCACACCCGGCCGGTGTTGCTCAGTGGCTGAGCGGTGACCTATGCTTCAGGAGGTCAGGGTTCGATTCCCGTCAGGGCACATGCAAGGTTGCGGGCTCCATCCCCATTAGAGGGGGCAGGGCATGCAGGAGACAGCTGATCAGTGATTCTCTCTCATCATTGATGTTTCTCTCTTTCTCCCTCTCCCTTCCTCTCTGAAATCAATGAAAATATTTTTAAAAAGGAAAATAAAAGGCACTCAATGTATACATTTGTAAAACGGAAATGCTCCGAACATAGTCATGCGCACCTGCTTGATGAGAAGCACAGATTCTTCGTGTCTCTGTATCTTCTCTCAAATGGTGTGTTTCCTCTGAAAGCCGACTTCCATCCTGGGAAAGACTTCATTGTGGAGACCAAGTCCTGATCGTCCAGCTTCGTGGGGTGACACAGGGAACCTGGACCGTGTGGGTTTTAGCAGAAATTGTCATGGGAACCAGTAATGACTGATGTCACAACCACACACCCGCTTGAAAAATGGTAACTAACTCGGAGGTGTCACAGCTGTGTGAGTGTGAGTGTGTGTGTGTGTGAGTGTGTGTGAGTGTGAGTGTGTGAGTGAGTGTGTGAGTGTGAGTGTGTGAGTGTGAGTGTGTGTGTGTGAGTGTGAGTGTGAGTGTGTGAGTGTGTGTGAGTGTGAGTGTGTGTGAGTGGGTGTGTGAGTGTGTGAGTGTGAGTGTGTGAGTGTGTGTGTGTGTGTGTGTGAGTGTATGTGAGTGTGTGAATGTGTGAGTGTGAGTGTGTGAGTGAGTGTGAGTGTGTGAGTGTGAGTGTGTGAGTGTGTGAGTGTGAGTGTGAGTGTGTGAGTGTGTGTGAGTGTGTGAATGTGTGAGTGTGAGTGTGAGTGTGAGTGTGTGAGTGTGTGAGTGTGAGTGTGTGAGTGTGTGTGTGTGAGTGTATGTGAGTGTGTGAATGTGTGAGTGTGAGTGTGTGAGTGTGTGTGAGTGTGAGTGTGTGAGTGTGTGTGTGTGTGTGTGTGAGTGTGAGTGTGTGAGTGTGTGTGTGTGAGTGTATGTGAGTGTGTGAATGTGTGAGTGTGAGTGTGTGAGTGTGTGTGATTGTGAGTGTGTGAGTGTGTGTGTGAGTGTGTGAGTGTGTGAGTGTGAGTGTGAGTGTGTGAGTGTGAGTGTGTGAGTGTGATTGTGAGTGTATGAGTGTGAGTGTGTTAATCCTCACCCGGGGATATTTCCCCATTGATTTTTAGAGAGAGTGGAGGGAGGGGGGGAGAGAGAGAAACATGGATGTGAGAAAGACATCAGTTGGTTGCCTCCAATGGGATAGAGCCTGGAACCAAATGAGTGCCCTTGAACCTATGACCCTTCGGTCCACAGGCGCTATCCACTGAGCCAAACTGGCAAGGATCTGTGTGTGTGTGTGTGCGTGTGTGTGTGTCTCTTAATTCAAATGCTTTTCCAAATGAACTTGGCCACAAAACTCTTTCTCTTGTTGCTGGTGTATTTTCGTTTTCTTCTGTGGCAGGGTACGCATTTCTGCAGTTGTGAACCACGGCATTTGATTAAAACCTGTCAGGTTTATCTTTTGAGCGGGAGACAAGAAATATGTGTTTCTGCAGAGAGGAAATCAATGTGTCTTCATGATCGATGCAGAGTGGGGAGCTGGTGGCTGTCCCTTTAAGCGGAGGAGCCGGCTCTCGCCATTGGCCGCTGACATCATTGCGGTGCGGCAAAGCCTTGCTTAAATCTCCTAATCCTTGTTTATAGGATAGACTCCCAGGGACTGACCTGATAGTTTCCACTCCCCGTCGTTCGATTCCAGGGCCTGCGGCTGAGGGGCCCCCAGTTCCGCTCTGTTGACGCTTCCTTAGCCATGTCTTCTGGCCAGTTCTGCTCGGCTGCTATTCTGCACCACGAGGGCTATTCCTTCCCTCGGGGGAAGACACGGGTTTTCAAGGGGGATAACTGGGGTGCAGAGTCTTCTTTCTCGGGGCAGACAGAGGGAGGGAACCCCAGAGCAGCTCCAAGGCCATGTGGGGCCATAAGCATCCTCACGGGGGGGACACTCAGGCTGCCTGGCGACAGAGATAGCTTAAAGGGCTCCCTCCCCTTGGGACCCGCCCACCGCCCCCAGATCCCACGAGGCTCCAGAGAGAGCTGTGCTGGGTGGAAAGGATGCATTGTGAGGTTATGAGGCTCTGCACTAAGAGGGGCACAGCCAGCAGACACCCCCCTGGTAAGCTGAGAAAATCAGGGGGTACGGGGGTGCCTCTGTGGTTACCACCAGCCACACCGTTCCCAGGAGCTTAGGAAGCAATGTCAGGGTTACAGACTCACCTGGCCATTGAAAATGCTGCCTCTCTTGCCTCTTGGATGGGCTCTGTCAGGAAAGTGTTATAACTGCTCATTTATGGCCAGTTTCAGGAATAATGCTCTGTGAGTAAGCCCATCTCTAAGTAACTTAAGAATAATGAGATGTCGCTCAGCCGGTGTGGCTCAGTGGTGGAGCACCACCCCATGAACCAAGAGGGTATCAATTCAATTCCCAGTCAGGGCACGTGCCTGGGTTGTGAGCTGGATCCCCAGTAGGGGGCATGCCAAAGGCAGCTGATGGATGTTTCTCTCTCATCGATACTTCTTTCTCTCTCACCCTTCCTCTCTGAAATCAATAAAAAGATATTTTTAAGAAGTATATGAGGAGCAGGGTGTATATGCAATTTTATTTCTGTGTAGAATATATTCCAGCGGAAGGGAAAACGCATTTCTGGGTGTTCTTAGTTTCGCCTTGCGTTATTCTGCTTTTCCTCTGTAACGAGGAAACGATACTTGCATATATCCGCACAAACAGGAGAGAGTCCATTCTGAAGGGAAAAGCAGGCGGACATTGTCTCCACCCGCTGACATGGTCCTCCTCGGGTAAACCCGTAATCTGCTGTCTCATCGGCCTGTGCCTTCGGGTGATGGATGGCTCGGTCGCCTCTGGCCTGTCACACTGTTATTTGCTCTGCAACCTAAACATCTGGGTGGCAAAGACCAGAGCTGTTTAAGATCATTTTTTCTGGCGTTTGAACGCACAGAAAAACTCAACAACAATTCTTCTGATCATGGGGATGAGGCAAAAGCAAGCAGATCTGTGTTGAAGGCAAGTCCAGCTCATAAGCTTAGCTTAGGAGAAAGAGGCCCGGCCCGTGTTCCCTGCCACGGTGTCGCTCTGAAGGCCCGCAGTCATGTTTAAGACCCCCCAGCCCAGCTGGTGTTGTTCAGTGGTTAAGCATCGACCTAGGAACCAGGAGGTCAGGGTTCGATTCCCAGTCAGGGAGCATGTCCCCAGGGCGGGGCGTGCAGGAGGCAGCCCATCAATGATTCTCTCTCATCCTTCTCTCTTTCTCCCTCTCCCTCTCCCTTCTTCTCTAAAATCAATAAAAATAGATTTAAAAGAAAACCCACAAAATATACAACCACAAATGCCAATTTTTTCACTGCCTGGCGTTTTCTTCCTGCTCTGAGTGGGGTTTCTTCAGCTACCCTTTGCTCATTATGTAGAGGGACCACATTTATTGACCATTTTACTTATTTATTTATTTTTTTAAATATAGTTTTGTTGCCGAGACCGGTTTGGCTCAGTGGATAGAGCGTCGGACTGCGGACTGCGGGGTCCCGGGTTCGATTCCAGCAAGGGCATGTACCTTGGCTGCGGGCACGTCCCCAGTGGGGGGCGTGCAAGAGGCAGCTGATCGATGTCTCTCTCTCATCGATGTTTCTGACTTTCTGTCCCTCTCCCTTCCTCTCTGTAAAAAATCAATAAAATATATATTTTTTAAAATAAATAAATAAATAAATATAGTTTTGTTGCTTGCAGAGAGGAAGGCTGAAGGAGAGGGAGAGACAGAAACATCAATGATGAGAGGGAACCGGTGGTCGGCTGCCTTCTGCACGCCCCACACTGGGGATCGAGCCCACAACCCACGCATGAGCCCCGACTGGGAATCGAACCGAGACCTCCCGGTTCATAAATCAACGCTCAACCCCTGAGCCACGCCAGCCGGGCCACTGACCACGTTCAAAGCTCTCATTTTCCTTATCACTCTGCGAGTACATTTTGGTTTCCTCGCACAGAAAATTTCAGAACTTTCTCTGATGTCCGCTGACCATTGTGCATCCAGAAACAGAGATTCTGTCCCCTTCTAGAGTGAATGACAACTGTGTGACCAGGAGTCCTAACGGCCTCACTGCTCATTGCTTTGATCAAGGTCATTTACTGATAGAGTCAGAGAAAGTGCAGCGTAAAGTTGGGGCGTGGCCACCTGGAGCAGAATGAACGATAGGGCCATAGCGATGGGGGGAGTCTCTGGTATATGTGAGAGTGTGTCTTTCAAGCTGTTATGGCAGTGGTCAGGAGAGCCAGCTGTAAATGTTGAACACGGCTGGGCTGCACAAGGGCATCCAAATCTCTTAAAAGGGCCCTACGTGCGTTGGCTCCGTGGATAGAGCGTTGGCCTGCAAACCAAAGGATCCCAGGTTCGATTCCGGTCAAGGGCACGTATCTTTGTTGTAGGCTCAGACCCTGGGCAGGGCACATGCAGGAGGCAATCAATGGATATGTTTCTCTCTCAGCCATGTTTCTCTCTGTCTCTCCCTTGCTCTTCCACTCTTTCTGAGAATCAATGGAAAAATATTCTCTGGTGAGGATTTTTTTATTCCAATCTCTAAAAGGAATTGTTGCATTAGATTGAGAAGCACTGAGACGTGCATAGCTCAAGTAGAAATCTGGGAAAGACTTTAAGGGGGGAAAAAAACTCTAGTAAATAGCCCTGCTACCCAGAGGAACCACTCTTCCTTGCCAGGGAAGCTTGAATTACCTGCCTGGCCCTTTAAGCATTTTCATGTACAAATCAAACACAGATGGCCATTACGTTTATGACCTCCTGTCAATTACTCTAGATGGAGCATGCATTAATTATTGAAATATTTTCATAGGATACAAGTTTTTAGTGGTTACATTGCCACAGATAATTTCAACTTTCTGATTGGAAGCCAGTCTAAGCAATTTTATTTACGAGAATTAATCTCTTGAATGTAGTAAAAACTACAAGTACAGTAGTAGAGGTGTATTTTTTTCCCCCCATTTAACAAAGCCAACTTAGAAAGCCTGGACTCCGTCCTTGGAAGTCAGCATTGCACACAATACATAAACTCTGCCAAAACCTATTACAATTGCAGTAAATTTTGATTACTGGAGTTGTTATTTATGTTCAGAAGATAAAGATGATATTGGGAATAGCCCTCTTCTATTCGATGTATAAATTACATCCATAAAATAATCTTGTTTTATACACAGTGGAATAAAAGCAGGCCAAACTTGGTTAAAGCTTCAAATGGCTGCATCTACTTTAGCTCAAGTCAATAAACACTTGAGCTGATCGGAAAGGAGGCCCACGGAGTGTTCAGGCTTGACTGTGCCACTGGTTTTCGGTATCTGGCGGGCCCACGCGATCCTGGGCCACAGCTGTCAGAGAGCCAGAGAACAGACCACTCGAATGAAGTCAGCACGTGGAGGAAACTTCCAGGAAGACAGGTATTTCCTGTCGCTCTGGAAGGAAGCTGTTCATCCACAAGCATTGATTTAGCTCTTACTGTGCCCGGGGAACCTTCTTAGGAATCTGGAGGACATGGGGAACAGCACAAAGGCTTTGCTCCCACCAGAGAGTCTAACAGCATCGATTGCCTCCTTGAACCTCGTTGGCACAGAGAGAGAAGCAAAAGCTCAGAGCGGTGAGGTCACCTGCCTGGGGCCACCTGCTGAGAAAGCAGGAAAGCCAGGCTACAAACTCAGGCCGTCACAGGCCACATTGTCTTAAGTGTCCTATCTACTACAGAGGGCATATGCTAATTGACCGTCACTCCATCACAAAGATGGCTGCACCCACAGCTGAGGCCAAGTTCCCATAGTGAGCCTTAAGGAGCAATCAGGAGGGACCTGAAGCTACACCATCCCCCTCTCCCTTGGGGCTTGACAGGGGGGACCTCAGGTCATGCTCCCACCTGGCAGGGCTTGATGGGGGACCTCAGGCTGCACCCCCCCCAATCCTGGCATCAGGCTGGGGGATCTCAGGCTGCCAGCCTCATGTCAGGCCAGGGGACCTGAGGCCATGCACCCCATCCTTCGAGGCTTGACAGGGGACCTCAAGGTGTGCTTCCTGTCCTGGTATTGGGCTAGGGGACCTCAGGCTGCTACTCCTGCCCCACTGCCAGGCCAGGGGACCTAAGGTCACAGCCCCCACCAGGTGGGGCTTGACCAGAGACTTCAGGCCATGCCCCCCACCCTGGCACCAGGCCAGGGGACCTCAGACTGCACCCCCTCCCAGTGCTGAGCCGGGGGATCTGAGGCTATGCCCCTGCCCGGCAGGGCTTGACAAGGGTGGGACTGGCCGGATCTGGATCTATCCCAATGAGGGTGGGTCAGCCGGGTCTGTGTCTCATGCCATTTTGAGGTGCAGGTGGGTGGGCAGGGATTTGACTCTGGGTCCCATGGTGAGCCCCAGACTCTGACAGGAGGAAGGTTTTCATATACATTTTACTAATTTTATTTTATCTCTGATACTTCTATTATAGAGAAAGGGCAAATAGCAATATTAAATTATTTCCTCTAATTAATCCCCTTTCAATGTGCACGAAATTTGTATACATATACATCTATATACATATGTATATATGTATATAATTGATTTCAGAGAGGAGGGGAGAGGAAGAGAGAGGTCGGAACATCAATGAGGAGAGAGATTCAAGGATCGGCTGCCTCCTGCATGCCCCCTACTGGGGATCGAGCCCACAACCCCAGGCAAGTGCCCCTGACCAGGAATGGAACCCTGACTTCCTGGTTCAGAGGTCGACGCTCAGCCACTGAGCCACCCGGACGCGCCAGAGACCATATTCTTCACCCACCATCTCTCCTGTGCCTTCACTGTTGCCAGCTGGCCCCTTCCCAGCTCATGGCTCACCTCTCTGAGTCTTGAGCAGTCAACATAGCTAAATGGAGCCAGCTGGGCTTTCTTCAGTAGAAGTCTCCGGTTAGGCAGAGTAACCCTCAAAACAAAAATCGTTGCCTACATCTCTTCTCTCAAGGATTCACTGTAGCCGTGGCCGGTTTGGCTCAGTGGATAGAGAGTCCGCCTGCAGACCAACGGGTCCTGGGTTCGATTCTGGTCACGGGAATGTACTTCGATTCCAGGCTCCTCCCCAGCCCTGGCCCTGGTTGCGGTGCGCGCAGGAGGCAACCATTCGATGTGTCTCTGTCACATCAATGCTTCTCTCTGTCCCTCTGTCTCTTCTACTCTCCCTAAAGACCCATGGGAACATATCCTTAAGGAAGGACTCACCAGAAAGCAAGAGAAAAAGAGTTCACTGTGGAAGAATGTGTAGGCAAAGGCGGGACGAGTGAGATTAGCATCATGGGAATGCTGATGTCACAGCCCAGCATCAGGTGGCCCTGGAGGCGGCAGGCAGTCCACACGCACGGCCAAAGCCCAATGCGTCTGGAGGCTGCTAATCCTGGAGAGGGCTGACGGCTCTCTGTGCTCACCAGTGAGTGGCCGCTGAGGCTGGAGCAAAGGGGCCCCCCGCCCAGAATTGTGGGCACGTGTACACGGTGGTATGGGTAGCAATAGGGCCCTTACACAGTAGACCCGTCACAGATACTCAGAGCACTCTGCGAATGGGGAGGATCCGTATAAAAATCAATGCCACGTTCGTTACATCCTGTCAGTTAAGTATAGAGGGTCATTTTATCCAATTAAAAGGTAGTGAATGTGTTGTGTTGTGTGGCCTGCGTGACTCACTGGTTAAGCCAGGAGGTCACGGTTCGATTCCCGGTCAGGGCACATACCCAGGTTATGGGCTCGACCCCAGTGTGGGGCTTGCAGGAGGCAGCCGATCCATGATTCCCCCTCATTGTTTTTTTTTTTTCCCCAATATATTTTATTGATTTTTTACAGAGAGAAAGGGAAAGGATAGAAAGTCAGAAACATCAGTGAAAGAGAAACATCGATCAGCTGCCTCTTGCACACCCCCTCCTGGGGATGTGCCTGCAGCCAAGGTACATGCCCTTGACCGGAATCGACCCGGGACCTTTCAGTCCGACGGCCGATGCTCCATCCACTGAGCCAGACCAGCTTCGGCTCTCTCTCATTGTTGATGTTTCTTTCTCTCTCTCCCTTTCTCTCTGAAATCAATAAAAATATATATATTTTTAAAGTAAGGTATAATAATAAAAGCTGCGTTAGCTCATCACGCTCTTCAAAGCCTTTTTTCTCCTGGTGAGAGAGAGAGGGTCAGAACCCTCAGATGCCCTGCCTGAAGCCACAGCACATTGGACTAGAACAGCCCCAGAACCTGGCCTCCCAGAGTCTGAACAGGGTTCAGGCTCCCCCTCATTTCATCCTCCCCAAAGGAGACAGAAGATACCCTCACGTCTGTGGACCCCTCAGAGCCAGAAGCTCCGGGCACAGAAAGGGGCCTCTATTTGGCTCATAAGGAAGTAACTGAGGACACAGAGTCCCAGGGTGTGTTGGTGAGCAGGGCCTGGTGAACTTGGACTAGAAATATGCACATTGGCCTGGCCGGCGTGGCTCAGGGGTTGAACGTCAACCTATGAACCAGGGGGTCACAGTTCGATTCCCGATCAGGGCACAGGCCCGGGTAGGAAGGAGTCCATTTCATCAGGGACCCACTAAAGGTTCAGGCAGGGACAACGACACCTATCTGTGCTGTAATCAAAACCTGAATGATATCACGACTTGTGCAGTGTCTAAAGCGGGTGGACTTAGGAGGTTGCACAATCGAATGCCCTCAGAGGCCCGGCCTGAAGAAATAGTCTTGTGCTGACCGAATCAGGAACTTGAGCCACAGGACACAGGCATCTGGGGTGGAACGAGCCATATTTGGAGCTCAGAGTCGAACATCTTGATGCTCAGCGTGCGTTGGGGAGCAGGAGCACCAGGAGCCTCTGGCACTGAGGAATCTAGACCCACCCAGGCACCCTGACTCAGGATATCCCAGGCCATCTCAGATCAGCGAAGAGCTCTGCTCTACAGCTTCTCTCTCCTACTGCACATTCAACACCAACAAATAATAATAAAGAGCTTGATAATAGATGGTTCTTATTACCCCAGGAGGGACCAAGTGAGATCTGTTTCCATCTCCAAATTCATTTACACACACACACACTATTGATTTCAGAGAGGTAGGAAGAGGGAGAGAGAAATAGAAACATCCATTGAGAGAGAAGAACGGATCGGCTGTCTCCTGCAAGTCACCCACTGGGGATGGAGCCCACAACCTAGGCATGTGCCCCTGTTTGGGATCGAACCTGGGACCTTTCAGTTTGCAGGCCGATGCTATATCCACCACGCCAAACCAGCTAGGGCTCCATCTCCAAATTCTTTCCCAATCTAAGTGTCTGGATTCTCCATCACCCTATGCTAACGGATCACAACATATCCAGATAGGTGATGTTGAAACTCAACATCTCAAGCAGGAGCTATTCAGTGTTTCAGGCCTTTCCAAAATGTACCTTCAAACCATCTTAGAACATAAATGGCCATTTGCAACCTTCGAAATACCCAGTAACTTGGCCCAAACCCTTTGGCCATCCCACCTGCTAGTTTTCTTGGCATCGAGATCGGGGGAGTCGGGAGTGTTCATAGGAGCTTCCAGCCTGTGTGTTTACACCAGGCTCTCTGAGGGGATGGGGGCAGCTTCTCCCTGTTTGAAATGTAAAGTGTACTCTCTCCTATCCAGGGGGAGCCCGCCGCCGGGCATCATGGGACAAAGAAAGAAGGAATCTTCCCCTTCCAGCCCAGCGGTCATCATTCAGGTAGGGTCCCTGCTGCTACTGTGACGCTTGGGTTTTGTAGTCCATTCGGAGAAATGTTAAGGAAATAAAGTTATTTGCAAGTCAGCCATCCTGACAAGTTCAAGGTTCCTATTCATGTTAAGTTAAGGTTCTATCTGGGTTTGCCCTTTTAATATACCTGAAGAGCATGTCATGCACACTTTTTCAGTATTGCTGTAGACTTCGGCACATTTTCATGCCCACATGATATGGCACTATTGAGACGCTGACTGGTAGTCCTACACACGAATCTGGGCGTCGGTAGCTCTCTGCGGGGCCTGGCCACTCCACGCCCACGGCCCAGAGGCCCATCTGCGCCCCGGCCTGGCCACATAATGTTGCACTGTTGAGACTCTGTGTGTATGCATTCAGTCTACTCTTGGACATAGAGTTGGCGTCCAGTTATTCGTGATTAGAAATAAATGCTCAAGGCCAACATTTGGAGGTGTTAGAGGTTCAACCCCGATATTTGACAGTGCTTCTTAAAGAGAAAGGAAAGCTGGTCTTTTCATTGTGTTGATGGTTTCCTTTGCTGTGCAAAAACTTATAGTTTAATGGAGTCGCATTTTCTTGTTTGTTTCCCCTTCCGGAGGAGATAGAGCAGAAAAAGATGCTGCTGAGAGAAATGGCAGAGATTGTACTGCCTGTGTTTTATGGTTTTTAAGCCTTTAAGCCATTCTGAGTTTCTTATTGCATATGATGTAAGAATGTGGTTTAGTTTCTTTTTTTTTTTTTTTTTGCATGTATCTGCCCAGTTTCCCAACATTATTTATTGAATGAGCTGCCTTTTCTCCATTGTATGCTCTTGCCTCCTTTGTACAGATGAATTGACCATAAAGGCCTGCGTCTATTTCTGGGCTCTCTGTTCTGTTCCATTGATCTGTGTGTCTGTTTTTATGCCAGCCCCTTGCTATTTGGGTTATTAAGACCTTTTTATAATTTGCTATCAGGTAGTGTCATATTTTCAACTTTGTTCTTCTTTCTCAAGATTGTTTTGGCTTTTCGTGGTCTTCTGTAGCTCCATATAAATTTTTGGGTTATTTGTTATAATTCTGTGAAAAACGCCATGGGCCTTTTGATAGGAATTACATTGGATGTATAGATTGCTTCGGGTAGAACTGGTATTTAAATTATGTTGATTCTTCCTATCTATGAGCATAGTATATGTTTCTATTTATTTGTATCTTCTTCAATTTCTTTCTTTAATATCTTATAATTTTCCAAGTATAGGTATTTTACCCCCTTAGTTAAATTTATTCCTGGGTGTTTTATAGTTTTGATGCAACTGTAAATGGGATTGTTTTCTTAGATAGATAGATAGATAGATAGATAGATAAATAGATGATAGAGTTGCTGTTGATTTCAGAGAAGAAGAGAGAGGGAAATAGAAACATCAATGATGAGAAAGAATCATTGATTGGCTGCCCTCTGCACACCGCATGCTAGGGATTGAACCTGCAACCCAGGCATGTGCCTGACCTGGAATCAAACTGTGACCTCCCAGTTCATTGGTCAATGCTCAACCAGTGAGCCACGCCGGCTGGGCATTAGTTAGACTTTTCAATGTCTGTTATCACTGTATAAAAATGCAACCAATTTCTGAATATTAATTTTGTATCCTGCTGCTTTACTGAATTCATTTATCAGTTCCAATCATGTCCTTTGGTGGAACCTTTCTGGTTTTCTATATACAGTCTCATGTCACCTGCGACTAGCAACATTTTTCTTCTTTGGAAAAGGCACTTTGGATGGCCTGTAACTTCTTAGAGGAAAAGAAAAGGCAAAATGTTTAACAAATGAGAGTGGCAGAGTGGCATGGAGATTTGAGTAGAGTAGAGAAGAAGCATAATCAGACATTCTGATAGGACTTCCACTTAAAATTTAAAATGCCAGCTAATTTGGCAGTAACTAGTAAAACATAAAACATGCATGCCCAGCACTTTCACTGTACGATCCGTGCTAGAAAAACACTCATTGCAGGTGAATGTTATGCATGTTATGAATATGAACTTGGGAGAAATGTTCAAGTACATAAGAAAGTATGTACAAGGCTACGCACTGCAGTATCTGTGGATAAGAACAAAAACGTGGACCGAGTCTCCATGACTTTGCATGACAGTGACTCAGTGAGCTCTGGTATGGCCACGCCATGGGACATGCTCGAAGCAGTTAGAGACAATGAGGTGCGTGTACCCCTTCCTGCCGCCAAGATGAGGTCTCCCACACGCTGATGAGGAGGAAGAGCAAGTAGACAGATACGTCCAACATGACACCCGGTTTAGAGCAGCGGTTGTCAACCTTTCGGACCCCACAGGCCACCAGTGGATGACGGCTGGTTCAGAGGTTTGTTCAGACACACAAAGGACTGGAAAAATGCACACCTTTGCTAAGGTTGGTCCTAGTGAGGAAGGCGGACAAACAACTGAGGAGGCAAGCAGGGCTTTAGCCTTATCTTCAGATACTTTTGTATTTGCACTAGTAGCCCTGTGCGCGAATCTGTGTGTCCGTAGCTCTCTGCGGGGCCTGGCCACTCCACGCCCACTGCCCAGAGTCTCTCCACGTCCAAAGGCCCATCGAGGCCCTTCGCGGCCAGGGTGGAACGCCTGCCTCCTCACTGCTGTGACGAACCAAGCATTCCTGCAGGCCACTCATGCTGTCCACTGTCAGCGGCTGCCCTCCTGGGATGGGGGACTCCGGCGGGGCTGAGAGGCGTAGGCGCTGCCATCTTGTGATGGAGTGACGGTTAATTTGCATATTGCCCTTTTATTAGATAGTATGGAGAGTTACGTTTCAAAATGTATTTGAAAATCGAAAATTCCGTGTCCCTGAGGAATTATTTTTTTCCAAATAGCATATCTCTTATGAAGACATCTTTCCTCTAAAATAATTTCTTTTATTTTTTAAAAGTCAATGAGGTGTTGGTGAATCCAGTTAAAAGAGAGTGGGAAACAGCACAGCTGCCTGAGGTGAGAACCTTGGCTGGAGCTGATTTAAAAATCAAAACTAAATACTCTCGATTGGGGAATTGATTCCCTGAAACACTCTTCTAGGTTCTGAAACACATTATTTCCCAAACTAGAAATCACGTTGCCCAGCCAGCATGGCTCAGCGGCTGAGCATCGGTCTGTGAACCAGGAGGTTGTAGTTTGATCCCGGTCAGGACCCAGGCCCAGCTTTCGGGCTCGGTCCCCAGTGTGGGGCACGCAGGAGGCAGCCAATCAGTGATTCTCTCTTAGCATTGATGCTTCTATCTCTTTCTCTCTCTCTCCCTTCGTCTCTGAAATCAATAAAAATAAATTAGAAACCCCATCTATAGTCTCTTGTATCGGGTTCAGTTTTAGAGGACGAGGGAGAACTAATGCGATTTTTATCTGGTTTAGCAGATAGTGATTATGGCGAGATCTTCTTTGCTCCCTTAGGACCTTTTCACTTAAGAACCTGACGGTGTAAGGGGTCAAGTGTTATAAGAGGACTCCAGCACATTACAGAAAAGAAAATATTAACCCACTGTGTAGTCAAGAGCTGGATTAATCTTTGGAGCAATTGGAAAGAGAATTGGAACATGAACCCTAGGAAACAGGTCAAATCGTTTGAAAAAAGGCCCCCAAAATTGTCTACTTGTAACAGGCCACTTTGGTGAATGTTTAGTTCTTTGAGTCACATGGCTTTAACTCCTTAATGCGGAAGCAAGTTGTAATGTAAGTCGTTTTATTTTTTCATGTGTGTTAAAAGCACCAACCACTGGCCCAGCAGGCGTGGCTCAGTGGTTGAGCATTGACCTATGAACTTGGAAGTCACAGTTCAATTCCTGGTCAGGGCATATGCCCCGGTTGTAGGCTTGATCCCCAGTGTGGGACGTGCAGGAGGCAGCCAATCCATGATTCTCTCTCATCGTTGATGTTTCTTTTTTTCTTCCCCCTTCTCCCTTCCTCTCTGAAATCAATAAAAATATTTTAAAAAAATAAATGAGTAAAATAAAAGAAAAGTAACAGCCACTGAACAGGGCTTCTCCAACAGATAGGAATTTTGTTAATCTGAAGTTGAAGACAGTCTTCCTGAGCACGGGAGAGCCACTCTGAGAAAAGAGTGATTAATGGATAACTTTCCGGTGGAAAGGCCTTGAACACTCCCTCTCTAAACATGAGATCCGTGCTTGCTTTCTGAAACACATTAACAGCCTCCAGGGGGCTTGGAGACGCTGGAGACCCTGTGGGCAGACGTCTCAAAGCACATGTGCGCACGCTCCACCCTCCCCATCCCTGTCCTGCTCTCGGCCGCCCCCACCCCCAGCCAGTGTTTGGAGAGCGTGTAGACTAGAGTTCTCCCAGAGAGAAAGATTGATAAAGCAGAGCAATCGCAGTTATTTCCTATGCATGAAATTGATTAAATGCTTCACTAAATGGCTTATAAATTCGCTTCTCATATTTCTGTCACCCACTGAAAAGATTACAGAAACCCCACATATAACCATGTTGTATACAATACCAAATTACAAAAGGTTGTAAAAACTAATGTTTTGTTTAAAGTTTTGAGCAGGACCATATGCCTTCAGTGACCTTGAGTGAGCTATTTTAATTCAAAACATTTCAAAGAATGGGAAGGAGAGAAATAGCCAACTGCAGAGCGAGCCAGATGAGTGGCGGGTAGACCAGCTAGCCCTGGTGAGCTGCTCTTTCTCACAAGGGTTTGGAGTCTGCTCCTAGCAGCGTCTTGTGTCTCCGGAGCTGGGAGCGCATGCGATGCCCACAGGATAGATATACTTATGGAAGAGATGAGAAAAGGGCTTCTAGACCTCCCCAAGTCTAGTCTGCTCCATGGTTTTTAGTGCAGAGACACCTCCTAATGAGTTCTGAGTCTTGCACAGACTTGGAGGACAATTGGTGTGGCTCAGTGGTTGAGCATCGACCTAGGAACCAGGAGGTCACGGTTCGATTCTCAGTCCGGGCACAGGCCCGGGATGTGGCCTCCATCCCCATTGTGGGGTGTGCAGGAGGCAGCCCCTCAATGAGTCTCTTTCGTCATTGATATCTCTCTCTCTTTCTCCCTCTGCTTCTTCTCAGAAATCAATAAAAATATTTTTTTTTAAAAAAAGAAAAGATGACAAATATTAGCACGGATTGGTGGGGTTGGTTTATTTTTAGGTGGTTTTGTTTGTTTATTTTTAATCTTGACACATCTTTCTTTTCGGCTGAGCCGTCCAAGTCTTGTGCAACCATCAGAAATATTTTAGCAAAGAGGCGATTTATAGGCAAACATGTGACCTACAGATGTTACTGGGGAAGCTAATCCCTTTCTTAGTATGGCCTTAAAAGTGCCTTCGCTGCTCCGGGGAAAATGATATTCCCTCATAACATTTATAAGACATCATGTCCCCAGCAAGAATCAACATTTGGCGTTAACACACAGCGCTGGCTAACACTTCAAGGAGGAGAGTTTTACAACATAGGATGTGCTTAAGACGCGACTGCCCTGACCTCTGCAGTTCATGCCCCCAATGTCCTATCTAACCTTTGGGATTAGCCAATGAGGAAAGCAAGATGCGCCAGCCACAGACCCCTGGAGCCCAGGGAGGTGAGCGTGCCCAGAGCAATGCCATCAATGGGCAGCAAGCGTTTCCCACATCAGCCTAGGCACACATCTGCTTCCGGAGGGGTTTCTAGGTGCAAGCAAGGAGCCGCAATGACATCATCTCTCGCTTGTGAAAATACAATGTAATCGCACTAGTGAAACCCAGGTGTTTTTTTTTAATCAGTACCTGTTCTGGGAGATCCGCCAACAATTCAGGGATGATTTAACCAGACCATCAGCAGCTGGACAATTTATTTAACTCTTTGGTGATGTTACATGAACCTCCTAGATGGCTTCAAGCCACCACATAATTAATGTTGATGCCAGACACGGAGGGTTTCATAAATCATAACAAAGAAAGACATTCCTTATTATATAACATATAGAATAAACTAGCTTCAACCCACCCGTGTGTGTCCGCTTAAAAGATTTGAATCCCTGTTTCCCAAAGCATACTGCTCAGAACACTAGTTTTGCAAGGTTATATATATAAACTAGAGACCCAGTGCACAAAATTCGTGCAAAATGCTCGGCCCTCGCAGCCCTGGCTTCTCCAGAAGGACGTCTGGAAGTTCGTTTGGCTGTAGGGTCTAATTAGCATATTATACTTTTATTATTATAGTTTTTTTATTAATGTCAGAGAGGAAGGGAGAGGGGGAGAGAAACAGAAACATCAAGGATGAGAAAGAATCATTGATCTGCTGCCTCCTGCACACCCCCCAATGGGGATCAAGCCCGAAACCCGGGCCTGTGCCGTGACTGGGAATCCAACCAGCAACCTTTCAGGGCAGGGACACCCCCCAGCCAGCTGAGCCACCCCTTATTTAATTTTTTATGTAAACCATTTGCGCAGTTCGGAGGCAGACGGGGGTCCCGGGCCTGATCCCCAAGGCGAGCCCTGTGTCTCAGGCTGAAGGAGTCCTGGCTGCTTTGAATCGCTTGGGGCGCTTATTAAAAATAGAGATCCTCGCCTGGCTGGTTTAACTCAATGGATAGAGTGTCGGCCTAGCCTCTTAACTAGGGTGAGTGTCAAATGACCCACTCGCAGCTCCAAGGTGATGGATGGTAACGCTGAGTTGCAACCTTTTGGCAAAGATCTTTGCTCTCCGGCCTTGGTTCCCCAACTGGAGGATGCGCAGGAACCCCTGGAGGCCGCGTTCGAACGCAGTCTCTGAGCCTCACCCCCAGCAGGTCCCATGCAGCCGGGCTGCGGTGAGGCCCGAGGAATCGCCTTGCTCATAGCAACTGCCCAGCGATGTGGAGACTGCCGGTCTGGGACCCCACTGGGGACTCCCGTGTCCACCAGCTCCCTCACCGGCTCCATCAGAGCTCCCCGCACACATGACGGCCCTGCCCCAGAGCACTCGGAGGTCTCCAAGAAGGAGATTCGGAATCTGTTCTGTTTTGTTTTGTTAACCCTCACCTGAGGATATTTTTCCATTGATTCGTAGGAGGAGTGAAAGAGGCAGGCAAAGTCAGAGAAACATCGATGTGAGAGAAGCACATGGATTGGTTGCCTCCTGGCACATGCCCCGATCAGGGCCCGGGCCGGGGAGGGGCCTGCAACCAAGGTAAGCGCCCTTGACCGGAATCACAACGGGAACCCTTTAGGCCACAGGCCGATGCTGTATCCACTGAGCCAAACCGGGCAGGGCGAGGATCTCGATTTTTCATTAATGCCCCCAAGCGATTCAAAGCAGCCAGGACTCCTTCAGCCTGAGACACAGCAGGGCTCACCTCGGGGATCAGGCCCGGGACCCCCGCCTGCCTCCGAGCCTAGGAGCCTCCCTCCTCCAGGCCTCTTCAAAGGGCCAGGAGCCCGGGCCCCGCGAATGCCCCGGCCAATAACTTGTCGGGTAATTGGCATATTGATTGCTAGTGTCATCATGTTTTAGTAGATATAAACCCCTCACTCTGGGACACGGCCCCCGACAATCCAGAGAGTCATTGTTTATTCATCACGACTCCCAAACCGGCCCTCGTCGGTCTGTGCTGCGGGGCCGGCAGATAAGAATCAGCAGGTCAGTGGACGCACACATTCTTAACATGACTGACCCATGACATCTCCCAGCCTGCCATCCGGGACAAAGCTTTCCTTTCTTCCTCCTTATCTGGCCCCAGATGACTTGGAGGTTCTTATTAACTCATTAATGACTGAAGATGTCAGTAGAAGGGTTTGTTGTGTGTGTGTTCTCTTTTCTTTCTTTCTTTCTTTTTTTTCAAGTGGGAATAAGTGTACAATTTGTTCGTGGCGGGAGGAGCTGGGCTCACTGATGAGTCGGCTAAGACAAAGCCAGGGTAGAGACTGCTTTTATTACGATTTCAAATCTGGTGTCCAGTGCTGGGATGGAGACTGCAGACAGAAATACCCAGTTGCTTCTGAAAATACACTGGGTGAGGAAAATGGGCAATTCGATGAGGAAATAGAAATAGCAACCCAGAAAATTTGGCAATTCCTATGTGTTGGGGGCCCAATCTTTCCGACCAGTCAGCTAAATTTAAAAAATTTAGGGGTTGTTTTTTGTTTCGTGGGGGGGGGGGGGGGCGGTATTGGAATAAGGCTATGAAATCTCTAAGTGTTTCCTAACCTGCATGTTCAATAAGCCGCAGCTTGCTTCTGCCTGCCTTTAATTTTCACGTCTGCAGCATTGCTTTTAAAAATCAAATTAGACCTTTTGAAGGCCCTCGAATGGCAACAACCTTATGTTTTTTTTGTTTACTCTGGGGTCTCTGGCTTTTCATCCGGGCTGTGTGTCCAATTAATGGCATCTCTCAAGCAGCCCCCGAGCCTTCTGGAAACCTGAGGATAGAAAAGGCAAGCAGCCTGTCTTCATTAGCAGTGACTGGCTTGAGAACTAAGCTGCAGAGGAAGCGTTCAATGATTGCGATAACTTTCCTACATGGGATCACACACACACACGTCGGCCACAGAAGGTGTTTCTCATCCCGGGGGTGTCTTTGAGATCCTGCTCGAGCCCATTCCTTTTTGGGGTTCAGCCCCGGCATGTCAGAAGGCTGCTCAGAGAGCCGGCTTACACTGATTTTATCAGACGGCCTAATTCACTTGGCATGTATCTCCCATGTTAGTAAGTGTTTACGAAATTGTACCACTGTCAAAACACATTACAAATGAAGGGATCCTCATAACACGTGGCAGAACCCTCCCTGGGAGAGGATATTGGTGTCTGAGAACCTAAAAAGATTTTTGCCCAAGGAAACCGCTGTTAGTCAGCTATGACCAAGATTTAAATGTGCTGGAGGCCCACGGTTATTCTTTAAAAACTCGCCTCATTATATTCTGTACGTAGGTGCCTGGTGGAGAATTTTGTCCAGTACATACTATGTGTGACAGAATAATTAGTTAATATTTGCAGATTAATTAAATATAGGAATTTCACCTAATTCAGTAATAACGGTATTAAAGGCTTTTTACCTTTCTGGACATGATGCCAAACACCCAGAGAAAACCTGGGAGAAAACAGTCAAAAACCCAGATGTTTTCAAAGATCCAGATGTATGGTGTCAAGTAAACAAAACATCAAGGATTTTTACTAATTTTTTCCCTTTCCAGCCAGATGTTTGGTGTCATATAAACACAGTCTTAATTTGTTCCGTCATAATCACAATGTTCTTTAATGTCATTTGCCAATATTTGAATCCCTTCTCCACCAAATATCTCTAAAAATCCTTCTGTTTAATTCATCCCCGGGGGCGGGAGAAGGACAGTGTATTTTTTTTTTTCCCCCAGAAACAAAAAATAGAATGCCCAGCAGATTCATACCATGAGAACAGCAGCTAAAATGGTGCCCACATCTTTAGGTTGAAACACACTTCCTGTCAGTGGTTTTATTTATTTGTATTATTTTTATTGATGTCAGAGAGGGAGAGGGAGAGAGAGAAACATCAATGATGAGAGAGAATCGTTCATCAGCTGCCTCCTGCACGCCCCCTGCTGGGGATTAAGCCCGCATCCTGGGCTTGTGCCTTGATTGGGAATCAAACCGTGACCTCTTGAGTCTCCACCATTGGTTCATATGTTGACATGGCCAGGCCTATCAGCGCTTTCAAATGGCGAAAGATAGTTCAACGTCAGTGGATGGAATGGCAACTCCATTTTCATTGACAGGCACGTGCTAATTCTAATTCTAGTAATTAGCTTCAGAGAGGAGCAGGCTGTGGAGTGTGAATGAGGGCCATCTTTTCAATGGGCTTTTCTCCAACTTACTCCCGTATTACCAAGTCCCACTGAAAGGTGGCTTGACCCTTAGCAACCCTCTCTGCTCTGTGGACTCTGGCTGTGCAGAGGCCCTGGCCTGCGAGTTTCGGTGCCGGATGTTGGGTCCTAGCACCTCCATTTTCTAACCGTGTGATCTTGAGCTAGTCACTGACGCTCTGAACCTCTGGGTCGTCGTCTTTAAAATGGGACTAACTAACACCTGAGGATGTGATGAAAAGAACTAACACCTGAGGATGTGATGAAAAGAACTTCGGAATGGCAGACTGCCGCCAAGATAAAGTCCTCATTAGTAGGTGAAATATTTTAATCCATCTTCTGCATGATTAGTATCTAAATATTCCTAAGTAGAAGCATCCTTAGTGCTAATATGAAATCCAGGGCACAGTAGAGATAGTCACACTCAAAAAGATCTGGTCAAATACTGTTTACAAATTATACCTGGGAATGACTACTGGTAATCATTGGGGGTGCAAACCAATTCTCCCTTGTAGTCTTATGCCCTCTGTTCTTCACCTAGCTGAGAGGAGAAATTGTTTTAGGGGTGCCCTCTTTATGGTAACTAAATAGACTGACCGTAAAGCCCATTGTTTGGGTCTTTATTACGATAAAGCACTTCCGCCAATTTAGACTCATACCTTTGGCCAACTGGTAGACTTAACCTCCATGCACTCACACACTCTTCCGGCCAATGGCAGACCCAGGCCTTCACACACAGCAATTTTGTGGCGCCAAGCTATTCAAAGAGACCTCGTGATTTCTATCAAGGGAGTTTGCTTTCAAGCTTTTTTTGCTTTTAGTAAAATGTGCATTCTGGGAAATTGTCATCCAAGAGCAGGCCAACTACCACGTCGTGATGTCAGAGTTTCTAATGAGAAATCAACTCATGTACTTGTAAATGCTAACACTCAAGACCGTTCAAGCCCTATTGGATAGAGCATTGGCCTGCAGAATGACGGGTCCTGGGTTTGATTCCGGTCAAGGGCACATATCTCGGTTGCAAGCTTTTTAAAAAATATATACATTATTGATTTTTTTACAGAGAGGAAGAGAGAGGGATAGAGAGTTAGAAACATCGATGAGAGAGAAATATCAATCAGCTGCCTCCTGCACACCCCCACCTGGGATGTGCCCGCAACCAAGGTTCATGCCCTTGACTGGAATCAAACCTGGGACCCTTGAATCCGCAGGCCGACGCTCTATCCACTGAACCACACCGGTCAGGGCTTATTTGCAGGTTTGACCCCCAGCTCTGGTCGGGGTGCGTGCAGAAGGCACCCAATCCATGTGTCTCTCTCACATCGATATTTCTCTCTGTCTCTCCCTCCCCCTTCATTCTCTCTAAGAATCAATGGGAAAACATCCCTGGGTGAGGATTAACAACAACAAAATCATTCAAGCACTTTTTATATTTTTTTGTCTTGTCTCCAAAATTTGGGAGGAAATAAACACACAAAACTTTCGAGTTCTATTTTTAAGCTATTGAAAGGTTCTTGAAAGAACAACAAAAAAAGGGGGGGCGGGGGGCTGGAATAAAATGAATGAAAGGTAGGAACCTAGTTTAACTTTGTAAAAATCTGCAACATCAGAACGTGCCAGCAGCCGCAGCCCCCACATTCAGAAATGTCTTGAAAAGTTTAGCCCAACCTTTTTCTCAGTTGCACGACTGTGGCGAAGGTGGGACGAATAATCGAGTTTCAGTTCTTCAACTTTTCAAAGTCACACCTCGCTCATTAGCGGGGTGCTCTGTTGGAGCACTACTTCGAAGGGCCAGAACTCAATACAACGGGAAAGAGCAATCGTAAAAGGGGTATTTCCAGCAGCATCCTGGGGAAAGGTGTGTGAGCGGGAGGGGGGTACAGTACAGAACCCCATGACAAGGCATGATAAATGGATCGTTATAAAATTCATGTTTAGGCAGCACCAGGCCGGGGATAATGCCATTCGTCATGGCAACACTAGGCCGCTAATGAGCCCTCATTGCATATTCATGTCCGTGGCGTTTCTTCGCTCCCCCCAACACACACACACACACACACACCCTGAACTTGAGCCTGGAAATACCTCTAGTTCCAACTGAAGCTCAGCATAGACCCTCTTCTTCTTCTTCTGCTTCTTCTTCTTCTTCTTTTATTTGTTGTGTTGCAGCAATTACACTGTAAAAGTGCTGCCCAAGATTGATTGCTCTGATCTGCGGTTCAATTGTAAATTAGAATACACATCCCCCCAGGGACACGCGGGCCCTATTTGTGATTAAGAAAAAAAGCCCCATAATAGACTAATAGCTAAAGTTCTCTCTCTTTTACTTTCAGGCAATTAGCTTGATGAAATGGCCTCTTTTTGTGTGTCCCTGCAAGTGGAAAGCGATATCATGGTGAAGGATATGATGTTTATTCTATTATCTTCACCTTGCCCGGGCGCGGGAATGCACAAGTAACGGCTGCTTTGTCCCGCGCGTTTAACTGATTCGCGAGTGAACTGTTTCTTAAAGATGCAGGCTGTGCATTCTGAGGCTCGAGCTAAGCAACCCCTCTTTGGGGGGCTCAGCTCCGGGCAGAGGACTCTCTACCGCAGGGAGGAGGGAGAGCAGGACTCTGACACTCGGGAGCCACTGGCTGCTGGGCTGCCGCAGTGGATGAGGTGACAGAGGACAAATGACAGCACTCGGGGTCCGTGACCCGCGGTGACGGTGCCCAGCGAGACTCCAGCTGACCACATGCAGCTCCGGACTCCCGTGGTTGAGATCAGCCTACACAGGGGCCTAAATGGCCATACTTTATTTCTTAATCCCCACCCGAGGCCATTTTCCCATTGATTTTTACAGAGAGGGGAAGAGAGAGAGAGAGAGACAGACAGACAGAGAGAAACATCGATGTGCGAGAAACACATCGACGGGTTGCCTCTTGCATGCGCCCACCCAGGATCCAGGCTGGAGGGGGAGCCTGCAACCTCAGTACGTGCCCTTGACCAGAATCGAACCCGGGGACCCTTTGGGCCGCAGGCTGACGCTCTATCCACTGAGCAACACCAGCTAGGGCTGTGCGGCCTTTTTGCAGTGAATTGCAGCACCCTGCCCCCAAAAGTCTGAACTTTGCAACATGCAAAACTTTGATCCCCTGAGCTGACAAGCACACATTCTTGACCTTCCTCCCCGCACCAGCTGACCAGGCGGTGAGCAGCCAGCCAGCGGCCCGGTCACGTGCGTTTCCAACGCGGCTGGCTCTTCCCGGCGATATTTTATGCCCCAAACATTTGTTTTCTTCTCGTTCGTGAGGACAAGGACAGAAACAAGTCCCAGTTGGAAAGGTAGAAATAGAAAAAAGAAAACAAGCGATTTATCTGGTCTACATGGCTCTCCTCTCTCTCTCTCTCTCTCTCTCTCTCTCTCTCTCTCTCTCTCTCTCTCTCTCTCTGTACTTAGCACAATGTTGATTGCTGTTCTGAGTTCCTGCCCCTCCCCAATAACCCAGTTTGCCCCACCCACCCACCACTTTATTGGAGTTTCTAGAAGAGCAGTTTGATATCAAAGGATCTCACTCATTTCTTAATACTGAACGGCATGTGCATTCTAAAATTTATTATGTTTTTAAGTTAACGTTCAAGATCATCTCTCGGCTGTCACATATAAAATGTGTTTGCAGTTCTCCCCGATGACTCTTAAGCACTTCCTGGTTAAATAAAAACCTTTCGGGAAGTTTCTTACTCGATCCTGAAAAGCGGTTCTGATGTTATAAAATTTCCCCAAATAATACAAAATGAGTTATCCAGAAACAGTTTCGGAAAACCCATGGGATGCCTTGCTTGCTAAAATCAGACTTTTTTTTTTTTTTAACCAGTCTTTATTTGGGAGCCAACTTCCTCTTTAATTTTTACAACTGTGAACGGCTGTGTACGTGATCAGTCTGCGACATAATTTGAAGTGTTTGACTCTCTGGCTGCCACCTTGCTGCCATCTTTGAAATCTGCTCTTATAAGCTTGTAAGTGACTTTGAGCCCGGGGAAACCTCCACATTTATAGCACTTGTCACATTTTTTTAAAATATATTTTTTATTGATTTCAGAGAGGAAGGGAGAGGGAGAGAAAGACAGAAATATCAATGATGAGAGAGAACCGCTGATTGGCTGCCCTTCCCTACATGCCCCCCACAACAGGGCATGTCCCCTTGGCCAGAATTGAACCAGGGACCCTTCAGTCCACAGGCCAACGCTCCATCCACGGAGCCAACCAGCCAGGGGTACAGATCACATTTTTGAAGAGTGCATTGGTCCTGCACCAGGAATGCCCCCTGTTCACCTAGTGCTTCCTAATTTTGGAAGCTCTTTCCTTTTTTATTGTTTTAATTCTTGCCCAGGAATATTTTCCCATTGATTTTTAGAGAGAGTGGAAGAGAGGGAAAGACAGGGAGAGAAATTACCGATGTGAGAGAAACACATCGATTGGTTGCCTCCTGCCCACACTCTAATCAGGGCCCGGCAGGGGAGGAGCCTGCAGCTGAGGTATGTGCCCTTGACCGGAATCGAACCTGTGATCCTTCGTCTGAAGCTCTGTCCACTGCGCCACACCGGCTAGGGCTGAAAGCTCTTTCGTATAAATTACGTCATGGAAGTAATCCTGAGAGATAAACGAAGCAGATAATTTTATTATCACCCTGAAATGGGCGGAGGGCAGGGAGATTGAGGCTCAGAAAGGTTAAGTGACTTGCCCAATGGCACACATTGGTAAGGGCCAAGTTGAAGCTTGGCCCAGGCCTTTAGCTCCCGGATCGGAGCCCCTCTGGCAGCCAGGCTCACTGGCTGCACACTGGCCGGAAGCGGCAGCGCTCCAGAGCCTCGCAGCCTCACCACAAACAGGGCCGGCGATGTGTCTTTGTACCCGGGCAAGACCAACACGTGACTGTAGAGACACACACACACGCTCGTGCTCACATGGGTGAAACCTACCAAGAGCTCAGCCGGCGTGGCTCCGGGGTGGAGTGTCAGTCTGTGAACCAGGAGGTCGTGGTTCGATTCCCGGTCAGGGCTCAGGCCGAAGGTGTGTTGGTCTGATCCCCCGTGTGGGGCGTGCAGGAGGCAGCCAGTCAGTGGTTCTCTCTCATGGATGTTTCTATCTCTCTCTCCCTCTCCCTTCCTCTCTGACATCAATAAACATATATGTATATGTGTGTGTGTGTATATATATATGTGTGTATATATATATATATGTATATATATATATACATACACGCACACACACACACACAAACACATATACACACACACAAAGAATCTACAAAGAAAAAGATGGAATTCATACTGCAGTGTTACCCACCGACCTACATGTAAAATAAACCATCGATGTCTGATGACGAACATATGCTTAGCCTGGGTAGATAGCCACAAGGTTGAAGCAGTTATCCAGATCATTCCAATTGGAGAGACAGGCAGAGCACCACTTCTTTGCAATAGACATGGGTTTGTATCCGCATTTTCCAGAGATGACGCTGAGTCTTCTCGGCACATGTCTCTCCGAGACCTTTGCCCATGCCACTCCCTCTTGCCGCACCCGTAGCCTGTGTCACGTTTCCCTGAACCAACGCACCCTGTCCCACGTTCTGGAATCAGCTCCAAAATCGCTTCCGGAGATGCGCCTGGTGCCACCTCCATCCCTCTTCCCAGTCCCAGTGTATCCCCTCTCCCTGAGGGAACCCCTTCATCCTGGTCACACCTTTCCCACCGGAAGCCAGAGAGGCCCGGATGGGGATCAAAAAAATCCAGCAGGCACCAATGCTTTCAGGGGAGAACTAGATCCATCTGCTGAGGGGCCTCCCACTATCAAGGGCCCCCACACGCCCGGAGCCACGCTCAGAACCCTGAGATTCATACCACAGCCCCAGGAATGGCCACCATTTTGATGAGGAACAGGCAGCTGACCGTGGTTTGCCCTTGGAGTAGCATTTAAATGACAACTATAGCCGATAAAACATCCAAAGCAGAAGCCAGAGGTGTAGGCAAAAATCAAAGGCAAAGCTCATGTCAGCCATGATTTCCTGTGAAAAGCTATTCCTGGCTGAACGTGAGAAAGGGAAAAATAAAAAGACCCAGGAATGGGCCCAAAACAGTGTATAAATGTATCCAAATCCCAGCCGGGGAAGTACCTCAGCTTATCAAAGAAATGAGGAGATGTGTCATTATTTCACTCACTTACCCAGCATTCAATACTTCCTTCATTCAAGGTGGTTGGGGAGCAATGGGGAATAAGGACACATATGTAACACCTTAAGAAAGAAAAAGAAAGAAAAAGTAAGGTAGAAATAATAATGATAATCATTCAACCCCTAGCCAATTTGCTCAGTAGATAGGGCGTCAGCCTGTGGATTAAAGGGTCCTGGGTTCAATTCCAAGTCAAGGACATATGTCCAGGTTGTGCGCTCAATCTCCAAGGTGGGGCATGCAGGAGGCAGCCAATCAATGATTCTTTCTCATCATTAATGTATCTATCTCTACCTCCCTCTCCCTTCCTCTCTGAAATCAATAAAAAAGTATTTTTTTAAAAACAGCTCATCCAACAAATACTTATGAGCAAAAATAAGCATCATTGCTGCCTCATGGAACTCACAGTTTAATGGGGGGAACAAACATAATCACCATAAACGCTGAGTGTAAGATTGAATATAAGATTGCTCCCCTGCACACAGGAAGTATAAGTAAGTGCAAAATGGGACTCCTGGTGGGAACTTGACATAGACAAGTGCTTGCACATGCAAAGCCTTCCGGTAGAAGCCTGGAGAATGAGATCATGGATGAAGATCCAGGGAGGGGAGGAAAGCATTTCTGGAAGCAGACTGTGCAAAGGGCCCGGAGTGGAACCCAGCTAAGCGTGTCAGAGGCCATGCGACAGGCCTGCGTGACCAGCCGCTGGTTACTGAGGGGAAGGTGGAATGCGGTGGGGCCGAGGGCGCACGTAGCTCGGCCAGGACGTGTAGGGCCTTGCAGACCGCAGTAGGAATGCTGGACGGCAGCTCAAGTCCAACGCAGAGCAACTCAGCTGGAGAGGCCCCCGGTCATGGTTTCAGTGAGCCAGACGGTGACAGTGATGTCACTGTTGGAATAAGGAGCTTCAGTTTTTAGTAAAGAAACGCAAGGTGTTTTATTTTTCTGGAAATGAGAACCACGTCCCCTTTCACGCCTAGAAAACAGAGTCCTCT